>OX122918.1:2500000-3750000 GCA_944738685.1 Synanthedon myopaeformis | reverse complement strand
GAATTAAAACCATTAAACCAACTGTATTTTTCAAAGATGGTAACGGTTTATCTTAATGTGATAATGTCTAAATTTAGTATATTATATCTTCACATTAACTTTCACTTGTGGTCATTTCGAGAGGAACAATCAACCTCAGGCCGGTAGTGTATAAGGCCCCTATTAATAACTATAGAAATAATATGATTATTAGACACTGCTAGTGTTTACCTGAGAAAGAATTTCCTTTCAGCATTGAGCGCAGCCGATATATCTTTACGTCCTTCGATATCTTTCTGCGAACGATTGACAACACCGATGTACCCGCGTCTTAACGGCAGCAATTTATTCTCGAGGACATCGCGAGCGTCCGTTCCCTCGTCCATCAAATCCAGTTTTGTGATTACACCAATGGTGCGAAGGCCTAAATGTAAACACATATTTAAACTTGTATTATTGTCTTACTATTGTCTATTCTCAAATGTATCACCATCGTTAGGTATTAATCAGATGGTGGTACAACTTCTTTTAGACTACTAGTGGCATACTGCTAGCATACTACTAGCATACTGCTTTCCCCATATTTTATTTTATTGAGACGTCGTAGCTCAACAAACAGTGCTTATAAGCACTTATCAGTTATTTTATACAACAGATAAGGCAGTAAAATATATTCAGTAAGGTTATAAAGGTTGGAATCTCATAAAAGTGCACATAGCAGATTTTGGTTTAAGAATATTGTTATAATTTATAATCAACTTGCTGTTTTCACGCGACTTCGTCCGCGTAACTTTATAAAGTATAGACTACGTTACTCCCTGATAATGTAGCTTTCTATAGGTGAAAGAATTTTTAAAATCGATCTAGTAGTTTTTAAGTTTATTCATTACAAACAAAAATAGAAATCTACTCTCTTTATAATATTACCAGCTGTTGCACGCGACTTCGCCCGCGTAATTTTATAAAATATGGCCTATGTTACTCGCTAATAACGTAGCTTTCTATAGGTGAAAGTATTTTTATAATCGGTCCAGCAGTTTTTGAGTTAATTAATTACAAACATACAAATCTCTCTTTTTACTATGAACTTGCGTCTAGCAACAAGATTTGTGACGTCATCAACGGTCGCGAGTAATTTTAAAAAATTTGGGTGGCGCGCGTACTTTGAACGCTTATAACTCGGTCATTTTTTTAGATATCAAAAAAATAAAAACACTGCCGTATTTGTCCAGTGAGCTATATTTTGGGGATATCATTAACTAAAATCGATGGTCAGACTCATTGGCTAAACATTACGTTTGTGTTAAAACAATAAATGAAACAAAAAAGTGCACAAGACTCAAAGAATTTAGCCTTAATTAAGCCTTAACCCTTCTTAAAAATTTACTTTGAGGTATTATTCTCTTACAATATTCACATAACAATAGTGGCCATTAAAATAATGTAAAGGGTTAAAAGCAGTACCTTGAGGGTCGACTTCTTTTGCAAGTTTCAAGGCATCACTGTTGGCCAAGTCAGTGTTTGCGGGTGTGACGGCGAGTATAAGGCAAGACTCTCTACGGATGAATTGGAAGATCATCCCTTTGATTTGCTGCTCGATGTCGGCGGGCTGATCGCCGATGGGAACTTTAGTCAGACCAGGCAAGTCGATCAATGTCAAGTTGAGCACTGAAATAGAAAATAATATTTATTGTACTTTGTTGTTCAAAAGCATATGTGATGATTGTAGGGAGAACTTTGCCATTGTGATCTGGTATAACTTATGAGTTTTTAGTTGCTTAGATTAATAAGTTTTTATATTTAAGGGCCGAGTGCCTCACGTTCGCCCGAAAGTCCACGGCCGCTTCTAAGATCTTTAAAACAAAAGTTTTTGGACCAAAAGAAAAAAAATATATATAAAATTTTTAAGTTACTTCGAACTCTAATTAACTTCCAATTACTACATTTATTTATTTTTTAATTGAAAATCAAATATCCCAAACGATTATATCGCAACAGTCTGAATTACATTGGATGTTTTATGGAGATAAATTGTCTTTAGCCAAATTGCATCTACACGAAAGCCGAGGCGAGTCGCTAGTATAATATAAATTCATGTAGATGACTAACAGCTTAGCACGGTCTGTGAGAACTGTTGGGGGATTACGCCCGATCAATTAGGCAGTCGGTCTGATTCTGGTCGCTGGTAACGATGGCGCGTCATCGTGGCTAATTGCGCGAATCTTTCATTCATCGTCCCCTCTAACACACGAGATCAGTTTAGCCACATAAAACATCCACATTTCATGTAAAATGTGTACGTAACGATAGTTATTTATATTAAATTTAAGAAGGTAATATAGTAACCCACATTTCGTCGATTCACCTGAACTGCTTTAATTCATGCTTATCTATCTTATCTATTTCATTAGGCTACTTAATTTAAATATTGTTTAAATATTGACAATGTTATGTCATCTTTAAAGGTGTATATATCAGAATTAGTGATAACACTTTTGCAAATGTCACACTTATATACTACTAGTGTCCTTATCAAAATAAAATAATACTAAAATATTATGATACGTGAAAAGCAAAGACAAATATGAATGTTTGTTAAACTTTAACCAAAAACTTTACAGTAATATAGTTATTGGAATAACACAAAAGCTATTATTCATAAAGATACTCTGACTAAGTCGCTAAATAAACACTAAGAAAAAAAAATACCATATACTTTTTATTAATATAACATTAAAAATAAACATACTATGTATATCATAATTAATAAACTGTTTACAATGCACTACAATGATACATAATCACCGCCCCTCATTCCGCAAGGTATTGAGTATCATCCTACTTAACGGAAATACATACTGGAAAATGATAAATATCCCACATTGCTTAGTAATAATCAGCAAATAGAAATATAAAAACATATGTTATATAATAGGAACATGAACTATATGTGTAAGTTTAAAATATATATGTGTGTTTGTATTAAAAACAAAACGCTAGACATTAAATGATAAAAAAATAATAATTAGCGTATTATTTACTGCATTTTATTACTTATATTATTATAAATTTTGCATGCAGATGTATTTGTAGCCAGTATCAAAATTTTTAGACATTATTATAATAATATAGTTCACCTAAAGATAAAGAACCCATATAATAATATAGTGGGTAATTCAATAATGTTATTTCATAACAAGAAAAGTACACTAACATTTATCAGTACTGTGTGGACACGAATACAATAAATACTTGTAATAAAATAATAACACCGCTCGCAATGTATGTATAAAATATTGTCTTGTAATAACTTTTTATTTTAATACTGGATATTAACAATATTATTATAGAGACCTAATTCGAATTTAATTTGATCAAAAATTACAAATTCAACTTAAATAAGTACGAGAATGTTCATATAACCGAGAGAATTTCTGAAATAACAAAATTTTCTCAAATAACCTAGAATTGAAGGACGTACACTGACATTGTTTTGGGAATTCAAAGTCCGCATATGATGAGACTAGAAATAAAAATATATAATTAGCTAAATAATTGTTAACGCTATTCTTTTGTGAAAATACGAATTTAGTATTTTAAAGTTCTCACAGACATGAATCACACGCACACAGTTAGATAAGATAATGATGACACATTTTATCATATAGTTAATAGAAATAAACGACGAAAATCTGTGAGACTTAAAAGGTTTGACAGGAGATTAGGAACATTTACTTACGAGTATTAAGAAACGTTTATGACGCAATATGGACCTTTAAATCTTCCCGCCTGATATTCAACTTATAAGGACATTTTTAAATACTTTACATCACGTCTGACTTCAGTAACCACCCCCTTACAGAAGACCACCATGAAATAACATCAGGGGGCCTAACCAAGATGCAAACGCTTCGTTGCGTACTTCCGAAACAAAAGAGAGAACGCTAAGAGAAGGCCCGGTGATTGGTTGTTGTATTTTGCTGAAATGGCGCACACTCAATGGGATTTTATTTAAGTATGTATTCTCATTCTAACGTTAAAAAATTAATGCATGTATTTTATTTGTTTTGTTATCTTTATATGTATTCGTGAGTGTCATGTGTATGCAAATAATGTTTTCTATTTCTATTCTATTCTAAAAACAATCAGACATTCAGCGGCTCCTAAAGAATGACAAACAAACCTTGTTTTGTACATGTTTCAGCAAGACATTACAGAAATTTGAAATTTAATTTCGTTTTTGAAATTCAGATAATATGACCTCGTCTCAAGGAATAATACATTATGCACAATGTATACCTAACTTTTGGTTTACCTTAAAAAGAAAAATGTATTGTAAATTTTATAATTATTAATACTTTCGCACTGTTCCTACTTATCCAAAACGTTTGCTTAGTCTGTAAGAATTAGTTCAATGACTGAACGGTTATATCTAATTTTTAAAGTTTATTTTAATTTTTAATTTTTAATCTAATTTAATTTTTAATTTTTAACTCACATCTAATTTTTAAAGTAAAATAATATTAAAGGGATTCATTTTCTTTAATTCTTAAAATTAAAAAATCATACTATTGTAAGAAATATGGGCGAAATAATAAATATAGTAATCTCCGCTTTATTATTATTATTATTTCGCCCATATTTCATACAAGAAAAACTAAATACTTGCTATCAGAGAATAATATCAATAGGATGTTGTATTTCTTCTATTAGAAATTCAAATACACAATAAATCATAGATTCTGTATGTAATTTATAATTGTCATGTAAAGCCATTGAGTATAATATAAATATACTATCTGATATTTCAAACCATTGTTTTTATCTCTACCACTTCATTGACTGACTCATTTATTGGTAACCGTTTGTAAACATGAGAGACTTCGTCACAAAGGCGACGTAATCAAACTCATAGTGCTTGTGTTAAAGAATGGCCAGAGTATGACGAAGTATAGATGTAGGGCCTTCACTCAACGCGAGTAGGCATTTCCTCCTTGTGTAATTACCCTTGCGTTCGTGTAGTAAACCGCAAGGTCAGCAAGTTTAAGTAATATCATACTAGCTTTATCTATTCCTATAAATTTATAGCATTTCAGTACAATCACCCTCATCTTGGTTAAGGTATATGAGCATAAAAACTGCATGTCAGTTTCTAGGGTCACAACTTAAGAAATAATAGTACAACACAACTTAAGAATAAAGTATTCATAGTTTGTCAAACATAATAATAATAAATGAAGAAATATTTCATTAACAAAAAATATTTCTATGTAAAATTAAAGTAAAACTATAAGAAGAAAAAAATTATCAGGAAGATATTTTGCTATAATATAAATTATATTTTAATTTAATTATTTATTAATAAGTTACTGTGCGTCGTTTGGAAACTTGTTGTAGTACCATATATTTTGTCTTTTAAAAGAATTATTTACTATATGGAACTCAGTTTGATTACACGTATATATAATGGACAGGCAGACAGCCAATTAATTAAATTGTTGCACTTATACAATACAAGAAAAACGTAGATAAAAGGTATTTAATTACTGTGAATATTATCTAATTACCTAATATCAAGAAGGCCATATTTGACTAACTATAAAGTGATTCGTATCAAATAACAATTATGTTATTGCAACTGATTTAAACCAAAATAATGAAAGAATCATTTTATATCGATAAATAATGTATTATCGATAATTTTATATCGATAATATATCATTGTTATATCGATAAATAATGTGAAAAAATGAAAACTAAAAATAAATTATATCATTACAGCTATTCAAGTAAAAAGATGTTTAAATAAAGGTAAGAAATAGGGCATTGAGGGTCAATAGGTGTTACATTTGATTGAACGGAAATGGAGCAATCAAACGCTAAATATTGGTTCGCTACTGCAGATCATAAAGTTAAAGTGAGTACTAAGATTTAACATAGTGCAACTATAATAGGTACACGTACTGTAATAGGTCACTTTTGACAGCTTTGATTTTTAGAATTCTAAAATTCAATCATCTACAACTAGTGGGTATATCTAATGCATACTATGATCTAATGACAAAAATACAAATACAATAAAAGTGAGCCACATTTGAATTTATTGAAAATTGTATTTAATGGAATAACAAATACCTTTAAATTCAAAATCCAAATATTTATTATCAATTAGGTTTCCCCAAAAACTCTTATAATAGTCATTATAAATTTAAATTTACCATGGTTTCGGGAAAAAAAAGCCAAGATGATGACGATCCTGAGAAGAAACGCCGAAAGAAACTCATTTCGAGATGCAATTATGTTACATATACATATAATTGTAATCCTACTACTTTCAAAACGCATTAAAACCATGTAGATGGGACTAGAAATATTCGTACCGCTGCCGCTATTGATTCAGGGATTAAGTAATTAATTGTAAAGTAGTAAAAATGCATAAATACTCACCATTGGGAGAGTATACCCGTAGATTGATGGGGACGGGCGATATGCCCTTGTTAGAGCCGGTGATGCGGTCGGTCTCCGCCTCGATCTCGCCGCGCACCTCATTGAAGTCGGTGAACTTCTTGCCCTTGCAATGCAGGAACTCCGCGTATTCTGACAGAAAAAAAAACAATGGTCGCATAGAGACACGATCGCGTTTTTTGTCATCCGCCAGTAACGCCGGCGAAATTATCCGACACATATTGTATTTATAAAATAGGTTAGGTATTATATGCGTCGTTTTAAAATTAGTAACAGATCTCTTGATAACACTATAAAAAAAATCATATTCATACACTCATTTCATAGGAAAACATACTGAATTAAAAACTGTTAAGATGGGAAATATCTTTAAAAAAAAGCTATGTGTGATGTGATAAAAAAAAGTTGTGATATTTCATGTGGAATTCCATTGTACGTTTGTCTAACCAATTGATTATTTGATGAGCTCACAAAATGATAAAATGCTGTTAAAATAACTAAAAACGCTTTTACCTATACACAATATTGACAAGCTATTTACTGTTAATTATTTATTATAACTTTTTTTTTATAATAAATAATTAACCAAAATAAATTACCACTTTATAATTATTAGAGATGACATTTCACTTAAACATAATATATCTCCAGCAGTGACAATAGCATTTGAAAAAATAATTTTCTAAAATAATTTTCAAATGAAAGTCAGTTAAATATAATATTAGAGCAATTAACTATTAATACTTCATTACCAATTATATTTTATATGATTATAAATATTTATTGTAAAATCAGAAATTTAAAAAATAAATAAACGAAAATACCTGCATTTCCATTTATAAGCTGTAAGATGAGTGGGCGCCGCGTTACAATGCCCGAGCCTCGAGGCAAGAAGTCCCTGAAAGAGAATGGCTACATTGAATACATATATATAACATCATCATTGGAGTCACACACTCCTGTCAGTGGTCATGGTCGAGTGGATTCTCCCTGGTACCACGCTGTTGCTCCTGCAAAGCTTCTCTACTTTTGATGGTTGGTAGCATCACGAGCACATTGTACCACAGTAGATCGAGTTGTGGATCTTATCAACACTGTTCAGAAGGTAGGCGATGTACCTCTTGGGTGTCTACTCTCACCTAACCCTGACCTGTTTAAAGTCAAAAGGTGACCCTGAATTAAAAGCTGTTCCACTAAATTTTCTTTAGTGTTAACTTTAAGTCTTCCAAAATTGATTCCGTGTATCTCAATTTATTTATAACGAGACCTCCTATAGATACGTGGATACACCATTGTCCTATTCCTCCAATACAATCCTCATTATATGTTGTGTATAGATAGATGATAAATATTAACTAAGACAAGAACTATGTCAAACACCAGCTTCAGTTTTAAAGTTTTCAGAATCGAGGTCTAGTAAAGAAAGTAGAAAGTATAGTAGAGATTCTGCTTAGTAAAGAAAAAATACACAACTTTTTAAAGGAAGTGTTGTTTGACAACTACATTGCAAGTTATTTTATATGCTTATTTTCAAAGTATATGTTGTAATTGAAATCTCCGAGGTATTAGCTAAAAGACAAAATTATCTGTTTTTAATTTTTTGACATCTAATTTTTACCAATTTTTTATGTTTAGCTTTTATCAATGCTTAGTTTTTTGACCAATGTGTTCCACCTGCTGATGACAGGGTTAAGGAAAGTTCAGGCCAACCTTCAAGACAGACAAGGTGCACAATAAAAAGAGAGTCATATGACCAATTTTATATAAAAAAAGTTTGGCATACTGCTATGGTAGACTTTCTAACCAAAATAATTTTATTACTGAACCTTGAACTCTGGCTGATTGGTGTCAAACAATTTACAGGACATATACATGTACAACTGTACGCTGTCCATAATAAAGTGAGTCATGTCATTATTAACACTTTTTACATAGAAAATGAGGTACATGCAAATGTCTTTTAATATATAGTACTTTTATTTTAATATTAGCAGTACATAAGTATCTAGAGGCTGTTGTTGGTGTTAGCTGCAGTAACCTCCTTACTAGACAATCTTACAATCACTATGCTGAATCTCTGTGGCCAGAAGAATGTATGTGTATTAAACATTTGATTGGTCAAATAACACTCAACTGACAATCTATGTTAAATTTTGGTAAATTTGATTGAATAATAAACACTTATAAGTCGAACATTTATTCATTTATATTTACTTACTCATTTTTATATTATATTTAGTATTTACTTATGAAATTACATATAAAAAGTGAGGAAAACCATCAGTAGGAATGCATCTATCCTCATATCAAAAGACATGTGTATAAAGTTTAAACTATAAAGTAGTAAAATATTAAAGTAAACAAAAGTATGTTTTTAATTTTTATAGCCTAAACATCTACTTTAGAGAATTAATAATATATATAATTTGAAATTCATGTGTACATAATATCTCAAAGGAAATTATTATGTGAGTGTAAATAGATAACAGATATTTGATAGGAATTCAGGACATGCATTTTGCTGGTGATAAGGTATCAGCAGCAAAGTATTTAAGATAATATCACACACACATATATATATAAAATAGTACAACCAAATTAGTACCATCACATTTGGAGTGACAATGGAATTTATTTACAAACCAAAGATGAAACATGAAATATGCCTTGAAAATATCTAATTGTAGGTGTTATTATTCTTCCAAGGAGGTTGAAAGTGCCAATTTTCAGAGTCACTGCTCTTATAATCTTAAATATAAAGCATTTCATTGGATTAAGAAATATCTTCCTAATCTTTCTCAAGAAATCTAAATTCAGTAACTATAATTAAGTAATTATTAATATTTAGGTAATTTAACTATAGTTAATTTATAAATAAGTAAGAATTGTTAAGTTGTATTACAAAATAATATAGACAGAGGTACATAATACAAAGATAATTAAGGAAGATTTTTACAGTCATATGTATAAAGTCAATTTTAATTTGGAAGATGTCCCGAGATTTATTTACTTTGCATATTTCTACTTGAATCCTTAATGATTCATAAGCTATGTAGCAAAACTTAGAACTGTATAAATAAAGACGAATCTGACTAAGTTTATCGGTTATTGAGTTACTAATATGTGTAGGGGTTAGTTTCTTAGTTCCTTGTTATATAAAAATTTCTAACAGCTGAAGACTTACCTGCCGACAAAATTTTCTAACACTGAACTCTTTCCTGCAGATTGACCACCCACAACAGCAATTTGTGGAAGATCTAAGGACATATGAACGCCCATCTGCACGAATGCATCTTGAAGTTTGTTTACGATGGGTATTAATTGTTGCATCCCAAAATTTCCGGCCATCTTTATTTAAATGCATTAAAATCTACTACACTTCAAAACTATTTGAATAAACTACTCATCATCGCCATACAAAAATTTTCAATATGGTGGGTGGTTGGTTACACGGTCAGTGGTTGGTTACGTTACCAACTGTCAGTCGAACGAGTGTACAAAGAGTCGATCAAACACGATCAACAAAATACGTACAAAATAAAACAAGTATTGAAAAAAATCACACCGACCATACACCATACACCACACACAACTCAACTCCAAGCTGTAACGGCTCTAACCCCTTCCTTCACTCACTTTTGACATTTCATTTATATCATAAAGGCGTAACATAGCCTACTTACATTTTACAAAATTCAAATTAAATAGCATAGACCATGTTCATTATGAAAGCTTGATAATGTGAATGTTGTTAATTATAACAATGAAAAAAGTAACAATAATAATATATTGTATTATGTGTATAACCAATTAAAAACGCCCGTTGTTTTAAATAAAGCAATAAAATGTTTTATGTAAAAAAATATGTCAAATTAATTAAGTACCTACATAGATAGGTATTACAAAAATATTAGTGGTATAAAAAAATTTAGAAAAAATATTATGATAATGAAAAATGTATTGATATGTATAAGTACGTTTAACCAAAAATCAATAATGATGGTCAGACATGCGCAGAATAAGTAGGCCAGTACGTATAACAGTATAGCATATAACTTCTATTTAGCTCATTGTGATAAACGTAACATAAACAGGTATATATTTGGTAATGTCCCGGGCATGACATTATTTTAATTAAATCTTTTTTCTTACTGACATCACTGCCATTACGCATTTTACGCAATATTACGATTAACATAAAAATGCACACAAACAAATTCAAATTAAATTGTGTTCAATTAAAAAAGTTTTTAAAATCTATTGTTACATGAAACACTACAAGAATGGAGTATATTTTTCTTATTGAAAGATGAAATTTAAAAAAAGTATTGATTAGTAATTACTTAGGACCTTTTGCACTGACACGAAAATGCACATACATCATTTTTCGATACGTAAGTTCGATTCAAGAAAATAGGTTATTTGTAATAAACACTGTGCTCACCTGCCCACGAAGTTTTCTAATACTGAACTCTTCCCTGCTGATTGTCCTCCGACGACAGCTATTTGTGGCAAATCCAGTTGCATGTGCACACCCAATTGTGTAAAAGCATCTTGGAGCTTATTAACAATTGGGATCAATTGTTCCATTCCTATGTTCCCCGACATGGCTGCCGGATTTTTCAAACACTCCTAGTCTTTTGAGCTATTCCGCAGATCTTCACTTACTGATTTTCAGTTCATCAATAAGGCAACGATATCAACTGTTTGCGCATGTGCAAGCAACGAGAATAGAAAATATATAGCTATCTCAAAAAGAATCTGTAAAGATAGGCAACTTGTCTTTAGTGGTAGGTATAATAATTTAATAGGAAGAATAACAGAAAAAATATTAATATTTTTTAATTATTTATTTATTTATAATATTTAACAATTTTAAGACTAATATATAAAATAACATGTAAAATGATAACACTAAAAACCACTGAGGTTTAATCTCGTGTTATCATTTGTAATTATTAATAAAATCTTACTATAGGTATACTATTAATTACAATTTAAAAAATATTGCTTTAACTTAAATTTAATATTTTTAATTGTTATATTGTTACATAGATCTGAAGGTAGACTATTTAAATTGTTACATTGTTGGATGAAGTCTTTATTTAATTTTCGAATAAAATAATAGACAGATACTCACCAATCGTGGCAAAAGTATATAATTTTGTATTGATTTTATGACAGTTTACAATCGTTTATATAATTTGTGTAGATTGAATCTTTTACAATATTTAAAACAAGTAAATTTTATCAAAAAATATGAAATTTGAAGACTATAAAATTTATAATTTTTGAGTTTAATCATATATAATTTTTATATAATCATATATTATTATTTTTTATTATTATATATAAGATCACCAATTGATCACCAATGATCTTATATATTTCGGATAGGATTGTTGGTGAGAAGGAATAGATCACCAACGATCTTATATAATTCGAATAGGATTGTTGGTGAGAAGGCCAAGAGAAACTTGCGAGCTGAGTTCGGCGCAGCCAAAGAGGGCGCCTGACAGGAGCTTTTCTATTCGCTGGAGTGGGACCCATGGGGCAGACCTTATAGGCTTGTCACGAATAAGCTTCGGCCATGCCCCCCCCCCTCCCCCCTCTTACATCTTCGCACGCGAATATAGTAGAGAGTCTGTTTCCTGCCAGGACGGAGAGCGACGCTCTACTAGCGCTGGAACGCATGAGACCACCGATTTCGATCGAAGATCCCCCTGTGATGTCAGAAGGCGAGCTGGACAGGGCGATTCTTCGCCTCCAGGCGAAGAACACAGCACCCGATCCTGATGGCATTCCGGGGAAGGCGTGGACCTTGGCCCTCAAGGAAGGCGGCATAAACGAAAGATTTCGCGCTCTACTCACCACTTGCGTAACAAAGGGGCACTTCCCCAAGGAGTGTAACAAAGGGCCATTTCCCCACTAACATTATCTATTGAAAATAATTATAAAAGTATTGAAAAATATGTATCTGGCAACTCATAGTTTCTTTGCCTGTCCCATTTACTGTTTGATTTAACCATAAATTGTTCAACTCTTAACTACGTTTCGATGAATAATAATACCCACCTTATAATACTCTACTATATACTCTGAATAATTTTTGATGAATTTGAGGGTATAATATAATCTTCATGTGCATAAATTGTCTATTTTGTTATACTGTGACATCTGTAAGTAACCCCATAGTAACCCTCAGTCCGCTAGAGAGCGCTATCTCGCGTCTTTGTGACGTCACTCTATTGATTGCAAAGGAAAGGAATCGTCTTTTGTTGACGCCATCTTAAAATAGAGTGATATAAGTTTTGGTAGCGTAGAATATAGTAAAAATCTAAAGTAATCTTTATTTAGAAATTAGCATTCAAGCTTAGATATTTTTTACTTGATAGTATCAAAAATAACGGACCAAGGTATAACTTTATTTTGTGATTATTGTTTCATTTTCAAGATAAAATTATTTTTGTTATTTATCATTCTTTGTCTGTATATTCTGTCATTTGTACTGTTTTTTTGTCAAAAAATCGATTATGAAATACACTAATAAATGTTATAAATGTAGAATATATTGCATTTATAACGATCGATAATTTTTTAGTGAAGACGGATGTAACACGTCAATAAAGACCTATCGGGGGCTGGGTTCGTTTTTATTGTCATCTCGCAAAAATACCAATATTGTGAAAGTGTCAATTAATATAGTGAAGAGTGTATTGTGAAGTGTTTTAAGTTTTTATTCGTTTAGCTTGTAAGTTACGAGAGCAGTGCAGTGAAACATGAAAAATGTATAGTTTCGTTTTGTGAAGTTCGTGCTATATAGTGCCTAGTGTTCGGTTGATTGCAGTTGGTGGTCAGCGCGAGGGTGTCTCCTGATGGTGTGTATATCGCAGCATGTCTGCACTCTCGACGCCGGGCGGCGGAGGCACTACGGCGCAGACCAAGCCGACGTCCGGCAAACAGAAATATCAAAAGTTGGACATCAATAGCTTATACTGCGCTAACAGAGTGAGTACATTTTTTCTTCATAAGTGTCATTGTCACGGCTAGACACGCCCACAGACATTAATTCCGTATAATTAGAAAAAATCTTGTGGGCATTTCCTATTTTTATTTTGTTTTTTGGCACAAAACATATTGAACCTTCATGGATTTTGTATTGTTTGTAATTAAAAGTATGTCTCATGGTACCTATTCCATTTTTATGATAATTTTCAAACAGTAATGTTTTACTTAATACCTACATCAAGGTTTTTCACTAATTTACAGTTGAATGGTTGGCCTTCAAATATATATTCAGCTAGTCGCTCTATGACCTTTATTTCAACAACTTTTTGCTTAATTTAGAGAAAGTTTAAGAGTTTAACTTATATTTTCCAGTAATATTTTACATAATTTATCAGTTTTATCTATTCACCTTCATTGCTAAGGTCAATGACCACAGGCCCTTGGTTATTATTTTAGAAAGTAGTTCCATAGAAAATACAAAATTATAAGTGTTTATATATAGATAGTCAATAAAATTTAGTCAGAGAATATTAAATGGGATAATTTTTTTAAGAATTATATAATCAAAATATTTATTTACAAGATTCAGAGTATAAATATCTTTGTATATTGATCACAATGCTTAATGTGCTGTATTATAATGAAACTTCAACATATCAGCTATAAAATAGGTAAAATATGAAGAATTTAACAAACTCTACAGCTTTAATTAGAATTAATTAAACTTCAAGATATCAGTTTAAAAATAGGTAAAATGTGAAGAGTTTAACAAACATTATATGGAATTTCAGAACGAAAACTCTGAACCGTCCTCTGTAAAATCTCAACTAAGCCGTAAACATGGAATGCAAAGCCTCGGAAAGGTACCTTCGGCAAGGCGTCCACCAGCTAACTTGCCTTCTTTGAAAACTGAGACTGGTCAAGATCCAAACGCTAAGTAAGTCCACCATATTGTTTTTAATTATTATAACCTAGAAAAACCTAGCCCATAAATTTGGCTAAACTTAACCTATTAATTAATGTGTTATTTTGATATAACAAATGATTCTACTTTATCTATGTAATAAATAATGGTATTGCCTATAAAAACAATAATTGTCATTAGCTTATTGTGTGGCAATAATTAATATCCATTAAATTTAAATTAAATGTAAAATAATATTTACCTGAAATAATTATTACAATGTCATAATATAATTTGGTAATGATTTTTGTAATAGCTATGAACAATTAATTTCTTGTATATCATTGCTTAATTTGAATTCTTTATTTTTTGTACTGTAATCTCTATGTAATTACACAGCTGCATTCTAGAAATAATGAGTGTTTATTGTGATAAAATTGTTAGGAATTTATGAAAGAAATGCAGACCTTGGGTTTATATAGCTCTGAAGAACTTAATTATATGCAGTCTTCTATATATCTGTACATTTATTAAATAAAATCATTGTCAGCCTCTGTCTGTTTCTCCGCTAATTTCTTCGAAATCACCTAAAGTATTTTGATGTGGTCTTCGCTAATGCAAAGAGCGGTAAATGCGGTTTGATGTATATAATGTAGAGAAAAAATTGCATATTGTATCTGGGTGCTGATTGCAAATTAAATAAAGTGTTTTTGGGTATATGTGGAAGACTTACATCTGAAATTATGTGTCAAACAACTATCTTAGTTATCTAGTTAAATCATACTATAAATTCCTAATATGAAATAAATAAGGGAGTAATAAGGTATTACAATTATAAATGCCCAATTCATAGAATACTTTCTTTTTTTTTTTTTGTTTAGTTTTGCCATCAGTCAATAGTCTATAATCAAATTTGGTGAAGTAAAATTCACCATTATGAAGAATAAGGCCAGTGCCCTATTCTAAAAAAAGGTTAGGCAATACATATGCTCTTTTGAGTCTCCTAACTTACTTTTCCAGTCTGGAACAGCACCTTGGCAAATGGATTCAGATGGAAGCAGAGACAATCCTTGTAATTTTTTCTATATGATTCTATTTCTTGCACAATTGTTGGAATTTCAAGATATGAGTGTCTGCTCCGAGCATATTAGGGCACCCCAGGAATCACCCTTAGTATATTATTTTGAACTTTCTGCAGGTGCTCGATATTTGATTTACTAGCGACAGATCACTTTTTTTTTTTTTTCGAAATAAGATTTATAAAATCGCTTTTCGACGTCAGAGAATGGCAGAGAATGGCACGTTCACTACCACGGTGTGCATTCCTCTGTGGAGAAGAACGGCCAAAGAAACTCCACAGGAATCGCATCTTTTATATTTTCATTTCTAAAAAAACATATTTTTTACTTTATCTATTTTTACATTACATTAATTGTAAACTTAATATTATTCTAATTCATTATGCTGAGTTGGAGCCACCGTAGACCAGACGTCATTATCTTCCAAATAATCATCTACTTTGTAATATGCCTTAGAATACAGAATCTTTTTAATTTTATATTTAAACTGGCAATCGGACAAATTTAAAATATCATCTGGTATTTTATTATAGAAGCGAATACAGTTACCCATAAATGTGTTTTTTACTTTACTCAGTCTAAATTGTGGTTGCACTATTTTATTTTTATTTCTAGTGTTTACGCTGTGAATATCAGAACCTTTCAGATATAACGATTTATTTTTGCGAACATAGAAGATGTTTTCAAATATGTACTGTGAGAATACCGTGAGAATATCAATTTCTTTAAACAGTTCTCGTAGGGAATCACGACCACGCAATTTGTATATTGAACGAATCGCCCTCTTCTGTAATACAAAGATACTTTTTATGTTTGCAGCTTGACCCCACAATAAAATGCCGTAAGACATAATACTATGAAAGTAGCTGAAATAAACAATTCTTGCAGTAGCGACGTCAGTCAGTTGACGAATCTTTCTAACTGCATATGCCGCCGAACTGAGCCTAGCGGCTAATGTATTTAAATGAGGGTCCCATTGCAATTTAGCGTCCAAAGTTATTCCCAAGAAAACCGTTTCATCTACATATTCCAATTTTTCTTTATTTAGGACAACATCCAAGTTGGTGTTCCTTACATTAGGCAAAGAAAATTTCACACATTTAGTTTTTTTGGGATTCAACATTAGATTATTTGTAGTGAACCAGTCATGGATCTGAGAGAGAACGTCATTTACTTTGTCAATATCTTGATTATGTCTATTCCATTTGGATTCCATAAGTCCATATAGGTTTTAGATTGATCCAATATAGGTTTTGTGAAGGTATTATGAGTATGTGAGTGAAGTATGTGAGGGTATTATGTTTTTATCCTGTTGAGAATCACAAGAGGGCCTTTTAACAGTGATTTTGTGATTTGTGAAAGATTTTTATTTTTATTTTCAGCTCTGTAACTTCTATTCCTACTACGGTTTCTACACCTGCAACATGTACATCTCAAGCCACAGTAAGTGCATAAATTTTACCACAATTGGATTCTATGATTAAAACTCTTATCTTAGCAAATGTCTTTATCTTTTGTTAGAATGACTAGTTTAAACTTACTAGTTTCAATAAACTCTATCTAAGTTTGTACATAATAAACCAGAATGTGCACAAAAATGATGACAAGAGTTTTAGCTTTTTGAGTTGCAACCTACCTTAATTTGCAAAATATCCCAAGACTAATAATAATAGGGTTAAATTTAGTATTCTATATATTTAGGAATTAAATCTTTCTTTATTGTTAGGGTGAGTCCACCAGGATCCCCTGACTGGTTCCCGTATATTCTGAGGCTCCCAAAAAGATGTTAATGGCATTGTGACTTGTAGTTTTTAGTGCTTTAGATGTGAGTTAATGTGTGTAGACTACAACGGTGGCGAGCGCTGTGGGTGCGGCGTCCCAGTGCGGGATGGGCTGGGTCACTCTGCCGCCTCCCTCTTCACCTCACTTCCGCACAGAGTTTCCTTCCCTGGAGGCATCCGCGCAGCCGACTCACACGCACCGCGCCACAGAACACGCAGTGCCTCATCTACAGCTCAGACCACAGTGTATGTTCATTTATAATTTGAATTTTACGAGTACGAAAGTATAAAACGGAACTCGCCGAAGTTAACCAAACTGTCACGATCGCGTATTTGTGAATAGTCAGACAAAATGTCACAGATAATTTATTTATTTTATTAAGTATTCAACTGTCAATGTAAAAATATGAAAAGATGTTTTATTGTTTCTTGTTAGCTTGAAACGTTGTTTTCATTTTTCGTTATTTATGTCTTACTTATAAAAAATCATTTGTTCTGACTGGCTATCAACGCACAGCCAAAACTGCTAAGTCTAGAAAACTAAAATTTGGAACAAATGTTTGTTTTGTAATGTAAGCATCTACTAGGGAAGAATTTTGATTTTTTTTATGTGTATCTCTGAAATTGCATTTTAAATGTTCGTGCTAATATGATATTATTAATTGAAAAATAAATTGTAATTTTAATGTTTATCCTTCCTACGTTCTTTTCTATAATAGAATTGATTGTTAACAGCATAAAAAACAGTGTTTTAGTAGGTAAATGTGATGTTAAAGTGTTATTTATGTTGAATGTAGCGGAAGGCAGCTGGACGTCCGGTGGATCGGGCGGCGGCGTTCGGCAGGAGAGTACTTCGTCTCCCGCCGCCGCGCCCGCCTCCACGCCCGCCTCACAGCAGACACCCGCCTTCCGTGCCATTCTGCCACCCTTCGTAAGTCCAACCATTTATTTTACTTTTGATAGCTCCAATTAGTTACATCCTGACGCGTTACCGAAAAGATTTTTTATAATAATTATTATAAAAAAGTTTTTATCGATTTAACACATTGATATATTATATTTGCTCACCATTTTGTATTGTTTATAAGGATAACCATACTTGGTTTTATACTTTCAATTATAATTTATTAATAGCAATATTTTATTAATAAATAAATAATTAAGTTGATATGAAGAAGAATTCGAAGATTTGTGCGTTTGCAGCTGATGAAAGGTAGCAATGGCGTGGGGCTGGGGCTGAGCGCAGCCCGCGAGCCCCCTCGCGGTGCGCCGGCCTCCAGCCGCGCCGCGCCTCGGCCGGCAGCCACGCCGCGCGCCGTCGAACTGCTGACAGCGCGGCCCATTCTGCGCGACGACCAGATCTCCTCTCTCGACGACATCTCTCGCGACGCTGGCTGGGCGCAGCAGGACGACATTGACTACGAGTTCGTATATATATTATATTGCACTGCAAAACTAATCGCAATAAAATACAATTAATTATATAATATTTAAATCATTAGTAGAATAACTTGTAAATTTTTATTGTTTTAGTCAAAAATTGGATTTTTCCGACGGCGAGTCTGCACCAGCGCCATCCAATAAAACAAACAAAAATAACAATAGTCGATCTAGTATGGAAAATGAACGTATTGTAGAATCTAAGGTTCAGGAGCCGGGCGACGAGGACCAGCTGTGGGCGGAAAGACGTCAGAAACAAAGCAATGAAGTCGCTCAGGCGGTCGCGCGTGCGAGACAACGCAAAGAGGAGGAGCAGAGGCGACAAATGAGAGACACTGCCACACCGCTGCAACCCCCTAAAGATACTCGCAACGACAGGGACCGAAACGATAACAGGGATAGAGATAATATGGATGCAAGAGAGGACAAAACTGACAACAGAGACAATAGAGATCGTCCCGAGAATAGAGACAAAGAGCGCACTGATCGTGACAGAGATGTCAGAGATCGCGGTGAAAACAGGGAAAGGTTTGACAATAGAGACCGCGAGAGAGACGTGAGAGACAGGGACCGCGAACGCGATCGCGTCGATCGTGACAGAGTGGAAAGTAGGGACAGGCCACGCAATGACAACAGGGACAGTGACAAGGAGAGAATGGACGTGCGCGATAGAGATCGTAACGAGAATAGAGATCGCGACAGGTTTGATCGTGGCGATAGAGATCGCGAACGGGATCGTATTGATCGTGACAATAGGGATCGCGATCGCGATTTTCGCGACAGAGATCGAGATTATCGCGATCAATTTAATCCAGCATTTTCTAAAACGTTCCAAGCCAATATTCCACCGAGATTTATGAAGCAACAACAGAATCGTCAACAAGAAGATCACAACAAAGGCTGGGCCTTTACCAGCAAAGCGGCGCCGCGACGACAGGACCAACAGCCGTACACTGCACCTCGACATGCGCCTCATAATAATGGACGACGTTCTTATTCCAGGTTTGTATCGAATTTGCTATTTTTGTGTATTGTCTGAAATTTTCTGTGCCTAATATACAGTCATTCTGTGTAAGCAATGTATTAAAATTATTAAAATTTTGAAACTTGTGTGGGTTATACTTTTGGGTCTGCTGAACAAACTTAACAAAACTTTGAAAGTTGGTAAGTTTTTGAAACTTACAAGAGACAAAAAAGTTTCAAAAGCGAAAATTATCCTCATTAAATTCTAAACAAAATATGTTCTATACAGCGTTTTGATTAGCTTGAAAACCTATATTTTGAAAACTAGCAATGGCTTGAAAACCATCAATGTCAAGCTATAACTTGAAACACATTAAATTCATAACGAAATATGTTTTATACATTATTTTGATAAGCTTGACGGTTTTCAAGCTATAGCAAGTTTTTGAACCAACTTTCGAAGTTTAATAAGTTTCAAGGGTACAAAAAAGTGTCAAGGGCAAAATTTATCCTCATCAAATTTTCAAGTTATAGCTAGTTTTCAAATTTTGAAATTTAGTGTGAAAACTGGCTGTAGCTTGACAACCGTCAAACTAAACGAAATAGTGTATGGAACATATTTTGTTAAGAATTTAATGAGGATAATTTTTGCCTTCTACACTTTTTTTGTATCTATTAAAGTTATTAAAAAATCGTTAACGAGGACAATTTCACGATTGTGGAAGAGGAAAGGGGGGAGAGTTGTGGGTTTTGATCAGCAGACCCAAAGGTATAAACCCACATAAGTTTCAAAACTTTATTAATTTGTTTGTCTGAAAACACAGAATGACCGTACTATAAATAGATTTCCACAATAGTTAGTTTATTAATCAATTGGCTACTGTGAAACACACGTCTAGTTGTCACAGTTTCTATGACTAGCCACTAGGCCATTACTTAGCTTGTGATATTAAATGTAGTAGATGCGGCCATGGCATGTAATCAACAATTTTTGTCCAAATTTTCAGGGATTATTCAGATCGCGAGGAAGATTTTAGAAGGGATAAAGATGGACCTGGTCCACAATGGCGTTCAGAAATGCAAGATTACGAACGCACTAATCGTGATTTAGATCGATCCCACTCGAGAGATTCATACAAAGAATACGACAGAAGAAGTGAATCTGACAGGAAATCAATAGATTCAGCAGATATTCATAATGCACATAGGACTTCAGCTGCTGAGAAGTTAACTGAAGTTTTCGAAAGAAAGAGTATAGGTTTAGCAGAACCTTTTGCAAATACAGAAACTCCTTCCCAGCCACAAGGTCAAGAACGACGCAATTCTCCGCCATCATCTAAGAGAGAGTCTAGCGAGAAAGACTTTGGTAAAACATCGTGGGCAGATGTAACACCAGACGAACCAACAAACTATACAGTTTTAATGTCACCTGTCGACAAATCAGCACCTCAAGATTTCGAGACTGTTAAAGATAACGCACAACAACAAGAAAGTGGTGGTGTACCCCAATCACAAAATTTATCAATGGCACTACCACAGCAAAATATGAATCAACTTACTAATACATCCATTTCTATTTCATCACACAACCAAACTCCTAAATATCACACAAATACTACTTCTGGACAAAATGTTTCTATCGATCAACAAATGTCTCAACTTAACTCATTTGGAAATATTCAATCCCAACCCATTTCTTCTTCTTCTAATATTCTACAACCTTCTTTCACTGATAGCCAAACTAAACTTACACAATCTCTTTCCAAACCAATTTTAAACGAAACCGTTACAAGCAGTACACAAATTCAAAGGTCTCAATCGTCGGAGCAAACGACACAGCATGTGCCTAACAAGCCTGTATTTGCATCACAAAAATCGGACAAGGAACATTCAGAAACTGAAACTGTCGCATCAACAATTAGTGGTCCATTAACTGATTCATTGGTACAGCTGGTTGGGAATAAGACGAATGAAACGGTTTCTGTTGAATCTGGTCACAATATTGCTGATTCTCAAAAGCAAAGACCAATTGAAGATAAGAGAAATGATAAATTTAACAATGATCAACAAAACAAACTAACCGTGAAGGAGCCGATTGAGCGAAAATCCAGTGGGTCTGGATCGGAGAAAAAGAGCAGAGGCTATGGTGGTTGTGCTTATCCAGTTGTATATAATAGGGGTTGGGGGTCGAGAGAATCTCGCGGACGACGTTCACATCGTAGTTCTCGCTCTAACAACAGGGCTAGCGAATCTGATGGGTCCACAGATGGCGCGCCTAATAGTGATCGTAAAGAGCGACGCAGAGCACCTAGAAGTCCTCGCGGGCCTAAAAAGGTAGACCAGAGGCCGGAGGAAGTCAGTCGCTCATCTTTAGCAGATCAACCTGCGCTTGTTACGGATTCTACTGAAACTAGAACTGAACCATTTGCGCCCCGCGGTCAACCTTCGCGACGAGGCAGAGGTGGCGGTTTCACCGGGACTTCACGCCCACCCGCTCCAGCAAAGAGAGTGACTGGCTATGGACCACCGAACACCAAAAGTCCATTCAGTCAAGCTAATAGGGCGGTTAAAGACAATGAAGATAACAAAGATGTTCAATCTGATGACAAAGGAAAGGCTAACAATAATAAGACGCGAACTGGTTCTTCTGGTGGTAGAGGCAGGGATCGTCGACCTAAGACCGTCGGTGGACCGCTTAGCGGGGAAGACGAAAACTGGGAGACTACGTCCGAACATTCCGAAGGCGGCGCTGCTGGTGGCCGACGTTCTGGTGGTGGCAGACCCTCCGGTCAATCCAAAGGTCCGATGGGACGTAATCATAATTCTAGTAACCGTCAAATGAATGGACGCAACATACAAGGAGCTAAAAAGGATAACATTGGGGAATTCAAGACTTCCGACATTACAGAGGCTATGACTGAGATGAAACTGTCTTCTAATAAAAAAGATGAAGACATTGTCGACGATGGTTTTCAGGAAGTGCGAAACAAAAAGAATTCTAAAGACATACGAACTCCACCCGCTAAGGAGGAAACTCAACATTCTAAACAACCAAGGTCACACTCTAATTCCAATCAAGGCGGTGGACGAAATGGATCGTCTTCGCGTAATTCAAGTGATAAATCTAGGGGACCCGCTCCGGTTCCTGGGAAACCTAATTCACAATATGACCGGTCGCGCCAAGCCAATCTCGCTCCACGATTCGTGAAGCAAAGGCAAAAGCAACAAATGGGTCTGATGCCTGGTTTCGGTCCGGACACGGGTGCTGCTCCACCCCCTCCCGCAGTGAACGCTTGGGATAAACCGATATCGCAGACTTTACGCGGTAGTGTAGAAGAAGCCCCTGAAAGTGCCGAAAACAAATCTGGCCAGACAAGTCAGCGTAGCACCCCCGCAGACGCGACGATAGAAAATAAGGCCGTCACAACTACACCCTGTGCAGTTCCGACTGATAAAGTTGGCGTTCTCGACGGGACCACACCACCTGTAGAAACTATTATCTTTGAGAATACTAATTACAAGACTGCTCCACCGGCTGAGGCCTTAAAACAAAAATATCAACCAAGCACCAGCACTGCCAAACCTCAACATCAAGGGGAAGAAATCACTCCAGAGATTGATGCGCGAACACTAGCTTTCAACGGAGACGTAAGAGCGCCTCCTCGGACTATACAAGAGCTCATTGCTGACAATAGTAGGCCCGTCACCGACGGAGACAATTCACTGGGCCTGCCAATGTCATTCGATACGGCACAAAAGGCGGAAGATTCTTCGGACATGAAATTAGATTTTGCTTTTGATTCCGATCTCGGACAGTTAACTGAGGACAAGTCGGCTAAACTGGGACTGCCGCGCGGTCCACACATGAGCACTTCGAATACTATATCTCCCCTGGCGGCGGATCTCAATTTAAAAATCGCCAGCGTTAAAAAAGTTTGGGAAATGCCTGCGGTGGTCGAAGGCGGTGAGGAGTTACAATTCGCTGGGTTTACGGAGGAAAACAATGCAGACACTGGCGCTCCGCCGAACGTTTGTAAAGTAAAGCCCACGCAACAGTTGCAATCGCCGCCACCTCAACATTACAATCACGTTGGCTACCAAGGAGGCTATAGTGGACTATCGGTGCCGTCACCTCCCGCGCTAGTGTTCAATTCATCGCAGCAGCTGTTGGGCTCTTCGCAACAGCTACAGCAACAGGGCGGGCTCTACGGCGCTTTCTTGGATCAGAGTCGTGGACAGTTCGGCGGTTTCCCAGGGTCTCCGTACGGTGCCGGTAACGCGACGCCGTACAATTATCAACCACCGCCGGATATGTTCCAGAGCCTTCCGAGTCAATACCGAATGGTGAGTTTAAATTTAAACATCAATTTTTACTATTTTTTTTTTTCTTACTGGTGGGCATAGATCTCTTTAATATAAGTAAATATGGTTATAGTCCACCAGTCTAGCTTACTGTGGATTGGCAGATATCCACATACCTCCCAGAGTATCAAATTTGTTTCATTATTAGACCAAGTTATCATTATTTCTAATTCACATATGAAATGAGCTTATTTCATTATTGGTCGGTTGGTGTTTACAAACAAGTTTTGCGCAGGCGGCGGCTGGCGGCGGCGCGGCGTTTGGGCAATCGGGACAGCTGGGGAATAGTCCAAGCACAGTTCTCATATCAAGCACATCAAATTCTCTCATGTCCGCTACTGTCAAGCCATCGACTCAACAAATCGGCGCTATTGGCAAGTTTTTTTTTAATATAATATTAATTTTATCTCATTTGTTTCAAAGGGAAATTATTTACTTAGTGTGTTTTTGGTTTCGAGATATAAATATTTTATATGACCCCTCTCTCAAGAGGATTTGTGACAATCATTAATTTACTTAGTTTACTATTTCGATTTTATATGGTTATTTTAGACCACACCACATCTTTGGAAGTACCCAAGACGAAAGTTACACACTGATTCATTTCATATTATACTATCGAAACTATACCGGCGGCGAAAGTACCGTAGACATTCGAAGAAATTTCGCAGCATTGCAGTTTAATAAACAATAATGAATATTTTTTCTGCAGGCAGCAAAGGTGGCGGTGTGAGCACGTACCAGCAGCAGTACCTGGGCTACTCGGGCCCTGTGGGCGAGGCGCCGTACTCGCTGCCTGGCCTGATGACGCGGCCGGCGCCGCCCGCTAGTTCCTACTACTCGCCGTACCAACCGCCGACCGCGCCCGCGCCAACCTACCCGCTGCAGTTCACGCAACCCACGCAGTCGGGCGCGTATTCGTCACAGTTCCTGTCGTCGCAGCTTCAAGTGGCGGCCGCCGTGCAGCAGATGCAGCAGCAGCAGTACAGGGCGCCACTGCAGCCGCAGTACGCGGCTCCACCCCAACCGGCGCCGCGGCCGCCGCCGCAGCAGCAGCTCAAGAGTCCGCTGCACGACCATGCCAATGGGTTCGCGCCGCTCTGCGAGGCTCCGTCGCCGACGCCCAAGGGCGTGAGCAAGCCGCAGAAGCCGCCGCACTCGCCGCCTCACCACAAATACCACGTGCCTCCGCCGCACGCACACCCGCCACACCAGCAGCTGCACCAGCAACACCACCATCAGCAGCATCAACAGGTCACACTTTCACTCAAATCAATAATTCATTTTGCAACTTAATAAAACACACAACTACGAATCTTTCAAAAATTGCGTTACATAATACTTGAATGCCTCCTTACAGGCATGAGCCTGCCCGGCCTTAGTCGAACACACTGCCATACACCATGCATATGCTTATTAAAAACAATAATTAAAAACCAAACCATAGACACAGAGAAATGCACTGAGGGTTCCCTATCCACATTTAAAGTAAATATGGGCAGAAAGTAATAGAGACGAAGCGATCGTGAGGCCAGTAGTTCATTTTCCAAAATTTTGTTTGGTGCTCGAAGTTACTACAGAGCTATATGAAAGAGAGGGTATTGTTTGGCCGAACGATGGCTTTGTCTTTTTTTTTAGAACGTGTTCAATTTCATGCGGGTATTGCTCGTCCATCTCTCATGTTTATGGTTTGAACCAACATTGACAGCATTATTTCAAAACATGAACAATGATACAATAAACAATGAATCCAACTGTTGCCAAGTTTCATTTGTGGTTTAACAATGTTTCACATTTTATAACAGGCGCTGGGCGGTGGAGGAGGCAACAACGGTCGCGGCGGCAACATGCCGCGAGGCGGTATGGCTGCACCGCGGTACCCGGCGCCCATCCAGCGTCCTCTAGCGCCTCCCTACCGCGGCCCACCCGCGCCGCCACGACATCACGGGCCTCGTCACACGCACAACCTTTACTACCAGCAGCGCAGTTAGTACACTACGTCTCTGCTTCAATGACGACCATTAAGCGTATCTCACACGGCACCGCCTCTCCTCAGACAAATTTATGTATATCACGCATTAATTACACGTTTCTATACAGATTAATTACCTGCAAAAGCGATATGTCAAGACAATTCCAAGAAGATATGACTACATTATGCATTGTTATGAATTACAACAAACTAATAAAGACACGAGAAAATACACGCACAGCTGGTTACTTGGCTTTTGGCGCCTCTGAAATAAATTTATCACCATCGAAGTCGGATTAGAAGAAAGCGTCGGTGCTCACAGGAATACACTGAGAGCAGTGCGACACATTGGATCAGATTGAGATGTAGCCGCGGCGGTGCAGTGTGAGATACGCCCGGGGCTGAGGCCACACGCGATGCGTTACCGGTGCGTCGATACGTTACACGAGGGAGGGAGCTTTGGTCTCTTAAATCATAACGCACAACGTTGCGATGAGCAGCTCCAACGCAGCATTGCTGTCTGTGCGGAGAAGTGGAAACTAGATGTGTCAACATGGACAATACTTATTTGTGCTTTGCTTGAGGAGGAAAAAGAAGAAGAATTTTCTTTTACTGTTAAACTTTTATGTTTTTTGTCTTTATTTTTATATAAAGAAGGGTAATTGCAGATTAATTCTATTAAATTATCTTCAAATAATTCCATTGTCAACTCGTGACGCGCACCGCAACAAATGAACGAGCACGACGCCGCGCTGTGCGGAGTACCAGCTACCCACTTCACCGCTGACGCATACTGCGACGGAACAAGAGACCATTCTAGACGTTTTTCATACGATTATGTGTCCGACACCGCATACCGCCGCGTTGTGTGTTATGATGTAGAGACCAAAGCTAAAGCGGGAAGCGTTGGTGGCCTCAGCCCATAGTGTATCTGTGGTGTGCAGAGTGCGCGAGCGGCGGCGAGCGAGCGGACGGCTCTGCTCAGGGCGCAGCGGCGGACGAGCCCGCCGAGCCCACCGCCGTCGACGCGCCGCAACCCGCCGAGGTGAAGGCGGACTGAGCGTCACAGTGATTGCATTGCTATATGACTCTTATTCTCCTAAGTGTAAACGCCGCCTCGGCCTCTCTCATTAGTGAATGTGTAGCGACGCGACGACCGCATGAGTCGACTGTCGATGCAATATAAAAAAAAATTAACGTAATTTTGGAGTGGTGATTAGCGCTGACGCGCGTTGCACTCCATGTATCATAATCAATTATTATAATTATTATTATATGCGAATAAAAATATTATGACCGGATGTTTGTTTTTTATATAATTCCTTGAGTGTCTGTCAAAATTGGTACAAACTTGGAAAGTCTAACTATAGTGAAGCCGTTTTAAGCATGCACATTTG
The DNA here is from genome assembly GCA_944738685.1 of Synanthedon myopaeformis. Taxonomy (NCBI): domain Eukaryota; kingdom Metazoa; phylum Arthropoda; class Insecta; order Lepidoptera; family Sesiidae; genus Synanthedon; species Synanthedon myopaeformis. Next base: position 3,722,650 of record OX122918.1, on the reverse strand, counting down.
ACGTTTAGCAGATTGACATAACTAGTGATGGTTATAGTATAACAGAATTAGGTGCAACTATCGACACATTTTAGAATTAGTATCATTCATATACATTTCTCCCCACAGGGCGACGGTCTCCCTCCTTAGGTGCCCCTTAATATAGGATAAGGGGCACCTGTCCATAGCTTTTGGCGACCTTTAATTTGGTCGCCGCAAGCTTGGCAAGATTGTCGGCCCTCTCGTTCCCCTTGATCCCCATATGGGCGCGTACCCAGTAGAATCGGACTCCCCTTCCCTCCGATGCCATCATACCACCAGAGGGTGGTATGGATTCCGGTCCCCCTGAAAAGCTCCAGCGAAGACCGAGAGTCACTGAGTATGCCGACCTCCGCCTCTTTTCGATTTTTTGCTATTTCCATCGCCCTGAGGGGAGCATACAATTCTGCCATTAATTGGTTGTAGTTCTTCTGGTATAGCATACACCCTATTATCAGATGTGGTTATTGACGTTATACAATAGTTGCTTGACTTTCCATCATTTCCAGGCAATAACGTAAACTCAAATCGAAGTTTCTCCATTTTAAGTTTTTGTATTCATTAAACAAAATTGTCGTTTTATAATGTGATAAATTAAACAATTTTGTTGCTTTGTAAATTTAATCAAAGAAACGACAATATAAGTTTAATATTACCAATTTCTTCATTTCATATTGTCAAAACAATTAGATTGACACATAAGTCAAGAAACAGATTAAAATAGTATACATTAAAAAGTATTATACCTACAAGATAAAATATTAAATTAATACATTATATTTACACAAACTTATTATATTATTATAACCTTTACATATACTTACGACAAATTCCTCTACTTGTACCTATAATGTTTATTTTTAAATCAATGCGTTGCTTTCTCTTTAAAAAAACCGACTCAGGCGCCTAGGGTCACGACAACTCCTACGAAATCAAGCGGTTAAAGGGTTAATCCGTATCAGACGGTATGTTACAAGTAAGTATTTATAATACACCGTTGGGGATTGGCAGAACGGTTATTCGCATTTAAAGACAGATTCGCAAAAAGACAACTCGACTTAACAAAATGTTATATTCAAGCATATTAGAAAAACATTAGGTTCACATAGGTATCCATCGACACATTCCCGAAATGGATGCAGTAGTTTTTTTCTCTTTTTAAGTATAGGTAATATTAGTAAAAAAAGATTGGTGATCCATTTGTATCAACCCAACTACGAGTATTTCTACGCAAAAGTTACCCTAGTTCGCTCAACCGAACTACTGCTACTAGACGGTATATATGCATTTTATCTTTTTGTAAATTTAACATTTCGGATCATTATTTACACCATACGTAAACTTTTTAAAAAAGGGTATCATCAGTATGCTTAATCCAACTTGAAGGGATGAAGCGCCGTGGTTCGATCCATCGGATTATGTTTGAAAATGTTAACATCATTGCTTCATGAGGGATAGAAAATAGCAATGCTTTCATGATTTCCGGAATGATACTCCTTTCAGCATCAAGTTCAGGATGCGAGGTACATTCGACTATTTTTAGCTACTTTTTTTAAATGTTAAGCTTGACAGACAGGCTGATGGTTCACTTGACGGTAGGTCGCTACCGTCGCCTAAGAATTTGTCTAGACTAGAGCGACCAATAACACAAAGCAACGCCACAGGTGCTGTAAGTAACTATATGGTCGAGAGTGCCATAGCCACCATAACCATAGAACACGTAGTAAATGTTTGGAAAAGAAACCAAGTACCTTCACACGACATTATTTATATCAATAACAAATTATAGTTGAATCAGACAATCTAAGGGGAATCTTATAAGTATCTTTATATATAATATATTTGTTATTGTAAATAATATGATTTTTATGTTAGTCGTCACTTGATGGTAGGTGGCACCACCTATAACACAAGCAACGCCATAGGTGCTGCAAGTGAGCTGCCGCACCTATGGCGTTAAGGAAGCATAGAAGGATAAGGAAGGGATAGGGTAATAGGCTCTGGCATCTCTTACTCACTCACCGAAACAATAGCACATTAATGCTGTTCTTTTATGGTGGTCTTCTGTAAGGAGGTGGTTACTGCCGCCAACGGGCTGCCCAAATGACTGCAAAACGCAGTGTGCCCTGCCACTACTTTCCAAATCCAACTTTGAAAAGTTAATTTCCACTATGAAAACTTCATTTCCAATGTTGACGCAGGCAGGTATCGAAGCCGGGTCCCTGAGACTTTAGATGACCAATTTGTTTTTCTTTTTTTTTGTGTGTTTAATTTAAGAGCTACATATTTTTATGTTATCAATGAAAAATAATTAGAAGTAGTCTTCTTTTCCACCTTGAGAATGATTTTTACTAAATTGGATTTCGACCATAAAAAAATAACTTGTTCTATTACTTATTCTGTGACGGGACATAACAAGCTAATCTACCTTGAAGAAATTCTCTTTTAGATGTCTTAAATTAAATCCCTTGTGTCCTTTTTAGTTTAAATTTTTTCGCTTTACTAGGACAAAAGTATCTATTCGAATATATTCACATATTTCGATATTACTTGCAACTGGCGCCGTGGCTTAGTTGGTTAAAGCGCCTGTCTAGTAAACAGGAGATCGCGAGTTCGAATCTCGCCGGGGCCTTAATACGTTGTATTAGTTTAGACTATTTTTGATAACTTACTAGTTATTTTACTATATCTTATTATTTATTTTTACTAGCCATTTTATAAACATGATTAGACAATACAAAAATATTTTTTGTATTCCATTGGAAGTCAGCAAATCGGCATAGTATGATTTCATAATATAAGGATAACTTCCGTGTTGGCCGAGTGCCAGTAACTTGTTACTTATATCTAACATAATACTCATACTATACTCCCTAAAAATGTTCCCTTCGGAAGGGAACGCGATTACGCCTAGACGGCGCCATAGCGCGACTAGAATTTTATGTTAAAATAACTATTTTATGTTACTTTGAAATAAATATTTTTAAATTAAAATACAAAATTTTAACAATCTCTAATAATAAATATAAAATCGTAATCCTACTAATATTATATTAAAGAACTACAAATTTATTATATGTAAATGTGAAAGTTTGTGAGGATGGATGTATGAATCTATAGATGTTTGTTACTCTTTTACGCAAAAACAACTTCACGGATTTGAATGACATTTGGCACTCAGATAGTTTATTGCCTGTACTAACGTAAAGGATACTTTTTATCCTGGAAAAATGTTAGGATTCCGAAGGATTGTTCAAAAAAATAATTTGGGCGCCACCGTCGTCAGAGCGACAAAGATGTCAGGCGTTATATTCTTCATTTTCAACGCGGACAAAGTCGCGGGCACCTGCTGGTGATTCATAAGGAAGTTAGCAGGTTTATACTGCATTTTAAACTGAACAGCCAGTCTGGCTGCTAATCACTTCCACACAGAAAACCACCATACTAAAATATTGTACCTTTGTGTTTCAATACCCTTATCCGTGATAAGGGATACCAGACCTTGCCATTTATTCTTTATCCTATCAGGATCGGAAACGCGCAATAGATCTGGTGTTGCTTGGCAAAACTTTCTTGTTTGCTTGCTTGCTAGACAATGGTCTAGCAGACAGCTATTAGACAGTGCTTGCTTGCTAAAAATTCAAGCGTAGTGTCAGTATGTCTACCGACATTTATCATTAAAAAAAACTTGAAATTGTATAAAAATATGTGTTTATTACTTTATCAAAATCCTAAGTAACTACTTGTAATTCCAAAACAATGAAGTAGAACGCTTGCGTGCGAAAAGTAATTGCACATGCAATACATAAAATTATGCGCGCATCAAAAACTAACTACTGTATTATACTACGTAACAGAAACATACGAGTAAGTCTATCTCATTGTGTCTACTATGTTTTCATCTCTTTAATGCTGTTAATTCTAAGAGTTTGCTTAAAATTAGTTGAGTGTGTGCTTAACATTAGCTCGAGAACTATGAATAACGTTGTCGAAATTGTACACAACGAAATATTTCCAAGTAAGTATGTTTCAATAAATTTTAATATATATTTTACACAGAAAAATACATCAGCAACAATATTAGTTTTTATTTTTGGTTTCGTAACTGGCTCATTGTATTAAAATGCAGTTAGGCATAGAAATAACATGATCGAAAAATCTATTTGACACCCCTGCAGTAAAATATTGTTTGAGCAGAACTTTGGAGAGAATCTATTTATTTTTATAGGTAACTGATGTGTAAATGACTATGTCTAGTTGGCAGTCAGGCTGACGGTCCACTTGATGTTAGTGGCTACCGTCGCATATAACACAAGCAACGCTACTGCTGCTTCAAATGAGCTGCCGACTATATTGGGATTAAGGATAAGGGATTGGAAAGAGATAGGGAAATGGTCTCTGGCATTTTTTACTCACTCATCGAAACACAACTGCATACATGCTGTTATTCCACGCTGGTCTTCTGTAAGTGGGTGGTTACTGCCGCCAGACAGGCTGCCTAAATGACTGCTAAACTCTGGACTGACTCTGGAAAGTAAGTTACAGTGTGCCCTGTAACTACTTTCCAGATCCAGAGTAGAGCCAAATTTGAAAAATTCATTTTCAAAGTTGAGCCCGCCGGGAATCGAACTTGGGAACCTTGGAACAGAGCGTTAAGACAAGCACCCTAACCACTCAGCGGGCTCGTCATCGTCATGTTTACAAGTATGTCTAACAAAGTATAGTTAAGACGGAGATAAATTTTTAAATTAAAGTCGTTGAACCTAATTCAAGGGTCAACAGCCAGACGTGGATGAAATCCTTTGTGTCGCTCGACAAGAATAATAGGGGAAAGTTTACCTTAAAACGAACAGAAGTATGTCAACCTATTATGTACTAATAATAATTTTTGCTGGCTCCAATAATATAATCTTCTATATTATTGGAGGAATCGATTGAAATTATAATATATAAGCCCGTGGTATGAAAATTTATGGGAGTAAAATCAAAATTGTCAAACGGAATGCGAGCACGAATGCGTTACGTTCTATTTTTTTGAATATTTTAGAATATCTGAAGTTTCATAGATATTGCGCTATGTACACAATATTATTTAAAAAAAGAACAATATTGTTATTTCGGCGTGTTCGAATTCTGAAAATTTAAATTTTATAATCGTTCGTAAGGAGTGAACTCCAGTCGTGTGTTGGAGCTGACACACACAATTATTTTTTTATAAATAAATTACATTTTGGGCGGGAACGTTATAACACAACATCCGCGACATTCGCCGCTGCTGTCCTGCGCGGGGGGACTATTTGCTCCTGTAGTAACCTCGGCGTATCCGAGATGCCGTCTATCTCGGGATACCTAAGGGCGGCAGTCTCCTCTACGACTATCTTCCAGCTCCCGAGGTTAAGGCGTAATTATTTTTTTTTTAAATAAAAATATCCTGAGTTACTCCTTATAACAACAGCTATCTACCTATAAAAGTCCCGTCTAGCCGTTTCGGAGATTAGCCGGCACAAACAGACAGACGAACCGACAGTAATGTTAAATCCCAATAAAAAAAATATTAAAACCTATGTATCGTAAGACTCACCTATTGTTGTTTTTAGTTTAGGTGACAAATAATCTACCTTTACATTCCCATGCGTAATAAATTACCGATAAAATGAAAAATATTTTGTTATCGATTTATGACAGACTTGGGGGCTTTCCTTTCTTTCGCCAGATAAAAACATTAACAAGTGTTAGTTATATCTACAGATAATGTGTAATTTTAATTGGCTATCGAGTGATCTAGAAATAAACTAAAGATAAAGTAGTACCTATTTTATACTTATCCTGTTAATTGAAATATCAACTGAACGACATAGAACAAGCCTTGACTAAAATATTACCAACTCATTTAATTTTTTTTCCATGAATTAATAACTTTTCATAAGTTTTTGTATTGCACGCGACTTATGTTACTCGCTGTGATAATGAAGCTTTCTGTTCGTGTCAGAAAAAAAAAACTTTGTAATTTTTATAGTAAAAGCATAATGAATTCTGATTTTATTTCCGAAAATGAAATTAATATAGCACCCAGAACCATTTCGCGTATTTTAAAAGATGATTATGCATGCAACTTACAATACAATAGATGTCGGTACTAAGTACCAAATTATTATTATACTAGCTGTTGCACACGACTTCACATGCGTAACTTTATAAAATATAGCCTATGTTACTCGCTGATAATGTAGCTTTCTATAGGTGAAAGAATTTTCAAATTCGTTCCAGTAGTTTTTGAGTTTATTCATTTCAAACATTAAAAAATACAAATTATCTCTTTTTGTAATATATCTATAGATTACTTACTTTTTTATCTTTAATTACATATAGTATAATTTAAAATCGCTTTCCGCGTCAGTCTGTATATAGTGAATACGTGGTTAATGTAGAGAGAATTGTAGTTCTTCTAAATTCCTAAAGAACTCCGCGTGTCATACAGTCACATTAGTAGCCATTTATTTTATTAAAACCTTAATCTACACTCTACATATTATAAATCTGTCACATCTGTTGATTCCAGGTATATTTTGAAAAATTCGCTTCGAAATAACTCCCCAATTCTTTAAGTTGAACTTTTAAATTGTTTAAGTAATACTAAGTTTAATTTAACCTACATATTTTATTCGTGAGGAAAAATTAAAATACTCATTTAAAAGATAAATGTAGAGGTAAAATGTGTATGCCTTTGTGTTTATTCATTGTATGCATTCAGTTAAAAAAAACGAAAAGTAGGTACACGATCTTTGTAGTGAAGTATTGTGAGTCAGGCGTCCGCCAGCCAACTCCGTATTTACGTTCAGTTAGTCAGTTGCAGTGCAGCTCGCAGCCAAGAACATCGCTGCGTTGTCGCCGCGCTCTAGCGTTCCGTCCTTTCGTATTCGTAATAGATTCCGACGAACTTTCACTTTTATTTTAAATAACAATAACAATATAGAAACTCGTGTTTTTAAATTATTTTTCATGTGTAACATAAATTGCGAAAATAAAAGTGTTTTAATTCCAGTGTGTATTTCTGTAGAGCTCAATTGAGGTTCATTTGTTCCGGATTTGCTCTAGAACGGTATTAACAAAATTAGTTGTTGTCTCGTTGTTTGTGTCATGTTGTAGTTCAGTTCAGTCACAATGGCAAAAGAGTACGGTAAGTTTTTTTTTACTTGTAAGAAGATGGTAAGCAGTTACATAGTTGATTGTTATTTTGTTTTCTCGCTCGCACTCTACACAGTTTGTAATAGGTATTTATATAGTCATTATATACACAGTAGTATTGTTTCGCAATAGGTACTTAGAATGTGTATCTAGTACTTAAGTAATAACTTTAAGAAAATTTTAGCTACCAAGGACATCTTAATATGTAGCTTGAACATAGGGACGCAAGGTTTCACCCCCTATCCGATGTATGGTTATCCCAAAACACAAGCCTTTAATTGGAGGCATACAATCGACGTGTTTATCTTGGCGATTTATTGTTTACTAGCTTGTGCCCGCGACTTCGTCCACGTTGAAATATAAAAAAATATATTTATAAACAATATAAAGTAATTAATTGAATTGACTTTTGAGTGAATTTTGCTTCTTATCTTTGTATGTTATTGTACCTACTCTGAATTTTTGTTGTTATTTTTTTATTTTATTGCATAAGTTTCGAGTGGGTATAATATATGTATTATTCATTACTAGCTGGTGCTCGGGACTTCGTCCGCGTTGAACGATGAAAGGTACCCTATGTCCTTTCTGGTGTCCCAGACAAGGTGTATGCAAAATTTCATGCGTTTTAGCGTGAAAAAGTTACAAACATCCATACATCCATACATCCAAATTTTCGCATTTATAATATTAGTACCTACGGATTATTTTTTTTCTAAATTTTTAACAGAGAACATGTAACATATTATTATAGCTGTGGATACCAGTAATGGGTACGCAAATGTAAACGTGTTTGTATAACTAATGTATGTGACTTAGTAAATTTTGATGTGCTGTTGGTATCTCGATTGAATAAAATAAAATAAAATAAAACATTATAACGCCTGACGTTTTTATTGCTATTATGAATATTTTAATTTAAAAGAAAAGTTTTCATATAATTCAAGATTGGTTAATTTCCAAGAAATTAACACATTTAAAAAACGTATTGTTCTCTTTTAAAAAACATAAAAACATATTTTTTTTATATTGAGGCTAAAAATATAAATATACATTGGAATTTTAAGTTTCAAGGTAGAGTTATACATTAGTCAGCTGATATGCGTGAAAATATCAACAATTTTTCACTTGCAATCACAACTCTGTTCAGTTAAAACAAGAAGTGTAATAATATAACAATATTTTTCAATGTTGAATTTAATCAACCAATATATTTTTGAGTGGCCATAAAAATGCTTATTTACATTCCTTGGTAACGTAACGGTTTTGATGTTATAGTTTATTTGATTTATGCAACATGTTTATAGGTAAATATATATTTAGAACTAGTAATAAGAGTGATTGTAAATTGTCTGAGTGTGTGCAGTGTGCACAGGGGTTCAGTGCACGAATCGCAAGTGGCGGTGGGATAACGACCCAACCGCTGACTGCAAGATCGGTCACTAAACTCAGGCTTTCACTATTTTCGTATTATAGGTACTAATATATTTATTTCTCTAGCTACTCAATAAGTCACATTTTGCCGACATTACTCAAAGTTAGATAAAGAATATTGTCTAATATCACTTTATTATCTCCCCCGTTCATTCCAAAAACAGTTTAAAATGTAATTTGACTCATTGTACAATTTATATGTTATTCTAAGAAGGTTCATAGAAATCATTGATTTGACTCCTATTACCTAATTGTTATTATGTAGTTATTATTGACTACCTCAAGAGTTATTCAACAATATACTTCAACTTTAGAATAGAATAGAACAGAACAGAACAGAAAAGAATAGTATAGAATAGAATTGAATAGAAATTTCTGTATTTTATATAATTAATTTTACAATTATTGGCTCGCCAGGTTCGAGCAGTATATTATTTACATGTGTGTCTTATTATAGGATCTTATTGTAAATTATATGGTGCTCAGTTCCTGTAGGAACTTGCTCACGCTTACGCTTTCTATTTTAAAATGTATAGGCTTTTATAATACAGGGATCATACAGATACGAGGAGGGACCGTTCACTTGGAGAGCGGTTTGCCTCTTTCTTCTCGTTTGTCCCATGTTTTCCGGGTACAGATAAGCTTTCATTCTCTATGATCGCTCAGCTGCCGTCGAGGCAAACAAAGGTTTGATTGAATCCAAGGCTATCATGCACCTTTGGATTTCTTCGAATTAATTTGTGGATTAAAAAACAGTAATAGTCACTTGCTCCAATTGTGAATGAAAACAATGTGAAGAATTCTTCGTGATTAAATAACAATCTTCAAGGACACGCGAGGTCCTACTAACCTAACCTAGTAGCAAACGGGCGACGTGCACGAACAAAGATCGCATGACTAATTGCGGGAAATGTCTCTATGCTCTCATGTTATGAGAGATCAACATGTATACATATAAAACTATTGTATAAGGATTTTTAATTTTTCGTCTAAGTAAAAGTAGGTTGATGAGGTATTTTGAATTTTGCGACTGGATATACGAGAATGCCTGTACTCGTAAGCCTTTTTGAAAAAAAAATAAGCTCCATAATTACTCGTGCCGACCATAGATACCTATTAAAATTTTAATGTTAAAATTAATATTATACTTGTAAATACAAAGGTAGTACTACTGTATAAGTTCTTATTTCACCTACATAAGTTTTCTGAACAGAAATGAGAACCACCATAATAGAGAGGTGAGGTTTTTAGTGAGTAAAAACCTTACACTACCGGTCACTCGACTGATATATTTTAGAAGGTTTTTCCTCTCTCAATTAAAAAAAAAACCATTATACTGGGTAAAAATATCAATTTTTGGTTTATTACGCCACATTTTGTATACCTAAATGTTATATCTCAGATTAGTAAATATAAGTATAATCTGTTTTACTAATCTGAGCTGTAATAAGTAATATATTATTTAAAAAAGTTTATTTATTCATAAATTATACACTAGACACTAGTCTATACTTTGCCAACTTATTACCTACCTCTATTAGTACTTATATAATTAGCTCTCATAAGACTTAGAAGTACCAAGTTAAGTTAAAAGCTAAACACTTTGCATCTTATCAGAAAACAAATAATCTTTTGTTTATTGAACATGTTCGCAAACAATTACGTCATTATTGAGACATTTATTCATTACTTAAATAAGTATATAATTAGATCCACTCTACTTACGTAAGCAGATAGGTATATTTACTAGAACTTTAATGTTTTCTCCCCTCTATCTAATCTACGAGTTAAGTAGCAATTATTTAAATTACATATTCGAAGAATATTAAGTACCTAATACATACATAAAAAATCTTATGTTTAAATCCTACTAATATTATATTATAATTGTGAAAATTTGTATGTTTGGATGTTTGTTACTTAATCTCGCAAAAACAGCTAAACGGACTTGAATGAAATTTGGCACATAGATAGTTTATTACCTGGATTAATATACATGATACTTTTTATTCTAGAAAAATGTTAGGTTACCGAGGGATTTTCAAAAAACGAACTAAAGTGCGTACGACGTCGCGGGCACAACTAGTAGGTATTAAATACGAGTAAGTGCGTCTATGAAACTATTCTCGTGTTCGCAGCGGGCTGTCTCATGCAATGCAACAAAGAAGAAGCAATGTTCCACATTATTGTGTTATGAAAATATATTGAACGTTGGTTTTCAATATTATTTATAGGTACTACTCCAATGACTATTGGTTTAGTGCTTGGTGTACTACTCGGTCAAGTTAAACTCGACACTATAAATGCGAACACATGCGAAAATAAAATAAAGTCGCTGTTCGCCTCTGTTTGTTTCACCCATTGAACTAGTTTCACTATTTTTTTTTCTAAACCACGCAACGGATTTTTGACGTGGAAGCCTAATATAATTTGGAGAAAAAAAAAATGCATTATAGGTACAAAGCCTGGGGAAGGTCGTTACGTTAGTCAGATAAGACAAACTATGCAGATAAGTCACTGAATCGATTTTGATAACATTTGGAATGCAGACAGTTGAACCCATAGGAAACTTTAATATTTTTCTCGTGGGCCGAAGTCACGGGCCATAATAGCATAGAGATAGAAACTGTTACTTACTGTTAAAACTGAATTGTATTATTCCTATTTTCTATGGTAGTTTGTTATAATTTTAAAAGCTTTGCACGCTTTGCACCATGTTGTGAATGTACAAGCTGCATGTCATATGTATCCGACCAGCTGCGTACTCAGTTTTAACAGTCTTTGTCAAAATCTTTGTTCTCGAGTTTTGGAAAGTGAGCACACAAAAAATTGGTATCATGCCTTTGTTGTCCATTTGTCGACCATTTCAAAAGGACCCAAACTATTTTTATCTATTGACGACCTGCCTGTTTAAGTGATGGTTCAACTGCCAAAGTATAAATTTACAATGCAATTACTTCAAGGAAAACATTAGATTTCGCTTTATTTATTTATTAATTTATTAAGGTACACCAACAGAAGACACAATACAATACAATACGACACAATAATACCATTTTTACATTCGGTACAATACAACTTTTATGAAAACTTATGGTGATTCTAGGATAAGATATTGTAATATTACTTTAACTATGGAAAATTACTTTTCAAAGTTAGCCTTCACTTGGTGTACTGGTTGCACCATCTATGGGCTGCACTTAGGATCCATTGTGTGGTTGATGTGATTCCCAAGGCCATGTGCCACTAGCTAGTTCTACATTTAGCGTCATATTATTTTGAGTCTTATATATCTCACATGATGTCATTTTACCAAAAACTACTTTTATACAAGTAAATGGGTTGAAACTTTATATTATGAAAGATAAACGGGGAAGGTTTATGTACCGAAATAATTTGCAGATAAAACGAAGTAAGTATGTAATTATGTAATAATCATTGATTATATAATCTTTGGTAACAATAAATTAAATTTAGCTTGTCGTTCAACTCGCGTACAGTCTGTATAGGTGAAGCCATAAGAAAAATAATATACTTGTGTCCTGGTGTCAGCAATTCAGCATTAATTAAACATCGAAGTAAACATTCACAAATTTGAGGGTTTTTAAATTGGAAAGTAAACTCTTAATTACCCGGTTCGGAAAGTCAATTTTTATGAGGAAAAACACATAATTATTTTCGATTTGTAATACAATCATGAGATACGCAATATACTAACAGTCAATAATTATCATTCCATTAATATCGATAGGTCGATTGATCACATCGACAGATCGATTGTTTTTAAACAAGTCTTATGTTAAAACAAGTCAACAAACAAGCAATATGACTTGTTTTCATATTGCTTGGGATTTTGTAGGATTAGTTCCCGATAGTATATTTGGTCTGTACAATTTTTATTACCGTATCAAAGGATGTGCGGTCATCGCCCAGTTTCCGCCATGTTTTCGTTTATTTTATGTACCTATAATAATGACCACCACTGACCAGTTCAAGCTAGCTACTAACTAACTATGATGAGCATCAGTCCGCGAACGCAGAACATAAATAACGACAACGTCATCTTCACATACAACTCGTAAGCATCACCTTATTGACATAAGGTTTTGTGCATACTGATAAATTGAACAAAATAATAAAAGAATCAAAATAGTTGGCATTGAAATGCATTGCGAGTATACACTATTCAATATTTCTGCCTATCCAAACCTGACTTTAGAAATGTTATGTCTCAATCGATTTGAACAAAATTCTAAATCTAGATTTAAGTAATTAACTTATGTATATGTACATATATTTAAGTATTAGCTTTCCCCTGCGACTTCATCCGCCTCCTTTTTTCTTAAACGTTGAAAAGTACAAAATGCAACGAGTGTCAAAAATATATGAATCTTAATTTATTGGATCTGCTCGCATATTTCTGTCAAGCATTGAATTTTATAAATAAGAGTTGAATAAATTAATATGTACGGCCCATTGATACAGTCACAGTACACACGTTCTTTGTCTGCCCCATGCACTCTTTGGATACACATAAGCTCATGATACAAAAGATATCCGGATTCATCCTACCCGTGAATGCCTTTCACATAATAAAGAACCCATCGCCAGCAATTACGCTTGCATTAATTTAAGACAGGAACTAACATCAAACCGAACACAATTCTTACCAAAATTAGCGCAACCTATGAATTAAGGTGCGCAACAATTTTTTGTAGCTTCTCAGAGATAACAGAATAAATTAAAATTTGTAAGGTTTTTTCTTAAATATTGTCTAAAATATAAAAAAAGAAATAAAAGTAACCGATTGAAACTTTAGTACCGTACTTAATAAAAAATAATTTCTAATAAGCTTAAAAACAAATGTAGTTGTCGCTAAATTACATTATACACTGTAATCTAATCTAAGTTTTAATTTTACCCTAAAAAAGGTAAAATTGTGCGACGAAAGTAACTCTATCCTGCTAAGTACTCACCTTAAATGTGTTTTATAATTGTCCATTATTCTGTTATATAAAATGAAATAAATTATAAATGCACGTCATTAAAATTACCAATATGAATCATTCCTTATTTTACGTTCTAGCAACCACAAGTCAACACAGTATACGTCGCGACTTTATGGTGACTTTACGTATAGGTAGATTACCTATAGATTAGATTTGATATCTAAATTTATAATGTAAATTTCATAACGGTGCCTTATTTGGACAGTGATTATTAAGTAAAGTTTTATATGCATAGTTTATCAGATGACGTTTCTAATGCTGCATCGCATATAGGCTTTGTATAAATGCAACAGTTATGTTTTTATCTCATTCGCACCTACTGTTCTTCTATTCACCTCTCGCTCTAGCCTAGACTTACCTAAATGTTTTGTTTTGTTGAGTAATTCACGCATGCCGCCGTACCGGTTTTGCTCATTATTACGTACGACCAAGATTTGTACTGTCCCATTTCTAAATTTAGGTACATCATGAATTATACCGCGGCACCGACCGCGCGACATTGGACTTCTCGTAGTTTATTTTTAATTTAAAAAAATGACGAAAGAAAGCATAGAACGCAAGCAAGTTTTTTTAAATCCCACAATGTTTTTTTTGGATTAAATTTGGTGTATCTATAATGTGGTTCACGGTGAAACCGGTTTCCGTTGTTGATACATTATCAAACACCTAGTTCCTGACAAAAATTTTGATTGTGCTCTGAGCGTAATTTTTAATTTTATCATATTTTTAATAATATTTGAAACAATATTAGTTTTGTTTATTGTAGGTGGGTAATTATTACAAATGAACACAAAGGCATTGATGGTGCGTCATATTTAGATAAAAATGGAAATTCTGATAATTCTATTAATAAAGAATCTACAATCGAACGAAGCAATAATTAGAAGTCGATTGCAACAAATTCAATAATTTTGGAATATTCTTTCAAAAACTCGTAGGCTTCGCTTTTTGTTCATCGATGAAATTCACTGTTTTGGCTTTACTCGAATCACCTTTTCACATTGGTAAACTTAGTTCTGTAGTATCATAGTCACCTTATCAGGAGGAACCCTGATAAGCATCCAAATGAACCGTGCGATATTGAACAACTTAGTGTTTTGCTATACAGAAACGATTTTGATTTAAAAAAAAATATTTTTACTAAAATGGCATTATATAAAAACGTTTAACAAATAGCAACAACAGTTTAATAGTAATTTTAAATCTAATAAGTGAGTGAAATAATGGGTTGTTGTGATGACTGCTGTGAGCCACGAAACGAATCCCGTAAGTTTTGATATATAAAATATCGTTAGTATCCTTCATCCCACAAATATCTTTCTCTACTCCGGATAACTAACTTTTCACTGAGAGAGAAACTGGAGGGCAATGGTTAATCTTGATCTATATCCTAAAACAATCTTTTAAAGATTGCATTATTTATTATAATACTATAAGTCAATGATTGTTCTATTAACCCCCAAACGCCCGACGCCAAAGAGCCAAAGAGGGATGTAAGCCGACGTGATCGAGGTGATTCTTACTCGTAGCTACAATTTATGATTATCCGTTCAGGCATTTGAAAATCATCAGCATAGTTGACGAAGGGATTTCACTAATTATCACAGGTTCGATTGATGTGAAATTTGGTATTATGTTATTTTGGTGGTATTTCCATGGTAACTTATACCTGATGCTGCAGCATCAAGTAGTTTGAGAGACTGGGTGTCTCTGGGACTCAGCAAATTAGGTACACCAGATAGTTGCGGGCTCAATAGAAAGTCAGGGGTTAGTTTATAATTTTTAATTATAGCTTGTTACAATACAAATTATAGCTTTGTGTCACTATATTGTCAAGACATTGATTTTATTGGCCCTGTAAACGAGGACATACGTCCATTTAGCTAGAAATCACTGTAAACGGTACCATCCTGACCAATTACAGTTTCATAGTGACGGATTTAGGTGTAGGCAAATCTAGATAATGTAGTTTTGTTTTGCAAAATTTTATCGATGCTCCGGTCTCTTCTCGAAAGTCTAATAATAACGGCATTTATAATTTCTATGTTAAAGCTAACATAAACGTTAAAGTTTTTTCTTCAGACTTATTGTCACACCGAATGCGTTCTGAGTTTTCAATCGATCTCTGGTCAAAGCAAACGTAATTTTCTGTATAATATTTGTTAGGATAACATGTGACCTTGCAAGCGAACAGTGTAGCAGACGATCATCGTACAAGGAACCATAATTAAACAGTACCTGCTTCTCCTTCACTGAATATTTTCAATGGAAAAATTACTCTGAACTAAATATGACATGGACGGTGCTTGTCTTACTCTTTGACGTAACGCTGGCCAGCCCAGATCGCTGGACCCTAGGACGTGTTGTCCTGGGCTGGACCCATTGCCACGACCGTCAAAATGATGTTCACACAAAGGGCCAGGCCAGGCCTTTATCTTATCCGTCAACAATATGTAAATATGTTTTTATTTTCCAGGGGAACCTCTCCGGTATGATCCAGAATTCAATGGGCCCACCAAAAACAGATCTTGCACAGATATCTTCTGGCTTTTTGCTTTTATACTTTTCTTGTGCGGTTGGGGATACGTCGGATTTTACAGTAAGTAATAAAATTAATTAGAAATTTTAAGTAAGTAGGAATATTATTCTATGGTTTCGGAGCCAAGCAAAATACCTAAATGTTATATTTTAGTCATACTAAGTACATGATTACAAGGCCACATTTTACTGTTCATTGCAAAATTATGACTAAACTATATGAAAGGGAAATCCAAACGATAATGTATCAAAATTCATTGTGTAGCTTGGAAGTACATGGGTACTAAAAACGCATTTAAACACAAGAGGCTACGTGCGATGATTACGTGCGATGTAGCTCATTGATATTCTAGACAGCCAATTTATGTCAAGAAACGGAACAGTTATTATATAATATGTTAGCTGTGTCGCGCGGTTTCGCCCCCCTCGACTATTAAGTGTCATAGTGTGATGATAAATAACCTAACCTTCTTCAAATGCAATATTTTTAAAATCCGATGCTCATGAATGCTGTTCAACCATGCAGTGTGTTTCGGTGAGTACGTGTAGATACCGGAGCCCATTTCCCTCTCCTTTATTCTAATACTAGCTGGTGCCCGCGACTTCGTCCGCATTCAAAAAGAAAATATATCGTTGTGACGATGGTGGCGCCGCCACGCGACAGTGGCCCCTAATTCTTTATATTTTTAGACGATCACTCGGGAACAGTACTTTTTTCTGGAAGAAAGGTACCGCGATATAGGCGACGGTAGCCACCTACCATCAAGTGGACCGTCAGCCTGTCTGACGAATAGCAATATTGCTAATATTGCTATTCACAGACTAATTTTGAGGTTTTTCTTTTACAAATGTGGCTTTACTACCTAGTGTTTCAGAAGTTTGCATCAGCTTATCTCCCAGTTGTTGGGAATACTTTTGGTTTGACGAACGGCTAAATTTTTCTAATCCCTGGAAACTAAATAGTTTCAAAAAATATCAGCCTTTCTAAAACAGTTGCATTTAGCCGCTCACCTCTCGGCACATAATATAAGTTTAAACTTTTTTTTTTTCAGGCTTTCGACATGGTGATGTCGAGAAACTCTTGGCACCAATAGATTCAAAAGGCAGACGTTGTGGTCTCGATTCGGGACTCGAAAACAAACCATATTTAGTGTTTTTTGATATTTCAAAATGTCTATCGCCCGGTACACCCATTATGGGATGCCCAACGCCACAGGTATAACTTGCTATGGAAATATATATTTTATTAGATGATACTTAATAGTTTAATGGTGGCAGGGTACATATTAATTATTTGCCGATAAGATGTTATATACATATTGATTAATGCTAACTGTTGCCCGCGACATCCTCCGCGCCGCCTTTTCTACCCTTTTTCCCCACTTTCGCATTTATAATTTACATATGTTATGTTAGAATATAAAATTTTGATATTAATTGATGTGAATATGATTACAGGTTTGCGTAGAAAAATGTCCGGACACGACGTACTTATTTCAAACTCTGCTAACCGCCAATCCCTCTTCATTTGAACAATTGAGACAACACATGGTCTGTACTGAGGATGTCAACGTCAATTCAATGACCGTTAGTCAAGCTTTACAATATATGAGGG
Source organism: Synanthedon myopaeformis (assembly GCA_944738685.1). NCBI lineage: Eukaryota > Metazoa > Arthropoda > Insecta > Lepidoptera > Sesiidae > Synanthedon > Synanthedon myopaeformis. Next base: position 3,704,854 of record OX122918.1, on the reverse strand, counting down.
ATGATAAATGCGCCAGCTATGTTCTACAAAGTCAATCAGGTGATTCTTTGATAGTTTTTCGTTTGTGAATAAATTGTGATTTGAATTTTAATTCAATTGGGTAATTTTGCTTGAACTAATTTTAACTCTGTGAGAAGATTTTTGCTTGCCTCACGTATACAATAAGGGTCAGTTCACACCGGATCGCGACGCGGTGCGCACTTTTGACGTGAGTAGGTACGTCTTTAAATTTGCTTCCATAAAAAAAAATGATTATATCGGGGGATACTGTTTGATGGTGTGTGTAGCTACATATCTATCATTTACATCAAAAATAATTACACCACTCGTTACCTAAAGGATCAAAGAATTTTTGGGTAGGTATATACGAAATACGCTCAGAGAAAATATCACTTGTAACATACACGTATTCACGTGAAACACACAGCCGTGTCCGAGATACACTGACACTCCATTTTTTTAAAGATAGTAATAGAATACTAAACTTATTTATTACATAAAGAAGTACACAGTATAGTAAGTATACTTGCGCACTGCCATACGCAGCACGATGTCGCAAGATGCATCGCGTATTCACTGAACTGTGAACGCGTAGTAAAGTAAGTTCTATATTCCATTTATTTATTTATTTAAAAGGCTTACCAACTAAAGACATACTTAATCACAGTATACAACACTCACAGAGAGGAACATCACAAGTATGAATTAATTTAGATTAATTAAATTATTGGATTAATTAAAGAATTCTATTTCTACGTGTGTTTTACATAAATACGTGTACGTTACGAGTAATATTTTAAAGGTAGTAGTAATCTTAGAATTGCTATTGCAATTTTAAAAAGTGAGCGCCGCGCCGCGTTGCTGTGTGAACTGACCCTAACTCTATACTACAGCATTAAAGCGCTGCATCGGCGACCTTTCCAAGCTGCAGTGCAAGGACACATCGAGTTTATCGCTAAAATCAATACCTAGTGAAACTTGTGTCCGAAATCCCAAAGAGGCCCAAAAATCGCTGTTGAATAGTGCAACAGCTCTTGACACCTACGTGGGTTGGATCGCTGCGAGCTGGGTGACGTTTTTCACGAGGAACGAACGAGAAGTCCACATAGTATGTAAACGTGCTGTAACTGCACACCATTTCGCACGTAACCCACTTAGCATCCCCGTCTGCATGGTGGCATGGTCAAGTCTACTAATAGATTCTAACCATGAAATATCTTACCTACTAATTTGCACGCAAATATTATAGATATGTACTAAAAAATAGTTTGTAAGTTATTCTTGTACGTTGTATAAGTCACTTTCCACGTTTATTAAATAATTAGTTACATCTGTGTTGCCATAAGAATAAATATTACTTTAGCTCGAAACGAGTGAAGTAGTAGGCCCTTGTCGCTGGCGGCAGACAGGGTTATTGAGGTATAAATATTATGTCACCTTACACTTATACTTTTACCAAATTTTTATATTACACTCTAATATAAAAAGTTGTATAATAAATGTTAAATAAAATCAAATAAATTACCATACTCTTATGGTATTAGTTAGTTTAGTTAAGATATATTACGATGGTTTAGTTTAGTTATTAAATGGAGACTAATATAATTTGACTATGAATCAATATTTCAATCTTTCCAAATACTAGAATCAAAAATTAATTTAATATTAAACGATTGAAGATTTTAATTTAAACGTAAGAAAAAAAGAAAAATCAATTTTGCCATAGACAAATAAAATTTAATTAATTTAATAAATGACTCGCGATTTGAGCAAATTCTCACTAGCAAATTTTGAGAAAGTTAATTGAGTGAATATAATAGCCGGTGCACGCGACTTCGCCAGCTTAAGTTTATAAAATATAGCCTACTAGCTGGTGCCCGCGACTTCGTTCGCGTTGAACGATGAAAGGTACCCTATGTCCTTTCTGGTGTCCCAGACAACGTGTATGCAAAATTTCATGGTGATTGGTTCAGTAGTTTTTGCGTGAAAGAGTTACAAACATTAATACATCCAAATATACTTTCGCGTTTATAATATTAGTACGGATATAGATGATTAATGAAACATTGTATATGTAAAAGCACTCGTTATGGCTATTATAGTTATGGTGATAATAAAAAAAATATATTTATTTGAATGGACACACAGATGTAACGCTAAATGTAACGTTAAAATGAATATGCATTTTACTAACGCTTCCGTGGTTCGCATGGTTGGTGTATGCCGTATGGTGATGGAGCAGTGATGAACCGTTGCTTCGCGAACATCACAGAGGCGGTAGTAAACGACGTTACAGAAATCACGGGGAATGTCACCGAAATTGTGCAACAGATAGCCGAACTGATATCGTTCAAGGAGGTACTTTATTTTTTTTAAAGATTGATTGTTGCATTAAATTTATTGCAGCTTAAAAATTAATTTCCAATGTTAAAGTTAGTCTAGTTATCCTTTTGTATATTTTAATTGAATTTTATAAAATTATTATAGTGTTTTAATATATATTATTAGATTAAAATGTTTGGACGATAGGAACTTTTTAAGGGCTAAATTCTGGTAAATTTTGCAGGATAAATAAAATTATAATTGATACCGTCTTCGGGAGACCCATTACATATATTTCTATCCCATTGTATTAATTCTTCGTTAGATTAGATTTAGTACGCTTTCATTACCACAAAAATCATTTTTTTTTTACCTTGAAATATCACAATTATATATTGTTAGTGAGATGCTACGAACAAAAAGCTAAGGTAGGTAGGTAAGTAGGTTTAACTAAATATAAGTAGGTACTAACACTAACAAGACGTCATCATGCCCAGAGGCTATTAAAATTACTAAATAAAAATATTTTATAATATACTCACAAACTGCATGTTTTTGTAACGTTGGTTATACCAACGTATTACATTGTAGGTTCTATACCAAACACTAAGCTATTGTTTTGACCGTCGGAAGTAGGTAAATATGATACGGTATCACACGTACCGCAACGAAATTAATTCTTAATTAAATAAAGTATACGTATTAACGTATACACTATTCTACTATAGCCCGCGCCACCAAACAAGTAGACAAGCGGCTCTAACATGAACTAGAATTCGCACAGCTAGAATTGGCTAGAAAACATTGTTTTCTGGCGCGGACTCTCTATGACTCATAAATGTCCGGTTAGACATTTTTATGAATGATAAGATGAAATTTACTAGATTTACCTACTACGTTACTTCGTCATGACAAACTTCTATGGTGTATCTGTTCACAGTTGTCAACGCAAATAGTACAAGATTTGGTGCAAGCCCGTTGGTACATGGCCGGTGCACTGGTCGCCATAGTACTCATCTGCTTCATTTATATTTTGCTGCTCAGATGGGTCGTCGCACCGGTTGTCTGGACGTCCATCGTTGGACTTATTGGACTGCTTGGATTTTGTAATTTCTTTTTCTTTTTTTTTATATGAGTATTCCACACCTATATCTGCTTACACGATACTCGAACATGAGATGTTAGTTTCAACTGCTCGATATAGGTTTCTCCTCTATACAAGGAGGTTTTATAGTAAGTCCATAGTAGTGAATTTGAACCCCTAGTTGCTTGTTGTATTAGGCTACGATGGCCACTTACGATTAAGTGGATCGTCAGTCTGCCTGCGACATTTACCTACGAAGGATTCTGATCAGGATTGACCAGAATTAAAAATTACAATGGCAGAATCTTAAATCTATTCAATTTATCTCCTTTAAACACGAAAGATTAAAATTGAGGATTTTGAAACGTGATTTCATGTAGAGCACATTTTGTACCTGTGCTAGATTGCCTGGATTGGGTTTCATCCTCAATCAGTTTTATGGTTTCCATACAGGCTTCGTGCGATTTTATGATAATATAATTAATAGCTATTTTGTTTATATCTTCGTTACCTATTAATTTTTCATAATTTCAGCTGTGTATTTATGCTACAAAAACTATGCGTATTACAAAGAAAACAGCGTGACTATGTATCAGACTACAAACCTAGCTGGATATGCACAATCGATATTTGCCAAAAAAGAAACATGGCTGGGATTACTTATCGCTGTAGCCATTATACTAGTAATATTACTTCTAATGGTCATCTTCTTGAGAAGCAGGATTACGATAGCGATAGCATTAATACAAGAGGGCAGCAAGTAAGTATCAACTTTTAAAAAAAGAATATTTTATTAGCCGAAAGTCAATTTTATTCAATCGACAATGATGTCGTTTTTATGTAATTTTTTTCTTCTTTTCCAGAGCCGTATCTGACATAAAGTCTACAATATTTTTGCCGATTTTCCCTTGGATTATCCAGTGCTTTGTGATTGCGTATGGAGTTGCAGTGCTCATGTTTTTAATGTCGATTGGTGATCCCTCCTTTAAAGTCGCCAATATACGCAACGACACTGACTGCAACTGCCCATACACAACAGTATGTCAATGACACTTTTCTGCCAAATCTGCTGTGTTGATAAGTTCCAAATGCTAAAATGTCTTTTTATTTTAAGGAAGGAGAAGCTTGTGATCCTATACGATTTACGACAACTTGCAGCAGCATAACTTCGGGCTATTCTCGTCCGTGCTCGCTCGCTTCTTGCCATTTCACGGGCATCGACAGCCCCAACAGTGTCATCTATATGCACCGTTAGTATTTTATGTTAATAATTATTTAAGATTTCTTTTTCTTTTATCTGTCTTTAAAATTGATATGAGAATGTCTCTTTTCAGTTGTAAACGCGCTCGGCTTCTTCTGGACTATGTTTTTCATAAGCGGCGTAGCTGATATGATGCTGGCAAGCACCTTCTCTACATGGTATTGGACGTTCCATAAAAGGGATTTACCTTTCTTTACGCTCAGTGCTGGTATTGGAAGAGTTCTTGGGTATGTTGAGCAATTTGCATCTAGGTTTTTATACATTTAGGTTATTTAAATATTTCTATGCTTTTTCTCTCTTTGTGTTTTTATCCAAACTTTTCATTTATTTTTCAACTTTCCAAATACAGTAATCATCTCGGCACAGTTGCATTCGGGGCGCTGATAATAGCGATTGTACGTGTAATTCGAGTCATCCTGGAATACATAGATCAGAAAGTGAAGAAATACGACAACCCTCTGACACGCGCCATCCTTTGCTGTTGCAAATGCTTCTTTTGGTGCTTGGAGCAGTTTCTTAAGTTTATCAACAAGAACGCTTATATCATGTGCGCTGTTCACGGGAAGAACTTTTGCAGAAGCGCCCGAGATGCTTTCTCACTGCTCATGAGAAACATTGTAAGGGTCGTTGTGTTAGATAAGGTAAGATTCGCCGACAACTTGGTTCAAATAAAAATTCTATTTATAAGTAAAAAATGACAACAGAAAACAAATTTTAAATTATAGTGAAAGAATTGTATTTTCAAATGCTATAACGACATTTTAAACATCATTTATGTAAGTGGCCAGTTCCAATAACTTTCAGTGTGTCCTAATATATGTATTAGTTCAATAACTAACCGTAAATCTAGCTGAATATCAGTTAAAGTACAGGACATACCAATATAACTATACAAATTACAATATGTAGTTTGTAAAGAAGTTCAGATGCTAGATGATCAATTACGCAACTGTTGGAGGGATTTTAATTAAACTTAATTGACACACAATTGGAAGATGTATCAACAGTGGGTTTAGCACTTTAGACTATAGACAATCGCAAATATAATATGTAGATATGTAACTAAATGATAAATATATCCACACACCCCTACTGTTATTTCACGGTGGTCTTCTGTAAGGGAGCGCATGGTTGCTGTCGCCAGACGGACTGTCCAAATGATTAAGAAAAGCTGCTTCTACTTGCCAGATCCAGACCAGAGCCATCTCTGAAAAGTTCAAGAGTTACTCAGCAAAAAAATAAATTTATTAAATTCTGCCGAGTAACCCTAGCTTTTTATTTATTATCTTATTAAAACTGTTCCAGGTCACCGACTTCATATTCTTCTTGTCGAAATTGTTGATCTCAATCGGAGTTGGTCTGGGAGTATATTACATCCTGGAATGGAGCTTTGTATACGAAGTGACGAAAAGTGGAAGACTTCACTACAATCACATACCGGCCATCATATTGGCGATAGCCACCTACCTCATTAGCACTATATTCTTTAATGTATACGCAATGGCTGTCGATACGCTATTCCTTTGCTTCCGTAAGTACCTACCTATATATTTTATAGCTGGAGACACATATTTAGAGCTCTAAGTATTTCATAAGGACACGCTGTACGAGCGAGTGGTCACTAATAGGCAATTGAGAGAATTGGTTGTCTCAACTTACTATAATGAGAATGACCGAAAACACAATGCGATGCAAGACATTCGCGGACTTATTGAAATCACCATTATATTAAAAAAACATACACCATAAATTCCTATATTTTTAAAAAAAACTTTGTAAATGGTAGCATAATGCAATTTTAAACGTAGGAACATTATAACTAGGATGTTTTCGTGGAAAAACATTTAGGGCTTTTAGTCTGTAGTTATACCTACAAGAATTCAAACCTCAAAAATATCACAAATTCTGCACATTTTAGAAATTAATTATACGAGTATTTACTAGACTAGACCACATACCAGAAACTTCTAAAACATATAAAGTCAGTTATTCTTATTAGGTCTAATCAAAAATAATTTCATAAAAGAAGTTTCATTTCATACACGCGCGTGTTTTTTTTTTTGTGTGTTTATTTTATATTATAATATAAATGTTTAAGTACATATAAGCTTTTCTTTTCAGTCGAGGACTGCGAGAGAAACGACGGCTCAGTAGAAAAACCCTACTTCATGTCGAAGAATCTTATGAAAATTCTTGGTAAAAGAAATAAGAAACCTAAAGAAACATAAACGTGAAAGTGCCAAATCAAAACAAGTACAATAACGCGTGATGCCAAATATGTCTACTATTACTTACATTTTAGTTATATAGTTTGTTAAAAATATTAACAAACTAATATTTTGATGTATAACGAAGATTTAAATTCCGCTTAAGTTAAGCATTTCACAGTATTTTTAACTTTATGTGCGTATACAGTCAGCAATAGAGATTTAGGTTCAGTACACACATGCCCGACACCACTCGCGTACTCACTGAACTGTATAACTTTTTTGTAATAAATATTCTATTGCTATCTTAAAAAATACGCGCTGCGTCGCGTTCCGGTGTGAACCGACCCTTATTTATGAGCATGTGTATTTGCCCTTATGACGGCTACGAATATTATTAAGCCAGTTTTGGCTTCGAAATAGAAATATCCATTAACAAAACTTTAAGTAAAGCATTTAAAAATAGTATATTAAGTATATGTTTAGATATACTATACTTACTTACATGTTTGGTAAGCCACTTTAAAAAAGGGTCATTAGATCATAAACTAAACATTAAAACTAAAACTAATTACCTAATACATTTACTAATGTTTGTGGTTTCTGTTTCGATACATTAAAAAATAATTAAAATCTCGTTTTATATTTTTTTATTACTGACTGTATACTAAGTGTAGATAGGTAGGTACTACAAAAATAGTTAGTATAGTATCTATAAAATGTAATAGTTACCTAAGTTTATGTACCTACCCACCCAGAATAGACTGGGTATTGCGAAGTGACTGATAAATAAATAGATGTAACAATAGAATTAACAATGCCTAGAGGCATCTGCTAGAAGACAATTCTATGTCTATTTAATTAGTCTTCCTTGCAATGTTCAGATATTCATCTAAAAGTATGTAGTACTTAGTTAATTAATATGGGATTCAGAGCACTGAACGCGTGTCCATTGCAGTGATACGTTCCGTTTTATTCTAAACGTGTTCAAAATATTAAGACGGCTGTCATAATAATTAAAATCTCTAGGTATACACCATAAAGGCTCACCTCACTGTAAATAGCCAATAGCTACAATGATTAAAAATAACATCACAAATAAGATTGATGACTATGTGATTATCACTATTTTATTTTAAAATAAATAAATATTTGCATTAAATAAAGCGCAGATCACTATGAACAGATCAATAAGCCAGCGAACTATTCGCTTTTCATTAACAAAATATTCTTTTCATCGGAGATAACACTTAACACGAGATACTTTTAATTTTATATTGACGATCGCGAGAATCGGAATTTTATTTCAGCTAGGTATGTATGTGCGAACCAAGGAATGCGAATTGCCACTTATTATAAAGATTACCATATCTAATATTAAATAACTTATACACTTTTTATAACTTCTAAGTTCTAAAGCAACAATAATTTGTCGATGCCATCTTTTATAGATGATAACATAATTCTATTTCCGATAAGGTTGACGTTTAAAATTTCAATGAAATGAAACTGCATATTTTTTGCGTTTGAACCCTATTACCTTACGAACTTAACTTTATTAAGTAAACATCAATATATTCTGCGCTTTATTTGGTTATATTATGTTGTACGAAAATAAATACTTACCTATATTTATTTTCTATCTTACACGTCATGTATTAACTACCAATTACTGCCTACTTATTGAATTGATTGCGATGACGTTAGTTGTCAGCTGTGTGCAGAAAGAAACTATCTTTTCAAGAAATGTTCATTAGTTTTAGATACGCTTTACTGTACACAACTATCTATGTGTATATACTTGTTAATATGAAAGTTTATTCTTATTGACTATTTTAATAACGAATTAATTTAATTTGTAAACTTTTTGATGAATGATTAAAAGTGATGACACAATTTTATGAATAAACATTTTTACACATAATATTGAGGTATTTTCATTAAAAGTGCAATGTAAATTATTATTTATAGAAAGTCATTATCATCGTCATTTAACAGTAGAGTCCTTGGGCCACACTGCTAAGGCGACCGCGATGTGACAAAACAATCTATACTTATTCCAGAAAGTTCAACAGTTAAACAAATAAAAAAAAATCCAATTATTTTAACTTAAATAAATCTAATAATTAAAGGTTCAAAAAATACATTAAGGGCCTCTTTCACCAACTACAAGTAAAGTGTTGATTAGTTACTTTTAGAAATAATTTTATGTTTTATTAAATTATGCACTCTGTTTACTGCATCCTTCGATAGGCGAATTTTTTTTATTTTGTTTTTAATGTTTGGGACTTTTACTGTACAAACAAAGGTATATCAGCTCCATCATTCCCGGTTACCGGTGACTTTAAATGGCGGTTAGCTTACTTGACACATGGTGAAAGAGGCCCTAAGCATAGTTAAAAAAGCATATAATTATTTTTTTTAATATGCTTTACTGGTTGCAATGTGCACTTAGATTCAAGTGGCCGCACTGGAGAGGCGATGAACCAACGAACTGCGCATACGTCGTGTAATGTGTGACAGCACCAGGTCATCGCAGCTCTTAACACGAATAAATCGTGCTCTTTCACACGAAGAGCCGTACCAAATAGCCGTAAAATGCGGACACCTTTATTAGTTGAAGAATATTTGAACAAATAAATTTCGTTTGTCGCTTCTGTAGTGCGGCCAACGATCCAAGTTTATACGAATTCGTTTTCCCGAAATCGCCGTCTTCGCCGCCTTATCGGGGGGGGGGGGAGTGGCTTCGGCCTTAAGGCACACAATATCAGGGTGGACGAGTTGTGATAATAAATTTAAATTCTAGTCAGATGTCAGACAAACGTTTAGTAATAAAATCAAGCGATAGATGGCGCTGCGCCGGCAGGTTATATCGTGCTATCGTTTGGTATCTCGGCGTAATATCGGGCAGAAAAATTTAATTTAACGGCTTTAACTTTGCGCAGAGGCAATATCGTAACCAATGAGGTCAATCCGAGGTGCGATTATTGCTAGTTGAAAACTTTACCAATACCCCGCCTTGTGGACGTGAAATACCGTCCGCTATGGCAATTTTTGAACGGCCATTATTGGCCTACTAAATTACATACATACTTAATAGCATAGTCTACATACTAACATCAATTTTTTTTTTGCGTAAATGTATGTTAGTGGGCTTTAGTTAGTGGTGGCCTGGGTGACAAAGAAACGTAGGTCTTCGTTGAGAATGTTGAGATTGGAATTTGTATCTGAATCAGTTCAAATCAAGCCAGTGGGACCATATGTGCCAGGTTCCTGCCGTTTTGGCAAGATTGAGCCCATAATTTAACTTTTTGCATATACTGTTGACGTTTAGTATAATTTGGCAGGATTTCACTTTTCACTTACAATAATTTTCCCTATTAGCAAAGGATTTTTTTAAATGTCATCACCGAAGGCAAATAACGTTTTTTCAACATTACAAAACATATCAACTGAATTCGAGATAACTTTTAGATTCATTTTCAAATCAATGAAACGCTTCATTTAATATAGTAAAAACATCATTTGCATTGCATCAGCGATAATAAAAAACTTAATATTAAATTAGGTATTTATAAATAAAACCAAGATTTACTCGTCCATCATACTATTTATTCTATGTTGAGTTGCAAATGCAATGTGTAACATCGCTTCTGGGTCTAGCAACTCCTTGGCAAAATCATAAGTAAGACTTTCTTCATATGCATAAATTATGCTGGTATCATCGATCATCATCCTGGACGCAACTAGTGCCGCTATACAGTTCCTTACTCTTGCTATTGTATCTCTTTCAGCTGAACTAATAGGCTGTAGAATAAATTCACAGGAATTACTTTGGGGACATTTAAGAGCAATATTATCAGGGTGACCTCTTGAAGTTTTTATTGAACTGACATGGTCTTAAAATCGTCACAATAATTGCATTGCAACTGACACCGGTTAACACATCAACAAACATATTCGTGTTCGTATAGCGCCATCTCACTAAATTTCGAGGTAACAGGTGATTATCATTCATCCGCAACAACACAAGTATCACAAACCAGATGACGGTTTAGTAAACAGTTATAAAAAAAGCTTTCTTTTTTATAAGAAATAAAATCATATAACTTTTTTAAAGTTTAAAAAGCAAATAAATACTATATATAAAAATTCAACCAAATCAATAGAGCTATATCTGAGATCCGTGAAATATATTATTATATATATTTATAGTATTTATATACTTATACAAATATACAATTGCATAAAGTTATTAGATTACAACGTAAAAAATGTAACAAAATTATTGCATACAAACTTGTAATGTATTGTCTTGAGCGTGTTTTTCTTCAGGACGTTGCATATTGGAGGAAGGTGGGTGTGGATTTATCCAAATATAACCATTGTTGCCAATTATTACTTGTATACCACACACCAAACTGTGGAAATGGTTCTTTCGGCGTCTCACCAATGATGGGGACACTTTCAGCAATATACCTTGATTTAGCTAAAATATAAAATTCATCATTAAGTGCAAATTTTTATTATAATTTATCACTAGGTAAACTTAAAAGGGCAAGAGTTATGCCATTTAATTTATGGGCTCACCCACTAACTATAGCTGTTATTATACCTAATAATATATTTTATATGGGTGTAATACCTTTCCATATTTTAAGCTTCTGGTGTGTAGAGACAAGGAGCCATCTGAGAAGATACTCTGCACTTCAGCACTGATCAGGTCTCCTTCTTGAAGGATCATTCTCATCATTTGCTCATCTTCTGCTGATCTACGTCTCTGTTAAGAAAAACACATTTGTTGTTTGCCAGTTAACATAGACACAAACAAAGTTTATGTGATAAGATCGTGGAGTTGTGATAGTGGATATTATTGATCAAATACTACAATGGAATTTGCGTCACAAATGCCAAAAGTGGCACATAAAAAGAACAGCTTTGACAGAATCATGGCAGACTTGCCTTCACGCGTCAATGGTAAAAGGTAGTAACGACCAACTTCTACTATTCATTTTAAACTCCAATGTGTTGACATAGTCACATTTTCTTAAATGACATATGTTTTGTTGGTTTTAAATGACAGTTCATGCTCCACTTCTAAATGTTCCATAAAGTTCGTAGTGTTTTGTATGGCACACGGCTTCCTTTCCATGTTGTAGTAGTTTGATGATCAAATGCAATACAGAATAACAGTAGTATAATTGTATTAGGTAATATTGATTTTATACAAAAATTGCATTAAATCTTACCAGTTCACCTCCAGGCAAATTCACAGATGATAATTGCAAAACGGAATCTAGTCTGGAATTTGTATCCACTTTCCAACGCTTCTGTTGAACTTCTAGAATGCGTCCTACGACTACATCTCCTATTTCTCCCACGTATCTGCTCTTTAGAGGCCGTACACAAATAAGTTTATTCACTTTTTGCACAACACCCGCAACAGAAGCTTTGATGGAATCATCTTCAACATAGGTGCCATGACCACTATAAATGATTAATAATAGTTAAATTAAGTATGTGAGTAAATTAAATAAACTTAGAAACATAATTAATGTTAGATAAGGTACCTACCGCATGAAATCCTCGATTCCGGTTATCACTTCACCAGGAGTATAAAAACGGGGCAAATCAGTGTGGGAAGCAATAGACGGGTTAACTCTTTCCGAAGCAAGTGTAATGGATACGTGACCCGTCATTTTAAAATAATTGAAATAAATCGCTTACTGCTACTACTGACTGATGCCTGAATCTAACCTATAAATAAATATGAAATGTAGGTTTTGTTTTGTTTGTTAAACTTTGTTTATAGTTTGGTTAAAAATTTGAATATACACAGACTATTAAAGGTTGTCAAAAGTTGTCAAGCAAACAAGCAGAAAAGACTCAGAGTAAATAATCTATGAAGACCTATTCTATATGAACCGTAGCTTATATAAATATCTGTTATATCGATACGTTAATGTCAAAAAGCATTTTGTCTCATTTTAGCTATGTGATAGTTGAATAAGAAAAAAGAGATAAATAGTATCTTGTTAAGCGCAAATTTTGGCAACACGCTGCTGAATTCATGACTTTACCAAAGCGTGACCGGTGCCGCCATGTTATGTGCAGAGTTTCGTGGTAGTATAGGAAATATTTTGTTGTTTTTGTGAGAGAACGATTATGATAACTACTTTTTGTCGTGTGCAGGGCATTGTTCTAAATTGAAAAATTATGCCTTCGTGCTGCATTAAGCAGCGTCGTAATGGAAAAAACGAAAATCTTCATGAAAGGTAGCCATCTTATGTGCCAAATTGTTTGAAGTGAAGTTGGAATTCAGACTCGCCGGTTGAGGGGGTTTGCCCTCAACCGGCCCAGTCCATATTATTCTATGGTAGGCAGCGACAGTAGTTGGGAGTCGGCAAGTCGGCACGGCAAACAGGACGGGCATGGAGAAGCTGACGGCCCACTTGGTGGTAGATAGGTGGCTACCGCAGTCGCCTTAAAACACGCACTTAATCTTTATTAGAGAAGAAAGTAACAAGACCATAGTGTCTAATAGTATTCCCTCTGTCTTATCTTTGCCACTACGATATTTTGTTCTGTGGTTATTTGTTATTATTATCACAAGCATAACATAAAATAAATAGTATTTTTTTTGTATGTATAGGCAGCAAAGAAATTTAACGAAAGCAATAGGCAGGGTAGGTTCAGGTAAAAAAAAAAGGTTTGGCTTGGTTTGGTTGGTTTCACAAATTTCCAACTTTGCCATGCTCTTTCCTTGTGCTGTCGTATAAGTTCTTTCTATTTTCTATTCTATTTTACCTGTGACTGTTTGTTGGCTCAGTAAATGTGTATTAACTGTTTTATAACATTTGTATTGTTTTAAAAAGTTTTTTAATGCATTAAATACTGACATTTTAAATACTACGTTACATTAGCATAATACCAACATAAACCGTTAAAATGTCTGCTAATGCAGCACCTATTACAGCAACCGACAGTCTAACACAGGCTTTAAAAGCGAATATAATTCCAAATCAAGAATATTTACTGCAGGTATGGATATTTCAAAATAATTATGTAAAATATATAATTAACTTATATGTAACTACTTTAACTAATTTTCTTATCAGGGATCAGTCCTCGATTCTGCCGTGGAAGTTTTACTGCATCGTTTACGCGGTCTTTGTGATAATGTTGACGCCGGTCCAGAGACATTTGACGACCAAGAAGTTTGTTTCAGTCTACGAGACCCCAATCAACAGGTAGGTTTAGTGTACCTACCAAATTTACTCAATTTTACTCTCAGGCTACTACGCTCACTTTACTATACTAAATCTACTGGCACTATGTAGGGTAGATTATAACTTTCATCAAGTATAATACCCAACATTAGTTTGAGGATGACAGACAGCCTGATAGTAGGTGAAACAACGCCACCAGCATGTGCTGCAAGTGCGCTGAAAACCATAATCTGATTAAGGATAAGGGTCTGGGGAGGAATAGGGAAATGGACTCTGGCATCCCCTAATGACTTATCAAGACATAACAGCACACATCCTGTTATTTCATAGTGATCTTCTGTAAGCGGGTGGTTACTGCTGCAAGGTAGGTTGCCCAAATGACTGCCAAACACAGTGTTCCCTACCACTACTTTTTAGTCTTAGACCAGATTGTAAAATTAATTTCCAATGTTGAATCCCTCTCTAATCGAACCGTGAGAAAGTGCTAAAGTAAGTGCCCTAACCACACATCTAATAGCTCATCATAAACTTTAAATGATACATCATTTAACTTTAAATGACATAAGAGATGTGTTTCAATGGTAAACCAGGTGCGAGCCAGCCTCAACAACATTCTATACATGATTGCAATCAGGCTCGACTGTCTGCCTATATCTGAATCATTGCTGTAACTTTCTATTACTGTGGTATTCCATTTACATAAAGGCTTTTTTGCTACATACATAATTAAGGACACCAACAAAGAAAGTTTTATTTTAATAGTTACAAAAGGTAGACTGTATAGATAAATGCTTGATAATGATTTATTATTATTATTATATGAACAGTAACTGTTCAAAAAAATTTGCCTTTGAATTGTTAAATTGTACATTTTCTAATGAAATCAATGAATTCGTTTGAAATTAAATAATATGTTAATTTCCTTAATTATTTTTAGTCTCCTCCACTTATGCTTCGCGTACGAAAGGCTTTAGATGCCCGTGATATGCCCTTCCAATTGAGATACATTGGTCAGCCAGATCTCGGAGATAAGAATAGGCCAACAGTAGTACGCTCCAGTCTAGACATTGCCTGCAGTGGGATGTTAATAGAATTTCTGAACGAACTTGGCTGCAGAATTGAGTTTGAATATAGTGTAAAAGGTAATAACTTATCATTTACTTACATTCAATTACTAAAATGGCCCCAAAAATCTAAAATTACCTTGATTCCTACTTCTTCACACAAGGACTTATCTTTTCTTATATAATGATTTACCTAAAATTTTGAAGATCTCAATTATTTAGATGTAGAATAAAATATTACAGGTTATATGTTCAGAAAAGGACGAATGAAGATCACCGTCGCCAAGGTGTTCAAAATATCACAGAGTTCCCTCCCACCAGAACCAATATCACAAAGCTATCTTGTGGAACTGTCTGTAAGTGCTTGGTTTTTACTTACAAACTAACACATATTTATTTTATTAGATCTTGTAAAATGTAAAAGGTAAAAAAATAAATATTTTTCATCAAAGTAAGTATGCACTTTATTTGATGGTAATATATCATTTTCTCTTATTGTTTTATTTAATTTATGAAAAATTTATAGGTGCATTCTTCATGCATTCATCTTCATCAACACGTTTTCTGATATTTTATAAATGTTGCTGTTATATTTCGTTGAGGGAGTAATTGAGGCTTTTTTTATTATTATGTCCTAATCCATTATCCTAATATATATCCTGCTAGAGTAAAGGATACTAGAGCGCATTTCCTTACGTTTTCTAACTAATCCCTTATCTTGTGTATCAGCTCCGACGCACGACGTTCCTTACGAATGATAAATGAATAATTTAACAAATATATGTAATTAAAATATATTAAAATATTATATGAAGCATATTGTAGCTTGTAACGCCCAACGCGTGACTCCCATAAATTTTCATACCCCGGGCTTATATATGAAAATCGTTCTTTTTTCGTTTGCAGGTGTTGGCACCGCAAGGACAAGACGCAATTGGAGAGGATATGCGAGCTTTTGCCGACCAGTTGCGACCGCTCGTTCAACTCGACAAGATCGACTACAAGCGACTCGGTCACATGGCCGTCACATAGCCCGATTATGTTTTCCTAGACTAGGCCAACAAACAATATAACTCATTTTTCATCATATTCTTAAGTCGTCCAAATGCATCGTGTGTTCTTTGATTGTAATTTGATGATTCAGTATTTGCGGAATTACAGACAACTTTTTTTTTCAAGTGGTTGTAGCTAATAAATTGACAGTATTAAAGAGGTATAGCGGCTTCCCATACATCATTTAAGTTAATAACAATCTTTTAGTGTCTTTAAACGAAAACTATATTTAATTAAGCATCATATCAGAGAAAATGTAAGTTTTTACCTGGCTTGGTGTTAATGTGTCCTTATTTATAAAAAAAACCTTCGTTTTTTTTTTGTTATAACGTAATTCATAGACGCTTAAAATGTTTTCGAATAATTTTCTGCCATACCTCTTTATATAATATTTATTATATACAAATTATTCCAGGCTATGGGAGTAACTACATTTATTCAGCTCAGTTCAGCTTTTGTCCACAGAAAAAAACCGGTTTCGTAAGATTTTTTTTTTCAGCATCCCGAAGCTAGACAAAGTTCGACAAAAGTTGAATTGAGCTGAACAGATGCAGTGCAAGATGAGCAATAATATTAGATCATATTTAATGTGATAAGTTTAAAACTTCCAAATGATTGTTTTGAAAATAAAACTACAATAGTTTCAAAATTTTACAGATTTATTTGTAGGTACATACTAAATATTTCAAAGACAATAAATTCTGTTAGGCGACAAAGCTTGGATTCTTTTTGGAGTTTTGTATAACGTGATGATATTCACCATAGTCCACTTGGTCTTCTTCCAAGAGGCCGTGAACGTAGCCAAAGTTGCCAAAATATAAACATTGCTCGTATTTTATGGGAATATATTCTGAAATCAGAGTGAAGAAATAATAGTTTATATTTGTTTTATATTAATATATTTTTCAAATAGGAAGTCACTTGTCTTGAGACTTCATCTTGTTTCCTTTATAGGCAAAAAAATAGTAACTCACTCGTGTCCCTCATGCAATTGTACAAGTCCATAATGCAATGATTGTCAAATATAAAAGTAGAATTGTCTAGGAAATTGAAAGCACAAATCTTCTGAAAGTAAGTGGGGCAAACACCGCATCTGAAAAATTAAGTATTTTTTAAAGGATACACACAAAAAGTCTTCATTACTATAAACATTCCATAATTCTGTACTTTTTGTCCAAAATTAGATATTAGTTTGACAAGAGAATAAATTTAATAAAAAACATTATTTATACACTAGCACTTTTTTTGCCCGCGACTTCGTCTGCGCTCCTATTTCTTAGGTGTTAAAACATTGTTCAAAATTCACGATTTATCAAAAATTCTCAGTTCCCATTCAGCTCATAAATTATATTTATTATGTTTAAACGCGAGCTCCGAGGAATCTCGCGTTTAGGTATATCAATTTTTGTTTTTAAAGCATTTTTAAAATTTTATTTTATGCAGAAAGCATTAAAAAAAATTTGAAATTTATGCATTCTAAAATAATTTCATGATTAATTAATATCGGTAACCTTACTGCATTAGATTTTTTACTTAATATTCCTAAATATTTCTCTGTGATATCAATTTATTAAATGAATATTTTAAAAGGTAGTCTGTAATTCTATTTAAAGCAAATTCTGTTAGTCTTTTATAAATTTAAATGTAGTTTAAGTAGTATAATTTTATTATAGGTTTAATTTTAATATCTTCTTGCAACCTACCTAAGTTTTGGAATTCAATAGAAATAAATTTTTAGAAGTATTTTTAATGTTTTATTTAATATGGTTACATATCCTCTCTCCTAATTAGGTTCCCTCCTACTATATTCATACGTACATTTTTAAACTTCCAAGTATCAAAATATCGATATTGTAATAGAAAGATGTCAAAAAATTATTCAAGATTGCCATTTTGCCACTAATATTATAAAGAGAGAAGATTTGAATGTTTATTATGAATAAACTCAAAAACTATTGGGCCGATTTTGGTTTATTTTTATTCTTCTAATTAAAGTATCAAAATGTACAGTAAGTATAGCAAATGATTTGGTACATACAAAATTAAAACGAATAAAATTGAAGTCAGCACAATGATTTCTATTGTTATTTAATGAAGAGGTTTACATTTCTGAATTGTTACGAATTGGAATTTACTCAATTGCAAAGTGTTACGAAAACTGAAGTTAATAATGTCTTTCAGTACCTATCTATTATATAAAAATAAATTAACGCCAGACGTGGCAGTGGAGTACATATTCAAACTAATAAGAACTGGTTCACATTGACCCATGTTGCTTGTAAATAAATGAATACCTGTGTCCGTCTTCAGAAGGTCTCTGTTTATACTGTAATTGTGGCGGGAATCCGACATGGGCTGTACTGTTATCTGTTGGTTACAATATATTTTATTAGTAAATAGCTGGTACCCGCAACTTCGTACGTGTTATAGTTCGTTTTTTAAGAATCCCACAGGAATCTAACATTTTTCCAGGATAAAAAGTGTACTATAGTTTAAAACATGAATACATCGGTTAAGCCGTTTACAAATTGTTTTTTTTTAAAAAATATTTAATATACAGACGCGGCGAATCCTTCATTTTATATCCAAAAGTAAGTATAAATAATGTTTTATTTACAGCTTAGCTGAATATAATGATTTTTCAAATAAATATGAAAAAATTAAAGTAAGGAAAACTTAGAGCAAATTAATGTCATCTATGTACAAATAGACACATAATTATGAGAACAACAATTAATTTTTAAATACTCACTACCCATCAGGTATTAGTAAGTACTCGATGCCACTACCCCATCCCTTCGTCCTTTGGCAGCGCACTTGCAACATCTACGGCGTTGCTTGTGTTATAGGCGACGGTGGCCACCTACCATCAAGTGATGCGAGGGCGCTGTATACTCGTAGTTTTTTCACGTAATGCAAACTGTTTTTTTCTATTATCTATATATACAAGTTTTCTGGTTTCACTAGACAATGTTTTCCTTTTCATTGACATTCTAATAATTCACTTTGACAACTCGAAAAGGGCTACTTTTCACGTCGTAAAAGGTAGTTTCATATTAAGACCGCGCCTGTTTAGTTTGACTTTTGCGACGGACTAGGTATCAAAGCAGCCAAGATAAGATAGAGTGAATGAAAAAGAAGTTCTTATTAATCATAAATATGAATATTCACCTAGAATTCCAAAAAACGCTAATAAAATAATCCAAGAGAAGCCAGTAACGTACATGATTACATGCACTCACTAACTATTGATTGATTTTTAATCTTTTAATTGAATTTAGAAATTTTATTTTACACACATGTTTATGTAAAACGGGTTGAAGCATAAAACAGAATGAAGCATTCCATTACTTTAGAATCTTTGAAAGTTATAATATAAGAAGGAAAATCGGCACTTCCTTGACTGAAAATCGGCTTATCCTATAACTGAAGATAAGGTGAAGCTACAAAGAAAGTCTTTGCTTTGTATCTTTGCCTTTGCGGTTGCTTGGGATCCAATCACTTTTTTTCTGAGATTATTTTAATTGCGGCTGTTGCCTACCAGAAATTTGAACAATGTTTTGTTATCGCTCCAAAAGTGCTCGGTTTCGATCCACTTGATAATTATAATGAGATGTAAACACCCCTTGACCTCGAGGAGTCGATAACCTCGAGTCCTTTAAAAGCTATTTCAGTTGATGACACATCCAATACACCACGATTATTCAATGTATTAAAGGAAATAATTATTACTAACTACTAGTGTTCGCCCACTATAGGCAAGCTTAGTATAGACTATTTACTCCATGGTATAGTATAGGGGTACTAAACTTGAAAAGTTAGGGGTATTAAACTTGTTTAGTAAGTAACTTGAAAAAAAAAAAAGAAAAGAAAATTAGTTCATAAACAAAATACCTATATAGAAAAAGGCATCCGATGTTTATAAAGTCCCATAGATGCACCATACGATTGAGGTCGGGACTACTCTGGCGAATTCAATAGAACGATTCGAGCTCCTCCATATAGAGGCGGATAAGCAGGTTACCTACTACCACACGTAAAACAAGAATTTCTGAGAATTAGCGATTAAGGGTCCCATTTAAAAAAAAAATCAAAAAAAATTGTAAACATAAATTTAGCTAGCTAGTACCTATATAATGTGATTCTATCTTCTGTTGTGTTATAATTCTCGAAGTTGACTTCTATAAGTGGGCAATAATCTCCTTACACACATCACATTATTGTTATGTGATTTGCACATTATGTGTTGCAAAACTACCTCGTAAATTTTGTCTAACAAATAATAAAGCGTATTTTGTTTTGTTTGACTTAACAACTCCTTAGTAATACAAACGATCGCTAGATGGCGCGAGTTGCGTCGCATTCGCTGTAATCAGTGCATTAGATGTTAGATACTAATTACTAAAGTCATAAATCGCAGTCAATCTGAGTAATAGGAAAAAAATAAGGAAAAATAACTTACCTACCTCACAGATCACACCATCGTATCGTGTCAGACCATTTTCTCATTGCGTTAAAGTTTAATGTCTATTTTGTATTTATATTATTATGATCGTTTTGTTTATAGCTACTGTGTTTTGTTAAAATTTAATTATTACAACAGGGAAGTACATGTCCAGATTATCGAGTGCGGTGAAAATGAACCTTTATTTGAGAGAGTGCAGTATCTACGTAGTCATGGGCGCCTGGAGTTCTGCGGTCGCGGCAGACACTGGCGCTGCGCAGCTGCCCGTTTACCTTGAAGTGTGCAATGTGGAATGGAAAACAAATATACTAATCACAACTTAATATTTTATGACAAATATACTAAACTCAACATAGATACTCGTATTCACATATTTTGTTCTCGATTACGATGGCATTCATGTGTCTACCAAAGAAAATTGGCAAATACTCCTAGTAAGCAAAGTAACAATTTAGGTACTATGTTATACGTATATGTATAAACAATTAAAAAACTACATACCTATTTAATGTCATTTTGTTGTAGTTTATTTTTAATGAAATTTTAATATATTCTTCTTCGGATAAATAGTTGCCCTCGAACTAATATTATTATAATTTATAAATGCGAAAGTTTGTGCGGATGGATGGGTGGAAAAACGCTTGAACGGCTTTCGCGCAAAAACTTGGCACACAGATAGTTAATTACCTGGATTATCATATAGGATACTTTTTATCCAGGAAAAATGTTAGGAGTCTAATTGTAACATTAAGACATCGCAATGCAACAATATTGTTGCAAATATTTTTTTGTTTTTCTGTTTAAAATTTTTTTATCAATTGAAGAAAGAGAGGACTGTGGATGTCAGAATTAATAGACATATATATATTTAAAAACAAAAAAAAGTAGGTATAGACAATGGGGTTTATTTATCTAGCACTAATAGGAACCATCATTTTAAAATCAAATTAACGTAACTGTACAAGGACACGGTAGAAATTTTCTTAGATTCTACATATTCATTAGGTTGTTAGAGACGGATAGAGCAGAGTCACGGCTGATTAAATTTCATGGACCCTAGATTTTATAAAACATTGAACCGTTTAATAGAACACACCGTTAGTAGATGCAATAGACGTCGTTAAGACAGAATCTTGTATTTTACTATTTCTTTTATAAATAATTTATTTATTAAATTAATCTAAAGGTCTCCGCGTTCATCCGATTACGACCTTTATAAAATTAACTAAAATTTGATTGGATTATATTAATTTTACTTGCAGAGGACTTCTCAATAAAAAAAGTCCGACATTTTTGTTTGCATTTAGAACGTAATCTCCCAAACTAATCATACGAATTCAAAAAATCTTTCCCAGAATTTGCTTGCATTCCTCTCGGGAGTCGATACTGTGATTAAATTGGAGTAATTTAACTTCAGTCATACATGGGTCAAAAATTAACCATTTTTGAGAAAATCAAATATTTCAGAGATTATCCGAATTTTTAGTTTTAGAAGAATGTATAAAATAATTAGTAACATATTAACCGGACATCTTGTACCATTTAGTTACCTAACTAAATAAGTAACTTTTTTTACTTTTTTTTTTTCTTAGTGTCCGCAATGTTTAAAATTATCGTTTTTGCTGAAAATAAAGATAACGGGCAATTTTTCATTTTTTATCTGTTAATTTGAGTTCAAACGGTTTTTTCCATATTTTTTTCATTAGAAGCCTTTGATCATTGAAAAAATTTTAAAAAAAGCTAACTGTACCCATAGGCTCGATTTGAGCATCGAGCGATCCCCGACGACCCATCTCGGCGTCAACGGTTCGAAATCGGTTTCGAGAACAAGGACTACGTGCTCCATACCCAAATTGAAATGATTGTGAACTAGGGTATCGAATTAAGAAGTCAGTAGGGGCGGCAAATGTGTAAATCCGCCAGTGCGTATGTGCGTAGGTTACTTATTACTGAATTGGAATGAAACAAATTGGACATTACTTATTACTGAATTACTGCGTAGTTAATTCAGTAATAAGCGTAGCAATTTGTTTCATTGAAAACATTTAAATCAAATCTGTAACTGGACACCTGACAAGTTATTGCAATCTGTGTACATAGGGAATATACGAGATATTATGTATCTACCTAAATTATAAATAAAATTCTGAGTCATTGAAAATATTGATAGTTACTTTGTTATCAGAGTTATGTCTAGAGCGTTAATTTTAAAATGATTTAAAGAAATATTGTGTCTAAATAAAGGTCAGACATAAGAGTTTGAGTTACGTGCCAATAAACATTATATCTCCCGATAATTATCGTCATCCAAGTGTAATGTAATGTGTATGTCATTACTATGCTGTGGTGTAACTAGATATGCGACCTTCAATGCTTCGCTGGCTGCGTGTCGCTGCACTTAAGGGGAAGCTCTCCCATAATTATCATTTATTTTTAATATATGTCTATTTGGAATAATGTAACCTTTCAAACAGTGAAGGAACCTTTGAAATTTTTGAAATAGATGCAGCGGAGCAATTGTTTTAATGAAGATAAATAAACAAACTTTAAAATAAAATCATCATACAAAACAAATCTCCACTAGATTCGATTATCCGGACCCAGGTGATACGGATTCGCAATAATCCGGATTGACAATCGCGATTAAAATAACTTTTGTTTTTTTGCATGTCTAATCTTTTAATAAACATTAATTGAGATAAATAAGTTTATTATTTTTTTGTTGTTGTTATTTTGAATAAATATCTAGCATTGTGTGTAGATAAGTGTAAGTTTTCCTTCTAGAGTTACTTAAATAAATGGTAATGTAATACAAAAATCGCTTTTCTATATCCGAATTTTCATTATCATTTTCTTATCCGAATTTAGCACACAGATAATTTATTACTTGGATGGATATAGTTTATATATACATACGATACTTTTTATTAATGCTAGGTTTTCGAGGTTTCGTCTAAAAAATTGAGCGCCACTGTCGCCTTGGCAGCGCCCATAGAGTTACAAACTGTTACTATTATAACCCTATTTTGTATGACAGCGCCACTGTCGTCACAGAAATAAAGATGTCAGATATTTTCTCAGTGTTATAATTATCACTTTTCAACGCGGACGAAGTCGCGGGCACCAGCATATATAATTAAGAGAAGTCTTACGTTATAAAGTCTTAAATAGTGCTTTGTCTGCTACTGTGCTTTAATTAGATAGGTTTTAGAGATTATATATATATATATATATATATTATTATTATTATTATTATTAATACCTACTTGAGTTTGTTTTGTTATAAAATACTTAGTTACTTCATTATCATCAGAGCCGTTACTCTTGTCGGTGATTGACCTCCACTACTCTTCTATCTTTATTATCTCTTTCTGACCTCTGACTAACCTAATTACGTGACCTCAACTTCTTTCTTAGAGTCGCTACTTTCATTCTTCTGCGTCTTAGATATGTTATAAACAATTAGCGACCCGCCCCCGGCTTCTTACAATCCTCAATATACAACAAAATTCAGCAGTTAAGCAACGAAAGCAATAATTATAATTTCTCGGTTAATAAAGTTGTTAATGTATAAAAGAGCTTTCGCATGCAGATGCATTTTGTGTGGGTATATCAGACAGGTGGCGCTTTAAGTACTCGAAAGGCCGTCAGAGACAAGAATAGGCGCCACTTTCACTGCAGGCGCCCCAACGCAACAGCTATGCCGTGAGCGGGCCAACACGTACATTTACGCATATTATAATATAGCGATCCTTGCAATGAGTTGCAACTGTAGATCGGTAACTGGGTAAGTAAGGGATGCAAGAGACCGTAGACAGAACCTATAAGTGTATATTTTAACTCGATTGGTATGGAAATAAGTAACTTTATACCTAAATAAAATAATTAATGAAGTGATTTTAATGCGTATTTTGTTGTTACCTATATATAACTTTGAGGATATAGAGTAGGCACTTTTAAAATCGGTTAAACCCATTAATATATTTAATTAGAGTGTTTATTACGATGGTTCTCTTCAAGCATGTATTATAATAAAATTGTATTATTTCCATAAATTATAACATAAAACGTACCTACCATATTTCTTAGTATATTTGGAGCTTCTTGCAATTCATATATATATATATATATATATATATATTATATGTTGAAAAAGTATACTATATTATGTCCTGTTTGCCCTATTGGATTAGTCATTAAAAACAAGAGAAACTTAGGTCCAGCGAGACATTCCTTTATGGGATCGAACAAGATTCCTTTTAGAGCAGCTCTACGCATATATACAACAAATCACAACTTTGTAGAACAGTCATTATTGCTCGTACAAAATGTCGACTTGGATATTAAATACATTTACCTATGTTTGTGTAGCTATTTCTTTGTGCACTTAATTAAATTACGCATTCATGCAAATTTTATTTTATAATTATATATATTATATACCTACATAATATATCTATTATAGAGATCATTGCCCCTATTACTTCCTCATCCCTTATCCTGAATCCTTCTATGCTCGGCAGCACATTTGCAGCACCTGTTGCGATGCTTGTGTTGTAGGCCATGGTAGCTACCTACCACCATCAAGTTGTCTGTCAGCCTATCTGTCGTCCTTAACATAAAAGCAGTTCACACTGCTTGGTCTAGTTTGACGACACGTTTGGTCTAGTAGCTAGTGTTAACCGAACAACGGTCGCGGGTTCGAATCCCGCTAAGGGGCAAATGTTTATGTATTAACATTTTGCCTTTGTACCTGAGTCGTGGATGTTTTGTATTTATAATATGTGTGTATTTACAAAAAAAAAGTAATATATGTAGTATATCAACTGTCTGGTAGTTGCTTACTGTGAAACTAGATGGTGCTGTGTACCTAGAATGTGTGAAGATATTTATTATTTATTATTATTTATTGCTTTCCAAATAAATAGGCATTGGTGTTGAGTAAGTTTTGAAGAATTAAAAGTATGAGTACCTAAGGGAAGCCAATTCTACTAAAACTCTCCTTACGTTCTCTATGTGTTTAGACAACGGTAGCCACCTACAATCAAAAGTGTACCCTGTATGTCGACATTAACAGAAAAATATATAAAATAAAGTCGCTGTCCACTTTTATATTTTTCTCCGCTAACTTCTTCTAAACCACCCAACGGATTTTGATATAGTTCTTACTAATGGACAGAGCGATAAATAAGAAAGTCTACATAAAATAATTTATAGTAAAAAAAATACATCCGTGCCAAGTATTGACCGGGTCCCAACAATGGGGACTTAACAATAGTTCAACAAGCCGATAAAATCAAATAATTTCTTGGGACATTCGGTGCGTCGTCATTGGGTTTGTCATCTATAAAGTAGGTAGGTATTATGTAACAGTAATTCTTTAATTGCATCAACAATATCGGCTTATTGTCAGTAAATTAAAGATTTTATTGTTGGCACATATCTGCCCCCACAGTCAGAGCGTTGTACAGATAATGTTGCAAATATTTCCAAGTTCCATTACCTATCGAAATCATTGCCTATCAAGATAGTCGGCAATAAATTAAAGTTCCCGTAAACTGTGGAAGGCAAAGTCGTAGTTTTATACATGTGTTTGTTGGAGGTATGGGTATGACCATATGTGTGCGTAAGGATATCAGTGGTGTGGTATCGTTTTCTGAGAAACGGTTGGAGTGTATCGACGCGGGACGCACTGGCTGTGGGAGAGGGGGGTATGGCGTCAGGCCCGTTTATAATCTGGTGGGGAAGGGAAGCGGGGTGCGGGGAGAGGCTTGGGTGCTGCGCCCGCGTTCGTCCAACACCTTTGGTTCGTCGCGTTGCCCGGCCCTGCTAGACAACTTGTCGCGAAGCGGAGTCGACCATAGACTAGATTATTACCGACCAGTAATCTAATACCTACTTATAAAATCGTTTGTCCTCACTGAATATCCACGCACAACCATAAATCTAGAAGTCTAAGTAAGTCTAGAAAGGTTAGAAGTCTAACAAGGTCTAGAAGAGTTATTTGGAACATAGGCTTACTTTATAAATATAAAAATTTGAAAACCGTGCAAAACCGGCGTCGGGTCACTAGGCTCTAAAGAGTTTGTTGAGCTGACCAGCGAACCTCCATACTCCATAGCTCTCTGTTTCTCCTATCCCCTTCCCTATCCAATCTTGTCTAAAATCTATACCTACATTTTCCGTCTATAATAAGCATGCATATTATAGTTCGATGCATATTACAACAATCATATAAATAGGCAAAACAGTTCAATATCTTTTTTTTCTTTTTAAATTTTTAGTGGCTATTGATGATATGTTAATGATAATGATTTTTATTATTAATTAAAAAATAAAACATGTATTTCTAAAAATGCAAACTGTTTTGTTTAGGAAATTCAACACTGGCCACCTGGATCAATGAGTTCTTCGACAACAAACGCAATGTTACCTCGCATTAGAATAACATATAGTTCAATGCTTCGCATACATATTTGTACGATGACAAGCAAGCGCACTGACTCATTCTTTGTTTCACAAACTGGGTCGTTTACTTAATGAATAGCAATTTGCAATTTAATTTACTTATTTTGTAGGATTTTTTTGTCCACAATTAAGTATAAATTAAAAACAATAAAATTATATCGTTCTGACTGACTTTCGATAACATTTTGTAAGCGTCAAGTTTCTTTAGGAAATATTCCCTCGTAAGAGTAATATTTATAAAATTTGAAACTACGCAACTATCTATTTTTGTGTTTTCACATGGTCCTCACAGAAATTAATTTTTTATTTATTTATCACAAAATCCACATCTCTCAACATAAAATTTACAGACAAAAACAAACAAAAAAATACCTTACAGCCAATTACGGATTTTACATTTAGGTATACAATGAGAAGAAAAATAAAATAAAATTTAAAAAAGAAACAAAATTATACAATTACCTACAAACTATACAAGTCCCATATTACATAAATATTTACTAATTTATATAATACACATATACACATAAGTTTGTCACATACCACTCACATAGAACTGCCAAAGTGTTCACTGTCTTAAAAAATAATAACATAAACTTAATCAATGTAATCGCTAGCCTGCAAGAATGTTGCCAATGCTATTCCTGAATGAAAGCAACGACGAACAGAACAAGTCTGCCGAAGAAAATTTGTCATTGTACGAGTGTACGACCTCTGAAGACGGCGCAAGACTGAATTTTAACATAATTACTATGGACGAACCTATAATTGAAAAGTCTCGAGCGTCTCTTTGCAACCGCTGGAGCCCTCAAATTTAATCTATTATATACATATTATAATTTATACATTTTATAATTTAATCTATTATCTATATTATTTAACTCTTTTTATGTATTTCTAAAATGTTGCATGCTGTAAGGTTGGTTATTAAATAAATAAATATACAAAGTCCACTATTTTGCAGAATTCTAGAATAAATGAATGTATTCTCCACTACTAGATTTGCTATGTAGATATTCTATAATGATTTTTTTCAAAAATCAATCAAAATACCAGCAATAACATATTAAATAGTTTATTTATTAATGCTCATATAATTATTTTTGCCGAGCGTTGAATTTTTATGTTTATTTTTGATGATCAGGAACAGAATCTAGCTATTTTATCTGTATAAAATAGCCTACGAGTATAAGCCAACCTTTTCTGAACCCCTGAACAAAATTTCATGATGATTGGCATACTATTTAATTTCATTTAATTGTGAAAATTTAAGTTCAAATTAAATGAATTTAGATACATAATAGTTCCGGTAGGTAAACAGTAATAATTTTTATGGCGAAATATTATAATATTGGCAAAAATAATAACAATGCTTAAAAATTATTATGACTCAAATTGATAAAGAAGTGTTGCTATGAGTATATAGGTATTGGGCAAATATATTGATTCTAGTGAAAATGTTCACTTAAAATATCGTTGTACCTTATCTCTGATACGAGTATTATATACCTAAGTATATACTAAATATTACCAATAGTGTTATTCATTCAAAAAGTGCGAAATTAATTTTGTTTTTTTTTAATTACGAGTAAAATCACAGACGTCTTTATCAGTGCTTACGATTTTATCAAATTTAGCAGCTTCAGTTAAGTTCAGTTAGTTCAGTTAACTTAATTGACAAACTGTTGCAACAACATAAATTTGAAACATGTTTGAAAGCTGACGTAATCTAGATGATTCTTAGCTATAATTTATGAAGATATGTTCAGGCGTTTGACCATAAGCCATTTCCTAGTTGGCGAAAGAATTTCAATTTCACTAACTTCCATAAGTTCCTGATAAGTACATTTGGTGTGAAATTCGATATACTGTTACTTAGGTTGTATTTCCATGACATGGTAACCTTGATCTAATGCTGAAGCTGAAGTAGACCTCAGCAATTTACAGCAAACATAGCCTGTTTGGGCTCAAAAAGAGTAGAGAGTTATTTTATAATTTTAATTATAACTTAGGTATTATTTTTAGTTTAAAGAAATATAGAACAACGCAACACTTACACGATATTAATCCTATAAATCTATAAGTATATAAATCTATAAAGTTAAACCACGTTAAAGAGACTCGAGTCGTATAACGTTACTAACAAATATTTGAGGCTTATCTCGGATTTAGTGCGGCCACAACAGCATGATCCCTATTGCGTCAAAGAAATTTATGACGCCTATTAAGTGTTAGATGTTATCGTGTTTCTGGTGGTCTAGTCCCTTAAATGAAAAGAAAGATAATAAAAAACTTAAGTAGTTTAATGACGGGAACCGTTCCAGATTAGATTATTTTTTGAATCAATAAAAAAAACTTTATTTTTTCACAGTGAAAATATTTTTAATCAAATACTTTGTTTTTTAAATCTATAGAAGTTAGAAAGCAGGTTGAGAAAAATAAATAAAGTTTGTAATTAAGAAATTCAATTAAAATGCGCAATTAAACTAGACACTAAACTAAATTAAGCTTTTTTGAGAAAACCTGCATCTAAATACACCGATAAATCGTATTTATATTTCTATAAACATATCTAATATATATAAACAAAAATCAAGTGCTAAGAAACTGTGATGTTAAGCTCAAAAATAGAGAACGTCTATTTTTTTTTATATAATAAAAATATAGTGGACCAATTCCACTATATATTTTTAAATATTCTTGAAGTAAGAGAAAGGTTCTTATGAGGAGAAAAGGATTAATTTTATTTGTTTTTTCAAATATTCGTTGAAGTCCGACAACAACTTGTCCCACTATTTATCTTTTGGTAGAACGGTATCTGTCAATTAGTTAAATCGATTAAATCATCTTCATAAATAAAGTCGATTGTTAACACTTATGTATATGAAATTGATTCGGTAACGCATAGAGACCACTAATTCGAGCTATCAAAAATAAAATAAATGGTTGGATGAAGTATAATGGAAATATTGTCTACTCCTTCCTTCCTTTGGCACCAACAAATAACTAATGTAACACATAGTTTTACGTCACGGTCGGTCATCGTTCCTGAAAAGATTTAAAAAGAAACTGTCACGTCATTGACCCTTGTCGGTAAGGCCAACTCTCATAGTTGCCGCCCGTGGTTCTCTTCAAGGTTAATGAGACAGCTAACGAGTCGCGCATTCGTGTCAATTTAATGTGTAATGTAATAATGTAACCTGTAATCACCCTCTTTATCTTTTTTTATCGCAACTCACAAGTGCACATATGCACAAGCACATATGACTCGTAGGTACAAAACAAAAAAAACGTTATTAGTGATGACGAAAGAGAATGCGTTATTGGCTTGCAATGGATAATTCGTTTCAATACGTTTCAATATAATAAAATCGTAAACGAGCCACCGGCTTCGGCCAGAAATTGACCTTCGGTCGGATACTAATAGTAGCAAGCTTCCCGTAACATATAGTGTTTGTTTCATTTCATTCGGTTTACAAACAAAAAAGTTATACCGAAACACCAAGCGTACGAAGTTGCGTGCACAGCTATGTTATAATAAGAAAATCTAAATTTCTTTTGAAGCTTGTCTTCATAAATCTTTAGAAATATATAGGATTAATCTATAGGATACCTTTTATCCTGGAAAAATGTTAAGTTCCTGTGGGATTTTCAAAAAAACGAACAGCGCGTACGAAGTCGCGGGCACAGCTAATTTATAATAATTATATTCTTTGTACATAAGTAGCTTTGTTATTCTATTTACTGTCATAAATAATTAGTTGTGCGATGTTATGTACCTATACCTATGCGACATATTATGGAACATGCAGCGATAATATTGTTGGTCTGTCACAATATCATATTACATGTCAGAGGGCACGACGATTGCGATGTTATACTTGTATCTGAGAAATATAACGTGTATTATTTGTTACATTTAAGATCAATATCAGTGAAACGTTAAATAAATGATTTATTTACTAAATTTTAAATTGTATGATGGACCTGCCAACTCATTGTGCTTTGGACTATATACTTTACATTTTCATCCCTTACAGAATACCTATTGATAAAAAAATTATTTACTGATCTTATGGAGACGCATTTTGACCGCCGTGAAGTAACAGTACGTGTGCTGTTGTGTTTCGGTAAGTGAGTAAGGGAAACAGTGCCCATTTCCCTATCCTTTCTCAATTCATAGAAAAACTACGGGAAACGCAGATGTACAACATAGAAATGTGTAATGAAAATGATTCTTAATCAAGAATACTTAACTTATATAACTGAGATAGGTTTAATGTAAGTATGTAGATACTGGTACTTGCAAAGATGTATTATACCGATGACTGATATACAGGTGTCCCATCATTAATGGAAAACCTTTCATGTGCTTGTAGACAAAGCTAAAGTGCCCATAAAAACTGTTTTTATTTATTTATTTATTTATTTGTACGGAATTTAGATTATTATTTTATTTTATTTTTATTTTATTTATTAGGAAGCCAACACAATATACAACAATCTATATACTTATTCACATTTAAACAGTCTTTTATAATATTGTTTTAATTTTTTTATACTGTTTTTAATTTTTTTTTTTTGATAATTCCACTTTTTATCATAGTTTTCATTCCACAGTCGTAAACTGTCAATTATTTCATATTTTTTTCTCTGAAACTATTCTACAATAGTAGATCTGATCATACCACAGATATCACAATATTATTTAAGATGCACACAGTTTTCAAAAAACTACTTTGAAAAATAGAAAAAACAGCGGCTCACATTTAATTCAAAAGTTTGAGCACCTCTGGTCTAAAAAATTGTCATCTCTATCATTTGACCCGGGTACAAGTATTGCAACACAGAGATTTCCCGGTAAAATTTGGCACCCGCTCACTACACTCGCAGGTAGCGTCTGTTTCCACCTTTTTCACAAATAGTACAAATGACGTAATTATGTCTCGCTCTAATGTGCGGAAAGTGCAGGAGGGTATATCAAAATAAATTTAGAAATACTAGGCAGTTATATAAACAAAACAGTATAACTCAAAATTCTGTGCAAATAAAAAAAAATAAAAGCAGTTTGTAGGGGTACTTTACCTTTGTCTACAAGTACGTGCAAGGTTATCCATTAAAGATGTACCCATATATAAATTACGTGTCACGTTGTTTTGCCAATGAACTCCTAAACTACTGAACCGATTTTGATAAAACTTCGTTACTATGTGTTATTTAGTCCAACTTAGAAGATAGGATAGTACAGCAATTCTACAAGATAAGACAGCAATGCTAACGCGGTTCTAGAGGGGAAGTTTTTAGTACTACATGCTTAATTTTTGATTACTTTTTAAGAACTTAGTTATTAAGGTTAAATAAAATAATTTTTTGCTTTTCAGTTTTTTCGGCGGTTTAATTTTTTTTTTAATTTTTATTTTATAATTCTTTGTGGCTATAATCTACTGATTAAGTACTACATGCTTAATTTTTGATTACTTGATTTTTTGAAGTGAAAACTTCTTCAGGCGCGTTGGGCATTTTTGGGATGGGATAAAATCATTGAACTCGCGACACTGTCATGTAATGTAATGTAATGTAACCATTGATGTAACTGATATTAATTTAAAATAATTTAAAGAAAGAACAATTTTTGTTTTCACTTCTGACGTGCAGTCCTACGACTGACATGTTTCTTTTTAATTGTATGCCCCAAACATAAGCGATTTGATGTTCCAAACATTATAAAAAACTTTCAATACTTTGAACAACATCCGCAAAGATTCATACAAAATAAACGCATTTCTGCTTTATAAGTATCACTAAGATTATATTGTAGCGGTACCCGTTACCGTAGACAATGGAAACGCGCAGACTTAGAAAATGTCCAATGGACACGCGTTCTAACAATTCCGGTTGCCGGGTAACGGGTATGCGCAGAGAAGAGACGGACGAAATGGGATCTATCATTATAATAACATATATTTATTAATTTTGTAAAACATATTTTATGCCGGCCAGTATACATTTGATTAAAAATTGCTTCGAATCAAATTAAACTGACCGGGGGCCTCGACCACAGGTGCGTCGACCACTGGGGCGTAGGCCACGGACCCAAAAATCTCACACTACCGGTCACTCTTGACCGATATCTTGGAATATTTTCCTCCTCTCACCTAAAAAAAAATAAGACATAGTAACAGTGGACAATCAGCTTACTTGCCGATTTTTACACAAAAAAAACGTACTTAGCAATTTTAAAATATTGCTACATTTCATGCGTAAGCAATCAGGGGACGTGAGCTCACACCATATCGTGTACATATTATAATTAGTCAAAGTCAGTGTGAGTAATCGCGTTGGAAATAACGCGAGCGGCGCTGTATTGGCGCCAAGCGGGTATCGGAGAGCGAATGTGTACGACAAGCAGAAAGGCCCACTCACCTACGGCGGTGGGCATGGGTCGTGCTTACGTGATGTACGCAGAATGATACACTGGGCCGCATTGAGCTATGAGCAGTGAGCAGGCCGAAATGCCCGGCCGCCATGTCGTCTGTCTTGTGACTCGAGCTATTTTAATGTGCTGCGGCGGTGACGCCGAGCTGATTTATTTAGGAGTTTAGCTCTCAGAGACCTAAAGGTTGATCTATTATTACAATTACTTACAAAACTTCAATAGGTACTAATTAAACGAAAAAAATTCTTAAGTTATAATTAAACTAGAATGAATAAGTTAATAAGGTAATCAGTTTAACTGGTGGCTTTAAATTTTAATTGATTTTTTTTAGGGTTCCGCACTTCTAAAAAAAATATTACACTAGTTAGTATTGTTTGTCTTATATTTTTTTTAAAAACGGGTAAACTTTTAAGTCCAAAAATTTCATGCAAGTAATTAATGGAATTTATAATTCTTGTGTATTCAAAGCTTTTTCGTCATCAACGTAAAATACTCGTAAGTGTATTTTGCGTTGACGAAAAATGGCAGGACAAATCGCGTTTCACAGTCATAAATTAAACTGCACGTGTGGCGGCTGTAAACCGTTATAGAAATCCATTGGGAAGTAAAGCACTGGTGTTGAGAAAGTTTTGAAGAAGAAAAATTATGAGTACCTACCTGAGGGAAGCCACCTACCATCAAGTGTACTGTCAGCCTGTCTTTCGACCAAAAAAAAAAATATACCCATATAAAAAAATGGCTTTAGTTATTCTTAGATCTAGCGACCCGTCCCCGGCTTCGCATTGATGCAATTTTTTCTGCAAATTATAATTTTTATAATTTATTTTAATTTTATTATATACTAACTGTTGTACGCGACTTCGTTCGTGTAACTTTATAAAATAGAGTCTGATAATATAGCTTTCTATAGGTAAAAGAATTTTTAATATCGGTCCAGTTGTTTTTGAGTTTATTCATTACAAACAAAAATACAAATCTTCTATAATATGATAATATTAGTATAAAAATGTAGAGAACCTGCCGCCATTCAAAGTAGGTAAAACCTGAAACCATATAGGCAATGCGGTGCACTCAACCCAATAGGTTGAGATGGTCTCACTGAGCATTATTCGCCGCATTACGCACTGCAAAAACGAAACCACTTCTAAGTCTTCCCAATCTTGTTTAAGCGGATACCTAATTGATTTAAATAATACATTTATTTTATGTACAAGTCGTCAGTTATGCTGGCTAGCGGTCCATTTCATATGATCCGTCACTTACTTATAACACAAGCAACGCCACAGGCCTGTTGTATATAGGCTTAAACTTTAAAATGTGATAGATTAGGACGGGATAGGGCAATAGATTAGGACTTGGCGTGTTCGACGGCTTGCATTGCATCCCTCGTGTTGCAGTCCCTCAAGTGAATTGCAATTTAATTCCTCTCTAATATTTAAACATGAACACCAGGAGTCAGAGCTTATATATAAGAAAAGAGATTGTATTAACTAATACTTGTGCTTGATACACGCAATAACATAAAATATGACATAATTTAAAAATATTCCTCGTTGAGTTACGGATGTTTGCGGCTAGATGCGGTGCGTCCAATAGTAGGTAATTATAGCAGTATTTATTTTGTCCTTGCGGCGTATTTCAAAAAGATTACACACCAAGTAGGTAAAGAATATTTCTGAAAAATGAACAAAGAAGCCGCCCCACTGTCATTATTTCAAATGTCCTGTTTGCAATGACAATAACACAGCACAATAACACACACCATGGGAGCGCATTTATTACTACACCAGCTATAGTGGCCGCAACTTCGTAGCGCTAGATTTTTGAAAAACCTACAGGAACTTAAATTATTTCCACGCAAAAAAATTATCTTATAGTCTAATCCAGGTAATCATCAATGCATCAGTGAAAACCGTATTCAAATCGGTTATGCCGTTTCTGAGATTAGCAAAAACTGAACAAACGCACAGACAAAAATTCTAAAAACATTTTTTACCTCTGTACTTTTGAACCCAAAAAATGTTTAATGTACAAACATTACGATTACGATTTTATTATATTTCCAAAACAACGATTTTTGTTTACCATGTCGCGCTTTCTTGGAACTAATTTTGATCTAGGTAGGTACTTATTCTACTTTACCCATAGATACTACCCATAGATGAGCACAGCCCTTTTTCAACGTGAGGAAGTATTGGTAATGGGCTTTTACCACAAATATGTATAATTACATTATATTACTTACCTAAATAATCTATAATACTTTATTTTATTTATTTTATATATATTATAAAATACGGTGGTGCAATTTTTATATATAAAAATTAAAAATCTTCCCTGTTTATCTGTTTTCCATAATCATTGAATCCGTTAATAAATATTAAATTATTACTGACTTATAGTAGAATTATTAATAATTGACAGTAAGTAAATTTTATATCTTTAATTTTCTTTATTTATAAATAAGTTATTTTAAAATCTAAAACGCATTGTTATTCAACTTTATTTCTGTACTACAATTCTGTAAGTCGGGGAGGCCTATATAATTGCATGTAAAAGTTTAAATGGCCCATAACGCATAGAGTGCACACGACTTGTTCGTGCCAAAAATATCTTTGACATCATCGTTGGTGCTGCGCCTGCATCTTGTGTTTTATGGCCCATCATATTAGTCCGGTAGATAGTCGTAAATATTAGACAGAAGCCATCTGCAGGAATACAAGAGTCTACTGAACGAGAATGTGTCCCGGAGTCGAGACTTGAAGGAACACGTCATTCGCTAAATTTTGTTCGCGAGAAAACATTTTTGGACGTCATAGGATAGGAGCGTAGGGGAAAATAGCTGTAGCCCGGCCGAGTACTAAAATATAAAGGTTTATGTAAATGAACAAGCAAAGCAGAAATAAAATAATGTTTTCGTTACACTCTGTTCATTACAAGTGAAATAATTTAAAAAAAGAACATTATGGCCCTCTAGGAAATCAAAGACATATATAGGCCGTCAATTATATCTTTCAAAACATGGGTAGAATTGAAAGATGATGGTAAATAAAATAGGTAGTTTCAAATTCAAGGTTGATTATGTATCCTGTAAATTCCTCTTAAAATGATTCGAATCGGACCTTTCGTTTAGTCAGAAGATACGACGGGTATAAAAATGCTGAAAGTAAAATAAATGCCCTGGTGTGAGCGAACAACCCTAAGATTAGTCTATTACCTATATACCTACAGTTTTAGTTACTTTAGTTTAGTTTATAATTTTAGTTTGTTTATAAAATTATATTATATTTTATGAAGGTGAGAGGACGAAGTCGTGTGCAACAGCTAGTGAATAAATAATTTAGAATCATTTCATGTACAATTACCAAAAAATATTTGCAAAAATTACTATAAATCTTTACGGTAACAAGAACTAGGTCAAATTACTCTTTTTGCGAAATGGCAAAGACAAAATAAATGCATAATGCTCACTCGTTAGTACACACAGAGTATTTTCTAAACATAGTCTTGTTTGGCTTCAGCATTCTGCTTTCTGAGTCTGCATTCAGTTTCAAATAACATTGTTTGCGTTGTAGATATAATATTACATTCTATGTCGTGAGACGAAGTAAAATACGTGAGGGCATGTCGTCTAAAGGCTTCGGAACATATACGACGTTTCAGCGCGTGTTAAAAGTGAAACTTCTTTGACGAAAAAATATAATAAATATAAGTAAGCCGTAGATATCAGAAAACGTTATAAGAAGCGTCACGTGATCGTTACTCTGAAGCGTCATACAAAATTCGACCTTAAAATTTTACTCTCATTGCGCGCAATGAAGTTTTACTTCAAAAAACAAAGTTTTAAAGGCAACATACAGGCAAGGCTGACGGTACATTTGATAATAGCGTAAATAGGCAGTGACCGACAATAATAATTCAATTACGATTAAAGCCGGCCTGTCGTCTGAAATGTGCCGAAAGTTTAAGGCAGCCGCCGCATCGCCAGTAGACTCCGCGTCGCCTCCCGCTCAAACTCCCTGCACAGACCGCTTGACGCCGCTCCGTCATACTCACTAACTCAAAGTTAACAGCCTATGACAAAAGCTATAAAGTGCAAACATATGGTTGAAATACCAAACACACATGTGGTTTGAGATATATACAATTTACTTTAATAATCCAAAGAGAAAATAAAAAAGGAGATGTGCATAATGTTCTTTTTATTTCTTTCATTTTTTAATAGGATGAACGCATACTAGTGTTGTAAAAACCGCGTAATTAAAAATATAATTGGTAGTGGTGGTTAAGTACTGTCATATATAATATGCTCATATTGCGTTTCGCAGTCATTTGGGCAGCCCGTCTGGCGGCAGTAACCATCCCTTACAAAAGACCACGTGACAATAACAATAGCCCATTTTCCTATCCCACCCTTTCTTAACACCACCCAACTGTGGTCGGGTAGCTCATTAGCATAATTTGTGGTGTTGCTTGTGTTATAGGTCACGGTAGCCACCTGCCATCAAGTGGACCGACAGCCAGTCTGCCGACCTTGACATAAAAAAAATTAAGAACATTTTAAGAAGTTAGAAATCGCTTAAAGCCCTATGTGAAGATTGAATATGTATAGTTAAATACTTATATTAAATTCAAAATATTATCTAAGTACAAATCATTCCAGTCCTTAGAGACACTTAGATACTTAGACAGATCTACATTAGTTTAAAGTATGCAAGTATACAATAAATAGTTTTATTGTGGCGAAATTAATTAACATAATTAATTAGGTTAGCCACTACAATGTTGTAAGTATGTTCGTTATCTAATTGTTAAGTATGAAGATGGACTTTGCTTCTAAACTAATGTAACTACGTATTTGCTGCGTGAATAGAAGCTGACAGTGTTGAGGTAATGGCGCGGAGTTATCGGTCGACCTGTTGAGCATAGCAATTATGAATCATTGTTATTTATTATTACGTTTGTCGCATACCTATTAAAGAATACCGATTGTGAAATAAATGCAGATACTTACGTAACTTGTATCTATTCTATGTGACATAAAAAATCAAAACGACTTAGGTACCTAGATACCTAAATACCCTTTTTTTTTGCTCTGGTATAACCAACGGTAGCAAAACAAATAGTATAGACGCTTTACTGTTTGTGAAGTTAATGTGTATATTTATTTATTATTTATTTATTTTCCAAAAGGTAATACACCAACAGCACAAACAAAAAACTTACAATAGGTATAGGAAACATAAGACAATTTTATTAAAATAAATATACATAACATATAATGTATATTAAATAGTTAATGTGTTAATATAACAATCGTTTTCACTTATGGAAAGAGGGATAAACAAGAAAGGTATGTGTATAATAACAAATTGCATCCCAAGCGAAGCCGGGAGCGGGTCACTAGTACCATATAAATTTACTTATTTACATACTAAAAACATTGTTTGTTGTGCTTTATAGTTACTATTTAATTATTATAATGCTACTGACAGTTTCATGGTGGGAGGTCTTTAGCGTCGCTAGTGTCGCCGCAAGTGCGCTGCCGATAATGCCAGGTGTTCTCATTCACCTCGATTCCTGGAACTAAATTTGTAATTGAAGTTGATTTTATAAGAAGTATAATTACCTAATAAAAAACAGTCACATGACATTGCGAAACTACATATTTCGGGATAATTTCGCGATATTAAAATTTGCTGTCAATACTAAATCGTTTACTTATCATGATGCATAAAACCAACAAAAGGTGTGATTTTGGTAATATTTTAATTTTGTATTTTTAAATCTCATTTGTTTGCACTTGCGAGAACGGACCAAAAGAACATGCGCAAAAAGACCGCTTCCTTGCTCTGTAGAATTCGTGCGAGTTTTAATTCCAGCTGGAAATAGCCGAGAGGTATGACTCTAATATCATGGTGCCACCTCATAGAGTCGGGGTCACCACACAGATAATTCATAACTTTTTCTCATATAATAAACAAATAATTTGCAATAAATATAAATTGAGATAAAAACTATCCTATCTTTAAGTTGGACCAAATTACACATACTTAGTTACGATGTTTTATCAAAATCGGTTCAGTTGTTTAGGAGTTCATCGAGGACACACAACGTGACACGTTATTTTTATATATATTAATAATATAAATTATAGCAAGGCATTTAGCGATATATTTTCTATACAAATATTGGAGTGACCATACACGCAGCTATAATATACATTTCTATGACGTCACCAATGTATACTGTAAATTATAAATGCTAGGCCGACCATCAATGAAATGAAGGCAAAATATATATTATTAGAGCATCGTCTCCGTGTGTGGTAGCTTGCTATAATATATATATTATAGTATGGTATATAAATATATATTATAGCTACGTGTGTGACGGGCTTAACATGTGAAAAAAACTTTTGAAATCCACCAAGAAAAGACTGTGAAGTGGATTATTTAAGTTTACATATATGCAACTTGTCTGTGACGTCACTTGATTCATCCGAGATCAAATCACTTATTAGTTCGTAAGTCGCGTCTAGGTCGAGTGACGTCACACGCCGGATCGCAACTTTGAAGTTCCCTTGTAACTAAACTAATTAAACTAATAATTTATTTTAAGTATTTATTGAACATTTAAATTTATTACTTAAACTAGCTGATGCCTACGACTTCGTCCGCGTTGAAAAAGAAAATATATGAGTAATTATTATACGATGAGATATCGCAAAAACAAATTTAAAAAATCAGTTCGCTGAGCACAACCACGCGTCTGAGCCGCGCAGCATGGTACCTCGCAGAGTTACCGGCGGCGGTGGCGCGGCGGCCGGCCAGTGATGCGTGTGCCTGAATTGAACCGACCCGAACGTTATCATAGCTATTTTTTTGCGGAGTTATTTTAAAATTATGATATCTCCTAAGATGTTGATTGAAATCAAGTGATGTCAAGAGCAATTTTGTTCACAATTAAATATTTGTAATTAATAACGTATTTATTTGGATATGGATTAATATCATGTTGATAAAATACCTTCGCAAAAAAAAGCGTTAATTTCGATCAAATTAGATTACTATAAAAAAGGTTACAGTGAGTCAATCTTAAAAGATAGACATATGCTGTCGCGAACTTTTTTTAGAACTTTTAAAGAAGAACAATTCCATCATATGTATATGATTTTTGCGTAACTTAAACCGTTTACGCAGCCTTAGAATATAGAACAAACTATATTCTAAGTAGGTACGCAGCGCACGCAACGGAAGCTCTCAAAAAGGAATCATTTTTCCCGTTTTTGCAACATTTTCCATTGACGCTCCGCTCCTATTGGTCGCAGCGTGATGTTATATAGCCTAAAGCCATTCTCGATAAATGGACTATCCAACACAAAAATAATTTTTAAATTCGAACCAGTAGTTCCTGAGATTAACGCGTTCAACCAAACAAACAAACTCTTCAGCTTTATAATATTAGAGTTAAGATATTCGTTCTACCAGACTTAACCACACACAGAACAACAACTAAGATAGGTACCTATAAATTGAAATAGTCATGCAAAACTGACATTGAAAAAGTAACATCGTCATGTTCTATTAATTAATAAATAAAATATGTAGAAATGAAGTTTACATTTAAAACACGATTTCATTGATATAACATATTTTTGCATTGCTCATATTCAGGTATTCCAGGTGCAGGTTAATTACGGCTGTTATTTAATCTATCAGCATAAAAATACTAACCTATCCTAACTAATAAATGATTGATCAGCTAAGAAACTTATTTGGTCAGCAAGTACTAGGTCAGCTACAAAAATTTGCTGACTAAATAGATATTTTGGTGATCAAAATATTTATTTCTGTTAATTATTTCATTATACTTATACTTATTATAAGTCCTAGTACAGTGACAGGGCACACTGCGTTTCGCAGTCATTTGGGCAGCCCGTTTGGCGGCAGTCACCACCTCCTTACAGAAAACCATCGTGAAATAATAGCTCGTGTGCTCTTGTATTAACATCCTCTTGGCCTCCTAAGAAGAATTTAGATTCTTCTCCATACCTACTTGTAAATGGTATCAGACCAATTCGGTTCTTCTTTATCGCCACATTCAGAACTACTCTGAACATAGAAACATTGTACAAAATTGACACAAAACCATCAGAAAACATAATATCTATTGCACATAATATTATCTATAGAAAGATACGAAACTCCTACTACGTAAGTAGGTAGGTGGAGTCATGTTTGACAACAATTTTTCTTTAGATAAAGAGTTAAACAATACTCATTCACACGGAGGACGTGATCAAAGTC
This sequence comes from Synanthedon myopaeformis, assembly GCA_944738685.1. Taxonomy (NCBI): domain Eukaryota; kingdom Metazoa; phylum Arthropoda; class Insecta; order Lepidoptera; family Sesiidae; genus Synanthedon; species Synanthedon myopaeformis. The sequence goes on along the minus strand of OX122918.1, from coordinate 3,662,956 downwards.
ATGCACCCAAATACTTTTTCATAATCAAAACAAAATAATTGACTTAATCTGTACTTTCATTGTAGCCAATTCCATCGTCATTAGTGTTCGTTTATGTACCACTGAATTATTACGCTGCCGGATGCACCATAGGCTATTCCAAGCTCCCAGGGATGGCCAGGAATAACCTCTGGTGTCCCTGGGATAGGCCCTGGATATCCCAGGCTATCCTGGAAGAAAAAGCATTATTGTACGACAAAAATACATGACATGAAAAAGTACATGACATTTAAAAAAAAATTAATCATTAACATATTTTTAGGCTGACGGCACCCACAAGTGTTGGAATATTTTGATAAGTTTGAATTTGGGCTGAGGTTAAGGAATAATCACAGGATTAAAATGGGATGAAATAAGAATTTAAGATCAAATACAAACTAGGCCGAATTAGAAAAATCCCACTTTTAAGTGGGACCAGTTGTCTTAGGATCTCATTATAGGGATTTAATGGACAAAATAAGAAAAGGACGATTTAGCAAATGAACATATTGGCTTGATCGTGTTCTATAAAGACCATCGATGTTTATAGTAAAGAAAATATACCTAATTAATTTTTTATTATGACGAATTAATTTTTTTTTTTAATTTTTATTTAACATTAGGTATAGTTAAATTTATAATACCACATGCCCATTTAAATAAACAAAGGAATGCACGTGCACAAGATATCCCAAGGCATTCGTTTTGTTAAGAAATTAGGGGCGATTACAAACCAGGTAAATAAAGGGCAGGCGGTAAGCGCCGGCGCTACCTGCCTAAAAAAGGTAAGACTGTAAAAGTACAACAAAAAAAAAGAGAAACTTTTAATAAACAAATTTTTATTGATATACATATAATTAATATTAATATAGAAGTAATTATCATTTTTCATATTTATGTATGTACGCTTCATAAACTCCACATATAAAAATACGTTCTTAAATTGTATACACAAAATAAAGTCATTGGTAAACGACTTGTATAATGCACTGTGGCGTTGCGAATATATTACGTAGGTAAGGCACGGTGATAACGGGCTATGCCCCAGGCGACGTCACTGAGACGTTGATGGCGACTAGATCACAGAATGAACGGAGCGAGGCTCCGATGGCGTCTTCTCATCTGAGCGGAGCAGGGTACGAAGGTATGGGAGCACACCAGCGCTGAGCTGGACACTCTGCCATCGCGTATCCCGCTGCGCTTTGAACCGGCACAAATGCTGACACATGCACACCGCTGCATACCGGAAGTGAAGCTACTGACGGTCGCTTGTCTTCATCGTCTTCCAAAAGGTACGGTCTAAAAAGTTTAAACGGCTTCCTCTGCGGTTCAGGTTCTGAATGTATTGCGTAAGTTGAAACCGGTGCTGGTGGTGGCGTAGATCGGCGAACGGACAGATCAATGGGCTCAATTGTGGGCATAGGAATGGCCACGGGCGCGGGCAGTGGCGTGGGCACTGACACTTGCGTGGGCAGGGCCGCAGGCGGTGGCGATGGCAATCTCGCGCTTTCGGGCGAGCCTGCTGCGTATGGCGGTGGGGACGGTGCCGGTTGCGGGGCACGTCGCAGAAGGGCCGCCCTTAGCGCCGGCTCGGCTTGCAACCACTTCTGGATCTGTCGACGGTGGATGCCAAACTTCCTGGCGGTGGCGCGTTGGTTGCCGCGGCACTGGGCGTCTCGTCTGTAAGCTTCGAGTACTTGCAACTTGAATTGCGGTGGAAATATTCGGCGGGAACCTGCTCGACCCTCGGGGCGTCGGTCAGAGGATGCAGGGGCAGTGTGTGTGTGGGCGGCTGCCATTTTATAGCGAAGCGTGCGCGTGTTGCGGCTATCGGCGCCGGACTGACTGTCGGCGGATGTTGGTGGCGCGCTCACTGCTAGCGGCCACACCGCCTGACGTGAGCGCTCGACGCGAGCCTCGTGTGCCCGTACGGCGCTGTTCACACTTGCACAGCGACCACAACGTTTATTTTTGCATTTATAGTGATTATATTTTACAATGAACCCTAAATATGTGATATGTGAAAAAATAACCGCATGTTTGTTTTTTTGGCGTTCCTTCCCACGGCTTCAAAACATAATTAAATAGGTTACTAACTGCAACATTTAAAAGTAACAATCATTATTTAAAAATAATTTTGAAAATACAAAATAAAAAGTGATTTGCATTGAAAATTAAACTTAAAATATTTTTTGTACTTGACTTAAAATAAATTTGTAAATAAAATATTTAAAAAAGTTTAAATAAAATAAACAGAAAACTTCATAATTTGGATAACTTTCTGTTATTATTTTTATGTAAAAAAACATTATACATGTCCCTTGTCTTCAATTCGTGGTTTTCTATAGTAAAAATCTCACTATATGATTTCTGGACAAAAGGAAATATTATTAAGTATACCATCCTGTAACCAGATTAAAGATTCGTTAATAAATTTACCTATATAATCTTTTTTTTATTGAACTCAACTGCGGGCACAGCCTTATACAATAATCTCGCCTCATTCTCGGCGTGAAAAAATGCCGCAAGTGGGAGCCGATAGCACGTAGCGCCACTATGTCTTTCCCGTTTACGCTTATGAAGCGGCTCGAGAAAGAAGGAAACAACTACTCGCCCTGACTCGGTCGCTGCCACATCCGTTTCGAAACAAGTTTGCACGCTACGTTGCCGTTTGGCGCGCGCAGGCGGTTCATAAAGTCGGAGGGGGAGCGCGGGCGGACAGGAATGTGCACGAGCCGGCAACAGCGCCGGCCATGGCAGACAGGGTGTCGCCGACTCGCTGCCGTAGACAGGCCGTCGCTCGACGGCGCTAGCCTCCCCTGCACCCGCTCAGCCCCCGCTCGCCCGCAACGCACATCAACAAGTTATTTCGACTCGGCAATGGCGCATTGTATAAAGGACGTAAGTGATATACCATTTATGGGCGCTTAATTCGTTCAGCACTGGGGAGAAGACTTAGCGCCATCGTCGTTTCGTGGAAAGTTGTTTTTTTGGTTTTATTGTTGCTCGCCGGATTGAACGATGCTTTTCTGCCGCACCTTCCTCGAGCCTAGCGACCACGAAAATTGCCATTTTAAAGTTCTGTGATCATTTTCATATTTTAATTATTAGTAACTTGCCCTACCTACCCAAATGATTTATTTAAACTTTTTTTTATTTGGTAATATTTAGTAGATATTTAGTTAAATACATAGCTAACTAATATTGTATATGCAGGTATGTACCTATATATGTAAAAACAATTACCCATTGGGCAAGTTTACGTAGGCGAGTCTAAATTCAAAGTTGTTTTATTTATTTATCCTTTGAGTAATTAGATGGATAGCTAACATCGATGGCTAATACGGCTAATACCTACTAAGTATACCTACATTTTTTCATTTTGCATAGTATAGGCACTCAACAGCTACCTATAAGTATAATTGGGTACCAAATAGTGAGTCATTATAGCGTTGCCTAATAAATAATAGGTAGGTGCCTACCTACTATTTCTCATTATTCCTATGGATTGGAACTTTACAAAAGAGTCGTGAATTCAAAGAACAGGACAAATAGGTATAATGTTTTCCCTGTTTTTTTCTTATGAATTACATCTAGATAGGTACCTATATTTTCTTGTGTTTACGTACGTAATTAATAAAATACCGTGAATTTACCTATGGCAGTAACTTGTGATTTGTTTGGATGGATTTCCAAACCTGATTTGAAAAACCATTTACCTACTTACCTACCTATTAAATAAGGACGTAGTTACCATAAGTACGTAAAAACTTATACAAATAAATACGTAATGTATATAATAATGTGTTGGTAAATAAAAACTCCAAAGATTTTAAACTCTGATAGGGTAAATCGGCCGGTTCACGATCAATTAGTGACCATCATGTCTTGAAAGTAACATAACTCTTAAAAATATCAACGAAGGATTAAATAAAATATGATAATCGATACACAAAACTTTAAACTGTTTAATAAATGTGCAGATTTGTGCGTGTTTACGTGTTTGAACCATATAAATCATGTATTACGAAAATAAGTACTTTTTTCGGTTCCCGATCAGATTCTGTTAGTTTCCGGCCACAAGTTTTTGCCAGTTTACGATCACTGAAAAACGCTAAAAATTGAGCTTACTTGCTATTAAATTAAGGTCCAAATTAAAGGTAGACTATTTTATTCATAAAAATAAAAGAAAGTGGAGAACAGATCAGGTTATTACTACTCCTTTTGGCAAAATTCACACGTATAAGCAGAGAGTGCTGCTTCAGCATCTTCTGCTTCTTGTGCATCACTGTGCATTTCAGATGAAACCAATGGGTACAATAATCGCGTCCTATATTTTTATCTAATTCATTTTCAACGTCGCTAATTAGGTCTTCGGAACATTGACTACATTGCAAAACTACTTTTTTTAGTATTTCTTGCTAAAGTTTTCTTCTTATTTAAGTATTCTTTTCTCTTTTTCCTTTAATTTCTTTTTCTTTTGCTCTCAATTGCTGCCTTGGTTTTTTTCTATTTCAAGATTTTCCTTAACTTCTTCTCTCTTTCCATAATGTTCTCGCCAAGCCTGTGATGATATAGCGCTTGGCAATTTAGGCTAGACATGTTGTTAAGTTTTTAGTGATAGTAACTCGGGATAAAGCAAATGCTTCTCAAAAACGTCGTTAAATGACATTTGATTATGATTTGATCTGTGAATTAGTTAAGTCATTTTCTTGGGTTAAATTCTCTTTACCATGAACATCTGCTGATACTGTAATAGCGTAACATTGGTCATCAGATGTCAATTAACTGATTGGCTGTGTGATATTTCAATCTCATTGAGATCCATCTGTGAATTAGTTAAGTCATTTTCTTGGGTTGAATTCTCTTTACCATGAACTTCAGCTGATACTGTATTAGAGTAACATTGGTCATCAGATGTGAATTGACTGATTGGCTGTGTGATATTTCAATCTCATTGAGATCCATCTGTGAATTAGTTAAGTCATTTTCTTGGGTTGAATTCTCTTTACCGTGAACTTCAGCTGATACTGTATTAGATTAACATTGGTCATCAGATGTCAATTGACTGATTGGCTGTGTGATATTTCAATCTCATTGAGATCCACCTGTGAATTAGTTAAGTCATTTTCTTGGGTTGAATTCTCTTTACCATGAACTTCAGCTGATACTGTATTAGAGTAACATTGGTCATCAGATGTCAATTGACTGATTGGCTGTGTGATATTTCAATCTCATTGAGATCCATTACTGAGATATCGTTCCGTGAAATGTATGAACCTGGTTCAGGAAAAGTGATATTTTCAGCATTGTTTTCATCAGTAACTAATAAAGTGTCGCTAATAACTTTCGAAGTGGCTAACGTAGTTATATTAATGTTTTGGCTTATTGGCATTGTAGAAGCGACTACCGTCTGATCTCCCAACCCCAACCCCGAGAGCCTCATCCGTAGTTTAGCAGGTGCATCTATAAAGATTATATCCATGCTTAAATTTGATTTGGCTAAACGGAATAAGGATTCAAAGATCATTGAAGAAGAAATCGTAAAAGCTGAAGTAACTCCAGAAAATTTAACTTTGATGAACCTGAAATCAACATCAGGTACATCAGCTTAAATTTTCTGGAGTAATATCCAGTAAAATATCGTCAGTCAAAATAGATGCACTTTTATTTGATGCTGCAGAATTTCGAAGTGTTTTGGATTTTGAGCTCCGATTTTAAAGATTTTGTCCAAATCGAATTTAAGCATGGATATAATCTTTATAGCTGCACCTGCTAAACTACGGATGAGGCTCTCGGGGTTGGGGTTGGGAGGTCAGACGGTAGTCGCTTCTACAATGAGTCTTCATTTATCTAGACTAATCCATTAACAAAATATCTAGGCAACTAGGCATAAAGTGCTGGCTTCGGATACAATTGGGAGAAACGCTGAAGAAGTAGTCTCCTACTAAAATTAACCAAGAATAAAAATAGTGAAAATGCTAGTTAATATTCTACGTCGAAGTATTATTATTTATTAATGTACGCAATTGAGTCTGTTTTCAATCGTGATTGTTCTTGCCACATCACATTTGGTCGTATAGTACTCAATTCCCGATCACCAGAATATTGTCAATGAACAAAAAGAAACAACATAATCGCTAAATAGTCAGTATACGATCACATAAAACTGTGGAATTTCTATGGAAAAAGTTAAAAGTCGACAACAGGTCTTTTCCCGACCACCTGGTTACTGGCAGAAATTTCGTGTACATTACGTCAAGTTATCGTTTATTTAAGCCGATCGCCATCTGACGTATAATTCAATCATTGTATATTGATTCTATACAGTTCATAGAATTCCCGTAAAATTCAAATAAAATTTCAAAAAAGCTTCACAAGGATTTGACCGAAACCACCCGTTGACGATCAGGTGATCGTAAAAGGAAAAAAGATAGTTTTTTACCATCCCATCGCGAACACCTTAAATTATAGTAAATAAATATATTTTTTTAGTAAAATGTTGTATTAGAAGTAATAATAACCATAGTTCAACATTACAAACACAATAACAATGCAGAATTTGCAACAAAAGTAATTTTTACTGACGATTGAAAGATTGCTTCTCACTAATTTTTTGGTAAAATTTTGTTTCAAAAACCGCGCAAACGCACCGGTTCATATTCACCTGCTGACTGATCAAAAACAAACGCATTTTTTCGTTGAAATTGGTGATACGAATGACAGTTATAGATAGAACATGCATATTCAAGTAAAATCATAGCTTATAAGGCGTTGATATGATTGTTTATTGAAGTTTTCCATAAAGTGATCGGGAGCGGGCAGTGATCGGCGAACCGGCTGTTTTACCCTATAATATGTATGAATCATTAAGTACTATTTAATAATAAAATTAATTATAATACAATATCAATAATATGGACATTTTTAACTAAGAATACTAAGCATTCTTAGTAGTAAGTTGGTAATAATTTGATGGATTTCGTAACGGCTGGGTAGTATAGAACTGGGCATTGCCTATGGCCTGGTCATTCTTCAAGAATAACACGGTGTATTCTGGGTGCATGGCGTAAGGGGTGGCGAGAGAGAACCTAATCTCTTCATTCTCCTACCTTCACCTTGACCCTCAGCCGTTGTTGAATCAGGGCCTGAGCGAGCGTACTTACATCCGATTCCTGGTTATAGTCAAAAGAGCATGGGACAGACAACAATTGTTTGGGATTCTTAGAAGCCTATTGCCTATGTATTGCCTGTTTTTTTTGACATATAGGTGCCTATACAATTTTCTAAGAATTATTTGCGAGTTGGTATGCTATTCTAAGAATTATTTACAGACGCACGCTTGTTATAGCGTTGGGTGCATAAATTAACAAATGTTGACGTTTTGCGTTGAATAGGAACGTTAATAGGGGTTGCAATATTTCGGGCACAAAATTAGTGGCGAAAAGCCGAAAGGTTTTTCTTCAACCAGTGATCCAAGGAAAAATACAGAGCAAACGTAGCTGAGGCCGGAGAAAGACACTCTGCTTGAAGAATTTAAGACATGGTTTGGCAGGTATGAGCACTTGCTCGCTCCAGCTTTCGTGCAACAGCTTCCAAGGTTAAGCTAGCCATTATGGTATTTTTGTAGAGAAGTGGCACAAGAAGAAGATACTGTACCTATGTTTACATGTGTAATTTAGTTTTAGTAGGAGTCGTGAGCGATCATTTCCAAGGGGAATTATTGCTCACGACTGAGTGCGCGCAGTTTTTCAAGTGTAATCATTTTTAAAAAATTAAAAAGCCACATTTGTTAAGTTATGGATTCACCTAAGTATCTAACTGAGCGCGCGGTGAAATAATTTTAACAAAAGAGGGCGCATGCTTTTTGAAACTTTTGTATTGACTACCGAACTTTGCTTTTTTTATTATTATTATTTTTTATATTGTTCTGCGAAATAATAGCAAAATTATTTTACGTACCAATGAAAGCCCGGCCTAAACCGATTCAGCAGTTTTAGGATTAGCCCAAATAAAAAAAAAATAAAAAAATTAGAAACGAATTATTTGCTTTTTGTAAGATGCATTTGCATGTACTTTAATCAATGACTTTAATATTATCAGCGATCTTTTTTGATATTTCTAAATTGTAGATTAGGTACCTACTGACTTAGTGATACAACACAGCATGTCCAAATGAGCAATTAAAATAATTAAAAGAGGCCTCTGATATTATGAATACTAAAAATAAAGAGACTTCACCAGCTGTAACTATCCAATAATGGTTTCGTGCTGCGATTACGTAATGTGGGTACCTAGGTACCTACTTGTAGGTAGCACTGTTATTTGATGAAGCCGACACACTCCCATAGATTGAATGTAATTCCTACACAGTACATTCTACTAGTACAAAGTAGTTAGCAACATGTTAAAGTACCGACAACTGACAAGCAAGGTCACAGCACCAAGTAATTTAATCCACCATGACATCATGGCGTTCGCACCGAAAGTGGACTCTAGTAATATTCCGCCGACCACGCTCGATTTTTTGCAACGTACACTATTATGGTGTCTTTTCGTTACTTGAAATTATTAGTATTAGTATAATTATCATTACTATAAAATACCTACCACTTAAGTAAGTAGTGGCAGGAAATTTGGGCAGCCCCTCTGGCGGCAGTAACCATGCACCCCCTTACAGAAGACCATCGTGTGTTTCGGTAAGGAGTAAGGGATACCAGAATCCACTACCCCATCCCTTATTTATCCCTTAACCTTAATTTTTCTATGGTCAACAGCGCACTTGCAGCACCTATGGCGTTGGTTGTGTTATAGGCGACGGTAGCCACCTACCATCAAGTGGAGCGTCAGCCTGTCTATCGACGTAAACATTAAAATAGTTTTATTAGGTGGTGTAGCAAGGTCAGTAGCATTTCGCTAAATACAAATAGGTAACTGTAAATCGGGGTGATCACAATGTCGACTTCAATTACACAAGAAAGGTGAAAGGTAGACTATAAAGTTAAACTGTAGGATAAAGGGACGAAATGAATAAGGGTTAAGTATTTTTATAAAAAAAATCATAAAATAATAATTTTATTGAGATTCACAATCCGACGCAAAATTATTGGCCGGTATTTGTTCTCTTATTCTTCGTGACTGAGGCTGAAACTCAAAATTATTGAAAGTTTGCCGAAAATAAGTAAATTCTAAATTACATACGTAATCTAGGGTGAATACCTAACAACTGCAGGGTTGCAACCATCGATGGTTGCATGCAACACTTTCGAGAAAGAAAGAAAAAAACATTCACAGCGACCTTTTTTTATTATACTCGTAGGTTACCATTGTTTTTTTTATGATTACTGGTATCTACTATCCGATTATCATTATTACCACCCAATTATGAATGTAATTAACGTGAAATAAAAAAAACCAAACACTACAATTTAGATATCTAAGATTATTATTTAACAACTACAAGGATAATCAAGAAATAAGTAGGACTATAATTTATTTTGCCTTCAACATGTTGAAATTAATTTTTTAACTACGATACCTATGTAGATATCGTAGTTAAAAAAAATAGTCTCGGATTTCTATGTCTGCATAGGTACCTATCACAGAAACACAAGTACTTCATAATTATCTTCACATAGTTATTATTCTCGATACTGACAAAATATTAGAACCGGTCAAACAGCTATAAGCAAACGTCGGCAATATAATAAATGAGCTAATCAGACCCACAGACACATCGACGCCGTTGCCTGCTCGCCATACCAATGAATCTAACTCAAATACAAAACATCCTATCCGACACGCAACACTTGAGAATATGAAATCCTATGTACTTCCGGATAAGATTCAATTTCTATTGTTTCAAACTGAAAGTTATAAAACACCAGACGCAATCGTAATCCTGTATCAGTTAGAACAGAGTCACATGAAATTTGTAACTTAATGTCAGTCGAAAAGAGTTTATAATTCTTTAACTGATTATAGTTATGGAGTGCCGACGGAGGCTAAACTGTCAGCCGATGCAGGCACACGTGCGTTTCAAGCGTCACAAATAGGGATCGAGCCAATACAGTTCTACCTACCTATAGTATCCCTTGAGATCGAAGAATTGATAAACAATTTAAATATGAGCGCTACATTTCGAAGTTAATGGACTTTGGCGGTACCGGTAGCTTCGTTAGATATACCTGCGTTACATACATTTTTAAAAACTTCATTTATTTTAATGCAATTCTCCAGTTAGAGTTTTTTAATTAGATGAGCAGTTTCAAAGATTACCCGCTACATACAAACATACAAACTATACCTCTTTATAATATTTTACCAACAAGATTAATATTAAGTGGCCAGTCCAGTAGATAAATCTCATAAATGCTTTAGATATGTAAATGAAGTCAACCATTCTCCTATTTTGAAGCACAGACTGTTTCGTAAGCCGTTTTCTTATGCGTAATTCGAAATATCTAGGTAGCTAACGTGGCAATACAATTCATGGGTGTGTCTAAAGGTTATAATTATTTTATCCACTTACCTTTATCGCCTTGATTGCCAATTTTAGAAGCCCTGTTTCCAGTTTACACTTTCCATCATGAGAAGTAACATGAATGTGTCAGTACCCATAATTTCTCGCGATTTATTGAATTTAGTTTTTGATATAGTTTTTAGCAGTGAGGTCATACTACTTTGGCATCTGGCGTCCGGGGACTTGATGAGAGTTGTGGTGGCCCAGATCTCATATGTGCCGCCGATGGTTACCGGTGATAAGTCACTTCACCGAGCGAGTCCCACACACCCCCTCGTCGACTGTCGTCGACTCCTCAAAAAATGGGCATCCTACTTTTCGCAGTCATTTGGGCAGCCCGTCTGACGGCAGTAACCACCCTTACAAAGGACCACCGTGAAATAACAGCACATGAGCTGTTGTGTTTCGGTGAGCCCATTTCCCCATCCATTCCCAAACCCTCATTCTTTACCCTATTGTAGTCGGCAGCGTACTAGTTAACTTTTTAGTTAATTTTACTTGTCGTATAGTTATTTCTTAAACTGTTCTGTCTGATTTTATGATATTCATGTAAAGTAAATGAATCTCCACACGTGTTAGAGAAAGCAAAAGCATACCTACATACGAGTAAGTATAGACCTAACAATAATAACACAGGCATACGAGTAAAATATAGTTTTTGCAGCAGTGACTTACAATCCCAGAGGATCGCAAAGTAAATATCTGATCCTAATACTCTCTCATACTTACAATAAACTTAAAAGCTTGTAACGATGTATTTATTTATGTTTTTGATTAAACTTTTCCTACATTAATAAGGTTTTATACATCAAAATAATACATAAGGATTATGTAAGTATACTAATCTATACTTTAATATTATATAATATTTATAGAGAGAAGATTTTTATTCTTGTTTGTAACGAATAAACTCCAAAACTACTGGACCGAATATAGAAAGCTACATTTTCAGCGAGTAAATTTATATTTTATAAAGTTACGCGGACGAAGTCGTATGAAATAACTATTAATTTATAAAGATACATGTAATTTTAAAAACAAAAACTAATTGTTATATCAACAAATTAATGTGCCAATAGCAATATCAATATAAGTATTTATATAATATTAAATTCGTTATATTCAGCACATTAAAATGCAGTGCATAGAGTTTCAATGATTGCTTATTTAGGATCGTTTGAGTCATATGCAATGCATTATACTCGTAGATACTCACTTACTTATTTGGTTTACATAATATTGTCTTGCGAAAGGTATTATTGGTGGCATGAATAGGGTAAATTAATGCGCAGTTTTATAAGGTTAACCGGTCCCATGATTTCATCTCTTTAAAATCTCGTCTATTAACGATGTTATAGTTTTGATAACTAGTACTTTTGCTACTAAGCCATTGCATGATAGATGGCCATAATGAGAATTATCAATCTTTATGCTAGTCCTTATAAATTATTATGCTAACACTTATAAATTACATTTTATCTTTCAAGCTGATACCAACCATACATTGGCAAAATGAAATCTGAGCTGGTATCGGAGATAAGCGTGAATGAACATCGTGCTTGATTTTTTATACCATAGGTATAACCATATTATTCTATTAGTAAAATTAACAGAATATAGCAACTAAAGTATGAAACTACCAAAATGGTTTGATTTGTGTCGTAAAGCTAAGATGTGGGATCGACGATGTGTGTATACTCGTAGATAGAAGAGAGACGTCCGGTCGCCATCAACCGGTTTGGTGATCGCGACTCACCTGCGTGTTTCCAGTAACCTCCACTGGCCTCGCGTCTTGCGGCTCACCTCATTCACGGCTACCATAACTTTCTAACACATTAAGGAAAACGTGCCTCCCATTATTTATTTATTTCTATGCGTCTAAATCTGCATTCGAGCTGCTAAGTATCAATCTAACTTGTTTTGATACTAGTTCAAAGTCTCCATTGCTATCACATCTCTAGATAGCCTATTCAATTATATAACTCTGTTAGAGAAAGGGTTTAGTTTCGCCTTCATCCTATCAAGAGCCAAGTCAAGTTTGTGTGAACCGTGGTTCCAATATTACGCATGAAATATTTATAAAGTAGTATCTACATTTATTATTAAAATAGGTATAAAAGAATAATAGACTAAGTATATTGAACAGGAATATTGTGGCCACGTAAATACTGTTTTACAATATGAAATATTGTAAAACAGTATTTATATTTATACATATCTATTATAAAAAAGTTGTTGTCTGCCTCTGTCTGTTGCTCCGCTAACTTTTTCTATGCCACCTAATGGATTTTCATAGGGTTTTCACTAACGGAAAGACCGAGAAACTATATAGCAAGGTTTGTGTACAATTTTTAGAAAAAAAAAATTGCATCCATACGAAGCCTGAGTTATCTCGTTAGTACAAAATAATATAGTCATCTAAAACTATTAAGTATAAATTTGAAAGGCACACATTAAATTATTGAAATTGTTAGGTGTACGAGTAGGAGTGAGCAAAACAATATGCAGATAAAATTAATGATTACTTGTAGTAAAATTTACGAATGACAATATGTAATCGTGTAATATCAATCATCATTACATACGTAACACAAACGTAACTATAAGAGAATTTATCGTTGGTTCGGCATGTCCATGAAGTGGCATGAAGGCGCCTACGTGCGCCCGCCCGCGTCGGCTCAAAGAACATACGCGCATTTGTAATGCTAATCATTATATTTGCACCGACTTATCAATTATCATACTCGCCCGAACCGAATACATGCATGACTAATACGTCATACGACACAATTATTGTACCTAAACTTATTGACGACAATCAATAAATTATATTTTGATTGTCTTAATAAACAAATAATGTTAAACGGCGGCGTATAAACAAAAATGCCTTACAAATAATTAAATAACAAAAAAAAATAAGAATAAAATTTTAATAAATTTATTCCCTGAGACAGTGTGGTCCGACTGCTTCGTCCGATTGATCGGACGACGCGGACTTTTTTTTCCTGTTGCTCCGATTAAAGAATCAGACTATAATGATCCGACGACGCGGCTTGCTTTTTCCTTTTAGTGCGATTAAATAATCAGACTGTATGGCCATTGAAAATTATTTTGACACCAAGTGTTGTTTCTGCTATTAGCACTTTTTTTTAATTCCAACATTTTGACCTTAGTAAATAGTTCACTGCCTTATCAATAATAGTATAAAAAAACTGCTAAGTCTTTATGAGCACTATTTGTCGACGTCTTAATAAAATACGCTATTTACGAGTATGTGTAACAGCTAGAATCCGTTAGTGCAAAATTTACTCTAATACAAAAAGAGTGCATTTGCAGCACCAGTGGCGTTGCTTGTGCTATAGGCGACGGTAGCCATCTACCTTCAAGAGGACCGTCACCCTGTCTGTCGAGTTTAACGTTAAAAAAAAACGAAAAAGCGGACAGAAATTAATTAGTTAATAGATCACTTATTTATTAAGACAATATTCTCTATGCATGTCCTGCCACAATACAAACAAAAATGGCAACTTTTATTTCTTTTTATGGCAACTTTCATCTTCGTTGAAGGTAAAATTGAGAGTAAACTAAAATGTGGAGTAAATTGTTATAGTTTCGTAGTTAATTATCATATGAGGGTTCACTTTAAAACGTGATTTAGAAAGGTTATTAGATTTAGAAGGCGCCACGGTTGTGCAATGCGCAAGCGACGAACGAGCAGTGTCGCACGGCCGGTGGCGCCTCGCCAGCCGTCCATGGACAAATCTAATGCAATCGTCTATCTATTTGTGGCGCTAACCTTATTTTATTTCGACCTTCTTACGATTAGTGTAGGTAGTGCCTCTGCAAGTTTCTATTTTCTATTTATTTAGACATTGCTTGCATTTTATTACAATAAATAATATAAGATTATAAGAACCAAAACAGCACACGTGCTCTTAGGTATTTCAGAATGATTCTCTCTAATAAAATCTCTATAACAGTGTTCTAACTAAGTATGTACTTATAAAAATTGTAAGAAATAGGCATAGAATCATACTTATCTAAGACACCTTTATGGTAACAGGTTCTTAGCTTATTCATTTATAAAACAAACCTAAGGTCTTATGTGTTGAGATAATCCTTTTTTTTAAACACATAATCCTTTTCTGATATATTTTTCTTTTGAATTGTTTATCGATGTAGCCGTCACGTGCGAAAGCGTTATCGGCGATATAGATATAATTGCATCATCATATGGATGACACAGACGGATGTAGATTACATTTCACCGTATTGACATCACCGCTACTTAACATTAAATTGTTGTTACCTACTATATATTAGGTGCGTATACTACTTACTCATTTGGTATTAGTAAAATAGATATTTTTGTTCCTTACTCAAAACATACCTAACCTAATGATGATTGTACCTAACCTACCCTAACCTAACGATCATCATTGTATGAACGAGTGATTGTTTTTACAATGATCGTTACGTAATCTATATTTATACTAATATTATAAAGAGAGAAGATTTGTATTTTTGTAATGATTAAACTCTAAAACTACTGGACCGATTTCAAAAATTCTTGCACCCATAGAAAGCTACGTTATCAGCGAGCAACAGGAACATAAGCTATATTTTATAAAGTTACGCGGGCGAAGTCGTGTGCAACAGGTAATTTTTATAATTATTTACCTACCAATACATTCGACGCCAGTTGGCGTAAATATAATATTACCTACACGAATACATCGAGGCATATAGGTGACATTTCATCAATAGACAGTTCACCTGTATGTCATTGTACTTATATCATAAAAACATTCTCATATTAGTGTAACACGGCTCTAAATTTCGGCGAGTTAACTTATAAGTACATGAGATTGGTCAGTACATAAGTAGGTGCTTAAATATTATAGTGTATACTGCGTATCCACTTAAAACGGTGAGGGGAAACCAGTTTGGTTTCGTGGGCGTCTGCCGCACCTACATTCAGCTTGAGGTGTCTATGTTGGACACGTGATATTTATATACCATATTAATTTTATACATATATGTATAAAAATATATACCTACCTATTTATCATAATGAATATAGGAACGCTTTGTTTCGTGAATATAATATATCTACGTATTGAATAGGTATGTATGATCGATAAAAGAAAATTTGTATAAATAATGTAATGAAATCGCCATAAAATAAACAAATTATAGTGCGCATATATAGCTGCACTGTTGCCCTAATTTGTTTTTGTCATTAAAACTAGATAACAATTTGATCTATAGACCCTAATTATACTTTGGTCATTTAATGTAGATTAATTTATCTATTAGTCGCTAGGTTTTGACCGATCATTTTGGAAAATTATGAGGGAGAATGTCCTGCGGCTGAAATGATGATGATGAGTTAATTAATAAATTGGACGAAAATTTAAGATTAAGACAATAATTTATGTAGGGAGGGTAGGTCCTACATAAATACCTATCAATACATCCAAACCTGGCATATTTATGCTAAACCAGCTGGTGCCCCCGACTACATCCAAGTTGATATTAGTAGGTAATATAATGCCTGACCTCTTTATTGCTGTGACGACAGTAACTCCACCACGGCATTACAATGGCGACATTATATATATTTTTAGAAGATCCTTCGGGATCATTTTTTCATTGTGTGACAAATTTCATTCAAATCCGTTCAGTAGTTTTTACGTGAGAGTAACAAACATAGATTTAGAAATAGAATATACTACCGTGTAACAAAGTATACCATCCTTACAAACTTGCGCATTTATAATACGAGAGCAGGATTAAGTTCTATTTTCTATAGTAACAGGTAAATCGTTTAGGTAACCGTACAAATAATATAATAATTATAACGCTCAATAAATAAATTTCAAAAAAATACCATTTCGTGTTAAATTTATAAATAAAATAGGACGCAGCGAAATCCCGCCGGCCGACATTACAAAACAGGTTGTGATAATGTTTAGAACTAAGGTCGGCTCGGTTCGTCCAATTGAGGTGGGACAAAAAATAAGGTGCCAATAAAGGACGGAAACCCATTGTTTGTACGTCATTCCAGTATCGAGAAATTCCAAAAAAAACTAAAGAGCAGAGAGTCCCTTCTATGGAATCGGCCGACGAAGAATACAATGAATCCTTTGTGCGCAGGCGCCGAACGGTCTGGCGGTGCCGTCGAACGACGCCGCTATGTCTGGCGCATTTCAACTTCAACCGATACTTTACTTACACTATTGGATACGCTTTGTCACGCTCGTCCACCTTAATATGGCGGTTGCATCTGCATACAATGCGATATATTGTCCCAAGGCCCCGCACACACGAGCTCACAGGCACAAGCACGGACACAGGCGCGCCCGTTTTGGCTATGCGTTTCGTTCAACGCTTCATTAATCCGGTAGTCGGCACAATGAAACCAATTGCTACTGTTATGAATTCAGACACGGAAAATTGAATATTTAAAATCCGATGAAAATGGGCAACGAGCTTGGTTTTAACTGGGGTTCAGTAAAATTTTATTTTATACAAAATTAGCACAATGACAAATATACATAATTATTGTACTAAAATTACATGTTATACTTATTGATTATTTTAAATGTCTCTTATAAGACCACTGAACCGATTTTGATAAAATTTAGTAGACATAGAACCTTGAGGAAAGAAATACGACTGATACTTTTCCAACCTACAGAAGGTAGTGGAAACTATGCACAACCTTCATAAAACAACCTTTTTATGAAAATATCTGATATTTTAAAGTTTTCTAAAATAATATTTCATAGCAATCTACTGAAATACTAATTAAGATCATTTTTAAATTTTTAATGTGCTAATGGTAAAATAGGCATGTAGTTGATACCTAATGCCATATTATGGTGTTATGGTAGCTTACAATTAAATTTGTATTATTGAGTTAGCATACTAATAACTTTAAATTATCAAAGCAAATTTCGTACGAAACAAAATCTTACGAGATGATAACTAAATCGAAAATAATGGTAAAGATTGATAAATTTTGTGACGCATTAGATACTGTTTTAGAGAAGTGTTTTGTTTGAAATGCTAACACACGCCGATTTTTTTATGAATTCTAAAAAATTCTTTCGATTTTTTTTTCTGCTACACGAGAGCAGGTTTCTCGAACGAAAATTATTTTATTTTGTATCCCTTAAATGTTTTTGTATTTAATTAAGCATAGAAAACTTTTTCTGCAATTAGCGACTGCATGATATTGTAATATACCTAGGTATCTAGGTATACCTAGGTATTAGTTAACATTGTTGTGAAGTTAATTGCTCACAGTCTGTTAATACACCATATAAGGCATCTTGTCAGGAATCTAGTTCCTCGACTATCGGACCTCTGACGCAGCAATTTCTTTACATTCCAGTCTCTCATATTTTTTATAATCTGTCCAAGTTTACATTTAAATTTAACATCCTTAGTGTGTATGTTTTTATGTTCGTAAATAGTCATTAATGATGAATAAATGCAATTAGATTAGTCATTGAATACATCAAACTGAGGCATACATAATTTATAAATAGTGTAACCTATCTACTTAACTAGGTACTTCCCACAGGACATTTCCGACCTAGTATAATAATAAATTATGCGTTTTAATGATCTTTTTATTGTTTTTACATCAAAAAAGTAATTCAAAAGGTCAATATCTAGGTATGTACTTACTACAAACGTTATACAATAACTTATTAAATAAATAAATAAATATCAATAAGTAAATTCAAATAATTTATTGAAAGAAAATTTTGAACTAAGACCTTCTAAATATCGTGGCAAGGCAAAATACCTGTTGTTGAGAATTGGTAAGACAAGTAGGTAATAACCTCAGATCGAACACATTTTTTCCAAAAACCAAAACCTATTTTAGGCCAGTTTAGAATTTTATATATATAAAAAAATATTTATTTAGGTAATTTTAACACCTCATATATGAATAGTTTCTCTAAGTTTAGACACTATATAAAAGTCTTAGTAGGTAGGTTACCTATATGTTTTCATGATGTACCTACCTACTTACTATTTTATTTTATTTGAGCAACTAGTAAATAGCTAATTGATCTGTCGTAGTACCTACCTAACTAGATAGTACTTACCTAAATTTTTTTGGAACAAACCCGATTTCAGTAGGTATCAACAATCTTCCTGCAAGTTTTAATTCAAAATCGTAGGTGAGAATCGTAACAAACACGTATTAGATTGTAATAGATAAGATACACTTTAAATTTGAGTGGCAGGGTCGAAATGGTCGGGCCGTCGGGGCGAAATGGAATGCGTTCCATCCAATCTACTTCTTCCCCTTGACTTGACCTGCGAGTGGTCTATTATTAAGTTGATGTTGCTTTTTACTTTTTTCTGCGAGATCGTAAATTCCACAAATAGTTCTTCTTATAAAGAGACTCAAAGTAATGTCGCGACGCGTTTATTTATAACGAACTCAATATAAAACAATAACGAGTTAGTTTATACAAACTCTTGCTGGGACTTCAAGAAAAATAAAAATTTTATTGATTACTTTAACTTATCAAAAACAAAATAATTTAAAAATGTAGGCAAATAAAATCAAAATATCTATACTAATATTATCTATAAATGTGAAAATATATCGTTATATTTTCACACCTTAGCTACTCAACTATCAAATTTTGCATAACATTGTCAGGGATAAAGAAATAAAACACTTCATTGAAAAAAAAATCCTACGATGTTCGAGACATCATATAAAAATAAAAATAACGATTGTTATATTTTTTCAGGTGTTATATATTTTATTTTTCAACATGGACAAACTCGCGAGTAGAAGCTAGTAAATAAATACATAGATCTACAAAAGCAGAAGTTATTTTTTGGAATGTCTCAAATTTCAATTATTTACCTCTTCTTAGACCATACCTATATTTTTTAAATAACAAAAAAACTAAAGTGTTTAACCATCAAAACGGTCGCTTGTTTTTTAAAGATAAAAACGTCTATTGCATTTTAACAAATGTTTTGAGAAACAACAAAAACTTTGAACGCATTCCACATCAAAGGCCTCTCCCGCTCCGTTGCGTTCCTATATCGAGACAATAGCTTAGAAGAGCATGGGAAATTATGTCTTCCTTGCTTTGAACCATATATTATAAGTTAAAACACCACTAACTTTTCGATAGTTTAAAAAATATACCAATATGGCCTCGGAGTAACCGCAATATTAAATTTACCCTTCAGAGCAATAATTGCGATTTTTTTTTAGTAAGTAAGGATAATAAGTACCTACAAATTTTTTGCCTAAATACTTTAAATGTTAGATAAGCCATTGTCCAGCAGTTGACATCCTGTGGCTGTGACGATCGTGACTTTAAATGTTTATCAACATAATATCTAAGTACCTATTTGCGACTTCTGAATATGCAGATACTACTCGGGCTAATATATTGACTGTGTCTATTCTATATTTTGAAATAAAAAGTTCGAGGGCACAGCCTTATTTTAAAATACTAGACCTACGCGTCCCGGCTTCGCTTCGTCCGGTTAGATTTCTGTCGCGTTATAGATAAGTAAAAAAGTATACATCTGGACTAAAAGTATGTCCATTTATTACTCATATTATATATTAAGTCTATTACTCAATATATTAGCCTACCTATACATATTATCCTTTTCTGTATGCAAAATTTCTTGATTATCAATTGAGTACAGTCAAGGTGTGAAAGTGTAACAAACAAACAAACAAACGCATCACTTGCGCATTTATTATATTAAATTCTTCTAAATACTTTTATGTCTTGATTTTGTGTACAGTCAAGGAATATATTTTTGTCTAGCTGTGAATAAGATCATATATTTTTTTAAGTAAAAACATTCAACAGTTTCGTTAAGCGTGTCTGAAAATTTGTAAGACACACGTGGGAATTGGTTGTCGCACTAATTTAACAGATGCCTCCTTGTTTCCGTTTACACCGTTACCGTCCGCACATTTGTTGCAAATTAAACACTTGGGAAAAAATTTTGTAGCGGCGTGGCGTCGCAGTTGCATCAAATTTCAATGGAACGAAACAGTTACATGTTTTTATGTACGTAAACCTTATCAAAATAAATCAATTTGTAAAAATACCTTAATGAATATTAACATAAAAAAAATACTTTTTTGTAAAATATATCAATTTGTAAAAATACCTTAGTGAATATTTACAAAAAAAAACCCTAGTGAATAAATACCTAATAATATTTAAGGTCAGATTAAGTTATTAAGGTTATTAAGTAGTCATATTATTATGCATGGCACATTTCAGAGCGATATTGCCATTAGGTACAAACTTTGTTCTATAAATGATACCTTTCTTATATGATCTTATATTTCAAATATATTTGAAACAATTCACTATAAGCTTCAAAAGTAGATAAATATTTAATTTTAAGCGACATCTATTGCCAATCTATGTAAAATGAATAGTCGATGATTTTAGTTATCGTTCAAAAGGTCCGAGAACATAATATTATGTTATCGTTATTAAAATTAAAGGTTTTATCTTGCATAATAAAATATTTATAATAGAAAACTCCTTGGTTTTATTAATCGAACACCATTTATTTATTTTTTAAAAAGAACGCGGTGTTGTCACAAGGTCTTGTCGAACTTGTAAAGTCAGTGTGAAAATAGAATTGACTCGAGAAAATTCAAGAGCAATGATTTATTATGACTTTCGAAGTGGTTTAATACAAAAACAGTGTGTTGATCGGATGCTTTCTGGATTTGGTGATGAAGCCCTATCTAAAACCACAATTTATCGCTGCTTTGCGGAATTTCAATCAGCTTACGCATGGCATCAGCGTTTTCTTGGGTGACTGCAGTTTTTGGGCGACCTTGACGGGGATCGTCACAGAGCTTAACACGTCCACGTTGAAATTTCGCAAAACAGCTATAAATTGTGGTTTTAGATGGGGCTTCATCACCAAATGCAGAAAACATCCGATCAACACACTCTTTTTGTGTTAAACCACTTCGAAAGTCATAATAAATCATTGCTCTTGAATTTTCTCGAGTCAATTCCATTTTCACACTGACTTTACAAGTTCGACAAGACCGCCTTCTTTTTAAAAAATAAATGGTATTCGATTAATAAAACCAAGGAGTTTTCAATCATAAAGACTTTATTATGCCAGGAACAATGGAAATATTCCAATCCCGATACTTTTAGTGCAGCCCTCGTAATGTTGTATCACTTCCTTGATTCCCGAAATTTTCAGTGCCGCCCTCATAAATGAAGCGTTTTATTTTAACATTTCGGTCTTTTAAAAATCGTATCTACACTTAATATTATAAATAAAAAACTATATTTATTTCACTGTTGGGAAGCTATATTATCAGCGAGTAACATAGGCTATATTTTATAAAGTTCGCGGACGAAGTCGCGTGCAACAAGTTGTAAATATATTGATTTTAGCATATACTTAACGCCATCTAACGGCAAAAAACTAAACTAATGAGTCTTCAATAGCCGTCGTTTTCGCTAATAGCTAATTAATCGAGCTTAATCACCATTTTTATTACTTTAGCTATCTTTGTTTCTAGCAGACTACCATTGTACGACTTATTAAGTTCATCACTCTATTATAATGTAATAATTTTTTCTCTATGTTTAGGTCGCTAGACAGGCTGACGGTACACAGCTATCATCTCCTATTAACAGAAGCAAAACATAGGGTGCTGCAAGTAAGCTAAGTAAGGATTAAGGGTAAGGTATCATAAAGGAATAGGACAATGGGCACTGGCTTTCCTTGCTCACTCACCAACACAACAGCACACATTCATGGTGGTATTTTGTAAGGAAATGATTAATGCCACCAGACAGGCAACCCAATTTATAACTGTATAGCACAGTGCGCCCTGCTACCATTTTAACACACTAGACCAGAGTAAACTTTTTTAAAAGATAATTTCCAAAGTTGGCCCAGCCGGGAATGGAACCTAACCTGGGACCCCAGAGTGCAAAGGCAAGCACCTCACCCAACGATTAACAGGATCGTCTAAACAAAAAAACAAACAATTTTATGAAATATAATTAATTTAATAGTATAAACTAATTCCTGCCTTCATTATTCTGGCAATGAAAATTACATATCACATAGACAAAATAGTAAATAATGAAAATACAAAACTTTTAAAAGGTTTGTTGCCTTTCACTTTGCTAATAATTCAAGCTTGAAATATATATTTTTTTATATTATTAAGGGTGGCAGGCAGGCTGACAGTGCCGCCCTCCACTTGGCTCCCATGTCTAGGATCCATGGGATCCGTGGGTATATTTTTTGGCTTTTGGCTCCCATGGCATCCTAGAGTATTTTTTTACTTCTCCTGGCTCCCAAAGGATCGTAGAATAATAATTTATAGCCCTTGAATCCCATTTCCTTTTAATGATAACATAAAGATATATTAAGTCTCCATTTCGTAAAATGAACAAATGAGCACTTCTTGCAGTTGCAATTGCAGTTATCACTGCAGAAAATACTGATCTACTTCCAAAGTTACATTTTGAGGGATGTAAATATTTTACTTTTCATAATTTTCCGATAAATCTATACTAATATTATAAAGAGGAAAGATTTGTTTCTTTGTTTGTTTGTTTGCATTGAATAGGCTCCGAAACTACTGGACCGATTTGAAAAATTCTTTTACTGTTGGGAAGCTATATTATCAACGAGTAACATAGGCAATATTTTATAAAGTTTCGCGGGCGAAGCCGCGTGCAACAGTTAGTATTAGATATAGGTAAATGATCAAAAAATTACCCACAGTTCTGAAAAGGAAGATATTTACATTTCAGACTACGATAGATTAAAAATAATGTCCAATACTTTAAATTAATTAATAACTTAAAATTATAAAAAAAAAGAGATATTGTTATTAATAGTTAATTTCTGAAGCGCCAGCATATTATCCTAGAACCTAATGTTCTTTTACCATTTTGAATACTCTTATGATTTGAAAATTTCACAAGTAAAAAATCTGTCATTGGAATATCTATCGAGTCAGAAATGAACGATAAAACCGGTTATAATAGTTTATTTGAAAAAATGAGATTTTTTTAATTTTGGTTATCATTGAATGATTGATTGAATGAAAATGGGATTGAAAGTAACATGATAATGAATTATAAATGTCAATAAAAGTGGATCCTGTGAGCATAGGAGCCAAAAGCCAAAAAAAATACCCTAGGATCCCATGGAATCCTAGACGTGGGAGCCAAGTGAAGGGAGGGCTCACAGTTTATTGATGGTAGGTGGATACCGTCGCCCAAAGACACAGGCAACATCAACATCAGCCATCAATTGGAATCTGAATTTTAAGCTATATCCCAAACTTCCTCAAAAGCACTGCATATTTTTGCACAAGTCAGTGCAGCAGACAATGGATAATTGCTTATTGATATCACATCCTCCGTATAATCTACTTCCACTTTGCCATGAGCCATTGCACCTATTACTAAAACAATTGGCTCGTCTTTGGGCACCAACTCTCGACAATTCTTGACAACCTTAGAACTAAATGAAAGGGAGAACTTCTTTACTCCCACTGGTAAATGAGCTGTTATTGGATTTTTAATTACTTTCAACAGTTTCATGGGGCCATTTGAAGCTCTGATTGAATATTTGTGCAGAAGTTGAACTGAAAATAGAAAAAGCATTTTATTTAAAATTAAATTTTATTTCTCATGTTTTGGAAGAAAGTAGTTTAGCAAATGGCGATTGGTAGGACCTAGGATACTGGGAAATCCTGGATCATCCTAGGTAATCTACGAGATTTAGCAGTAGGACCGCAAAAGATTATTTCAGTACCTACTGATAAAATTAAGTTAAGATAGTCCACCTCTGATGTGGACTATGAAGGAGGCTTCAGCACTCTGAATTCGCCAGTTACAGTAATAATGATTACACAACTTTTACAAATAGAATTAAGGACATAAAATTATAGATTAACTCAGTCTATCCAAACACATTTATATATAAAAGAAAGTCGTGTTGTAGTACGGTCATTCTGTGTTTTCAGACAAACAAATTAATAAAGTTTTGAAATTTATGTGGGTTATACCTTTGGGTCTGCTGATCAAAACCCACAACTCCACTTGCCGCTTCAAAATATGTTATTAATAGTAGTAACAAAATATGTTCTATACACTATTTCTATTACCATTAGTCTTAATAGATTAGCTTGACGGTTTTCAAGCTATAGCAAGTTTTAAAACCAACCTTCAATGTTTAATAAGTTTCAAAGATTTAAAGACACAAAAAAGTTTCAAAAGCAAAAATTATCCTCATTAAATTCTAAACAAAATATGTTCTATACATCATTTTGATTAGATTGAAAACCTATACTTTGAAAACTAGCTATAGCTTGAAAACCGTCAATGTCAAGCTATAACTTGAAAACTCATTAAATTCTAAACAAAATATGTTCTATACATTATTTTGATTAGCTTGACGGTTTTCAAGCTATAGCAAGTTTTTGAACCAACTTTCAAAGTTCAAAAGTTCAAAGTTTCATGTTTCAAAGTTACAAAAAAGTGTTAAGGGAAAAAATTATCCTCATTAAATTCATAACAAAATATGTTCTATACAATATTTTGATTAGCTTGACGGTTTTCAAGCTATAGCCAGTTTTCAAAATAACTTTAAAAGTTTTAAAACTAGCTATAACTTGAAAATGTTTTATTTAGAATTTAATGAGGATAATTTTTGCCTTTCATTTTTTATTTATCTATTAAAGTTTTCGCAACTTTAAAAACCATTAACGGGGACAAATTTCATAATGTGGGGGGAAGTGGAAATGGGGGGGGGGAGAGTTGTGAGTTTTGTTCAGCAGACCCAAAGGTATAACCCACACAAGTTTCAAAATTTTATTAATTTTTTTGCTTCCCCCATACATTGCTTACACAGAATGACTGTATTATTGGTTACACCATTTATAACTCGAGAACGGCGGAACTGATTTTTACGATCTTTGTTTTATTGAATTTGTCTCCATCCCGAATGGCAGAATAACTATTAAAACTTCTGAAAAATATTCATGAAAAACAATGAAGAAAATTCATTTTCTCATACATTTTGTATGAAACGGATTTTTATTCTTCCTGAGGCGGTACGAAGTTCGCGGGTCAATTAAATGTTGTTAAATGAATATACATAGGTAATATAATTGCTGTTTTTCATTATTTGAAGACTATTTAGGGTGTAAAAACTATTTGAAGACTAGTAATTACAGTAACTGACAACGAATTGAAATATGCTTTTCTTACCCATTAAACCAGCAAATCTCTTAAATGTCCTCGGAATCCTTGTTTGTGGGTTTACTTCGATGAGTACATTTTTTTCAGTATGAATATAAACTTGTAACAGACCAGCTCGATTTAATGGAGAGTCCATTAACATTAGGAGTGATTGGTGAGTGATATCTGGCCTACTGGAGCCAGGATCTCGATCATTTTTTCTTAAGATATTGGCATGATCATCACAATTCAATAGTTCGAAACTGTGACCTGTCTGTAAAAAAGCATACATACTATAAATAGTGGGCACCTTCAGGGTAAAAAAGCAGTAATCGTATGTTGTTTTAATAGAGAAAAGTGCCTTACCTTTACTGCTTCTAGCTGTGCATTTTCTAAGATCACTATTAGACGTTTTTCTTGTTTTTGTATGTGAGATGTGACTAAATGTTTTGGCACAGGATCATATTCAAATTCGTCATTAGCTGCATGTTTCCTTTTCTTACCCATTTCTGAGATATATTTATTTTAAAAACAAATAGGTTATCGAAATTGTTGAAGCGAGGGTTACAAGAATCAAACAGAGATACCATGGGGTAAATATTCAAACAGAGAGTTCAAATTTAACAATAATTACAACACGTGCTAAATAATGATTTAATTGAAATTGAATTGAATGAAACACGTTTACTTAACGACTCACGTTTCTTTCCAATTTCCAATCCAAACAAAAATTGAAAATTGATACATTTGAGTTTTGACACTTGACTGACAGCTAACACCATGGATCTAGTATAATAAGCAGATTTTATTACTTGCAGATAAAAGCGAGCCGAGCTAAAAAGGCTATGTGTTTCTTTCTAATAGGGTGACAATAAGTTTTTTGTTATGTGCGACAAATTTAAATGTAATTTACCTACATATAGTAATAGTTTATTATAAATATTTTTTTAAATATGATTTAACCTACACTTTTACCAGTTGTACCAGTTGTAATTTTTGCATTGTTCATTTTATTGCTTATAATAGTTTTGTACTAATTGTACATGATCATATCCTCCAACGCTACAAATGTTATCTATAACTTTGTAACGTTCGTGGATATCAGTAGAAAATAAAATATAAAATAGACGTGAAACAATAATTATTAACTTTTTGTAATTTAAGAATATATTATAACGAAATTAATGTGATCATAATACGTTGACTTAAAATTTATTAATATAATTAAGGTACAATTAACATACAAGTGTTTGAACTAAGGTTTTGAATCTAAATTTTTAATGAAA
Source organism: Synanthedon myopaeformis (assembly GCA_944738685.1). Lineage (NCBI taxonomy): Eukaryota > Metazoa > Arthropoda > Insecta > Lepidoptera > Sesiidae > Synanthedon > Synanthedon myopaeformis. The sequence goes on along the minus strand of OX122918.1, from coordinate 3,635,852 downwards.
TACATTTTTTAGTCTGGCAAGATGAAAGAAAGGGACACATGACCTCAGTTTTGGCTATCTCTCTCTGAGCAGATTAGCCTCTGTATAAGGCGCAACGAAAAATATACTTTAAAACTATTGGTAATACAATGTTTCGTAAATGCAATTTTTTCAAGTAAGCGGTCCTGTTATATTATATATAGGAACGTCCATGGTTACTCCATTCAAAGACAAATTTCTAAGACAAATGTAATCAAGACTGAAATTGTTAGAATTCGGATATAAATATTTAAGTCTCCAAAAATAAATATAAAAGAAAATGTTTCTTTAAAAAAACAATGAACTAATTAAAACACCCGAACAATGAACACTAAAATAAATGATGATTTTAAATTGGAAAATACCTGGAAAAACGGATATTATTTTCCTTACAAAACAATGTCGCTTTCCGCGTCTATAACTCCTGAAATTGGAAACGGATTTTGAACGGTTTTTATCCTCCATATTTTATTCATTAAATCATTTTCTTACAATACATTTTTACTACCATCATCATGGATTTTTTCCGTGCAATATCAAATTTTGTGCTAGGAAGCGGAAGCGGCAGGCCCATAACCTGTTGGTAGTATCGCTTCTTCGTCTTACTTCTTATTCAATTTTAGCAGAGCGTAGTTAAATGAAATCTCCAATTTCTATGTGCAGATCATTTATATATTTGAATCCAATTTACAACTTAATATCATTTCCAAAACATTAAAAACATAATAAAACCATCTTTAAACTTGACTTTCCAAAACGATGTCTAAAAACCGATTACTAAATTTTATCTATGTCAAGCCAATTCTATTTCTATCTTTTCATAATTTAAACTAGTTTATTTTTAAAACCAGCCATTAGTAATATTCAATACCTCAACAAATTTAATTAACACTTTTACCAGTTGTAATTTTCGCATTGTGCATTTTATATTTCTTGGCCATTCATTTATATATTCTTTGGCCATAAGTCATTGTTTATTACAGCCACAGAACACTGTAGTCTTACAAAAGTCACAAGGAGCTAATAAATCTGAATCTCAATAGCCTGTGGTTTAGTTTGTCATTGTTAATTTCATTTCATTCATTACATACATATATCTTTTTTATTTCCTTTCCTGAATAAAACTAAAAGGAGCAGGTAATAATTTAGTGATAAATATTTATGGCAAACGACAGAGAAGTGCTTCGTGAAATATGGGATGGAAAATTGCCAATATGTTTTCAATTAGATCAAGAAGAAATCACGGAAATTCAACAACCTGATCCATTTTATGTTATGGTCCCTAGATTAAGCTATTTTCCTCTTGTGACAGACAAGGTATATATAAAAATTTAATTCCATTACATTAACCGCCAGACTTAATGCTCACTCTAATATTGTAGCAGTCTTTTTACTGTATAGTTTATAGACTGATCAATTAATTGGATTCATCGTAGTCAGTTTTACTCCTATGCGAGAAAACTTAAGCTGTTACAAATTTACAATACCCAAGTAATCTCGATTTTCTTATCCTAATAATATTGTAGATGTGAAAGATTGTATATTTGTATGTTACTCAATCACGCAAAAACGGCTGAACTGATTTGGATGAAATTTGGCATTATTACCTTTTGGGTTTATTACCTGGATAACATAGTTAGGCTACTTTTTATCCTGGAAAAATGAGACGATTTCAGTTAAAAACATACTGAAATTTTGCAGCATAATTTTATTGTGAATTTAGATTTGTTATCTATACTCATTTTTTTTTTACAGATGAAAAGACATTTTCTGAGATATATATCACAAGAGAATGCCGATAATGAAATGTGGTTGGACTATAACAGTCAGCCTCTAAAATGGCATTATCCAATAGGCTTTCTGTATGATCTCTACTGCGGCAATGACACTCAACTGCCCTGGAACTTGACTGTCCATTTCACCAAATTCCCAGAAGAAATTTTACTACATTGTTCAAATAAGTAAGCATATTTACCGAATTATTGTTCACTTATCAGATAAGAACTCTTAAAATAATTAAGAACACATTAAATAAGTGTAGAAATTATAATATTTAATTTTATAAATACTAGGCCAGTTTACAAATTAATTAGGTCCTGAGATAAAGTAAGATACTTGCCACAAAAATATGTTTCAATTTGCCTTACCATTTTGATCTACACTAAGTATGTAATTTGCAGGGATGTAGTGGAAGCTCATTACATGTCTACAGTGAAGGAAGCTGATGTACTAAAACACAGAGGTCAGGTTATGTCAACAATGCAGAAGAAAGACCACAACCAACTCTGGCTAGGGCTTCAAAACGGTAAGCCATTTTCGTCAGATATAATTTTTAAAATATAGAATAAAAGTATGCTTTATTATGATAAAGGATTGATTTGCACGATTATTATGATAAATATAATTAATATTATATATTAATTAATATTATAGAGCCTAGCACATAGACGAAAAATTGCCAGTCTATGTGTCTTTTATAAGATGTACTTCGGAGCTGCATGAACTCATACCGCCTTCCCCCTTTCTTCCATCGGACATACAGGCGTATGGCTGGTTACCATCCTCATCTTGTCGATATCCCTCTATTTCAGACCACGCGCTTTAAAACATCTTTTATAATGCGCACTGCCAAGGTTTGGAACTTCCTCCCTGCGTCTGTATTTCCGAGCTCATATAACCCAAATCTTTTTAAAGTTCGAGTGAATAGGCATCTTCTGGGTGAGCTTGCTCAATCTTAGGCCTCATCCTTGCTAACAAAGGTGGTTGTTGGTCAAGAGCAAACCCATCTTTTATAAAAAAAAATAATATATTTGTACCATTTTTCTATGCCTCTTTAATCCTACTAAGTTTAGCAGTGCACTTGGAACATCTGTAGTGTTGCTCGTGTATTAAGCTATAGTAGCCTGTCTGACAGCCTTTACATTAAAAAATGTTGGATAATTATCTTAATGACAATGTTTTTCTAGACATTTTAAAATTTTTAAAGATCTATTTTAAATCCTTATAATATATATAAATATTATGTGTCACATATTTGTTTACAATGAACTAAACTACTGAACCGATTTTGATAAAATTTCGTAATTATGTGTAATTTGGTCCAACTTAAAAGATAGGATAGTTTTTATTTTGAATCCGGGCGAAGCCGGGAGCGTGTAGCTAGTTTTAAATATATTAAAGTAGCAGAATTAAAAATTTCAGATAAATTTGATCAGTTTTGGGCAATAAATAGAAGGTTAATGGAGTCTCACGGTGATAATGATGGATTCAAACACATTCCAATAAGAATATATATAGATGATGGAACTTTTAGTCAACGTCTAGTCAGTCCAAGGAATTCAGATGGAAGTAGAAAAACGGTGCAACAGATGATCTCAGAGTTATATCCAGATAAAACTGATGGTAAGATCAAACATATCCTAAAAGACTTCTCATGAAACAAAGGCAACATAAGAAAGCCTCTGTCCTTATTTATTCTTTATTTTTGTGCATTATTTTCATTTTGACAGACATCGTGAGATTTCTGAACTGATGTTCATAAGATGACTATGTGAATTTTTTGGAACCCTATGTCTTTTTCGGTACCCTTGACAATGTTTATGTAAAATTTAATGATCAGTCGAGTAGTTAAGGCATGAAAAGGTAACAAACAGACAGACAGACAGACTTATTTTCACATTTATAATATTAGTAACAATTATTACATGAATGGTTGGTCCAAAACTTTTAGTAAGTGAAAATTAACTTCTATGGAACTCTGACTAAGGACTAGGAAGCATATAAGTGCGGCATATTATAAAGGGCTATTGGAATCGATAAGAAGTTTTTGGTGATATTTTAACAGGTAATTGAAATGATGCTTTCTCTTTTCAGTAAAATTAAGAACACATGGAATAATGGTTCCTATGGACACTCCGCTGCAATGGTTGTCGGAACACTTGAGCTATCCAGATAACTTTCTTCATTTGTGCTTTTTTTAAATATAATATATTTATTCCATTGTATCATACTCATTATAATTACTCTGTCTAATGTTTATTTTATATTACATAAGAGTCAACGCCTTAGCCTTGTATTGAGTAGTTTTATTTACACTTCACTAGATAAAAATGACAAATTAGAAGTATATATATAAAAATAAAAAAATGGGGAATTTACACAGGTCGATTTTAGCCATGTTGCTAATAATTTTGAAAATCGCCTCACAAATCTGCATCGCATCTGCATTCAGTTCCGAAAATGTTGAGCAGAACAACAGATATGGGTTTTATTGATGTGTTCATAGTTCCCAAACATTAATCACCCCATTTAATTGCATTAAAATAAACTGGTGTATTATTTAAGTAGAACTGTTCTCTACATTTATTATCATTGCATTTTTGCTCTCATTCTACAAGGATTACAAACTATCACTACATGTTATAAAACAAAGTCCTCTGCCGCGTCTGTCTGTCTGTTCGCGATAAACTCAAAAACTACTGCACCGATTTTCATGCTGTTTTCACCAATGGATAGTTCTCGAGGAAGGTTTTAGTATATAATTTTCAATGCGGACGAAGGCACCAGCTAGTATTATATAAATTAAACACATGATAAATTAAAAAATATATATATTGATTTACAAATTCATTTAATGTGATGTAAAAACAAGATCATTTTAAAACATTCCTTTGAGGATAATGGCAACATATAAATGCTGTAAATCCACATCAGGTACTTAGTTTGTGCAATGAACAAATGTACCCAACTATAACTACTGGAAAGCGAAAACATAATACCACATTTATTCTGCAGTGCGGTGGTGAACTCACCTACACTAAACTTTCTGCACATTATTCATACATTTAATAAAAACTTTTTAAAGTATGTACCTACCTTGACGTATAAAATAAATTACGCCTCGTGAGTAATCTCAAATTATATATAAATTAGGAATAATCTATGGCAGGGTTTCCCAACCTCTTTCCTAGGTCGGACCCATAACCGTAAGCATTTTTGTCTGTGAACTCCTTAGAATGAGTTGGGAAACACTGTTTTGCTTTATGGGGGAACTCCACTCCAAATATCAGAAGAACGACGTTAGGAAGCCTCTGCATAAAAATGGCACATACTACATGCATGTATACATTAAATTAGTTTATTAAATAATACTTAATTAGATCCCTGATATGGTCTAATAAAGAAAATTTCAGAATGTTAGTTTTTTTTAAAGAATTTGTTAAGATTTGAACGCCATGACGCTGATACACGCTGACGGAATGATTGGTCTCTAACTGAATAAATAAGTAATATACCTTTTTAAGAAATTGTTTAATTTTTTAAAAAGATAATTCTTTTATTTCCTAAGGTAACTTTTATTTAAAACATTTTTTATTTTCCTATAAGGAAAGAATATGAAGTAGAAATTAACTTGATTTCCATAAACCTTAACTTATTTGCCTTGCAATAATATTGTATTTTACATTTATTTTTAATGTCTAAAGAAAATATTTTTTAAAATCTGTACTGTAACTTTCTTGTTTCAAAAACGACACCATTTTTACTGTCTTTTGTTCACTCATTGATAAAGAATTCACTTAGTGTTCACTGCACATCAATAGCTTTGAGCTATCACTAAAGTAATATCACACTGGACATGACAATTTGATCAAGTACATTAGGCAAACTATATTGACTTAAATTATTCTGGTATATTTCATCATAGACGTGATTTCTGCATATGCATAATATGTACAGGAAGTTAGTGGTCACTTAACAACAGTTGATGAGTGTTTAACTGTTTATACCTTACGGAAGTTGATTTTATTTTATATGAATTAGAATTTTTCATTTTTGTAAACCTGTGTCTGGCTGTCCCTTTGTGCGTTTATAAGTCAAACTACTGGTCTAATTTACTTGATTCTTTAGGGACCACGTTTTGAAAAGCGCAGTATAGGACGCAATATAGGAACAATAGCCTTGTTATCCTGTGCTGGGTCTCCTGGCTTTCAATAAGATAGGCCTTTTGGCTCTTAGGGAAACCTATATTTTGGTCCAACCATTTATTTTTCATTAGACAGTTTGAGTACTAATAATTTAGCGATAGGTATAAATGTCAGTGATGTGCTATGCATTTATATTTTGGATGTTCGCACAGAAATTAAAAGATTCAATTCACATTAGACAGCAATAAGTTATTAGCACTGCCCTCTAATAAAACAAAGATATTCATAAATTCATCAACTGTTGCCAATCCGACTTTCTACAGATATTGATAGTATTTTTTTTTTGTTTTTCACAACACTACAACATAAAACTTTTTGTTTATTGTTTTTAAGTTAAGTAACAAGAACAAATGTATAAAAAAAGACACCAAAAAATATTGGAAAATAACAAACATAACTCACAGCACTGTTTAGTTTAGTTGCTCGAAAATAATTTTCTTAACATTGAACCCTAAAAACAGGGAACTAAAGATCACTTCTCATTTCTTCAGTTTTAAACTTCTTAATGACATAAGGAACTTGTTTTGTAAATCTCTTGCAACCATTATTTGCAAATATAGGCTGACTTTCAGTTGGTCCATATGTTATTACTGACATAGCTTCGCTGAAACAAAAAGTAAAAGAAATTATTAAATGGTTATTCCCTTTCTTGCCTTAACGCTCTGTTTCAGGGGTCCCGGGTCCTCGGGTCTCCAGGTAGGGACAACTTTGGAAGTGAACTTTTCAAAGGACACTGTGTTTCGCATTCATTTGGGCAGCTCGTTTGGCGGCAGTAACCACTGTGCAATAACAGTATTTATGTTGTGAAGTGAGTAGGGATGCTAGAACCCATTTCAGCCTTTCTCGAGTTTTGCGCTTACACAATTAGCTATTCTTATTAATTTATTTATTTATATAGTAGAAGGTGAAGATAAAGGCTGCACTTGGTCTTATTTTCATCATCTTTAATCAGTACAGCATAAATAAATTAGACTGGACATACCTCATCATCTCCTCGGTGGGAGCGAAAACTCCATTGGCTCGGAACTGAGCACGAGCACAACTCTCGACGTGCTGCTGCTCCAAAGGTAGGAATGGAATGTAGTGGTCTATCAGGTGGTTGGCTATCGTTGATGATTTTTCAAAACCACCTGTAAGTTAATGACCGAGCATGACTATAACTGTACCATGGATTGACCAATGGTGGTGCTGTTAAGTGCTATCTAAGTAATCAGAGCCCATTCTCTAGTGTTGGTGAACCGATCACCATGAAATTTTGCATACATGTTGCCTGGGACACCAGAAAGGACATAGGGTACCTTTCATTGTTCAACGCGGACGAAATCGCGGGCACCAGCTAGTACTAAATAGTATGAGCTCAGTATCGCTTAAATCCAGGTTTCATTGTCGCTTAAATAATGAGAGATATGTGCGTATCTTACCTATCATCACATGGACCATAATTAACAATAGAAGTGTATTATCCTTATTATTTTAACAACAAATAGTTTGTCAAAAAATATTAAATTTGTATAACATAAATTATGTAATGTTATACATACCTGTATAATATGCAGTCCGTCTTATAATAGATTCAAAGTCTTGGAATGCAACATCATTTCTTTTCACACCTTGATTGTAAAGATCTAGCAAATTTGAGGATATCTCTTCACCTCCAATGTTAGAAATAAATATAAATATGCTGTCTCTGAAAAAATTCAACACTGGCTTCATTTTTACCTATTTATCAATTTCTTTTGTATTGGGTTTCTAATTATGATCAATATATATTGTATATTGAATAACTTGAGAAAGTAAAATTGAAATAACAGCATGCATAGATCTGACAAGTAATGGCAGAAAAAACATATTTTCGTAGTCACTCAGAAGACTACAGTAAAATAATAGCATGTATGCTGTTGTGTTTCTATTAGTGAGTAAGGAATGCCATCCTATATCCTTAAGTTGTTCGGTTCTAGAAATTGACAAAAAAATAACCTATTTATCCTAAGGCCCTTATCCTCAATCCTACTGTGTCAATTGACATCTCACAAAGAAGAGAGCTAATTATTGAAACTTTTAATACCTGTAATCAACTCCATCAACAGCATGATGATGATCAAGCATGGGCTTTATTGCATCCAAAACTGATGGACACATGTGGTGAATCTCATCTAGTATGATTAAGGACATTGGACATTGTTTCACAATTTTATTTACTTCTTGTATTAAATATTCCTGGAAAGAATTGATTATGTGATTATATCATATGATATAAAATTTTGCAGTTATTTATTTCTTTGTGTGTAATCCTAAATATCTAACTATGCTCTACTGTAGTCATAAATTCAATAATAGGTTCTGTAAGTTTTGTATAAAAAAAAAGTTTAATCGAGTCTAAGTTAAAAATCATTTTATAGCCAACTTTAACTCTTCGTCTTTAAAAAAAACGTACTAGATCCCCCTTGGCAATTTATTTAAAAAAATAATCATTCTATTTTTTCGAATTTTTAAAGTGAAAACTTCTTTAGGCTCGATATATTATTTGTGAAGCCAATTTTTTACATCTGATGTGCACTAATGACTGATGGTTTTTTTTTTTCTATATAAAAGATACCTATGTCCTTTTCTATATGCAATGTGTATGCATAATTTCACAATAATCGGTTGAGTGTTAACGGGTGAAAAGGTAAATGAGAGACAGTTACTTTCACATTTAAATTGTTACTATGGATTTATAGTCTTTATTTTAGTTAGAAGATACTACTAACCTTGCGTTTTTGTACATCACTACAATCAAAATCTTTTGCTCCCATAAAAACTTTGACATATTTGCTTTGCATTCCATTTTTGTAGAGAGCTTCAGCAATCATTGTGGCTGCATAGTTTTTGCCCACTCCTGCCCAACCATGTAAACTTATAACTAACGCTTTCTTGTTACTATTATTCTTATCTAAGGCTGCTTCTTTATGTGCACTCAATATGTTCACTAATTCATTTACTAAAGGTTGCCCAAACATCCTTTGTGAAAGAGATGTTTTCAATTCTGAAATCAAATGTTATCAAGTTATTTTAATACAAATGAACATATTTAGATTATAAAGGAACATGGGGAAAATAAATTATTTATCATTATTACCATTGGAAAGAAAATGATCTATTTAATCATGTGTTATTATGACGATTGAAGTCAAATAATGTATATTTGTCAATCGTCCATAAGTTCAATCCATAAGTCATGTTACTACATTCACAATGTCTATAGATTTAATTATTTTTAGTGATGTGCATCACATTTATAATAATAATTAATCATTTATTTCAGATATTACATCCATATTAGCTAGCTACAAAAAGAAATATTACATTAGGTTCAAAAAATTACAATATATAATTTACCAACAAATGCTTGCAAAGATATTTATTGGGATGATATTTAAAACTTAAATTCCTACTGTATTCGGCAGCGCACTTGCAGCACCTGTGGTGTTGCTTGTGTTATAGGCGACGGTAGCCACCTACCAACAAATAGACCGTCAGCCTATCTGCTGACTCAAACATAAAAAATAAATAAAAAATAAAATAAAATAATATTCCTAATAAAATATAAAACATTACAATTATATTTCGAACTTTTGAATAGATTCATAAATTCAACAACTGTTGCCAACCCAACTGTCTATGGATATTGCTGGTATTTTTGTTTTCTACAATTTACAATACTCATAGGACGGACCTGGTTATATTCATGTAGACTGGTGGTAGGTATATTAAAAAATGTAACTCGTTTTATTCGTTTTCAAAAAAAAGTTTATTTTAATGTGTTGTATATACTGTAAAATATCAGTATATATGAAGTCTACTCTAGGTACTAGTCTTTTTTTTTTAAGTCAATAGCAAGACCAGCTATAAAACAAGCAAAGTAACAGGTGTTGCGAGTACACTAACAACACTAACACAATTACGAATAAGGGATTGGGAAATGGGATCTGGCAACCATTACTCAGTCATTGAAACACAACAACACTGATGCTGTTGTTTCGTGGTGGTCTTTTCTAAAGGGGTGGTTACTGCCATCATCTACTGTAGATTGACTGTCAAAGATTATTGCCCATAGATACTCTACACCGAAGTCATCTAAGTTTTAAATGAAGTAATGTCACTTATGTGGCTTTTGGGTTTACTTTTATATTATGAAAATAAAATATTGTAAAAAATACTCACTGTCTAAATCGTATGGAACATAATTTAAATTACAACACTCAGTTAAACGGCAAATGGTGTTTTCTTTGATTGTATCCCATTTATACCATCCACCAGCAAAAAAAGCAGAACCCACTACCGTCAATGTAATTATCTCACTGGTAACAACGTGTAAATAATAGCCTAATAACAATAGAATTACAGGATGCCTATAGTATAACATGATAAAATTCTTTTGACCCTTAAATGTTTAGATAATTTTCATGTTCCAAGTTAAATAAAAATTATTTTTGTCATAAAAAATTCATCAATAAACACATTTGGTTATTTATTTATATACTGTCTAGAACACTGTAAATGACAAGCTAAGATTAAGGAAGTAAAAATAAAATAAATAATATGCAGCAGCTGATTCAATTATGTATATAAATGATAAATAAACGCGTGATACATAACAATTAACAATGAACATGAATCGGTTTAAGAACTAATACTATTGTTCTATTGCATGATGATTCTATATATATATATATACCTTAAAAACATAGAACAATAACTAAAGTATTATTCTATGCTTAAAAAAGTCAAAATCTTGCAGTGGGACCAAGGAGCATATTATTATAATCGGAGTAAGCATATAATGACTAAGTGGCACCACAGACTAACCAATACACCAAATACAAATAGATGTGAGACTGTATTCTTCTCAAGTAGAACCCCTCAGACCGTCTTAACTTAACCCTGACGCATAATAGGATAAGATGACGAAAGTAAGTGTCCCTAACAGGCCTGGTTGCCTGGTTGACGAAGAACTGTGGTCCACTGCTCCATGCAAGTACTTAAGAAGGATCTCAGAGTTGGATTTTATTTATATAACTCCAAAATCCTTCTCAGCCATGAATGGGGCACCGAGTCATAGGCCTTCTTATAATCAATCCAAGCTGTCGACAGAGTTCCTCTGTTCCGCCTGACATTTTGACAAATGGTCATGTCGATGAGGAGGTGCTCCTTAGTACCACAGGACCCAACTCTACAACCATTCTGAGCTGGGGCCAAAACGTTGCTAGTAACAATATGAGAATTAATTTTTGACCTCAGAATGGATGTGAATAGTTTGTACAGTGTTGGTAAACATGTAAAGGGTCTATAATTCTTAGCTTCCATGGTACTACCTGATTTGTGGAGCAGGAAGGTGGTGCCAGTTGTAAACAAACTAGGAAGAGCAGTGAGCACCGATATCGCGGGCTCTTTGAAATTGCATTGCCAAACATTCGTGTGAGCATCGAAACTGCGTATAAATTTTAAACTAATAAATTGAATGGGCAAAACAGCTTGCAACCAGGGAGTATAGAGTATATATATTTCTTGCTTTGCTTGCAACCATAGTTGTTGCAACCCAAGAAATGTCAAATAAGTCGTTCGAAATCGAATTATTTATTGTGGATTGTGGAATGTGGAATGGAATGGACGGAACGGAACTGAATACAATATACAAAAAATAAATCCAAAAATTTCGGCAAGCGCGCGTAGTCACTGTTAAGACTGATAATGGTCAATATTTTTTAATATAAAAATTTGGACTTGTCATCTTTTGATAAATAATCTACAAAGGGCCGTGTTTATAATACCGACATTTTCTTTTTTTGTGCAGTAAATGTATGAAATGTATGCAAGAAAGAAGGTTCGACAGCGCTCGAAGTTTGAACTAGCCTAGCTTGCCTCAGACTCGGAGTCAGTGTTTGGTGTTTTGTTTGTAATCTCACAGTACTACGAGTAATGGCCTCTTATAATTTCGCAATTTATAAGTAACCTGGGAGAATTGTGAATGTGAAGCCGGCCGGTGGCTGATATCTCGCGTATAAAAGAACTAATTGTCCAATAAAACCTTTTTTTAATAATACTTACCTACATTATTAAAATAATTTTAGTAATAAGTAACACCGCATAAAATGGACGAAGAAGATATGGAAGACTACAATGAGAGTGCATGGACTTACATTTGTTTATGTGGAGAACCGACTATTTACGAGGGACTAAGATTCGCTAAGGACTTAATAATTGCAAATGTGATATTACGTATCATTATTCAGAGTATAAGCATGCCTCATAATGTGCGCCACAGTTTATCACTAGTCATAGGAAGTTTCCTTCTTTACTTTAATGTTGGCTCTGCTTTTGTTTGGACCGTTGGAATTACAGTTTTCTCTTATATGCTAATAATCAGTTTATCATTCATAACGAAGAAATGGAGAGGTCTTTTTGTGTGTGTTTTTATTATTTCATTTTTATTGTTATGTGAAATATACATTATAAATCCAAAAATGTGGCAACAAATAAGGGGAATTCAAATGATTGCAGCAATGAAAATTATCTCTGTAGGAATTGAATTAGATAGAAATTTGTTCAAATGCATGTTGAACCCTGTAGAATTTGGTGGATATATACTTTGCCCTGCAAATTGCATTTTAGGGCCGTGGATATCTTTTCACACATACAATCAGTATCTTGATGTTAAATTTATATCAAGAAGATGGTTGAAATTAATTGTTTTCAATCTCTTTGTATCAATACTATTTTTAGTTTTATCAAATTGTATCATTCCATGGTATATAGACGATCAATTATCAAAATGGCTTGTAGCTTATAGGGATGCACAGGCATTCAGAATGTCCCATTATTTTGTTTCAAGTATGTCGGTTGTATCAATGATAAGCGCTGGATTTGGATTGACAAATGACTGCCACTCGGAGTTACAAGTGACAAAGCCATTTTTCATAGAATTGCCAAGGTCGCTAGTGCAAGTTGTGATATATTGGAATATACCAATGCACCAATGGTTAAAAAATTATGTCTTTAAAACTTGTCAAAGTTATGGGCAATTTGTTGCAATTTTTGTTACATACGCTATCTCCTCACTACTTCATGGGTTAAATTTTCAACTGTCAGCTGTGCTGCTAAGTGTAGGAACATTTTCCTATGTGGAGTATAATTTTCGACATAAAATAGCATCAGCCCTCGAAGTTTGCTGTTTATCTAATCCATGTGTTAAACAATGTGATCATAGATATAAAAAAAATACATTCTTGGCTGTATTTCTGAATTCATTGTTTTCATTTATAACAATAATACACCTTGCATATTTAGGTGTTATGTTTGAGGCATCGTTTACCGTTCAGGAGTCTGGTTATTCATATTACCATACATTAGGAAAATGGGAGAATCTCAATTACTTCAGTCACGGTTTTGCAGCTTCCATGTACATTGTATGTTTAATGATGTGATCATTTAAATCACCTTAAAGTATTAGTGTGCCTCCCTGATCTCAGTATTAAATATTCAACTTATTGTATTAATACTTCATACTAGTTAAAACATTTTTCTTCAGATCTCAGATATATCAATTATATTATTAGCTATTATGGAAATTTAGATAAGATTTAAATTATATAAAATAAATAAAAATATTAACTTTCCATTTAGAAATTCTATACAGGGAAGCTCAGACTTGAACAGCTGGCGACCTACCTTAAAATTGTCAGATACTCCGTAAATACCGCAAAATATGTGTGATGTGTGTATAATTGAAAAAAATCACCCTTTGCCACTAGTAGGGATTATTTCGTTTCAGTTGAAAGAAATGTAATATGTAAGTAAAAAGAGCACAATTGTGAATCATGTCATCGAACAAAGATAATTGTGAATCTACCAATATTGGTCAATACTTCTTGATATTGACTCAGACTGTTTGAGCACCCCTGTGATACCTATTTTTTAGTATTATTAAACAACATCAATTTGTTCTGTGAGGTTGTCTTTTGGACATAGGCCTCCTCCAAATAGTTTACAAATAAAAAATTCCATATTGAATAGACTTTTATTTATTGCCATAATATAACCTGACCATTGGTAACTTTAAAATTTCGTACTGTATTATTTCTTGATGTTTTTATTAAAACTTGGTAACTTAAATTGTCACTTTTGTTACATACTAGTTGAATTCTATAATTAATTATCTCTGTTGCTGGGCCGCAAGGTTCAAGTTTTCCAAATGATTCCTTGGTAGAAGTAAAATATTCAGGCCGTGTGAAAAGAATAGACACTTGGTAGTCTTTTGTTATTTTTTGTATAATTCTAAGCAGATTTTTTACATAAATATCCATTTTTGTTATCTTCGATCTTTGTTCGGACCAATAAAAAGCAGTTAGTGTGTCAAATATAATTAACGATATATTTGGATATTTTAATAAAATTGTTTCTAGATTGTGTATTGTTGTATAGAATTGTGTAGAACCATATATTTCTAATATATGGAGATTGTTAAGTAATTCTTGGAGAGTTTTGTTTACATCGTCCGATGAATCTACGGCTGCAGACTTTTTTATAATTTTAGTTCTCATTAGATGAATTAAATCTTTAAAATTAAAATTTCCATCGGTGTTTAGGAGAAGCACTCCACTCCTGGTACCATTTATACTTTGAAACATCAAAGCTTCACACAGTATGTCCTGAAGAAGAATGTGTGTATTGATTTCACCGTGCAATTCAATTATTTCATTAGGTCCTGGTCCTGTGTTAAATAAAAGTGGATAAAAGTTCTGTATACAAAATTTCTTCGTTAATCTTGCGAGTAACTGCGTTCCAGATTCGAGTTTCATGTTAACTGAAGACATTGTTTAAAATCTTACAAGGTAATAATTGAAAACTAGTTTTATAGAAGTATGTAAGAAAGGAATATAGTACTCTAAGTGAGAGTATGTAAGTAAGCAAAATTTGATTCCCTCAAATTATTCAAATTTAGTTCCTTTCAAAGGCTCTCACTGACTGTCAGATGCAATTATATATTGTTCTGTGTTCACACCACAGATCAAGACTTGGCAAAATAACCCTTTCAATAATTCAGACTTATGTGTCAAAAAAGTGTCCCGTTCTAACCATTTGATAGAACCATTTCTATTGGTTCATATCAATGGTTAGAACGGGACAACACAACAGTATTGTCACTTTTTAATTTCAACACTTTTCTGACAGACTGTATATGCTGCTATAAGATAAATACTGCTGTAGTAGTACAATAGTCAAGGGGTGCTTACAGTTTCAAAATGAAATAGTGAGCAAAATTCATCCGTGAGCAAAGTACGCTCAATTTCGACTCCAACAAATTGAATGGACAGACAGATTGGTGGGTATGAAGTTGCAAGATTGTGTTTTATTTTGTCAATCGGCATAGACGATAAATTCGTCTATTGTCTATGTACGCTTTTCTTATTATCAAGGAGGATAGATATCATCTCTGTGTATCTATAAGTGTCAGTTGAAAGGCGTTTAATAAGGGTGGCGCTAGTGTAGCCAGAGTATAATTTTTTTAAGAATGAGGTATTATATTGTTTATTTTTCATTTTGAGCCCGCTTGGACGATTTTACATAGTACAAATTTTCACCATTATTATTTTAAAAAGTTTTATAACAGTATTGATTATTGACAATAAAATCACTAAAAGATATTAAAATCTCACGAAAATAATACAAAAATCACGATGACAAAAGCAATACAAAATTCTCCATGACAAAAATATTAAATTTTTCAACGCAGCGCACTTCACTCAGTCAATAACTGCTACGTTCATTTTATACACTCTGGCTATACTAGCGCCATTCTGGTCAATTTATGAACCACTATTTAATTATTTTATTTTTTTACTTTCAGTTCAGATTAACACCCATGCACCCATGTAAGTTGCTGCTCTTTATATCTATGATATATATTCTTCTTGCTTAGATAATAATCTTTGATAATAATATAATAGGCTGTAACTGTATCTGTGTATGTGTGTATATATATATATATATACTGATTGATTGTACGAGGCGTAGGGGAGTATAGACCAATATATAAAAAGTTACTCTATGGTATAGACGTACGAGGATTGTACTGACTGTGGACTGTGTAGCAAGGAATATAGTTCTCTCTAAACGAGCTGTGTATGCTAGTGTAGTGTTCATAAAATTTTGTCGTCGGCTCGGGAACTTTCAGTTCAGATGCCAAGCGAAATATATTATTTCTTCGCGTTGTTTTCTACTTTAAGCGTGTGATAAATGAGGATTACATTTTATTAAAGCTAAAGATCGTAGACAGTGATTTTGAAAATATAGCTAGTGCATATGTAAATATGTATGACACAATGTTAAATGGACGCCTTTGATTTACCATCCGCCATAAGTCATTTTATGTTGATAATTTAGACACGGTTTGAATACGTAGTGTGTGATATATGTTTTTGATTATGTATTGAAATTCACCGAGCTACAAAGTGTAACAATGGCAAGTCCTTCCCCTCAAAGTAGTCCTATGCCGCCGCCACAGGCGCCTAGTCCTATGGGGCCGCCGACACAAAGTCCTGCGCCTCCACATTCTCCTCACAGTCCATATAGTCAACAACATGTTAATGGTCCTCCACCGTCTCATCAACCCGGACCAGGTCAACCTCCAATGCCAAATCACATGTCACCGGGCCCACCATCTCATCAGATTCCGCAAAATGCTAACGGACCTCCTGGTTTACCACCGCAACACCCAGGATTACCTCCGAGTGGACATCAGATGCCTCCACATTTGGTTGGGCCACATATGTCTGGTCCTCCAGGGCATCCAATAGCAGCAGGATCACATCCTACAGGACCAAATGGTCATCCTAACTTGCCGGGAGGTGCACAGCATCCCGGTATGCCTGGACAAGGACCTCCACACGGATATATTCAACATCAAATTGGACACAATATGCCTCCTTCACAGGTAATTAGAAACAGATAATATGTAAAAGAACTCCGCACAAAACAAATGGAAAATGCCCACGTAAATTATGATGAAACTTCGTATTTTGATAGTTCTTATTACACGATCAAAGGTTTCAATGGGCCCAAAGTTTGAAAGTGCATTGTTTTCGAGTTACTGTATCTCAAAAGTTGAAAACTCAGGCTAGGCATGCTGGGCAATGCTTAATTACAATAAAACTAATCAAAGATAGCTTTCACTTCGCTTTACATGGTGATTTTTCTGTCCCATCCACAGACCTCCCATCTTTAGTTCTTATTTGATTTGAGGTTACAGGAAGATAGAGAGAAGATTTGTAGGTTTGTAATGAATAAAACTCAAAAACTGCTGGATGGATATTGAAAATTATTTCACCTATAGAAAGCCTAGATATTTTATCGGTGAGTAACATAACAGTTGCATGCAACAGTTAGTTGAAAATAAGCAACACCAGGGTTATGTCAGTTCTGACCCTATGCAAGACAAAGACAGGTGAGAGAGGCTGACGTGGACTGAATGGCGAGCTTCTTAAAGGGGATAAACACCCCCCAGACAAGTTGCCCATTTAATGTGTGAGTAATATCTTGTAGTAGTAACATAGGCTATAACATATAGCCTATGTTACTCGTTGATAATATAGCTTCCCCACAGTGAAAGAATTTTTCAAATCGGTCCAGTAGTTTCGGAGCCTATTCAATGCAAACAAACAAAACAAACAAATCCTTCCCCTTTATAATATTAGTATAGATGTATCATATCATAATATGTTATGAATTTGAAGTTTCAATTTATTTAAAGCTACTTGTTTCACAAATGAAACAAATATACTAAATAATAAAAGAATAGAAAATGCGAGTAAGAATGAAATAAAAATATTTATTAACATTTTTATTTTTAGGCACCCCTACAAATGGGAGGACCCCCACCAACTGGGAATGGTCCAAGTGGAGTTCCCTTACCACCATCAGGTCCTCCACCACATGGTGTACACCCGCAGGGCATGCCACCAGGAGGCCCTCCTCATATTCCTCAACATCATCCTATGATGCCAGGGCAAGGCCCTCCACCTCATGCTCCATCTCCGGGTTATGGTGGACATGGGCCACCGGCTGGAGGTCCATCTGCACCTCCCACACAGCCTTCGGGTCCTCAGTCCCAGCCCGGGACCTCAGCTCAACATCCACCCTCTGCTCAAACCCCACCACATAGCCAGGTTCCACCACCCTCCAATTCTTCAGCCAACGGAGCACCATCGTCTTCTCCAATGCAGGGTTCACTTCCTGCACCAGGTCCAGATAATCTGAATGCGCTCCAGCGCGCTATTGATTCAATGGAAGAGAAAGGTCTTCAGGAAGATCCAAGATATTCACAGTTGCTTGCACTTCGAGCTCGTTCCAACCCTCAAGATCCCAATAAATGCCTCTTCACAAATATTCAACTAAACCAGTTAAAGTGAGTTAATTTTTTTCTTGTAACTAGAATGTAGCCTATAAGTTCTAATTGTTTTTATTAAATTCCACAAATCAATAAAAAAAAAATAGTTCATTAAAATTGAGCAAATGATGAGACAAAAGACTATATATGATTTCCATATGATTCTTATTTCACATACTATGTTAGGTAGCCATAGCAAACTGATACTGTGGAGTGTGGATAAGCCTTGGTGATCAGTATTGCGATCTGGGCTTGGCGTTTCAGTAATTCATTTAATTGGTACTTACAAAAAGCAACTGATTCATGGCTTGTCTATTCTAGAAGTGTTGTAGTGCTCGTTCACTGCAAATAATAACAAGATTACAAAAAATAATAATAAAAAAACAGGTTTGAAGGAAAAAAAATACAATAATTTTTTTATGCTCTGTGTAAGACTTACTCTTTTTCTCTCATGTGAAACGTGTATACTACTTGAAGCATTTTTTATGGTGGTGTTTATAATTTGTAATCATTGTCGTAGGGCGCAGATAGCTGCATATCACAACCTGGCGCGCAATCAACCGGTGTCACAGCAAATTGCAATAATGGCGGCTGGCAAGAGAACCGGGGATTCCCCGCCTGAGTGCCCAACGCCACCTGCTCAGCCACCATCACCTTATAGGTAATTATTACATTTATTTAACTACGGCGCTATGGCGCCGGCATAACTTAAACTAAGGCCAGTAGGTATTTTTATAGATGTCGCTGTCAATAGCATCATTAAATTTTGTTCTGTTTTATGGTTTACTTTGGTGTATTTTGAGTCTTGCAAAGTGTTATATCTACGCGACTCTTGGTGACCAACTAGGAACCTATATTGGCACGTCGCTTGCAGTGTACCCTGCGCGATAGTATGCAATATGTCTGTTCACTCGCATCAGTCACTAAGCGAGAAGCTTGGCTCATAGCACTGAGCGAGGTACTGATTGAAGTTCAATTACAGACAGCAGAGTCAAGGGGCTCCACCGCCGACGTCCACAGCGGGTGGTGCGGGTAAGACGGGTGCGGGGGGAGGGGACACCGCACGCGGAGGGGGCGGGGCGCCTCCCACTCCGCTGCCAATGACCGGGCAGATGGCGCCACCCACGCAGCCCACTCCACCACTTGTCAATCCGGTAAATTACACTATTTTTCAGTTACATTTCAAAACAGTTATCTAAAATAATTTATATTTGTATAACTTGCACCAATAAAGAAATGGACCTATAACGACAGGGGCAAATCTTAAAGTAAGTTGGTCAAAAATCTATAATACCAGATCAAAATTTATTGATTTGTGTTAAATGTTACAATTTATCACTGAATTTGAATTTGAATATTAAATGATTTAATACTTTTCAGCCTATAGCGGGAGGAGCGCCGCCAAGAGGTCCTGCGCCTGTGAGGCCCGGAGCTCCCGGAGTTCAACCTGGACAACCCACACAGCAGCAGGTCAGTGAAAATCCCTAAAAGATCCACTTTATGACAGGTTCATCTATAATCGAAAGCAACGTTAAGGCCAGCGCTGACGTATAGCGTATCCGTGTCATGTGATGCTCCTCCAATTAAAGGAGTGTGAGGGCTAAGGTAATTGCTGTGCCATACTGTCAGTTTCAGCCCTTAGGGGTTATTGGACAATGGACTCTAGGATTTCCTACTGATTGGTATTCTGTAAGCAGATGTTTGCTGTAGCCAAACAGACATAACCACATAACTAATATTACCATATTTAATTAATAATATCATAGAGTACTATATTCCATTCTGCCAGTTTGAAATTTCTCACTTTACAAATTCCACGTGGGATAGAAATTTTTACAGCAAAATTTCCAAACTGACCATACTACATTTTTGGGCTTAAAATCTGACCAAACACGAATGTTGGAAATATTATCAAAATGTGGTATTTTATTTTAATATATTCATTTAATGAATTAATTTTTTGAATAAACAGTGTTAGGTTTTATCATTATTCCTTATAACAAAATCTAAGTGATCACGAATTTTTTAAACGTGATAACCAGAACTGATATTTGTAAGATTTATGTATATTTTTACTATCAGTGTAAATTCTTTCTTTTCCAAGACCCTACGCAATTAGTCGTGCGGTCATTGCTCGTTTATCTCACAAGCTTGTTGTAGGATAAGTATAATTTCACGTGCCCTTGATTGCATAATGGCTGATAATATTGTGTATTTATGAATAAACTTGTATATTATTTAATAGCCAGGAGCGCCTACACCTGGAGCTAAACAGAATCGTGTCACCAGCATACCCAAACCAGTGGGCATTGACCCGTTGCAGTTGATGAATGAAAGAGAAAATAGGTATGTACCTATGTAAATATTAAGAAAATGCTTACAGGCAGGCCCGTACATATTATATAAAAATATCAGCTCTCTCCAGTCCTAAAAATTTTAAATGTACCAAACACATTCCTCAGTTCGCGCAATTTTCTTAAAAATTGATCTGAAGTGTTCGCTTCACATATTAATATAAATAGATTTATAACGTATGACTATTGTATGCAACAGGATCGCCGCGCGCATCGCTCACCGCATCGAGATGTTGTCCAATCTGCCCGTCAACATTCCCGACGACCTCCGCTTGCAAGCGCAAATTGAGCTCAGAGCTTTGCGTGTCCTCAACTTCCAGAAGAGTTTGAGGGCTGAGGTATTTATTATGACTACAATTTTCTAAAAAAATTTTCAAGAACGATTTACTTAAATGTTGGCATTTAATAAATACAATGTCTTTTTTCGGTGATAGAATAAATAGTTTTTAATTGCATATATATTGTTTTTGTATTTCGTGTATGAGTAAAGTCCCCTTTTTATACTCTTTATATTTTCTTTAACTTTTTTGTTTGTTAATCGATTGGAATGTAAAATAAATGTTATTGGAAGCTGGCTACGTAATTGAATAACGCATTGAAATCGCTACGGCTTTCTGAGATTGGCGTGAACATACGCACAGTTATATATTTTTTCATTATTTTATTTTATGTATGACGAGTTTTAATTAAAATGGGGCATAAAATTTAGGTTGAAAACGCTTTCTGGTTTGTTGTGCATTCTGAGGTTGAATTGTGAAATGCTGTATAATATTGTACACCATACGATTATTGAATATAATCTGTGATAGATCCTAGGGCAGGTGCGACGCGATACCACCTTGGAGACTGCAGTGAATATTAAGGCGTACAAGCGCACCAAACGGCAAGGGCTGAGGGAGGCTCGCGCCACCGAGAAGCTAGAGAAGCAACAGAAGCTTGAAGCCGAGCGGAAGCGTCGCCAGAAACACCAGGAGTTCCTGCAGACTGTACTTCAGCATGGTAAATATTGCTCGTGTTATTAAAACTTTCATTATAAGCCCGGATCCGCACCAATAAAGCAACTTGCTACGCGACAACGATCTCGTGAAAACAAACTCATATAAAAACATATTGCTTTTATATATGTATATAGTGACCAACGAAATTCATTTCTTCATTTCGTGACGACGTTTTCAAATATTCTACATTCCAAGAACATTTTTAAAACATTTGATTAATGTTTACAGCCAAGGACTTCAAGGAGTATCACCGCAACAACCTCGCGAAACTTGCTCGTATGAACAAGTCGATCATGAACTATCACGCGAACGCCGAACGCGAACAAAAGAAGGAACAGGAGAGGATTGAAAAAGAGCGTATGCGACGGTGAGTAAGATTCTTCATAGTTAGCGATTTCGTAAACACTTTTTTATCCAATTTAGGGAGGCCTCTTTGCATTGTTTATATTTGAGTGAAATATATGTGCAAACAAGTTCAATTTAGTCATCTGTACCATTTAATATCGATGTCTATCGTTTGTCCCTAAGTAAACGTGCAAGATGTGCGTTTCATAGTAAGTGGAGATATATGTTGAGGGTCAAAGGAGAATTAACATTTATGGACAACCTCTTAAGCTCTTAAGCTCTTATAATAAATTTTAAGCTCTAATTTAATAAATTTTTAATCACACCTTGTATGTAATAGGAAAGAGATGACCGATGTGTTTTGTATTATTTCAGCCTTATGGCGGAGGACGAGGAAGGTTATCGTAAACTGATTGATCAGAAGAAAGACAAGCGTTTGGCGTTTCTGCTGTCGCAGACTGACGAGTACATCGCGAGTCTCACGGAGATGGTCAAACAGCACAAGCAAGAGCAGCGCAAGAAACAACAAGAGGAGGAGAGGAGGAAGAGAGTAAACCATTTTTTTTTTCATTTAGAATATGCATAGTCTCACTTTCTTGCTTGCTTCACTTCAGTGCTTCTTTAAAAATTTTAATATTGTCTGTCTGTGTCTGTGTTATATCTAAATACATCTTAAAAATATATATATCTCTTTGTTTTGAAACAGAAATCAAGGAAGAAGAAGTTGTTGGAAGGAGGCGAGATCGACGCGCTCGATGACAGTTCGCAGACGTCCGATTCGCGCGTCAGCGTAGTCGACCCCAAGAGCGGAGATGTTAGTATTATTACATTTATTTTATCTTAATGTTTAGGTCCTTTGAGGCTGACAGTCCACTTGATGGTAGGTGGCTACCGTCGCCTATAACGCAAGCAATCAGGTGCTGCAATTGCGCTGTCGACCGTAGAATTGAGGATAAGAGAGGGATTAGAAAAGAATAGGGACAGCACACATGCTGTTATTTATTTCACAGTGGTCTTCTGTAATGGGATGGTTACAGCCGCCAGACGGGGGGTTCGCAGTCATTTATTTCATTCTATTAACATATATATAGTTACATTATAAATGTTGATAAAATCGGTTTCATAATCACATTACTGGATAATTTAAAATGATCTAAAATTGTTTCAAATTACAATTCATAGATACATAAACAAACTAATCCTAGTTATTTTTAATATTACTTTGAGGTTGAATTTGTATGTTTGTATATTATTACAGATATTGAAGGGTGAAGATGCTCCGCTGCTATCTCAGTTGAAAGATTGGCTGGAAACACATCCCGGGTGGGAGGTGCTTTCGGACTCTGACGATTCTGGTGACGACAGTCAAGACGATGACGGTTTGTATTAACAATCTTATTATGTACAACTATACTTGATTGTTTTAAAGTGCAAGTGACCGAATTAAAAATGTTTTTTTATTCCATAACAGAAAGAAGAGCGAGAAAGGAGAGGCACAGAGACGAGAGGAGTGAGAAAGAGAAAACGGACGAAGAGAAAGCGCGCGAGGTCATCAAGAAGGCGAAGGTCGAGGATGACGAGTACAAAACGGAGGAACAGACTTACTACAGGTTCGCCATTACTTCTTTTTCTTTTATTGCTTCTCTGTTTTTTTTAATCTACTTTATTAAATTTATCAACTGGAAAATTTTAAGCAAATATATATTTTTTGTTACAGCATTGCCCATACGATTCACGAGTCTGTCACGGAACAATCTAACATTTTGGTTAATGGAAAATTGAAGGAATATCAAATCAAGGTAATATCAATATAATATTATCTTTTTTAATAAGATATATATCCGCGAATGTTAATAATACTGCATCCGCGACAATCCTGCTATCTGGTATATAGCCCTCTACACATCTCTGATGTTTTAATATTAATGTATTAAAAATTATTTCTTTATTTAGATTACATTTTTAATTGATTTTTTTGTCGTTTTTTGTGCACAAAATTAAGTTTGAGTAACAATGTTCTATGTAGTTTAATATTGTATGCAAAAAAAGTCTGACATTTATGGTGATATTTTTATTATAATGATTTGATTTCCTTATCAGGGTTTGGAGTGGCTGGTATCACTTTTCAACAACAATTTAAACGGCATCCTGGCAGACGAGATGGGCTTGGGCAAAACTATTCAGACCATTGCTTTGGTTACATATCTGATGGAAAAGAAGAAAGTCAATGGACCTTTCCTCATTATAGTTCCTCTCAGGTAGATTCTATTACAAAATTAATTATAATTTGGTTTAATATAATACAATTCTATTTTGTGAACGATTTCAAAATATGAAGTTCATTGCTGTTACCCCTGAGTCAGAGCGTTAAGCAGGCCGTCAATTAATGGGCTCATAAAATTAATGAAGTCGTGGATTAATTGTATTAATGAAGAAGTGTTCTGTGTGCAGTACTTTGTCGAACTGGGTACTGGAGTTCGAAAAGTGGGCGCCAACTGTGTCGGTGGTGTCGTACAAGGGTTCGCCGCAGTCGCGCCGACTCGTACAAGCTCAAATGCGCTCCACCAAGTTCAACGTACTGCTAACCACATACGAGTACGTCATCAAGGACAAGGGCGTGCTTGCTAAGGTAACTAACTACTGTTGATTTCGTGTATTGTAGTTTTTTTTTTATTATTAGTAATGGGTCTACATCTAGCCGTGTAGCGAAGATGAGGCCACTGCTGGACATAGGCTTCCCCCTCATTTTGATTTTTCAATTACAAAGCAGTGTATCAAACTCATAAGTTTGATACACTGCTTTGTTTCAAAAAATATTGAACAGAAAGTAACGCTAAGGCTTAACACGTGTCTATTTTTTCAGGTGCAATGGAAGTATATGATAATTGACGAGGGTCACCGCATGAAAAACCATCACTGCAAGTTGACGCAAGTCCTGAACACGCACTACATAGCGCCCCATCGACTTTTGCTCACGGGCACACCCCTTCAGAACAAGCTGCCCGAGCTGTGGGCGCTGCTCAACTTCCTGCTGCCCTCCATCTTCAAGAGCTGCTCCACTTTCGAACAGTGGTTCAACGCTCCGTTCGCGACTACCGGAGAAAAGGTGCCAAATAGACAACTATTTTTCATTCCACGAGTCGAACTCCTAGGGAACGAAATAATCGAAGCTTGAAGTTCAATTGATGGTAGGTGGCTACCGTCACCTATAACACAAGCAACACCACAGGTACTGAAAGTGCGCTGTCGACTATATAATGATAAGGGATTATATGGAAAGGGATAGTGAAATGGGCTCTGGCATCCCTTACTCACTAATCGAAACACAATAGCATACGTGCTGTTATTTCACGGTTACTGCCGCCAGACGCGCCTCAAATGACTGCGAAACCACAACTTAAAACTGCAATGTTATTTTTGTTCCAGGTGGAATTGAATGAAGAAGAAACAATTTTGATAATTCGTCGTCTGCACAAAGTGCTACGTCCGTTCCTGCTGCGTCGGCTCAAGAAGGAGGTGGAGAGTCAGCTGCCCGACAAGGTGGAGTACATCATCAAGTGCGACATGAGCGGGCTGCAAAGGGTTCTTTACAAGTGAGTACGCTTACGATTTGTTTGGAGGATATTGTGAAATGCCTTTTTATTAATTAAACTGAAACACTTTAAAATTTAATAATAAAAATGTCTTTTTAGTAGATTTACCGAATAATAAGGATGTTTGGAATTAGGATTTGGAGAAATATTAGAAATTGGCATATTAGCCAGCAAAAAATCGGAAGAATTTTATTCGAAATAAAACAAGAATATTTATGTTTTAATCATCAGAACATAGAGAGGCCATAACAACAGCTTATTACCAAGGTGTAATGTCAGATATTACACATCATATGCGACTACTGTAAGGCTCGTTTACTTTTTTTTTATACAGACACATGCAGTCAAAAGGCGTGCTTCTGACGGACGGGTCAGAGAAGGGCAACAAGGGTAAAGGCGGTGCGAAGGCTCTGATGAACACTATAGTGCAGCTGCGCAAATTGTGCAACCATCCCTTCATGTTCCAACACATCGAGGAGAAGTTCTGCGATCACCTCGGAACCGGTGGGGGAGTTGTATCCGGGTCAGTATGTATAGAGCTCGTTCACATTACTCCGGTAAAACTGCGGGAAAGATGTAGAAATTGTAAATTAAACCGAAATTTCATTTTCAGGCCAGATTTGTATCGAGCGTCTGGTAAATTCGAGCTGTTAGACAGAATACTGCCGAAACTAAAGAGAACAGGTCACAGGGTGCTCATTTTCTGTCAGATGACGCAATGTATGACCATCATTGAAGACTATCTTTCCTGGAGGGTTTTCAACTATTTAAGGTATAGAATAGTGTTGTTTTATTAAAGTAAATTACGGAATGATGACATTTTTAATACAAGTTCAAGTTGTACTATTTTAAGTTACTATATTACCTTATTAGTAATATTTCTCTTTTTATAACACACACAAGTCACAGGGCATATGTGGCACCAGAAACAGTTTTTTTTTTTCGACTAATTTATACTTAATGAAAAATTGAATTTAAAACACACTTTTATATAAAACTAGCTAGTGCCCGCGACTTCGTCCGCGTTGGAAAGTGGAAAATATAACACCAGATAAAATATCTGTCATATTAATCGCTGTGACGCATGTTTTATTTTTTTGTGTATGTAAAGGGTAATCCCTCAAGCACACTTGGACAAACTCAGTGAGAGTTTAGTTGTTTATAAATTAACAAACAAATTTTACATCTTATAATTATTTCTTAAAAAATATTCCAATAAAAATTTAAAATAATGCAGATACAAATTTTGTGAAAACATTTTCTGGCGCGTGCATATCCACAAAGTAACGATAAGTCGATGTGACATTGTATCTCGTGCACTGTTGTATCCATTAGAAGTAATAAAGGCGGCCTTAACTTAGAGTCGTTTGTGGTTTGGTTAGATTGGACGGCATGACGAAAGCGGAGGACCGTGGCGAACTACTGAAGAAGTTCAACGACGTTGACTCGGAGTATTTTATCTTCTTGCTGTCCACTCGGGCGGGTGGTCTCGGCCTCAACCTTCAGAGCGCCGACACCGTCATCATCTTCGACTCCGACTGGAATCCACATCAGGTAACTAAGTCATGGCCTTATAAATATCTCATCATATGCTTATATTAATACTGAATTAGGACTACACTATACTATACACAAGTCATTGTTTACATCTTTTTATTTTTAAAATATCAATTATTAAAAATGAATTTTTCTTTTTATTTTTTAGTTAAAGGTAGTATGACCCTTTAACTAGTTAAAGGAGATTTAGTATCTTGCATTTCGACAAAGAATAATGAAACACGAAATTTCAAAATGTAAATAAATTTGAATGTTTTTTTTTTGCTTACCATTTAAAACGGGTGTATTCATCAAACTTAACAGTGAATTTCCTATAATTCAATAATTGTGTTGAAAGGATCTCCAAGCTCAAGATCGTGCACATCGCATCGGTCAACGGAACGAGGTGCGCGTATTGCGGCTGATGACCGTCAACTCTGTCGAAGAGAGAATCCTCGCCGCCGCCAGGTAAAATGTCTCCGACATTTTTACCCAATGTTGCTTGACAACGTGTATGCAAAATTTTGCTGAATTGGTCCATCCGTGTTCGAGTTTTGTCTTTAGCAACACATTTTGGGATTCATTTTTAATTACATATATAAATATATTATATATTTATGTATATAGATAGATGACAATTGAAAACAAGTTATAAGTAAGTAAAGTGGTGTTTATTAATAACAGATACAAGTTAAACATGGACGAGAAGGTGATCCAGGCGGGAATGTTCGACCAGAAGTCCACCGGCTCCGAGCGGCAACAGTTCTTGCAGAGTATACTGCATCAGGACGGCGACGATGAAGAGGAGGAGAACGAGGTGCCGGACGACGACCTGATAAACGAGATGATCGCCCGCTCGGAGGAGGAGCTGGAGCTGTTCAAGCAGATGGACGTCGAGCGCAAGAACACGGAGACCACGACGCGCCTCATCGACGAGTCCGAGCTGCCCGACTGGCTCGTCAAGGACGACGACGAGGTCGTCTGCACCAAGGTACTCGTTTAAAAAAAGAATAAACCAATCGATTCTTGCTGGACAGTATTAAAGCGCAATCAACTAGATCAGAAGAACACGACCGCCATTTTATTTTATTCACATCAATTCTATTCTATTCTAACAAATATTTTTACATTTAAAAGTTGCTACATAAAAAATAAAAAAATCTATTTCTTAAAAACTTACTATACAAGTCTCAACCGAAGTAGCAATTAACGGCCTCGTTGGTTTAAAAGGGCCATTGGAAAGGCGTTTGGACAGTAGTTTCTTCAAAAGCACGGTACATGTCTGATTTATGAACTAGATATATGACCGCATATGACTGTTGCGACAGGGCCAGGGCTGGAACTACTTGGACGAGGACGAGAGCCTGGGGCGCGGGTCGCGGCAGCGCAAGGAGGTGGACTACACGGACTCGCTCACCGAGAAGGAGTGGCTCAAGGCCATCGACGACGAGTTCGACGAGGAGGACGAGGACGACGACGACGACGAGGTGCTCGACAAGAAGCGCAAGAAGGGACGCAAGCGACGGTAACTTGCATTCACATTTAAGCCTCCATCCCCTACTACCAAGAGTGATCGAAATGATTATATACGCTTTAAATGACAAAAAAAGGCGTCATCGCAAGACGCCTGAGCAATGCGTCAGAGATTAGATTCAAAGAAGACTACGTGTCTTCTAAGTATGAAATCAAATGGAACCGGCGCGAATAGCGTCATGCGCTATTTTATTATCAGTGTGTGAAAGGGACAGCTATAGTACATGTCTATAGTATACATTTTGATGTGAAGTGCGCTGTGAGCGGTCAATGGCATTTATAGGTGACCACGGCCTTATAAACTTGTTATAACTTATAATTAAAACTTTTTGTCTTTGGTAACAGCCGTCAAGACGACTCAGATGAAGAGGAGATGCCGAGCTCGTCGAAAAAGAAGAGCAAGACCGAACTCAACCTACTGAAAAAACGTCTCAAGAGCATCATGAAGAAAGTGATCGATTACTCTGATGAGTAAGTATCTAATGTGTATTTATAGTTTGGCCGAAATCGCTGTACCACTCCTTGGAAATGCGAGACGGGGACGAAGCAGAGCAGCCTTGCTCTGCCTGCCTTGCCACTCACATCACTTTTTTTATGTTAAGATAGACAGACCTATAACACAGATATGCAGTGTGTCCTGCTACTAGAGAAACTGCCTAAGATGTGTGATACAGCGACTCTAGTCAAACTACAGCCGCCAAGATGGATTTGCATAGTTTATTAGTTTTGTGTCTTGTCGAGTACTGCGGTATTGATGATTTTTTCTTATGCGATTGTTGTGTCAGGAGCGGTCGCGTGCTGTCCGAACCGTTCATGAAACTGCCGTCGCGTCGCGAACTTCCCGATTACTACGATCTCATCAAGAAGCCGATGGACATTAAGAAGATTGTTAACAGGATTGATGACGGAAAGGTTAGTCATATAAGGTGACCAAGATGTGTTTTGTATGTTCTATGTTGTTTTAAATTCTTAAACTGTTCTAATGGTAATAAAATAAACACAAGGGCGATTTGGGTGATATTGTTTTGTGTGTTCAGTACACGGACATAACGGAGCTAGAGCGCGACTTCTTCACGCTGTGCGCGAACGCTCAGACCTACAACGAGGAGGCGTCGCTCATCTACGAGGACTCGGTGCGCCTGCGCAACGTCTTCATCGACGTGCGCAGGCGCTACGACGCCGGACACCACTCCGACGACTCGGACGAACCGGACAACAAAGGTACACTACCAATATCTCGTTGCTCTTTTTTCTTTCTAACAAAAAATATATCAATAAGAAATGGCCTAAAATAAAATCTCATGATCTGATTCCAAAATTATACGACACCACATTAACTTTCAGCCAGTCGTTTCGTAAAAAATTAAAAACATTTTCAAAGCACACCAAGTTTGAGCTCTTCCTTACAGGAAACGGCTGAATGATTTTTTTCTAAAATATACGCCGAATGATTCGTTACGTCCTCATGTCTAACGTAATGAAAGGCATTTGAAAAATATTAATACTCACCAGTTATGAAATGTTCCAAGTGGCGGATATCCACCCTAGTCTAAAATTACTTACTATGACTCCTACTAAACTTTCCTGAAAAAAAAAAAATCTCCATACGCGGACTTTCCCACAGGACTGCAGGGGTCCTGTCCTGGATAGATTTCATTATATTTTTTTAATTCACTAGTGTACTCAAATAACACTTAACTCTACTCTTACCACTTTGTTTGACTCACTGACAGATGAGGAAGATTCAGACGGGGAGTCAAACCGCTCCGTTAAAATGAAGATCAAACTGAAGGGAAAGAGCAAGAACACTCCCACCAGGAAACGGAAGCAACGCAAATACATTTCGGACGACGAAGATTACGAGGAAGATTGAATTAACTATTTTATATTTATATGATTCTCTATTATATAAATGTGTGTAGGTCTTTTACTGTTTAGTGATTACAATTTAATTCTATAATAGACTAATACTATTTCGCTTGCCTATTGAGTATTTTTATTACATATGAACATCCGGTACAATAGTTTGACCGTAAAATGACTTTGTTTTCCATATATTGTATGCTTTGACTTTTTTTTATTATAAAATATTGACATTTTTTTTAA
Source organism: Synanthedon myopaeformis (assembly GCA_944738685.1). Lineage (NCBI taxonomy): Eukaryota > Metazoa > Arthropoda > Insecta > Lepidoptera > Sesiidae > Synanthedon > Synanthedon myopaeformis. The sequence goes on along the minus strand of OX122918.1, from coordinate 3,604,961 downwards.
ATTGTGACAATGAAAATAAAAATTTCAGTTATAATATTTTATTAAAATAGACATAAATATGTATATACTTAAATCTTAATTAAGCTTAATATTATTTACAATTATTTTTATTTGTATAACTTCATAATGTATTAGATTATATGTGGTAAATCTTATTTCAACGAAATAAATTGTTTTATTTTCTAAAGCATGTAATTCTTCAGACACCTGGTCTTCAATTTTACAGGGGCTTGCTGTTATGAACCGTGAGTGGGTTAAATATTAGATCAATTATGGCACATGGAAATTTCAGATGAAATTATTGCTAATTGACAATGGATGTTAGTAAAAGCATTTACTGATTCTATCAAAGATCAGAAAGCATATGCAATATGCAAATGCTACGAGGGCTGCACTAAAAGTATTGGGATTGGAATATTTCCATTGTTCCTGGCATAATAAAATCTTTATAATCGAAAACTCCTTGGTTTTATTAATCGAATACCATTTATTTATTTATTTTAAAAAGAACGCGGTCTTGTCGAACTTGTAGTCAGGTGATAATGGAATTGACTCGAGAAAATTCAAGAGCAATGATTATTATGACTTTCAAAGTGGTTTAACACAAAAACAGTGTGTTGATCGGATGCTTTCTGCATTTGGTGATGAAGCCCCATCTAAAATCACAATTTATCGCTGGTTTGCGGAATTTCAACGTGGACGTTGAAACTGCAGTTACCCAAGATAACGTTGATGCCGTGCGTAAGCTGATTGAAGAAGATCGACATGTGACATATCGCGAAATTCAGGCAACTTTAGACATTGGCATGAGTCAAATACAAATAATCTTGCAAGAACAATTACGTGTAAAAAAGTCGTTTTCCCGATGGATCCCGCATTCGTTCTGTGAGGAGCAAAAAGCGGCTCGCGTTACTTGGTACGTCAGAACTCTGGTGATGAATCCTGGATATACGCATACGAACCCGAAATAAAAAACCAGACACGAGTTTGGGTGTTCGAAAATGAGTTGAAGCCAACAAAAGTTTTTCGTTCACGGAGCGTTGCAAAAAAAAAATGGTGGGTACGTTTGTCTCTAAATGGTATGCTAGCATTTGTTTGTATGGAGGTTGTTAGTCGCGCTGAGAAAACTTGAGAATCCTCATGTTGCGATTCGTCGAACCAGAGGTAAACGGTAGTTATGGTTCGACTATGAAGGTCGAACCACATGATCCGTGAACAATGTAGTACGTGTGGTTCGATTCTTAAATCTAACTAACTGGACAAAAAAGTTCACATAGTCCAATCGATCGAACTACGCAGTCAAACCACGTGGCCACAGCGATTAAAGGCCGCTTATGAGAATGCAGGTATAAGTCTATAGACTCATTAAAAAGAAAATTAGTTCAAATGAAGTACATAGAATATAATTGCATAGATCACTATTAGGAAATATTTCCCCTACGCAAGAACTAGCTAGGGTGTTAGTTCAGCAAGTGCCAAAATAATGCTTCCCTAATTTTCATCTTTAATTGTAACTGTGACCTTTCTGCTGTCCTTATGTTTGAAATCTGCCCATTTGTAAAGAACGCCATGTGTGTTACGCATGTGTTTGTTGAGACTAGTACTGTGAGTGAACCTCTGAGCACAGGTTGGGCACGGAAAGGGCTTTGTTCGTGTGTGCACCCGTTTGTGACGAGTCAAGTCACCTCTGGTGCAGAATGTTTGGTCACATATGTTGCATTTAAATGCCTTGTCACCTGCATGCCTGAAAAAGAAAATTATATAATATTATTGTATATCAACATTATGGTGAGCCCCTTGGTCGAGTGGTTAAGGTGCTTTCTTGCTCACTAACCGACAACAGCACACATGCTGTTATTTCATGGTGGTCTTCTGTAAGGGGGTGGTCACCGGTGCCAGATGGGCTGCCTAAGGTGATTGCGAAATGCAGTGCCCCCCTGCTTCTACTTTCCGAATCCAGACCAAAGCCATCTTTGTAAAGTTCATTTCCAAAGTTGACCCTGCCATGAATCAAACTGGCTTCCTTATTATCTAACAGCAGATGACTTGCGACAGGCGAAAACTTTCTATCACACTAAATCGGTGTTTTTGGTATCACATAACTCATAACAAAGGTGTGGCTTGCGATAAGGCCTCTTACGGACAATAACTAAAATTAAACTGCATCATTTCTGTATGGCAGCACACGCGATAGCAAGTCGTCTGGTGTTGGCTGCTGTTAGATAATAAGGCAGCCGGGTCCCCTGAGATTGAGCCGACCCGGACCCTAACCACTTATCCAACATGCTCATCAAATCAGGTATTTGTACTTGTTCAATCAGGCACCTTTTCAGATGTATGATTAAAAGCCTTTTTGCGTGAGTCTTATAGCCGCACATGTGACATTCAACATTCTTCTCTGTATTGTGTATCTTTTTATGGTTGGTCAACTCAGATGCAGTAACAAACGTATCTCCACAATCCTCACAACTATAGTTACGGATGTTGTAATGTCTCCTCAAGTGATTCTTCAATGATTCCTTTGACTTTAAAACCTTATGGCAAACGTCACAAGAAAATTTTCCACTCTCGTGAACGTGTTGGTGTTTCTTCAGTGAGAATGTGTGCTTGAATTGCTTTCCACAAGTAGAACACACATGATGGACAGCACTACTGTGAACCTTGCGATGAGCTGCAAGCCCCGAAGGCTGTGTGAATCCTTTTCCACACTCGCATTGATATGGTCTTTCTCCATCATGTCGTCTCATATGATGTACCAATGTCTGGCTGTGTGGTGTCGAATAAGAGCATTTAGTGCAATGATAACGACGAGCAGTACCAAAACCTGTTACATTGCCGACATGTTTCCTTTTTTGGTGCATACACACTATATGTTTGTGCAGCGACACTTCAGTCTTAAGAATTTTACTACATATACTACATTTAAAGTTGTTATCGTTTTTAATACTACTTTGATTTAATTTCAAATTGTTATATTTATAAAATCTCTCTTGGTTATTTAATTCGTCGTCAGTTTTAATAATTTTCTCATCAGAGTCTTCATAAAAATCGTGAGTTTCATCATCTTTTGGGTCCGGTTTAATTTCTTCAGAAGCGTGTGAATACATGATTCCATATTCTTGTGATGCATTACATAAACTCTTGTATTTCTCTTCAAAACTTACACATTTTAGTCTGAATATGTTAGCACTCTCCAATTGATCAGTACATACATCGCAAATAACTGTTGGCAAGTTTTTGTTGAACTTAAGAGTAATTTTAAAGCATAAACCGATTTTTTCTAAAATTTCTTTAGATCTGTCCTCAGTAGTAAACAAATTTGTAGTGTTGTTAATATTTATAGTTTGCAAACATATTCGACAAATTGTTTGCATCTTGGCTTGCCTGTGATTTGTCCTTATGATAACTAATGTCCGCAGGTACCTAAGATTATTCTATACATACAGTATCTAATAATTATCGCTAAATCTTTCAAATAAATTACAAATAATAATAAACAAAAACAAAACAGTAAACACAAGTCCATAGAGTAACTTACTAACTAATCTAACTATACAAAAGAGCAAACAAACCTGCACAGAGTACTTTTATGACAATCGAGAAAACCAATGTTTTGACATTGGTTTTCTCGATTGTCATAAAAGTACTCTGTACTTAATGAAAATATGATTCTAATTTTTTGGGTACGCCGTACCGTATGCCATTGCTTTTTAAACTGAAAGCAAGACCCATAGTCAAAAAAATTGATTGAAAATAGCGTTTGCTCTTTTCTATGCTATTTACTTTTCGCTGTCAATATATATATATTATGCACGTGCACTTGAAGCGGTTGGTTATTAAAAAAAAACTGAGTCTTTTTGGGCAGCGTTCGGGAAGTTCAGACAATGTGTGTTGCCAGTATGACATATGGCTCTGAAACGTGGTCTCTTACAATGTTTTGTTGAGCTATTTTAAATTATGGCAGAGGGAGGCCTATGTCCAGCAGTCGACGTCCTACATCTCGTGACGACGAACTGGAAAGGCTTTTTTACTGTGTCGTACGCAATATTTAATAATTTATTTTCTATATTAGGTACTTATTGTTTCTCTCTCTAAACTAGATAATTTCGGCCGATGAGGGATGGCTCATTCTCACTCATTATTGTTTAACAAAATAAAAATACGCTATACTGTTCATAATATTTATTGAAAGCAAATTTAAGCATCTGCCTGAGCTTGAAGACGTTTGATGAAGGACGCCTTCTTCTGCTTGATCCTGTTCTTCCTCTCAGCCAGAGTGAGCTTCCGTTTATTCCAGCGTTTCTTTTTGGCAGGATCCTTCTTGGCTTCCTTCTTCTTGTGAGCGGGATCGGCGCGGATGGATTCATGTGCCTTCTTGTAAATACCTTCAATCTGTGACCAAAAATATATAATGTAATATTTCCCTAATCCAAAAGATACTTTGTATTTTTTTGAAATCAAAACTTTTGTATATATAATACTTACTTTAGATTTTTAATAATTATACAATGAGTTAATTATGTACAATTCTACATTATAATAATAAAAACTCACGAGTAGCTTTTTTATAGCCATCTAACATTATTTGTTTATTACAAAATGTTGCAACATGAGTAACTTTATGAAATAAACGAATAATAATTTTCAGAAAGCAAAACATATTGCAAAACTTTATTTAGTCCAAATTCGACACTAGTCCCAATTTTTTAAAACTAGTAATTTGTTTGGACGTAACAATCAATCTTTACTTATTTGTGCAAATAATAATTACAAAAATATTCAGACATGTTCATACAAAAAGGATTAAAAATTACAATGTTTAATCCTTTTCAAAATAAGTTGTGTTATAAATGTCTAGTGTTATTTAACTCACAGCATCGGCAACAACACCATTCTTGATGTATTTGCCAAACTGCCTCTTGAAGGAATCTTCGTCTTCTTGTTCAAGATTACGCATGTACTCTGCCACATGCAAGCCAAAGATATGAGCCCTGTGGGAAAAAGAAAATTATATTGAAGCAGAAAATTATTATTTTATTTTGATTCAATTATGTTTTAATATAAACAGTGAGCTGTTTTCAATGCCGGTTCAAAGAAATCATTGAAAATCTCTTTTAACAACCAAAAGCGTTGTAATTTATATAAGCTCCTTTAAGGCTGTCCAATTAGAAAAAAATATCTAATAATTGGAGGATGAATGGAGCTGTTTTTATATGAAACAAACAATTGTATTAAAAGGATTTTCTTTAAAATAAAAATAAATGTTGTATTCCCCTTATATAATCATCAACATTTTAGCCTTAGGATGTCCACTGCTGGACATTGGGACTCTCCTATAATTTTCCAATAAGACTGGTCAGAAGCCGTCCACCTTCTACTCGCGGCCATTACCATCTTTATCGCTGTGATGACGACGGTAGCGCCGCTACCCGAATATATTTTATATTTTTAGATGACCCTTCGGAACCTATAACTTTTACAGGATAAAAAGTATCCTATATATGCAGGTATTTCATCTAAATCCATTCAGCTGTTTTTGCGTGAAAGAGAACCAAACATTCATACACACCCACATTCTGGATTCTGTTTGTTTTGTGTTTTACGTTTTTTTTTTTTGAGCACAATTCATATAAAGCAACCTCAAATCTGACAGAAATAATATTAATTGTATGAACATTCTCATTGGACTATTACAAATTGTGTGGATGGCAAAATGCCGTTACTGTACCTGTGAGTTTCAGCATTGAATTTCTTGGATTCAGCATCATAACCAGGGAACCTCTTTATGGAATGCGGGACATTGAGACCACCGTCCACAGCGCCCTTCATGGCTCCGAAAACACGTGCTCCGGTGGTTGTGCGTGCCAGACCCACATCCAAGTAGCATCTAAAATAAGGACCAATATTTCAGTTTCTTTTTCTCCTTATATAAATTAATTATTCACAAATTCTGAACATATCAGAAAATTACGATACAACATTTGTTTGTGCACTTTGTACGGGTGCTTTCAGTCCGCCCGTAATATATCATCATTTAGTTAGAAGATATTCCAAATTTTCAAGTGTCTTATAAGACCTACTCCTACTATTCTTTCAATTGTCATACAGTTACAATCAGACGTTAGTTTTATAAAATTTGATCAGTTAAAAATACATACTTATTGTAATAATGACAAAAACGGGCAATTTTTGACCAGGTTTTTTTTAAACTAAGAATCTAAATGTTAAAAATAATTTTTAATTTTGTAAATATAAATGTTTGCAAGTTGAATGAGTAATTAAATGAAATCATACCTGAATGCGCCGGGGCCATTGTCAACGGGTTCTACATTGTACTCATCACCGGTAACTTCTGTAGCACCCGAGTAAAGGGAATCAAGACCTAACTTTTGCAACAGTCTGCGAGCCAGCAACAGACCTGTGCAATATGCGGCAGCGTAGTTCGTCAGACCCACCTGAGACAAAATCCACTTATATACTCCTTCAGATTCAGACAATTACACCTTTAGCTTTGCAAAGGATAAACAAACAATCAGAATGAACTTAAAGCAACATTTTTGGGTGCATTTGTACATTGCTTCAGACCGCCCGTTCAACTTCATCATTCAATTTTACAACTTTAGTACCTAACAAAATGTATTAATTAGACATATTATAAACAACTACAATTATAAGAACAAATTCATCACTAAAGAAATATATCAAAAAAACTCAAAAAAATTACACTCAAAAAAATGGTGGTGATGTTTGTCTCTAAAACAGGCCATGTTGCGACTATTCCTCTTGAGGGACAAAGAACGGTCAATGCAGAATGGTATGCTAGCATTTGTTTGCCGCAGGTCATTTAAACAAAAATATAATTTACCTTAATGCCATAGTTGGGTAATTCATGCGAGTATGCGGCGCATACCACATGATCTCCTTCTATGCGTGAATAAGCCACCTGGCAAGTGACATCTTTGTTGGATAGGCGCACAATCAAACGGTACTTTGGTGTATTGTACTTGTTTTTATCCTAAAAACATAGTATAAGTTAATAATTTATCTATGTCAATATTATTTTTAATGATGATAATATTATGAAGATCCACCTCTATTACAATTATTGAATAGACATTTTAATTTTAATAGACAGTTTTAAACAACATCCAATGGCTTTGAATAAAAGAATTTATACAATTTTGATGGAAAAATATTTACACCTATTTAGGTATTTCAATAACTAATAAAATAATATAATTTAAATACTGTGGACTCTATATTACATATTTTGCATTGTAATATATTTACAAAAACAATTTTACAATAAACAAATTAAAAAAGTAAAAAATCACTCATTGGTCTATCAATGGGCTAGCAAATTCATGTGCAACTAAAGCAAAGATGTGATTTCAAGAACATGCCATTTTGAAAGAAAGAAATTTATTCACGCAACACAAAGACACAAACATAATACAAAAACCACAAAAACAGAAATTAATAAACAGGTAAAAGATGTATATGTGCTCGCGGCAATGAAATGGATACTGACTCACTACACAAACATATTATTATACAACATAATTACACTATACAAACATATTTAATGAATTACTTAGATATGAATTATATACAGAAATAAACAAAATCATAAAATGCTATTAACCTAATTTTATTTCATCACTATGATCCAACTAGTATAACTGCTAATCTGACTAGATATTAATTAAATATCTAATAAACAAAAGGTATCACTCCAAGAGATTAAAATTTGTATAGCCAATTTACTAAGGTTCATTCAACTCTAGTAATTTTAATACTAATAATAATATCATAAATGCAAGCTTGTATAGATGTTCGTTACTCATCATGCATAAACGGCCGAATAGATTTGGATGAAATTTAGCACGCAGATAGTTTATTATCTTAAATATTAGGTTAGGTTAGGAAAAATATGTACATATAACAAATTTAAAAGTAGATATTAAATTTTTACCTGAACAATCAAACGTTTACGAGCATAGTAATCAGTCTTGCCTTCACGGCGCCTCTTGAATTTGACTTGATACCTTTTAAAGTATTGTTTATTCTTCACCACTTTCACAAAACCCTATAACCAAAGTCACCGATTAGAATGTTATAAATGGAAATTAACGAGCTGCTTATGGAAAGACAAAATATCAGAGACACTTTATAATCATTAATGCTACATTAGAACAAAACAGCATTGCAATACCCATAGAACATGGTTATGGCAAATAAAATTATGTTCTTTCTACAGCATCAGATGACGCGCATGTGTCAGAAAATCATCATGTATAAAAATAATAACATTAATAAGTTTTAGCGTTCAATTATGTTCAATCTAAACTTTTACAAACGTAATAATTGGAATAGTTAGCAAAATTCTTCCACAGTATCGGCATATGTTGACCGACACATTAGGTTAATCCACTATTTCTCTCAACATCTCGTTTATATTTTTTTAAATAACTTTACATGTAATATATAAGTTATAAGCACTATTCACTTTTACTCATATTTTTCTTAAAAAAGCTCACCATTTTAGTAAAATTCACTTATTCCAAACACACGGTTCCCGCAAGGGACACCAACCAAAGAAAGAGACACGCGACGAGTTTTTTTTGACATGACATTTGAAACTTTTGACAGCAGGATAAGGGTTGCCAGAATAAAATTAATATATTAATGAAAAGTTCGCTGATGTAAAAATATTTGTGCTGCAGAAGTCAGATTATATTGCTGACAAAATACATGCAAATGGATAATTTTTTTTCACAATGTGTAACAGTTTACATTTGATAATGACACAGAATGTAGGTATATTTAATGTTAAAATTTTTAACGGAAGTTTTATTTGAAGAGAAACTGCGCAGGTCATTCTTAGAAAATTATTTTCGAACCTATGGTATATTAATTTACTTTCATTGTGTTTGAGGATAGATAAATAACAACTTATTACAATTTATATTGATTAATAAATAAATACCAAATATCTACCTATATGCTGCCTATAGGTGAAAATTTCAATTAGAACAATGTGCACAATAATAAAAAACATTCTCAAAGGTACTTATATAACTTTATATCTATCCATTAACCATTATTTTCGAAAGTTTTCCTTCCAATCTTGGGATGTAATATATTCATAGATATCAGAAACCATAATTGCTTGTTCTATACCATTGCTATACTTTGTTTTTTAATTCGAAGGAGTAATTTGACATTTCCTGGGTTGCAGGTTTTTGATCATACAAAAAAATAGTGATGTCACCTAATCGAACTTAGTAAAAAAAACTTACGGTTTTATAAAACCGTAATCAATGCTTTATTGAACATCAATTAGTTTAGAATTATATTTTTTGCAAAGTTCGTTCTATAAGTCGCAATTCTTTTCGATTATTATAATATTTAAGATGAGAATATTTTCGTAGGTGACGTTTTTTATTCATTAAAAATCGATTTGGTCATTAGTAATCCTGCTTTAAACGAAATTCAAACCTTAAAATGACAATAATGCGAATGTTAAATAAATAAAACAAGATAGTTAAGTTCGGTGGCAGCAGAGGATGCAAAAAAAACCGATTTTACTTAAGAATACTTTTAATAAAAAACTGTTACATTAATTTAGCTTAAAACTACGTGTAAGTGACACCGGTCGATGTTAGATCCAAATGTCGCAAAGAATTTGCTTATAACTACGTTGAAGTGGACACTGGTCGATGTTAGATCCAAATGCCGCCGATTGTTCTCCGACAGGAGTATTTAAGTCGGCCCTTGGGGCAGGTGCGCGATGATTCAAACTGATTCATACATCCGAAAATCATGTGTAATTAATTTAGTAAGGTTGCAATGCTTCGGGGAATCGCTTGTAGATGTGTCGTAATACCATTCATGCAGATGACGGTTGTTTGGTGACTCTTGCGTGTTGCAATCCTAACTGGAAATGTTTTCCGTACGGGCGCGATCTTTCAGGGAATTGCATGTTGCAATACCACCCATATAGATGACGTTCCTTTGGTGGTTCTTGCATGATGAAATCGTAACAAGATCAAAAATATTTTTACCGTAAAATAAAACTAAGTAAAAACCGATATTAGTATAGCACTACGGAAAAAACGCTGGTAACATTATTTTAAAATTTGACATTGGGAGCTGTCAAATTACTTCTTCGAATTAAAAAACACATCTCATAGATGTGGTGCCTTGAATTAGCACCTGCGGTATATTTTTCAGTAACATCATCACTAACGAATACCAATTCCAAAATATAAAAGGACTTAACGAAATTGGAATTCATTTTAATTATCAAATACCTTTTTTTTTTTTTTTTTATTTATAATATTTAACAATTTTAAGACTAATATATAAAATAACATGTAAAATGATAACACTAAAAACCACTGAGGTTTAATCTCGTGTTATCATTTGTAATTATTAATAAAATCTAACTATATACTATTAATTACAGTTTAAAAAATATTGCTTTAACTTAAATTTAATATTTTTAATTGTTATATTGTTACATAGATCTGAAGGTAGATTATTGATAAGGTGTGGGACAATGTAAGCGGTAGTTCTTTCGCCGTACGTATTATTGGAGCGTTGTGTACGTAACCGTTTTTTTGAAATTGCTCTGGTGTATATAGGATGTTCTATCAATTTTTTTAAGGATTTTAAAAGCATATACCTATGTAACGTATTTTCATTAAACCATTACCAGCTCAACATTGATTTATTTGAACTTTTTGCCAAAGAGTCTATTTTGTCGACTTGCTTTTATATAAAAATTATTACCTCAAATCCTTCCTAACATTTTCCAATAGGGTAGATGCTTATTTTTCAATAATTATGTTTGAAATGTTTAAAGTTAATTATTAATTAAGTTTAAATATTTTTAACAACAGCTATACTTTTTTGTTATTTTGCATAAATAATAACCGGATAAAACACAAAACAAATCTCATTTAAATTTTGCCGCATAAACACTCATGTCGTCACGTGATCTGTATCGTATGGCGCCATATTATTCAAACAAAACAAACCATTTAAGTCCGGCAATTTAATTTGCAATGTGTATGCTATATGTAATGTAATTAAATAACTTAAAATGCGATATATAACTTAAAATTAACCAATAATTAAGTTCAAACACTTTTTGAAAAATAAGCAAAAAACCAAATCCGTAGATCTTTTTGCTTCTATCTACAATTTGTCATGTTTTCTTACTTCGCTTTTTAAAAATACCAAGATACCTTGAAATCTCATAAAATGTTCTTTGTACTTGTAATGGACACTGCTCTTATATAATTACATAATATTTTTCATTCAAAAGTACGGTCAAAATCGGTCCAGCCGTTTCGGAAATTAGTCGGGACGGGAAACATTTAAAATTGCTTTTTGTTAAATAAGTACCGTATTATATACTTTGATATACTGACATTTAGCGAAAAACAATTTGATATTACAAAACTTCAGTTTTATTTATTAAGGAAAAGATAATAGATAGCATAGCAATAGATAGAGGCAAAAATTGTCCTGTAGGTATAAAAATTCTTTCAGCCCGTAATGTCAACGTAGGTTATTGAATTTCAGGGAATATGTCACTTTTGACAGTACTTCGTTATGGCTTCCTCTTATTCATATCCTGAATTATTTTTGGCGGGTTTTATATTTACCTTGCCGTTTCTATATGAAAAAAGCAATGTTTTCCGATACTATTTGAAGTTTTTCCTTTATTACGCTTACGTACTAATTACGTGTACTATATTATTACCTGTAGTGCTAATATATCCCCGCGATGTTACGAATCTAGTGTAAGATATTGATTTTTTTTTCAACATACTTACGTATTCTTGAATATCGTTTTGTAATTAATTGATTATATTCTCTTTTCCAGCGTTGCTTCCAGGTTCTGCCGCTATGCTTCGTATATAGTAGGTATAGAATGGGAACTTAGGGGTATGGAACATTGGGATGCTGACCAGTGTTATATTGTGATATCGAATCATCAGAGTTCTTTAGATATTTTGGGTAAGTCAAAGTTGTGTCTAAAACTATATTACTATAAAAAATGTAAACAAAAATACCAATGTGTTTTTATTTTCCAAGGCATGTTTGAGATGTGGCCCCGTATGAAGCGTTGTACGGTGGTTGCAAAGAGACCTTTGATGTTCGCTGGTTCTTTTGGCTTTGGAGCATGGCTTTCGGGTCTTGTTTTTATTGATCGATTAAAAACTGACAAAGCAAGGCAACTAATGAAGCAGGCAACAGAGAGAGTTATAATGGAAAAGGTAACATTGGAATCAATTTTATATACCGGGAATGTCGCGGATATTCGCATCCACAAATGTGGAACTTTCGAATCGATTTAGATATCCGCAATAGTTAAAATATTTAAATAATTTTCAATATTTCAGACAAAACTGTGGGTTTTCCCAGAAGGTGCGAGATATAATAAGGGCATTATACAACCGTTTAAAAAAGGCGCATTTTATCTAGCCATCGACGCCCAAATTCCAATTATGCCTGTTGTATTCAGTCAATATTACTTCCTTGATAATGATGGTAAAACTTTTGAACCAGGTAAGTGTAATAACTTTTATCATTAATTTATCCACAAAAAATAATTACAATCTAATATGTATAAAAAATTATTTTTTATATAGGAAAAGTGGTTATTACTACTTTACCACCAATACCAACAAAAGGCATGACCCGTGATGACATAGATAAACTGTCAGAGATGGCTCGCGAGGAAATGATAAAAGAATTTAATGAAAGTTCCAAAAACCTTGTCACGCAAAAGAAAATAGTTATATAAGTGGAAAAAGTTTAATTTTTAACCATTAACTTAAGACATAATAGATTTCTTATTTACTTTGACTAGTCAAATAGCTTTATAGAAATGAAATTTTTAAACCAAAGATTTTTAAACTTAGTTCAATTTAAGAAATAATTAATCATATTATATTTTATTGTGATACATATTACCTGTTTTAAATAGATATTTGAAAGTGCTTAGTGAGTTGTTTATAAATATTTCGATTGTCATTAGCATTTTATACTTCATATTATTTAAACTTGGCATTATTATATTATATTGATTTATATGTAAAAATGTCTTGTTAACAGTGGTACTGTTACATAGTTCTATTTACTCATATGTACATATGTTACCATTTCAATCAGGGTTTTTTATTGCTGTAGGAAAATGTTTTCATTTCAGCTTGTACTACACAGTATTATTATATTAAGTAATATCTAAAGCTGGTGGCAATTTTTCTCTTTTAAAAAGACTATTATTGTTCTAGTATTATTCATGATTCTTGATATTATTTTACAAAACGCTAAATAATTTAAGCAAAATAATATTTGAGATTTTTTTTTCTGCTGTTCTCTTATATCAAAATGTCAATTTACACGAAAAAATTTATTTTATAATTATATCTCTTATCATTAAAAAAAAAAAACAATTTGTATGTTTTTATTGCCGCTTTGTTTTGTCACTAGTAAGAAATAAATCTAAGGGGGATAATTTACGTTCTGAAATTATATGATGATATGATTTTTATTGAAATGTATTATCCGATACAGTCATAACCATCTTTATTGTAATAGATGAGTGTTTAATTTGAAATCACCAGGCAAAAATTTATTTTTTGTTAAAAAAAATGTGATTCTACATATTAAATAAATTTAGTGTAGCTAATTTAGTTGTATAAGGTACAAAATATTTAATCAATAAATCAAGCTTAACGCTTGATTATCTTCACTTGGCTGAGCCAAGATTGGTATTATTATAATTTGGGCTGTGTTTTTCGATGACATTATTCATAAAATGTGAGGTTGTGAGAGTGTATGTAATATTAATTCTAAAGTATTATATATCGTTAAGACAGGGTGATAATAAAGATGAAAGAAAAATAGTGTTAATACTCAATCAAAGAATACAATAATAAAGGGATAATATTCTTTTATTTGAAACCATAACAAACATGACTGGTGTTTCGATGACATGCAATTATTGCAATGATTGCATATTGAATTATAAGTAGATTTATATTATAAATTAGTATTTCTTCCACACCCATTCAAATTTTAGAAAATAAGTTTACTTCCTCGTTAAATTTTGAACTTGAGTATAAAATGTTTTGCAATCACATGTATCGTCGTTGTCAAACCGAAATCTCCTATGTGCACTTTTTTGACTTTAATAAATAGCACTGTCTTTTATATCGTATTAAAAAACTGCCAAGTGCTTATGAACACTATTTGTCGAACTACGACCTCTTAATAAAATATGCTATGTGCAGCACCTAGAATCTGTTGTGTGCAAAATTTACTCTATTATCAAAACAATAAAAAATATATTAAAATTTCATGTTTAAAAGATAAATAAGTTTTCAAATAAAATACTTTTTTTAAGTAAAATCATTCTGAAAAACTTTTTTGTCAATATCCCAAAATTATACTTTTTACACATAGCAGATTTTGGTTTGACAACAACTTTATCCCACTTAATTCCATTTCGTTATGAAAAAAAAAAGTGTAAAATAAATAAAATTTAGATTTAATTATTGCTTTAGCATTAATTTCACTAAACCCTCCAAAAAAAAGGGGAACTCATTTGAAATCTCTTATTAATACTCCTACACTAAAACTTTTTTTTATGTACACCTATTTATATATTATATATAATTTATTGTATAAATGAATTAAATACCTTGTAGGCATATTTGCGCATATTAATAAATAGTTTTAACTAAATGAGAATTTCATTTAATTAATTCCAATTCTCTTCCCAACCATCATTTTCATCTATCTCCTCGTTGGGGACAAAATTCAATTTACTGCTTATATTTTGTGTAGTATTTATGGTCGCCACAGTTTGTTTCTCAATGACGGGCGTCATGTCTGCAAAATAGTCCAATTCCTCTGAATTTCTTTTAGCATAATCGAATTTCTGGTTTTTTATGTCCAACTCTGTAATGTCTAGAATGTTCTTTTTCGCTTCCAACGCGGCCTCTTGCATAAGAGAAGATTTCGCGCTTTTTATTATAGAATTATCCACATCATTTATTCTTTCTGAAGTGTTTAGTTCTTCTATATGAACCGCTGTTTCCTCTGAATGTTCAGCTTCAATTAGGAGTATTTTTTGATTTGAATTTTCCCAATCGCTCCAACCATCTTCACTTGCGTTTGATATTGGCAATACCATTTCATTTTCCACAGATTCACCTCCAACAGGAGACGGTCTTTCGTTCAACAATAACGCGTTTTCAAATGTATTTTGCTCGATCGCTTCAAACACTTGCTCTGAACACGTGAAATCTTTTAAAGATTTCGACGTTAGATACGTATCGTCCTCGAGTACATTGGAAGCTGGTGTCGACGATAGCTGGTTAGTTTTTGATGAATTCGGTCGTCCGTCTGTGAAAAGTTTTGACCTTTTACCACCGATGACCGTGTCTGCACCGAGAATTGGTACGAGCTCACTTAAACACATAAGAGTGGACGCAACTAGAGTATCATCCGTGTCTTTAATTCCGAGTAGAAGCTGAAAATGAAAAAAATAATAGATACTTATTATTCCTAATCACGATAATTTCTGTGGAAATACCTCAAAAGAGGTTTATCTAGGAACTTTGTCAAATTCTAGTACTTCGCGCTGTGATGACAGCGGCGTCCAATATATAAAATCTATATATATAAAAGGAGATGTGTATGTATATATGGACTCTGAAACCGCTGAACCGATTTTGATGAAATTTTGAGACAACCTTCAGATTAGTCCAGTGGGTAATCCTGTGAAGTTTGGTAGCGATCGGACGCGGACGAAGTCGCTGGCACCTACTAGTATTGGATAAAAAATTTAAATATAAAATATTTCTAGATGGAATCTAAAATTTTTCGAGAATAAAAAGTATCCTATATGTTAATCTAGGTTATAATCTATCTGTGTGCTAATTATCATCCAAATACATTTTTGTGTGAAAGAGTAATAAACATCTTCACACACGTTTGCATTCATAATATTAGTAGAATTAATTATTAATCTTACCTCTGGTAAAATGTGCTGGGAAAGTTCTTCATGGGAAAACACATGCACGAACTTTGAGAAATGTGTCAGTAGCAGCATCCTTATTTGGTTATCTCTAACGGCAAACAACTGCATCAGTCTTGGCTTCACATGTTCCTTGAACACACTCATACTGAAAAAACCTTTGTTCTCTTCGTGTTGAGTTCTTTCTGTAATGTGAAGAGTTATAAGAAAATTTCGGTAATTATCAAACTACAGCGCATACGAAGTCGCGGGCATAGCTTGTATGTTTTTTTTTTAAATAAAAGTAGCCTAAGTTACTCCTTACAACATCAGCTATCTGCCAGTGAAAGTCCCGTCAAAATCGATCCAGCTGTTTCGGAGATTAGCCAAAACAAACAGACAAAATAAATCATATATACTTTTATACACAGTAAGTAAAAATAAAATTGCAATTTTATTTATTAGTATAAAAGTACAGATAATAACCTAATTATTTTACAACAAAATTCTTTCAAGGAGCTAATTAAAAATTTTTTTTTACCATTTTTAGGTTTGAGTATGAATGGTATCACTTTTTTTCTAGCTGTTTTATCCAACATTGTCAATCTAGAGAGAAGCAATCCGCTTAGTTGTTTAGCGACAGTTTCTTCATCGTAACATTTCAAACTGTCCAAAATACTGGCGAAGAACTGATTCCTTTCATCTTCTCCTTTCAGCGGGAGAAAATTCAAAAACTTATATATTGTAATAAATTCGTGATTGAAAAAATTATGTTGTAGAACTTCCGATAAACTAGGTCTTTTCGCAGGCTCTTGATGCTGAAGTTTTTCTTTACAAAACTTTTTGAACTCTCTCAAATGGGGTACATCCTCTGTAAAAACAATATAGACGATAATTGACGAGCATATTGGATGAGCGGTTAGGGTACTCGATTGTCTGTCTCAGGGGTCCCGGGTTTAATTCCCGGCAAGCTCAACTTTGGAATGAACTTTAGTCTGGCTTTAGTCAGCCCGTCTGGCCTGGTCAGCCTGGTCTGGCTAGGTCTCAACTGCAAGACATTTTAGCCATTCTCCCAAAATTTATATCCGTACTTCCGTACTAATATTATAAATGCGAAAGTATGTTTGGATGTTTGTAACTCTTTCACACAAAAACTACTGAACCGATCACCATGAAATTTTGCATACACGTTGTCTGGGACACCAGAAAGGACATAGGGTACCTTTCATCCAGAAAAAAGGACTATTCCCAAGGGATAAATAAAAAATAAAAAACTAACGCCTGGCCAAAGTGTTATAGCAACACGAGGTCAAGCGCTATATTGCTTTTTTTTTTAAATTTTCAACGCGAACGAAGTCGCGAGCATCAGCTAGTATGTTATAAAATTAAAAATTTATATTTTTAAAAGTTAATATAAGTATAGAGAAACACATAATATATGTAATAGAGAAGTGTCTGTATAAGTACCATCTTTCCTGTTATGATAAACATCTTCAACTAAAACAGCAAATCCATACTGGTCCACCTTTGATGTAATCTCATAGGAATCTTCATTGGGATCAATCGCTTTGTCATACCTGAAAATATCTAGTTTTGTCAATTAATGAATAACTGAAGATATTATTGTTGTGCATTAAATATGTGTGCATCTTGTTACAAAGGTATTATCAAATATTGAACAAATAAATGTTTTTTCCAAAAATATTGGAATTAAATAAATATTCCCTAGTAAACTCCATTTTTTAAGTTAAGTTTAATGAGTACCTGTGCAATCTTGCATGTTTTAAGTAAGCTGGAGTCAATTCCTTGAATGAGCATAAATACTGTAGTCCACCCAACTTCCACTGTCCGTCACCGGTAACATAAATGGCAGATACACTGACATTATTATGTGACATGCTCGCCTAAAATTAAATAAATGTATCTTAATGCCAAATATTTTTTAATTAAATTGTATTAAAAATATTTACTACATTCTATTGAATTAAATATTTTTATTCAAATTTATTTCGCTTTTTTGTAGCTAAAGTCTGTTTTCTTCGTGTAAACCAAATGTCATATTTAATTTATTGCATTATATTTAACACTAAATGTATTAAATGAAATTACCTGTTCATGTAAAAAAACTAAAGCTCTTAAAATATTGTTCAAACCGATGCAAATTTGAAGTGGAGTCAGGGAATACAGCACTTGAGAGAGAGGCTGTACAAATTCTGTCGCCAAATGTAGAATTGATTTTTGTTGCCACACCGATATATATCGCACTATACATGGGTGGCGATATTTGATGAGATTCTAAAAATAGAGATATATTATGTTATACACAATTATTTCTATTACTAGCGACTCTCTCACAGCTACGCCCAGTATGGAATTTTTTATATACACAAACCTTCCCCAAAATCCGTTGGGTAGTTTAGATGTAGTTAGCAAAGAAACAGACAGACACAGATAGTTTTGTCAACTGCTGCAAAATATTGTTTTTTTTTTCTACTTACATAAAAATTTAATTGTTATTAATTACTTTACATACAGACGCGGACAGCGTCTTCAATTTATATTATGTATGTAAGGGTAAGGATAGGTTATCAATATTTTATTATTTTAGTTACAAAAACTTACAACCACTTACATTTGAAAATTTCTCCAAAGGTGTTGACACAGCCCATAAAGGTCCGAGAGTAGTGCCTCCTTTGAACACAGAGACAGACCCGTCACCTCTTAAGCTAAAATATCTACAGCTGTCGCTAATAGTTGCTTGATATTGAGACCAAAAGTCCGTTGTCTCCGTTGCTTTTTCATCAATTTCTAGGCCATTGAGATTAGATGCCTCGTTACCCATTATAGAAGATCCGTTTCAATTTATCTTATCATTCCCTACGAAATCACCGTAAGTTACAACTTTAAAACCATTTAAAATGCTAATATAACTTCAATACCTAGTTAGTTTAATATTACTATTTTATCAGAGGTATTATCAACATCATTTCGCAATCAATTTGCCAAAAATGTAATTATAAATGGTTATTATCATATTGTGATAGATAAATAAAATAAGTCACACAACAATTATTATAACGATATTACGATTACGATAATAAATTAATATCACCTCACCACATCATTGACATTTCATTTGATTTGTTTGACAGAGACAACAACAGTGCACAGATCAATACGTTATCTCGTGTCACAACAGTCAGTGTCACTGGTTGACTTCGACATAATTTCTTTGATAACTTTTTATTTTAATGACAATCGTTAATAAAAAGTTACATAATTATTACATTTAAAGTTAGATTAGCCTAAATTTTCAAATAAAATAAAATAATGTGTTGGACTAGTGTAATACTCCAGTATAATTTTTATTTTATTTTAATAGTGTTCTGTGTTTGGAATTGTCAGACTGACAGACCAGATGTCAACAATTCAATGAAGTTGAACTAATATTTAATAACTATTGAAAAATATATTATTTACTGAATTCAGCTTAGCTTAATATAAGCATGGCATCGGCTTTACTAAAAAAAGTTTTAATTTCAAATCCCAACACTATTCGCAAAGCAGCTGAAATATTTTCTATTACTGCAAGGAACCGTAAGATTCTTTTCTATTTAATGAATGAAAATTAACCAATGAATTTACAGCTGTTACGTCATTCGTATTTTTCAGATTGGAATTATCAATACAAACCGGGTCCATACCCTAAAACTCCAGAGGAAAGAGCTGCAGCAGCAAAGAAATATGATATGACAGTCGAAGAATATCAACCCTATCCTGAAGACATGGGATATGGCGACTATCCCAAACTGCCTGACATTGGTGCAGATTCTAAGGACCCACATTACCCATACGATTGTCCAGAGTTCAAGCGGAACTTTAATGAGCCGGTAAGAAGTTTTTTATAAAGGAAAAATACCACAATTTTTTTTAAAATTGTAATGAAATTAATTTCTGTTTTAAGATCCATGCAAGAGCTGAAATTTTTGGTGAAGACCGATATGACATCAGTATGAAGCCAAGGTTTTCTGTATTGTATCAATTTACATTTCTCATGTGTGTGTTAGGAGGGTCCTTTACTTTATACTTTTTCTTGGAAGATTTCAAAATGGGAAGACCCGTTACAATGAAGCAGTACCCTAATAATGGACCCCATTATTCATTTGAACACTAGAAATGGGTTGTTATATTTGTAGTAAATGTCACACTTAATTACACACAGTCTTACATTAATTACAAATTATTTATTCTATTGTAATTAATTATAGATTCAATAAACTAAATAGCTTTCATTATTTTTTTATTTAATTAACTATTCTGTTAAAAGAAACAAGGAGAAAATACTTATGTTATAATGATGTATACTTTATTTACTCTCTTTTGTAAATTTGTGCTAATATACTCTCTCTTCACAAGTAAATTTGTGTAATAAAATCTTTAGATTTTTAGTTTGCAATTAATTAACATCTAAATTAATGTAATTTAAGCAGTGGCGCATGTCTGGCGACAGTAACCACCTTCTTACAGAAGACCACGGTGAAATAACAGCATGTGTGCTGTTGTGTTTCAGTCAGGGACACCAGAGCCTGTTTCCCTATCTCCTAATCCCTTATCCTTAATCTTACTTTGGTTGGCATTGCGTTTGCAGCACCTGTGGCGTTGCTTGTGTTATAGGCTATGGTAGCCCCTACCATCAAGTGTACTGTCAGCCTATTTGTCAACCTTAATATATAAAAAAAATATATTCTTTTTCTGTATTTAATTTTTTATTCTTCTGTTACAATATTCAGTGAATTTGTGTTATGTATTTAAAATCATAAGGTAACAAAAAAGCATCATTTTTTGGAAGTCAAGTTTAGTAAAAAACTTTCAAAGTACAAAATTTCTTACAAGTAATTATATATTTAAATATAACTTAATGGATTTTATACAATTAATATCTCTAAACTAAATTCTAATTTATTTATAAATACTAGTAAAATATTCATCTTCTAAATCATAGAGATCTGCTGCTATATCATCTCTGAGTGACATAAGCTTTTGATCGCATTCCTGCTGTTTTGTGCGGAACAGTTTAGAATTCTGTGTTATAGCTTCATTGACTGATGGAAAATCATTCAATATTAAATACTGCTTTATGTCTGAGACCAACTTCATAAGAGACTCCCCAGCTCTCACTGGAAAAATTAATTACATATAATTAAAACTGCATTTTTGTGCTGCAAATGGTATATCTTTTTCTAGATGGTTTTGATTTTGGATTTTTTCATTCTGTGAAATGGAACGTAATGATAGAAATATTAAGTGATTTAGGGATAGGAAATATTATAATAATATAATAATAATAATATACTTTATTTCTTAAGCCAGTAACTATTGTATACATATTTTCATTTTAACAGGAACATAGCTAGACAGTAACATAGGCTTTAAAATACATATACATATATTGTCCCCTGACCTCCAAGCTAGGATTGCCTGTGTTTTGGAGATCAGTGGCCCCGCGTCGTGGCCTACATAAAAAGAAACAAAAATATGGTTAAATTTAAACTTAATACAATATTATATGAAATGCTAGTTACCAGGCTGAGAGTAAATGAAGTAATGAACTCAACAAGTCGAGTATTGGATAAAGGACCTTAGGCCATTTTTATGTAATACTAGCGACCCATCCCTTTTTTTTCTCTTTTTCTTATTTTTTTTGATATATTATTATTTGTCTTATTTAAGACATATAAAGACTGTTGTCATATTGACAACAGTCTTTAAATGTCTCCTATTAAATTAGTTATGACTTATTATTCTAAGAAATTATATATTTTATATACTGTATTCTCAATAACACGATTTAAAAGACATGTCAAGAGTGGTTACAAAAATATGATCGATTTAGCAAAAGGTACAAGTATTTAAAGACTATATTAATTTGAGCAAGAGAATAACAAAAAATGTACCTTAAACTCACTAAATTCACCTTAACTCAAAAGTATATATTTCTAACAAAACAATTTAAATCAATACGTTTTCGTACTTTAACACTGTGATGTAGTGATAAATGTTCATTTTAAAATTATATTTTTTTTGCACAAAATCCCTTGTTCAAATGAAGACAGTATTTAAATTGGGCAACACTAAGTATTTCCCAGTTCATCTGAAGACCATTGTGAAATAACAGCATATGGGCTGGGCTGTTAACTTTCAGTGATTGAATAAGGGATTTTTTTTATTTCTTTATTCCTTCCTAATACCTTATTCTGAATTTTACTAAGATTAGCAAGGTATCTGACAGGTGTTGCATGTAGGGTGACGGTAGCCACCTACCATCAAGTGGGCCATCGGCCTGTAACAAAGTCTTTCCATAAGGGTATATGATGGTATATACTACTATACAGACATGTTTAGTTTATTGTTGTGAAGTACAATGGGCCCTATCATTAATAATTCAAATCTACCTATATTGGCAGCCCTCACTTGCATTTCAAATGTGTCTTGTTCTATCTGTGTCATTCTGTTTAACTGGGATTCATTTTCACCTTTGGCCAGTTTAATGATTTCTGAAAATATGAAATCCAATATTAAATTATTGATTTAATGTGTGAAATTATATTAAATAAAGATAACCTTTTTATTGCTAGTAATCATAATTATATATAACTTCATGGCAATATATTAACTAGCAACCTGCCCCCGGCTCCGTATGGAATTGAAATTTTCAAGTCTTTCCATAGTGGATGCTTATGTTAAATTTTAGCTTTCTAGACTTAGTAGTTTTGCCTATGCATTGGTAGTAAGGATAATTTTATAAAAAAGTCCTTAATTTTCATTATTTTTCCTAGCTTATCCATCAATATAGGCCTCCTATAAGTATTTCCAATGTATCTATCCTATGATTTCCTCATCCATGTTCTTTCTGTGATATTTCATATATTATCATCCTCCTATAGTGAAATTATTAATTTAATCACAATAACAGTTGATAACTATGTGAGCTTTTTGTAGATAAGATTTTCATCTAACAAGTTTTAGGCTTGAAACATCGACACAGTTAATACTTATAATGTGACAAAATAAATTTTAATGTTTCAAATATCAGTTAACATTATTCAGAAGAATTAATAATAAAATTAACAGGTACTTAAAATACAAAGGTGTCTATTTACTATGCTTCATAATCTCAGCTTTAGGACATATCCACTGCTGGACATAGGCCTCCACCATAATTTTCCAATAGAACCGATTAGAAGCAGCTTGGATCCACCATCGACCTGCGCCCTTATCAGGTCGTCTGTCCACCTTAACATGCATATAAGAAAAAAAAAAACAGGTAGTAGGTACCTTCAAAGTTTTCAAGCATACTTTTGACATCTTCTTTTAAACGAGTAGTGTAAGATTTTAACAAAGCTTCCTTGTTTTGTGGCAAATTTCTATGCATTTTAAGTTGCAAAGACAATATTTCAATATAACTTGCAGGTTCTAATATTATAAGTATTGTTTTTTTAGCAACTCACTTTGAATTGCTGTATGTGTTATTTTCAATAACAACGTTTTAATGTAAAACAAACTTTAAAACAATTTACGTGAGACTCAAGCAAAGCAAGATACAAATAAAATGAAATATTTTAAATATTAGAGGTGGAATGTAATGAATGTCAAATGTGTCAGTCAAAGGCCAACTAACATGGTATCATCTCTATAGTCTGTGCTCGTTCCCAAATCCCATAGAGTTAATATGTATTACTGGAGGACACACCGCACTTGATACCGCTGATTCAATAAAGTGCGGTTATTTAGAGCGGTGCTGGCACCTCACAACACTCACTCACTATGCCGTGACTTTTATAAAAAAGTGTTTCTTGAATAAAATAGGCAGAATTATGCTTTGAGATACCTCATTTTAAAATACATATAGATATCGCTCTTATTACAGAATATTAGTAATCGCAAACTAAATAAAATTTTTGAAATTACTATATAATAGTTTTGAAAAAATTATTCAGGATCTGCTACTTTTGATTTGAATCAAGCGTTTTTCATATTGCTATTTTTACAACCGACACTGGAAAAATCATCGGCGAGGATCTGATGGAGCCAAACATTTGTACAGAAGAACTGGTGCCAGCGACTTCGTCCTAGTTGAAAAGGAAAATATATGGTAACATATAGACTGACATCTTTACCGCTGTTACTACCATGGCGCCCATTTTTATTTTAGAAGATCCCTCGGGAAACAACATTTTTTCAGGATAAAAATTATCCTATATATAATCCAGGTAATAAACTATTTGTGTGCCAAATTTTCCTCCATTCCTCCATTCATCCTCACAAACTTTCGCATTTATTATATTTAGATGATCTATGCTAATGAGAATATGAGATTCTTAAACCTTCCTGACATAATCCTGAATAATAGTTAAAATCTGTTAGGACTAGGAAAAAAAAATACATTAGTGTTTAAAATTGTATTTTCATAAGATTACAATTTAACTTGCTTTGCAAATCTAGCATACTCTTTAAGCCTAATGGCATTTATGTTAATAAATCCTGTGCTATCTTCAGGTGAAAATCCACCAGCTACATCCATCGACACCAGCTCTTTGTTATACAAACTCTCCGCACATTTCCTCGACAAAACAGCCACTGTAAATAAATAAAAAGATATGAAACAATATTTATTACTCAAGGCAGTTTTCGTAGTTTTGTATAGATAATACATGTAACTTATTTATTTAGGTACCGTTTCCTTTGAAGATTTTAACGACAACGGTTCCAGTAACAGATTGTTGAGAAAGTTCTAAACATTTTCTTGTGTACGTTGCTTCCGGTGAAAACCAAAAACCGTTATAAACAAAATCAGCCATTTTGTCCTGAAGGTATTTTTTCAATCTGAAACAAAAAAAAATTACAAATGACATTCTAGATTCACGTATGTGTACATATATTACTAGCTGGTGCCCGCGACTTCGTCTGCGTTGGAAAATAAAAAATATATAGGTATAAGCAATATAACACTAACCAGGCGTTAGTTTTTTTTATATTTTATTTTAGTTGATCCTTTGGACAGTAATTTTTTCTGGATGAAAGCTACCCTATGTCCTTTCTTGTATCCCCGACAACGTGTATTCAAAATTTCATGATTATCGGTTGAGTAGTTAAGGCGTGAAAAGGTAACAGACAGACAGAGTTACTTTACATGTATAATATTAAAAAAGTATATGGACTAGTATGGATAAAATAATTATGTTAACGAGCAACCAAACATATAGAGTTCTATTACTAGTACAATTATTTTATATTTTAATTTTATTTCACGGTGGGCTTCTGTAAGGGGGTGGTTACGCTGTGCCCTCCCTGCCACTACAAAATGTTAAAACGAGTATAAAGCAGTTTTACTCGTATTAGGTATATAAAATAAGACAAACTATTAATAGCTAGTCAGTGTAGTGAAAGAGGCACTACAGTACAGAAGAGCCGGTAAAAGCCTGAAGTCATTAAATTAATTAGTGAATATATAATTGAGGGTTGCTGCATTAAAAAACAGTACTTTTCATTAATAGGATTTAAGTAAGTATACTAAAACTAGGTACACCTAGCTCACCTCAATACTTCTCTATCAAGAGCGAACGTTTCCAGGTCCAAATGGGCTATATGTAGAATGGTACCTGCTGGCGTCTCATATAAACCTCTTGACTAAAAAATAAAACATATAAATTATATTGGTAATATTAAGGAGAGTTGTGTTCATTCCATTAGGTATATTTGTGTTACCTTGAGTCCAAGGAAACGGTTTTCAACAATATCGATGCGACCAACTCCATGTTGTCCTCCCAATTTATTCAAAGTCTCCACCAATGACAGAGGGCAATTTACAGTCAAAGACTTTTCATAACCGCTAGGTATTTGGACGGAAGTTGGTATACCTATAAAAACAAACATTTAATTTCTTGAGGGTTTCATTCTTGTTTATGCGTTAAGGCATAAAATGTTTATGGCTACCTTTCTCAAAATTAATCTCAATCGTGCTCGGGTAATCTTCAGCTTGTTCAAGATCTCTGGTCATTTTGTAAATTCCTTTTGGTGGAATAGCTGCTGGGTCTTCCAGTACTCCTGATTCGTAGCTAAAATTAAATGTGATATTAGGCTGCTTATCGTTTATTTATTAGACAAAACACAATCGACGGTCTACAGACCTAATGTGCATTATGTTTTCATCAGTAGACCACGGCTCTTTAGGAGTGGCTGACACGGGAATATTTTCAATTTTTGCGTATTCAATCAGATCACTTCTACCTTGGAATCTCTCAAAAAATTCGGATAAACGCCATGGAGCAATAACCTTAATAAACAAGACAATTTTATTAGTACATAAGTTACATAGATATATTAAAAACTACATTACCTACTAAAGTACTATAATGAGGTACCAAGGAAGGTAAGTTCTTAAAATGAAATTCAAAAAAGAAGAATGTATGGCAGAGGTGAATCTATAGAATATTTGTATGTTTAAACTCAAAAACTACTGGACCGATTCCAAAAATTCTTTCACCTATAGAAAGCTAAGTTATCAAGGAGTAACAGGCTATAAAGTTACGCGGGCGAAGTCGTGTGCAAGTTGCAACAGCTAGTCAAATATAAAGGAGACTTTGCGTACAAATATTAAAGAATGATAGATGTCGAACAATAATCAGAAATATATTTATAAATAAATAAATGTAAAACTAATAATATTGTACAGAATGAAAGTAATAAATACATCGAACATAATGCTCCTTACATTTAATTGAGTATGGGAGGATTTATAATTTATATTTTTAGGAAGAAAACCGATTGTGGTACATCACAAGGAGCCTGGAATAGCCCCAGGTGCGGAAAACGGCAGCGCATTACCCACTTATTTGTATGTGTTATAATGAAATTTACCTTTCCTTCTGGCCATAAGGAATACACAGACAGTTCGAACCGAACTTGATCATTGCCTTTTCCTGTGGCTCCGTGAGATATGAACCTGTTGAATTAAATTTAAGTTATTTTAATAACTTTCCATAAGTAAATTTGACTAGCCAATATAGTGTTTTTAGTGAAATTTACTTAGCTGATTTTACGTAATTATTTTTATTAAAAACTAGCTACACGGCTTTGCAAGGGTGCAAAATAAAAACTATCGTATCTTCATCGCGTACAAACAATGTGACACGTAATTTATATATGTATATTAGATTTCAGTTTAGTTTACTATTTCTTTTCGCTATGTTTACCTATTTCAAATTTTATTTAATACGCTCTAGAGGTACTTTAAAGGTTTAAGATATAAGGTGTAAGGGAATAAGAGTTTAACCTAATAAAATA
Organism: Synanthedon myopaeformis; assembly: GCA_944738685.1. Taxonomy (NCBI): domain Eukaryota; kingdom Metazoa; phylum Arthropoda; class Insecta; order Lepidoptera; family Sesiidae; genus Synanthedon; species Synanthedon myopaeformis. Next base: position 3,577,573 of record OX122918.1, on the reverse strand, counting down.
TACAATCCATCTAACTACCCCATATATTAAAAATCAGTGATTTTTACTATATGGGATGGTAATTTTAAATCACACCTCAGATAAACAAGGGAACTAAATTACCTAAGCAGTTGTTAGGCCCACTTTTAATGATATTATCAGTGCTATTTTTTTAATACAGGTACTTATGTATATGAAGATTGCGGTAATTCAAAATTCAATTGCTGCAATTTATGTATCATAGATTATTGAAAATCATATAAATAATAATAATCATACTTAGCCCCAAGACGCTTCGCAGCATTAACAATGCCGACAGATATGCACGGTCGAGCTAGCGATGTGCCTAAATAATAACGACTTTCATAAACCAGTCCCATTTGAATAGCCGGTAACATGTACTCCGAAATAAACTCTTTGCGGAGATCCTCTACAATCACCTGATTAATAGAAATAAAATAAAATTTAGTTAGGTACACAATTTAACCTGCATTAGGTAAATCGTATTGCGACTGAGACTTACATCTTTAGCTCCAACAGCCCTTGCCTTGTCTTTTGCTTTGTTAAAGTTTTCATTTTGACCGATATTAGCCATATAGCAGACGACATCATAATTCTTCTGTATCAACCTATAATTAAAATCACATTGAATTATTTCGTTTATTGTTTTAAAACGACAAATATATAAAACATTTTCTACTTTTGATATTTATATTCCTAGCCAAATTAGTCAAATTAATTATTTTAGCCAAATTAACCCTTCCATCTCCCAGTAGAGCTAAAAGGTAGGACTAAAATTTGAGAGCCAAATGAAAGAAAAGAATTTCAGGATTCTTCCGGACTTGCTACGAATATGTCTAATAAAGATATATTATTTCGATGGTCTAATGAAGTTGCGTAAAAACACTTTTAGTGCGAATATAATATTTGAACCAGTAACAAACATACCATTTTAGAATGCAGCTGGTATCCAAACCGCCTGAATATGCGAGTACAACGAGATCCTTTGCCATTTGTATTAGCTGATGGATTCCTCAGATAGAAGTAAATTATAAATGGGTCCTCATATGTTTACATACAATTTATTCAATGATAACCTAATAAAGGTCATTGATATATGTATAATTGTATATAGGTATTACTGATATGATTTTTCTTGAATCTCGCAGTGTACACTTCTGCCATATACAAATTTCTCTTTTACAGCAACTAGCATGTATGTATGTATCTGAGCACAATACACGTTTTACATGATATAAAAGAAGTCAAGACAATAATTTACTTGTATCGCTTAAATACTTTGTCATGCCTATAATACAAGCCAAAATTTATTAGTTTAAGGCGAGGACTTAGCAGAAAAGCGTTATTTTTGTCGCCTAATTTGACTCGTTACAGTAAAAAGATAAAAATAAGACTATATTTAAAAAAAATTGTAATTTACTACTCAAAAAATATTTTTTCCTCACAGTAATAAAAAAAAATCAACGACAACTACTTTGGTTTTTAAGCTTATTAAGTTCTGTAGTAAAGTTTTAATCGGCTACATTTATTTCTTTTTCATATTTCATACAATATTTAAGAAAAACACTCTAATTTTAAACTGTTCGGTTATCTCAGAGAAGCCATTTTTTATGTATAAAATGGTATTCAATATTTATAGATTATAAAAGGTGTTTTAATAAAAGATAGATATGAAGATTAAGTAATTTTAATAAACTCTTAACAGTTGAATACTGACAAAACATTTTAGATAATTACTAGCATACTTTTACTACATAATTGCACGATCATCAAGATAAGCGGTTAAATATTACAGTTAATTTAAACACAATAAAATTTACTTAACAATACAAGACAAATAACAGTAAATAGACGTATTATTATTAAATGTTTTATGTATTATAATTTGTCTTCAAAACAATACATAACGAGTTGTTTTTGACGCATTCAACCAATGTTAGTATCACATTAATAAAAACCATCAGATATATATTAAAAAAAACAATTGGGAATGTAAACAATTTGAACTATGCAGTTCAAACAATAGTTTTACTATTTATAGTTCGTTATTTACTTAATAGAAACAGTAAATGTCTACTTCTAAATAACTAGCGAATGTTGAATTACACATTTAAAAATTTTCTAGACATTGCAATTATAAATGCTGTTATGGGGCGTATTATATCAAAACAAAATCTCCTCGGTGACATTTTTTGACATCTTTGGGATTCTTTAATGGGGACAAAATTAGTCGTAAATTTATTTTCAGAATTGTACTTTATGACTTTTGACTTTATACTTTTGACTTGACTTCAAAGGATAAAAATCCTCTTAATAAAATTCATTTAAAACGCACGAAATTTCTAAAACAATTAACATAATATTCAGTTTCTACTACCTAACATCAAGAATCGGTAGTGTAAGCTTTCAAACTAACATAATAATATTATCTTAGGCCAATATGGACCTCACTATTAAGACACTCGAGTACTTCCAAACAGTATTTTTCAATGTGGTACATTGGTTTAAAGAAAGCTAAATATTATCATCTAAATATATCAACTACAATTTCTTAGTCATGATAAATCAAAGACTATATTCATCATTAAGTGAAATTGATGAATGTGGCCGAATGAAAAATTAATATTCTAATTCTTGGTAGAATATCCATACGCAGGGACCAACTTTTCAAATTAAAATAACCACAATAAAGATTATTTCAATTGCAATACTTTTAAAAATATTATAAGATTTTCAAAAACATAATTGGTTTGGTCTCGATAAACTTGACCAAGAAACTGTCTTGGTTTAAATTTTGAAAACCACCTACCATTACCATTCCTTGATATATTGCGAAAGATGACCAATTTTACTTTCTTTAACGTTATGTACCAGAGTTGTTATTTTATTTTTAAATAAATAATTTATTTCACATAAAACATATATCATATATAAAATAATATCTAACGTCACCTTTGTGACTTCATACAAATGTACGTGTGTCAAGCGACCTTTAGTTAGTTCTCTACTATAATAAAATCTAGCATTTGGCGTTAAAATACACAATACAAGCGAGTATACAGCCAATAAATAGAAGAGGCGCGACCGAACCGATATATTTTTTTATACACTATGCGATCTAAAGAGGCTTTACAGTAAACACGACACAAAGGAAATGTGGCAGCAATAAATAACCATCAAGTGTTATTTTTTTATAGATTTATATACACCTTGCGAGATATCAATGTACTACAACTATGGATTTCGCACGCCATACAAAACACTACGATCTTTATGGAACATTTAAAAGTGACACACGCGTACAGTATGAACTTTGTAATCTGTCATTTAAAACCAAACAAAAAAATGTGACTACGTAAATCAATTTAATTATAAACACACAGACACACACACACAATGAATCGAATAGGACGTCGACCTTCACGTTTAAAATAATAAAACTACAGTTTTGTTAAAATCATTTTGAACGCGATAATCTCTGGACCTAGTCGGTCGGATTATGAGAAATCTTAATCTAGGATGAAAAAAAAAAAACCTGAGTCTGATTTGGAACAATCTTTTTGCATTTCAATCCTTGGGAAAGGTTATATTTGCTTCATTTGACTTTATGATACACGATGGGCAATTGTATGGTGATCGAGGGTTTACTGTTGCTGCAATCTTAACGTAAAATAGCGACTCGCCCTCTGGCTCCGCACGGAATTGAATTTTCTTAGCGGATGTTTACGTTATAAAATAAACCCATGTTTCAAATTTCAACTTTCTAGAATAAGTAGTTTTGACTGTGCGTTGTCAGTCAGTCAATGCATAATTAGTCAGGATAAACAATTTTATAATTATAGATAATCGCATCTCCACATTTTCTGTGTGTCGAAAAGCCTCAAAACGGTATATTGTATTGTATGTGATTATTATTGGAAATATCAGATGAATGAATAGTGTTTAATTGCAAATAACACTACAATATCAGTCTATGTCATCTAAAATGTAATGACTATTTATTAAATACATATATTTATTGAAAATGTTGTTTAATTGTTAGTGTGATTAAAAAACATATTGGACATAATAACAATACATATTGTATACTTAATTATATGTAGTTCTAGTTGATTAAAAATATCACAAATTAAAATAGTAATAATAATTGTATACCTTAAACACTATGATCTTTTTTGTAACAACAACTAATGAACGCTTAATAGGAAGTTGGTACATAATACTTTTAATAATATTTCTTATTAAAACAATCAAAAATAAGTATCAAGCGTTGAATAAGGTACTCATGGAAATCTTCATTTGTTCAATTCAATGTATTCAATTTAAAAAAAAATCAACATTATTTATATCTATTTGGTGTCAAAATGTTCAATAAATAAAAATATTACATTTTTCATTTTTGCTCCTCTCCAATTTTTACAATTCAGTTTAAAGAAATTGAATTTTTTTTTGTGAAAATAAACTTTTTTTTCACTGATTTCCTACATTGTAGTTCTATTATAATCTACAAAAACGGAATAAACGACATGACTTAAATAAAATTACCAATTTTTTTTAGATTCTCTTAATTTGTGAGTGAACTGAGGTCCGAGAGGAAGTTGTCCGGAGTGAGAATGTGCGAAGATCCAATGATCACTTCCCAGTTCTTGAGTGCAGAGGTTACTTCGTAAGCGCAACGAATTTCAGAGAAGCAAACACCTGAAATTAAATGATTCATATTTTAATAAAAATCATTTGTATCTAACTGTATTTAAATATAAATTTATAAAATAAAATGAAAACATAAAATTTCACAACTAAAGTAAATAATAATCATAACCATAATATTGATAATTAAGAAATTAAAATAAAGAAATAATGTTTTCAATAAAAATCTTCACTTATGAGATACGAGAATCTATACGAGATAATTATATGAGACAAGATATTTAAGTAGGTTGATCTGATTGTATTGTTTTATATCGTCTGGTTTTGCACCGGATACACAGGTTATATATTTTCAAAGATTATTTATTGTCTTGTTATTCATTATTAAATAAAAAAAAAAACAAGTTATATTTTTAGTTATTTTATCAACCATTTTCAATTTATTAGGCTTTAATTACATATAAGAAAATGTGATTTAATATTCACCTCCGACAACGAAGACAATGAGACGCGGTACATTTTTGACAGTTTGTTGAGCCTTATCCTTATGCCAGTGGCCGTAGCGAACGCTGCGAACAATAACATTGAATTAATATAATATCTTCTTATATGAAAATGTCAATGTGTATGTATGTCTGCTAAACCGATCACCGTGAAATTTTGTATACAACTTGTAACAAGAAGTGGTCAAATACAGAAGTGAACATTTTAAGAAATGGTCCCAGACCGTCTTAAACTAAATGGTTTCAGAAAAAGACAGAGGCTACTTTACATTACTAGTGTACGAAGTCGCGTGCAAAAGGTAGTCATCCCTTTTTTTTTATAAATTAAAAAATAATATGTTCATTATGTTCCCTACAGACTTTTCAATTGATTTTGATGAATTTTTTTTATAAAATGTTCAGATTAGTTCAGCGGGTGATTTTGCGAAATTTAGTAGGGATCGGATAAGCAAAAGGAGCAAAAGGTCGGACGAAGTGGCGTGCAAAAGCTAGTATAGACATTAGACAAAGTGTCACCTGGTAGGCGCCTGGTAACCGGACGTTTGTGCGCGTCCAGCGAGGAACGGAAAGTGACGCTGGTCCAGCTTATCTTCGATGGCGTCTTCCATTATATCCTGTCACATTAATAAAACACGTTAGTTTTATAAGAGCTCTATTTGGAAGAAATATTAAAAATAAATTATATTATTGGGGTACATACCTTGAGGACTGGTGTCCACCTGGACATTTGGTAAGTCTGTTCGGTGATCCTCTCCTTCCTTGTCACTTGATATTGTTTCTTTCTGTTGCCCTGCGTCCATTAAACACAATTAATAATAATTGAATCATTGAACCTCCTAGTACATAGGATAAATATTTTCAAAAGTGAAGCTGTTCTCAGAAAATAGTGGATTCATTTGGAGTAAACCTCAGTGCTCGCTACTTCCCTATGTGTTTTCATGTTATTTGTCATCAACAATAAATCCATTCATATTAATATGAGACATTTCATTTTAATAATACAAAATTTACTATTTATTAAAAAATTGTGATGGCCATACAAAAACACTAGTTCTAAAATCTAAATTATACTCTAGCTAGAGCAAAAAAAATCTACTCGACCTACTAAGTAAATTAAGTAAAAATTGACTCAGTATGATGGTTGAGCTTTTACTCATTTTTAGATATTATTTATATTTTATACATTTTTATATATATTGATTTTTATACATATAGATTTCTTGTATCTTGCGATAGATGAAAAATTACAAAGTGAACATATAAAATTCTGATTTTTGCATAAAAATAATAAACAAAAAAGCTAACAGATGACATTAGAAGGTAATTTCACAAAAAAGCTCTCTTCATTGTTTTTCCCGTTGAGTCTTCATATACATATTATACGAACATATATAAAGGAGGCCTATACACAAGATTGAGAATACTTACATCGACCACCACGTTAAGACCGAGATTGGCAAGATTGAGGAGCGTCTGCTTGTCGCTGGGCTCCAACTGCGCATGCGTCACCAGCTTGTTCAGGTTCTCCTCGGAGATTCCGTTCTTCGACATTATGTACAGCGCGATTATACGCATCTTGTTGTAGTTGGCGACAGACTGCAAACGAATACAAGTGAAAAATTAGAAACCAAAGTATTTTACCACAATATTGTACTATATACAAAATTCCACGCCGCACCTGTGTGTCCGTATGTTCGCGATAATCTCAAAAACCACTATACGGATTTTCATGCGGTTTTCACTAATGAAAATTGCGTTAAACGAGGCAGGTTTTTAGATGTAACTTGCAAAAGTCTTGCGAAGTCGGAAGCTGGTCGCTAGTATTGCAATAATACACAATACAATAGTACATTTTTTGCTATATTAAATATAATTTTAAATAGACTTATATTATTACAATGTAAAAATAGATAACCTGATCAAGTAGAACGGGAACAATGCTCCTCATGTGGTCTTTGATCTTCTCACCTTCGGCATCAGTGCCCATAGCGAGATCCTAAAAGAATACATAATATAAATATTTAAGAGGCATCATAATAGATAGATGTTTTATACAAAATCTATCAGCTGGTGCCCGCAACTTGGTGTATATATTTCAGAAGATGACAAACTAACAAATTCACATTTATATAAATATCAATCATAGTTGTTTAGTTTAGTGAGTGACCTGTTCAACTTTGCAGAGTTTATCGACGTATCCTTGGTAAGCCTTCATGCAATCCTCTGCGAGGCGGAGGTGAGTCGCGTACTTGGACAACTCCTTCTGGTACTGAGGCATTTTCTTTATCATCTGCGACAAGTCGCGCATAGACTGCTTGTCACCTGCAAACGACACATCGAGTGTAATTTTAAGCAATAGTAAATGTGTAATGTTATACTCTTTTCTCTATTTTAATAAGAAAAGGCAGTTAGTAATAATAGGAATAGTAGTGGGAGGCCAGTAACCAGTCCCTTACAGAAAATTACCGTGAAATAGCATTCTTGTGTCGCCTTTCGTTAATAGGCGATAGCCATTTATTGTTAAAGTGGGTCGAAAGGTTAAATGCGATCCAAAAGCCATAAAAGTAACTGTTGTTTTATCATTCAAATAGAAACTATATTTGGACACCGATACACTGATAAATGATTTCTATATTTTTTTTTCCCAATTTTATAGAAAGTGAAACAAATTGCAAATTATGATAGTGACCTCCGCCCATGCGTTTGTCCTCGCTGAACTTCTTGAGGTTGGTGGTGACTGAGGTGGAGACGACCGCAATGTGCTGGTGGCGCAATTCCACCCACAGCTCGTCGTTCTCATCCAACAGAACCTCCTTCACTTGACCCTGCGACGGCTCGTATCTGCGACAAGCCAAATTTCCCACTCACCTATACACCTCTTTACAACATTTACACTCTCTTTTTAAAAGTGTTTTCAACTCTTTTTAAAAAAGAAATTTAATCAAATAATTGTAATAATTACCTGTAGACGTCATTCTCAATTGGCAGTAGATCGTAGGCCATGGCTTGTAGTGTCAACTCGTGCAGCAATGGCGAAACACAGTCGAACCCACGGTCCAGTACGAGCAGTTGAGAACGAGCTTTCTCCGGGCCCTCTCCCATTGTGGGCTCATCGGCCTGGAGAGAAAATTTTATTTTTCTGTTATACATTACGACATAGTTTCTCAATCTGAGGGTTGCGGCCCTTAGAGGAGTCTTATATGAAATATCCTTTTGTTTAAATACTTTTAATTCACAAACAAGAGTTTTAAAAAGCATGTGAAATTGTGAAAGAATCTTAAATCACGTATCTTCGCCGTTTTAAAATTTTATCATCAAATAATTAATATGTTGTAATGAGGGCGTTGCAACACTAAAAAGGTTGAGAAAGAATGCATTACAACATTATAGAACTCTATCTAAAATAAAAACAATAATATTCTTCGTATTTCTACATTATGAAGAATAATGTTAAACATGTAAGAATACTCTTCTCAAGCAGAATAGAGTTTTTTAACTGTTCAAAAGAAAATTTGGAAAAGTTCAATCTTTCCTTTTAATTAATTTTTCTGATTTAATATTTAAATAACATTTTTTTATCCGTACAAAGAAATTAAAGAAAATAGGTATAAAATGAATTTTTTACCTTGTAGGCATCTAGCTTTTGTTGTATCAGCTGGGCAAGTTCAACGTTGCGTTCCCAATCACTGGAAAGTAATTATAATTATTTTAAAAGTTATATTCAGCCATAAGAAGTAAGAAAGTATATATAAGAAAGTCAGGTTGATAAAACTGGTAATTTAAGAACCGTGTGTTTAGAAAATCTGTAATTAAATTGACTTAATTTTATAAGCAATTCTGTAGATCGTTATTCTTTTGCCTGGCTTTAGTTTTCTAATTTTAGATGATCGAATAGCACTCTTTTTTCTGGATGAAATACCCTATGTCCTTTCCTAATCCCTGACAATATGTATGCAAAATTTCACGATGATCGGTTGACTGGTTGAGGCGTGAAAAGGTAACAGACAGATAGGCAGACAGAATTACTTTCACATTTATAATATTAGTTATGAATCACCTGCGGTATCGCACAGACGGGTATTCCCCGAGAGTGGCGCAGAGCGTAGCGATTTGTTCGGCAATTCTTTCCATGTTCGCGTTGCGAGTGTTTGCGAGCGCCGGGTTATACATGCACTGAAACGTGTCGGGCGAATCCAACGAAAACACCTACAAAAAAATATTCTTTTTAATTAATTATTCAGTAATTAACAAGAAAATGAAAAAATTTGCTAAGGACATGAGTAGATCTTTCTCATCAAACGGATTTTGTATTTTAAAGACAGTTTTTTAAGTTTAGGATAGCTTTAGCGAAAAGAAATAACATATTATGACATGTCGTTTCTGGGTTTTCAGATTCGTCAGATTTTTCGGTCAAATTCGTTTTAACTGACATAAATCTGTTTTAAATACCACGACAAAATTATTTTACATAATAATATTCCAACAAAATGATTTTTTTTAAATATAATATACCAGAAAATGTTCACAATAAACTCCATTACTATTTACACGTCATTTAATTAATTTGTAATTAAGTAGTTATTTTTATATTTTAACTAGCTTTTGCTCGCGACTTCGTCTGCGTATCATTCAGGGTGGAACCAACCATACACATTCATAAAATTCCATTGAAATTTGTGTCAGAAATAAACGAACGTCTGGTTTTATTAGAATTTATATTTTCAAATTAAGAACAATTTTTACATATCGAACATGCTTCGTCCAGTTTCTTAGAAATTTATACCACTTGCTTGGTGAATGGAAAACATCATGAACAAATAAGTATAAAATAAATAATCTATTATAAACAATAAAAATATATAATATGTCTGCATTTATTCACCTGGCTTTCATAAGGCAAGAAAGCAATGTTGATCTCCTTCAAAGTTTTGATTTTTCTAGCCGCAGTTGACTTGCACAACTCATTAAACAGTTCCTCGGGACACACTTATAATTGGCAGCGTGCAAAATAATACAGTGGAATTTAAAACACCTACACTGATATACTGGACCATGAGATATCGTACAAATACCTTCACGTTAGGATGGGAGGATAAATAAAAAAAAAAATAAAAAATAAAAAAAAAAAACAAACCTGCTGCTCATAAGGTATAAAGGCAATGTTGATTTCCTTCAAAGTCTTAATATATTTAGCTACTCGATTACGTGACAATTGATCAAATAGTACATCAGGACAAGCTGTAAAATGATAATAAAATGATGAAAATAAAAATAAAAGCGCACATGAAGATAAATCTCTGATTTAATGAGATAAAAGGAAAGGGCTGATGAGGACAAATGACACTTCCTTAGAAGCAAAGGAATCTAGGTAAATAACCACCGTCAGTCAAATTTCAGTGAAAAAGAAACTGTTCAGAAAAATAAAAAAAAGCATTTTTATTACTGTTTTCACAATTAGTTGCGAATAAAGAAAAAATTATGCCGTTTTCACAACCAGTTCCAAAATGGATAATACACCTAGTATATATATGAAAAATGGTTACAAAGTAGTGGCAGGGCACACTACGTTTCGCAGTCTTTTGGGCAGCCCGTCTGGCGGCAGAAACCACCGTGAAATAACAGCACATTTCACGTGATGTTTGCTGTTATGTTTCAGTGAGTAATTATCTAAGGGATGCCAGAACCCATTTTCCCTATCCCTTACCAATCTCCTATCCTCAAGCCTACTGTAGTCAGCAGCGCACTTATAGCACCTTTGGCGTTGCTTGTGTTATAGGCGACGGTATCAACCCACCCGCAACTCAAGTGGACGGTGGGCCTGTCTTCCGACAAACACTTTTTTATATGACTAGCTCATTACTATAGTAACTATACAAAGTTATGTTTATTTTGCAGTAATGCTTAGCCATAATGAAATAGTCCAAACCCAAGCTAAAAAATAATTTAAATGACCAAATAAAGTGATTGTAAGTGATTGTAGTAGTGAAAAACCAAATAAAGTGATTAAATAGATAATAATAATGAAATACCTTCAGTGAAAAACACATGTGCTGCCTTGTACATGATGCGATTGCCAACAGCAAAGTCATTGATGAGAGCATGAACTGATTTCTCAGAGGGGGTTATCAAGTAAATGCCATCCATGGTGCAGAGAGGCTCCCTTTTCTTGTGAATATCTTCCACCACTATAAAAAAGTATAATTACAATTTTGAAGTGTAAATTTATGTTAATTGTCATATCCGTCATCTATTCATATTATATATTTAAATACATTTAAGAGATTAAAATATAAAATCTATAATAATAAATAGAAATTAATCACTAAATGCACAAAACTTGAGAACTGCTTGACCATTTGGCTAATGTTTTCTTTCAAATATTTCTTGAAGTCAGACTAAGGTTTTTATGAAGGGAATCATTAGAAAAATTGGAAATCCATGCGAAGTCAGGGCCAACTTGCTGGTGGGAAATATAAATATTTATAATTTCAAGAAATCCAATTAAGTAACAGTTAAAGTAGATTTTAAATTTTCATTAGTATTAATGTAATATACAATACCTACTATGAATAAATTACATTCTACATAAATATTATATTAATCATCATTATATTATTCATAAGAATTTTAAACCTACAGGTAATGCCTTCAGCAGAGATGTCATGCATCTTGCAACATGCTGACACCATGCGCATTGATAGCTGGTCCACAATAAGAATCCTCCATTCTATTTTTTGTGCTTCTTTTCCTTTGGGACCGCGATAGCGGATCACCTCATTCATAATCTCTGTAAAGGAAAAATTGTATGTATATGTAAAATACTGTAGTATTTCAGGAAGAAATGTAAGTCACTAATTTAGATAAAAACCCAGTAACAGTTCACAAATTGTTATGTATAAATATAAAGATATTTAAAATTGTATATTTTACTAAACTATTTCCAGCATGAAAAAGAATCTATGTTTTTTTATTAAACAGCTCATGTTTAAAAATTATATAATCTCCCTTCCTTATCCCTTATACTTAATTCTTCTATGGTTGGCAGTGCACTTGCAGCACCTATGGCGTTGCTTGTGTTATAGGTGATGGTAGCCACCTACCATGAGGTGGACCGTCAGCCGGTCTGTCAACCTTAATGTAAAAAAGGGTGTGATCTATTTAAAAGGTCTCAAATTCAATTCAAATCCAATCCTAAAAGCTTTGTCTATGTGGAATCATATTAGTAACAGAAAAATAAGAATGATTTCTTATTCTTATAATGTATTTGATAATAAAGAAAATTAATATAGAATGTAGGTTTTGTTCAAGCAATGAGATGTAGGCCATGAAGTTATATTTTAGAAACCTTACAATAAGATATCGCATTTTACACATACGGCTTCTATGATGTATGGTTAGTTATTGTCATTGCTTTTACTTATACTAACTGGCGTTTAAATAATGAATTATTATTTATAATAAATTATAATTAATAAAAAATATATCTTATGTTCAGTATAAAAATATTTAATGTTCATGATAAAGTTAAAATAACGGAAATAAAATTATTCTTATCTATATTGACTAAAAATAATAAAATCGCTAGTTATGACGTACAACAGTATACCCCACCCCCAAGAAGTGACATAAGAAAATCAATAAAACAGTACATACGTATTGCTTATATTACCGAAAGCAATTCTTTATATATTATATGTATCTTGTGAACATAAATGCAATTTAATCTAAAAAGTAGTTCGAATTTACAATATAATTTATAAATTGTGTGATGTAAACATTCTGACTCATTTCAGTAGGTAGCTCTAGGGATTTGATTAGTCTATTATAGTGCTATTATTTGTTTATTGGGTAATTGAAATCGTAAAAGGGTATTAAAAACATAGTTTCCTGAGCTATTTATCATCCTTACCGTCGCATTATAAAACAAAATATAAAATATATGGAACTGTGGTTTTTTTATACCAAATTTAGTAGTTGTTATTTAGAAATTTAAAGAAAAATTACAATATGATTGGTTTAATATTTGCTAACATAACTAAATAACGTAAAAATGTGCAAAAAAGCAGTGGTAATACAGTGAAAATTGAATATTTTTTACTCACTTTGCCCAACTTGTGCTTTCAGCGCCATGTTGAACCACAGACTAATATTTTATCGTAACGAAATCGAACAAAAGAAATGTATCCGGACATAGAGTATAACTAAACGAAATAAATTATTTAATTTTCATAGTATTTGTAAAATTCAGAATACACTATACTAGGCTATTTTATTATTTAAAGATTTTTATTTAGTGCGCTCTGATCCAGCACCAGCAGGTTTTCGAGAACATTAAATTTTATGAATGATGTTAAGAAGAAGGCGGTTCAATAAAGTATTTGAGACAAACCATATCTCTTACTCTCTCTAACAACAGAGAGGCGAATTAGAACATCACGCAACCAATCCAATCATGTCGATTCTGATTCAGTTTTTCATATGCGTGTGTTGAGTGCGGTCGTTTTTGAATTTAAGAAACATTGTTTACCCATGTGCGAAATTTATTAAAATAAATGTAGTTCATAGTGCAAGCCTTTTACGTTTTGGATTTCAATAAATTGGTAAGATAATTTATAATCGCTTTTGTTACATTAATATCCAATTATGTTATATAATATTAAATTGTTTTTTTTTTTTAATTTATTTTCAAATAAGAACGGAGTTTTACACGAAGAGTAAATTAATAGCTGGTAGGTAGTCTAGCTACAATTAAACTATTTTTTTTTTAATTTAATATTGTCAATAGAATAGTATAGAAAGCTTATTATAACTCGCCTCAAGCTCGCCTCCCAAAGAGCAATGATATGATATCAATCTCTGTTACCTATCTATATAGATTTGTAATCGAATCAAAATTTTTGTTAGTGAAAACTACCCCATTTACTTTGTTATGAAAAAGAAGAGGACATTTTATTACACTGAATGCATGTTATTATATTTTGTTTGCCTTCTTACTACCACAGATTAAATCGCTGCTGCGAGTATTTTTGTCTGATTGTATCGACGCTATTTTCAATGATAATCATAGTTGTTTTTTTTATTGGCAGTTGGTGAAAGTGAGGTGCGGCGATTGAGGACCGCCTAGTCTTGCTCGACAACCGATTTCGTTCTGACCCGTTGCAGTTTAGGATTTCTACAGTGAAAAAGAAAAGAAGTGGCAGTAATATCTAAATAAACATAGGTATTATGCAAGTTAAATTAGGCTGTGTATGTGATTAAATTAAGTGAAGTTTAAAATGAGGAGGGATGACCTTAAAGTGGTGATCCCCTACCCTTGCCGCGTAGAGGGATGGCTTGATAGATGTGGTGAGTGAGACCTTATTTCTTTTACCTACACTAGGAGAACAGATAAAATACAATACTAGTGTTATGTTTACATTTGCAACAGCTATTTTTAACGATACATTAGGTGTGTTATTTGGGGCGGTTTACGTAATTTCTCAGTACCCAATGAGTAAGATTTTATAAACTATTGCATTACTGCATAGGTTAGTCAGTCGAAGAGTTAATATGTCAAGTCAACTATATAAACAAACTCCGATCTTTGCTTTGCTATTGACATTCTATCTTTAAGGTAGAAAAAAATTTCCACTTATCCCTACCAGGGAAATACTTAGTAGGGATAGGTGGAGCGGGCGAATTTAAATAGTAAATTTAGATTCGCCCGATCTAAATCAAAATATATCCGATATTTAAGCTAAGAAATAGTTTGAATAATATGAATTAAGAAGATATCGTGCCGAAGATAAAAATCGAAATTTCCACCTATTATACCTAAGTAATAAGGGTGTACATTAAAAATTAAAAGCAATCGAAAGGTTCTAAGAATCTCTGTACCTATTTGTTTTATTTTATGAAATAAAAAGTAAAATACGAAATTATAAAAAAAGCACATTTCCCACTAATTACAACGAAGTGTTTCATTTAAAGTAAGGTGTATCCTTATATATGTATTATAAAACAAAGCCTTCCGCCGCGTCAGTCTATCTGTCTGTTCGCGATAAACTCAATAACTACTTCACCGATTTTCATGTTGTTTTCACCAATGGATAGAGTGTTTTTTCGTGTTTTTTTTAAATATGTACCTCGCGTAGAGTAGAGCAAAAATTGGTTCCATCAGATATTCAGACATTAAAACGTTAAACATTAATTAAACAACATCAAATGTATTTTCATATTGTTTTTATTAATACAAAAAGAGCGATAAACGACAAGTGCGAACCCGGGGCGAGTCTTTAGGAAATTAATAATTGATGCTCTGAATTACCGACTGAAATGCAAGAATATTCATAATTTTCTATGAATGTTGTCCCCAATTGCTAAACATCTTACTTCGTGATAGACCGTCAGCTTGCTCAAGCACACTCTTATCTTTCGTATTCTTTTGAGTCTTTATTTAATTACAGAAGTTGATATTTATTTGTTAGTATAATATATATTTTCCTATAGTCTCAATGTCCAATATTCAGTGGACCAATATTCACGGGTGGTCCAGTTGGCGGGTGGACACGACGACATAAAACAAAATTGTTGGCCCACGGAACCGCTAAAGATTTTCTGTCACTAACTAAATCTAATTTCTAGGATTCAGTGAATTGGTTTTGATTTCTGTTCTGAGTCATGATTGCGTTTAATTGTCGAATTGCACAACCATTAGGTCGACGCTCTAACACTGTGCCAGTCTCCCGTCTCCACAATTGTACCTAATAATATATTTGACGCTTGTTGCTTTTAATTGTTTAACTCTTAAATTGAATGGTGGAGCTTCGGTGACTGTATGTGCTGGCTAAACTAAACTTTCGAGTTTTGGGTTCTTAGTTAAATTAATTTATTAGATTAGATACTATTTAGTATTTTTTAGGTATATAGCTAGATACTAAAATTCCTGATTGATGCATATTTACATAATCGAAAAAATAGTATTTTTTTTAAAATAGGTATGGCTTAGAAATTATGATTGTTTTGTTCTAACAATGAATGAAACGACGCGAGCATATATCTCAGAATATATATAAACTTCATAGTGTAGTACCTATAGTCCCTTCAATTTGCAGTGGAATGTACTTATAGCTTAGTGAACAATTCTCTCAATTCTCTGTTTCTGGACATTGAGAATCGGATCTGAAATATAGAACATATAGAACATGTTAAGTCCAAGCTTACACGATTGCTGGGCTCTCTTAGAGGGGTTGTGCGGTCTCTTCCTCGACAAGTACGTCAAACCATTTATAATTCATTGATAAAACCACATTTATTATACCTGATTGAAATCTGAGGTGGTGCCTACAAATCTAATTTAGCCAAATTACAAATTACGCAAAACAAAATTATTAAAATGCTTTTTCATTACCCCTATTTAACACCTACTAATAAAATTTATAAAGAAACAAAGTTAATGAATTTAACTCAATTATTTAAATTTAATACATGTATACTCATTCGAAGGATATTAGATAAATCAATTCATTCTGATATTATCTTGCTTAAACAAAAAGATATTTCCAATTGCATAACTAGGCGAGCAAGCCATGTTGTCTTACCAAAGGTACGAACAACATGTGGTAAAAAAATGGTTACTTTTGAGGGAGCACAACTTTTTAACAAATTACCGTTGCATATAAAACAGGCAAAATCTTTTGGAGAATTTATATCCAAGCTGTTGAAACATATTATGTTAAGTGTTTAAATGTTTTAATGTGATTTTGTTACAATCCGGAACAAATATTGTATAATTTTTGTCTGCCTGTTTGATGTTTCGTTTCTTTTCTTATTTTTTTCATGTAAGTAGCTTTAAGCTTTAATGAGAATAAAGATATATAAACTTAAAAAAAATGGTAGTTCCAGAGTTTTTCGCGTTCAAACTAACTCTTCAGCTGTATTATTAGTATATATAGAATAGATAAGTACAATATGTTAAAAAAAAACAAATTAACTCAATTTATTACTCTTGGTTTTGCAATGACGAATAGTTTAAATCGGCAGTAGACCTTAATTATAATAGAAACCATATTGTGGTAGAGCAGGTCGTTTGTGTATGCCCTACTTTAAGTGAAAACAACACTGCGCCAGTGTGGTTTTCTAGAGTTTCGGTCCATCAGGTTGGTTAGGCTGATTGAGTCGCTTTCTACGCCGTTAAGGGTTTTACATTGTAGATTCAATATTAACCATAAAATAAGCGTGATATTGAGATGTGAAACGCATGTTTGAAGTGAACAATTTTATTTAAGAGCATCGTCTGAAAATATACCGTGCGCGATTGCGGCATGTGGGTGGCATGTACCTACGAAATTTATTAAAGTGATTAGTGTATGTATGTGAAATCGAATTTTATGTTGCATACATTGTTTTAAAAAAATATAATGAAATCAACACTTTGTTTCTCTGAGCGTTTTTCTAAGTTCTTTCTGTGGTGCCACACTGGCTGTTTCGACGCACAAACGAAATAACTAACTTTAGAGAGAGAATTTAAGAGAGAGAGAACTGGTGGCTCTGACATATTTTGTCAATAGTTGGATTTTTATTTTTTAAATAGCTGGAGCCCGCGGCTTCACCCGCGTGGAATATTTAGCCTATGTCCATTCTGACATGCTATTCTAAATAACTAAACTATTGGTCAAAGAATTTTTTAAATCGGATAAGTAGTTTTTAAGATGACCTCCTACGTACAAAAATTACATTTTTATAATATTAGTATAGGTTGTAAATGACATAATATAATCTTGCAAGTAAAAATAAATAATTATATTTTTTAATAACCATACACCGACATGTGTGAATATAGACAGCAAATAATTTGGGAGCGAGAGACAATAGAAGCGTCGCCGTTTATATTCCCTTTCTTTAATTGACTCATAAGTTCCAACAACAAGAATTTGATTTTTCTGTTTTCGCTCGTCGAGCTAGTTTTCAGAAATTGTGAATAGGTCAAACATTATACTTATTAAATACGTAATAAGGAAATGTTAGTACAACAAAATTTCAGCTTCAGCTAGCTAACACATGCACTGGAACAAATAATTCATCACAATACGGACCAATGCGTATCTAGTGATAAATGTTAAACCATGCGAATCATTGCTGCACATTTTCTTTTTTCTTCATTCAGATATTTTTAGTATCGACGCATGTAATTATTCAAACTAGGTAAGAAGTAGGTACATATGCACAATCAACACCAAAAGGCGCACGCGATAAAATCGTACAGGCGATTGAAACTACTCAGCAGTGTGTTACTTACTTACTTACTTACTTTACTTTTTACTTGCTCTTTACATAGTTGAAAAAATTCTTTTCAAAAAAATAAATGCAGTCATATATACATACTGTGGTATATAGTCAGGGATATATTATTTTAATTTGAAATATACCAAGCTTGGGTGAAATAAAAAAAATAAATGGAGGATATTAAACTCATTGAAACTAGTTATGGTTGTTGCACTGTATTCTTTATAGGTAAATGGTTTCTTGAAGGCCGAGGATGGTTATTATGAATATTATCGTGAGAAAAATTGGAAAAGTAGCCAGGAATATTGCATCTTTGCGAAACCGTGTGTGGGTCGCTAGGACAGAGTAAAACTGCAAACTGAATGTGACGTCATTCTTTATAGAGTTAATAGTATAGTTACGATATTACAAATTATGTGTCGAGACAATAAACATCATTAATATTTATTCGGACACGGAGACAATAATTATTTCGGACATTTTTGATTGACAATGACGTCATGTTTCCTTCTTCGTACCAACGGCATATATCGAGCACCAGTCACGTCTTCATTGTTCATTATTTATTCAAACATTTTGAAACACTGTACATTTGTACCGTCCGTCTCTATACATTATTTTATTTTGCTTTTAATACCTTGTAAATTTAAATAGTATTTAAATGTTAAAAATATTTCATATTTTTTATAGAGTATTATATTTAAGAACTAACTTTTGCCCGCGACTTTGTCCGCGCACCGTTGAAATATATATACGAGGAATAATTTATTACTGTATTTCTGTCACGTGTTGATTTTTTTATATATTTAGATGATCACTAGGGGCGGTACTTTTTTCTTGATAAAAGGTATCCTACGAGTATTACTATTTTGTATCCCCGACAACGTATATGCAAAATGTCATTATGATCTGTCGAGTAGTTAAGGCGCGAAAGCGTAACAAACAAACTCACTTTGGCTTTATAACATTAGTTAGGATAAGCACTATATACCTAATAAATATACCACAAAATCAAATTATTTTAGATTTGAAAGCCTCCTTAAAAACTATGTAAACTTTTTCCTCCCTAGTAAAAAGTTTACTTACTTAGTTTTGTTTAGACCAAATGTCCTAAACAAAGCTTTGCCTTAAATATTTTCTAACCAGTCAGTTGTAGTTTTTATGAATGTTTTAGAGAGGAAATAACTTTTTTTCAAGTAATACAACGCTAATGTTTCGTATTAAATATTATGCGTCACGTGGAAATTTGTCCGTTAGGTGGAGAGGTTGAGTACGTGTTGTGCCTACTTAACGACTTCGGGTAGAAAGTAAACTTGCATTATTTAGTAACTTCGTCGTTGACAAAGTAGCTAGAGACAGCCATTGTCTTATTTGATGAAATAAACAGTAATATTTCGTTTCGCTGAGATTAGACTGAAGGCAACTCTCGAAACTTTTAAATCCGGATTATTGTTTTGAACATTCATGAGAAAGTCGCTTTTACAGCGCTTTATTATTTGTTTCCGTTTCGCCACTGGATATAAAATAAAATACGGTATTATGTGTTAAAAGCTGAACGATGCTTCAAATATTATATCTAGCCTCAGTCCATAATAGAAACCTAGCAGCGCTCGGTATTTTTTACGTCGGATTGGGCTATAGCGCCACCACATCCAATATTTTGAGGTAACGAGTTGATTATCAATATTATCATCCATTAACAATGCAATGCAAGTACGTACCACAAAAATTTCGAGATGGCACTTTAATAAATGGTTATATAAAAAAACATTTTTGTATAAAATATACGAAAAACTTAAAAAGAAAAACCGTTGCTCGTTTCAAGTTATTAGATATTCCCGTCTGCCGATGTACCACCTTCCAGAGCGGCGTTTAATAACAGCTCATGTGTAGATGTCTTTCGTCACCTTGTTCTTTAACCACCCTTCTTCATGTCACGGTCACGCGGTCACTTGCATTTCCCCCGGTGTTATTTTATATTATTTTCTATGTTTTTTTTGTATTCCTAAACGGTAGCCAGTTCCCCGCAAGGGGCATACCAGACAGAAAGCGACATGTAAATATTTCGCGTATAGCACTCCTCGGTTCGTGTCTGTCAGTGACCACAAGCGTATCTATTGCTGTTCATTTTATTTACATAACAAACAAAATAGAAAAAAAAGGGTGAAGATAACTGTTTGTAAAAAAAGTCAAGCTTAGAATGTAAAATAAAATAATAATTTTTTATGCAAAAGTATAAAACATTCCGTAATATTAAACGTTAAGCAATCTGTACAACAAATACTTAGGTAATAATTTTCAACTGCATCGATGTCGGGGTGAATGTTGAATAATGCTTGTAGCTGTTTTATCATACAAATAAGTAGTGTAAATGACAACCACATGATATTTCGGGATATAATATACTTATATTGTACTAGCTAGTGCCCGCAGCTTCGTCAGCGTTGAAAAATAAAAAATATAACGCTTTACATCTTTTTTGTTATTATACTGTTGCTAGGCTTTGGATTTTTATTTTTATTTATCCCCCGAGAAAAGTAGAAATTTTTTTACTGGATAAAAAGTACCCTAAGTATGCCCTTTTATGTACCCCTATTAACACACGGTGTATGCGAAATTTCATGAAGATCGGTTAAGTAGTTAAGGCGTGAAAAGGTAACAGATAGACATACAGAGTTACTTTTACATTTATAATATTATTGTGGATTCCACATTGAGGATTCTGCTTCATAGACTAATTCTTAACTAGTATGTACGCATTTGTGCGTGCGTAGCGAATTTTTGCTCTGTTAACTTTATTCTATTGGGGTGTTAAAAAGGGGAGAGCGCGAACAATCTAATTAGCGAAATCTAATCTCCTACCCCCAAATAACGATAGACAATTACGTGAATATTTTAAGGAATATTGCCCGTATAGGAAATTACAGGAATCGGACCATAAATCAGGATGACAATTGAACGTGTCCAATCGCTCTCTGAATCTCCGTCTAGTAAATTAATTGTCATTGATCAAATGCTCCCCTTTAATCCAGTTAAGAAGCTTTATATTACGGTCGCATTAGACGATTTGCATTTGACTCAAACATTCCATCTGAGTAATGTGTTGAAAGAATTTTTTTGTGTAACCTGCGCCCAAAGGACAGGCCAATGTGTACACACGTGTGCATAGACTAGGACGTAGGTGTTGCGTAAACCGGCAATTCTTGTAAAAGGAATTCAGCTACACCCATACATTTGTTTAAAAGTAGTATATTGTGTCATATAGATAAAAAGTAGCTAAGTACTCAACGGGCAGCGTTTCTTAAAGTGTTCTAAAGTTGGATCCGCTGAAACGATAAAATCTAATAACGAAATACATACTAAGTTGGATTGCAAAACTTATTTGCGCCGTCAGCTCTCTTCTATACAGTAATATATCAAATACTTGTTAAAAATACGTGTTATTATTTTCATCATTAATTGGATCTATAAATAACAAAAAAGTTAATGTAAAGCATACTAAATTTAGAAGTAACTTCATTAAAATTAGATACACAAAACACTTTATATTTGCTTTGAATATGAAAATGCGGAGTTTCGCCTAAAAGTTTGAGACACGCTGCCACAGAGAATGACGTATTGGTACGTACTTCAAGACTTGAGTAAATCTATTGCTGTGCTCCAATTTTGTAGTGTAGTTAACTGCAACAATTTTATGGCTTTTAGCCGAATCGGGTCCTATTATTCTATTACGATGTTTAGGGAGGTCATGGTCCATATTCTCTGCCCACGGCCCACGGTTATAATTTTATCAGTAGAACTGGACCGGGTCATCGGCCATCTCCGACAAAGCGTCGACAGTTGACTAATGCAATTGTATAGGCATAATGTTAAATTATTTGTTTAAACTAGTGATGTGCCGGATATCCGTATCCGTATCCGCGGATATCCGAGGGAGAAGAAAGATCCGTATCCGTATCCATTACTTTTTGGCGGATCTTTTTACGGATCATTTACCTTATTAATTTTTAATTCATAGATGAAATTTCTATATATATACCTTATTCACGGAAAGGAGCTTATATAGAGAAAAAGCTTTCGGCTGTGATTGGTGGAGATAATCGACAATGTGAGTGTACACAGTCTCGTTGTTATTATATTGCGTTTTTTTTAATTCGAAAGAGTAATTTGACAGGTCCTAATGTCAAATTTTAAAATAATGTTACCAGCGTTTTTTCCGTAGTGCTGTACTAATTACGGTTTTACTTGAATAGTTATAATATTTTACGCTAAGAATATTTTTAATCTTGTTTTATTGATTTAATCACCTTCCGTAGCAATGAAAAACTATTAAATTCCATTCGGATTATTTTTTATTTCTTAAAATTAAACATTTGGCAAGCGTGGTGGGCGTCAACTATCGTTTCAAGGTCACGCGCACCGACACCGATTGAGTAAGAAAGTTAAGATCCGTATCCGTATCCGTATCTGCGGATATACATTTTTAACGATCCGGCACATCACTAGTTTAAACACGTAATGTATATCTATTTATAAAGATTTAAACTTTGTATGTTTGTTTGTTTGTTTGTTTGTTTGTTTGTTTGTTTGTTTGTATGTAAGAAGTATAATCTACTAAACTACTCGGTCGGTTTAAATAAAATCTTTTACCAATATAATACATGGAATTGGTATTATTTACCTTACATCAAATAAGGTAGTTCTGATTTTTTTTATATGTTGGTACTGATGAAATGGTAATGACAAATCCAAATTCTCCACATCGAAAGCCTTACGGATCATGTAAGGCTGTACTGTTAAATTCATTGAAATTTAGGTCTTTTTTCAGTTTTTGTCGATTTTTGCTACCAAAGACCTGTGCTACGGCAAAAGTCACTATGCACACTTTTTAATTAGATTAAATTTGAAATTGAATGAGGATAATTTAGTCTCGGTAGGCCAAATGGTTTTAAATTCAAAAATTTGCAAAATTTCTAATAAAAATGGGTGTTTTAGAGTTTTTTTTAGTTTCTACAATTTTTACCACTAAGGAATGTATTTATGGTAAAAGTTATCTTATATGTTATTAAAGTGTACTAAATTTTCAATAAAATAAGATAAATTTGATCTACATAGACCTTATAGTTCCTAAGATACTACTGTAAGGCTATCGAGGTGGAAAATTGGATTTGTCATTACCATATCAGTACCAACATATAAAAATATCAGAACTACCTCATTTGATGTAAGGCAACGCCGCTTTTTTATTTACATAGAAGATATGTATATACATAACTATATATAACTGGTAACTTCTTCGAAACCACCCAACTTCTTTGACTAACGGAAGAACGATAAACGATCAAGGTTTGTACATTGTGATTTGCAGAAAAAAAAATTGTCTGTGTGAAGCTGGGGGCGGGTCTTTAGTAAGTGATATTTAAAACATTATAAACTCTTCTTCTTGTGTACGGTCTGGTGTATTTTATTTGTACACTACACCTTCTTAATATAAAGTATATATTTATACTTGAAAGTAGAGTATTATACAAACTTTTGTCATCATTTGAATTTGCTGAAGATAAGCCTACAGCCTTTATTTACCTATAGCTGACCTAATTTGTCTTTATGTTAGCTATTATATAGCTGCAAATGCAGTCTTTAGAAGTTGACTTTTATTCAACACACATTACGTAACGTTTTTATAATATTTTGTGTCCACTTATACAACCGATAAACGCTTGTTGTAATAATAATACAAGTATACGAGCAATTAATTAAAATTCAGATCTCATACGTAACAACGAAATGCCATATCACGTTATATAAAAATGTCGTACAACGAGATCGTATCAACGAGAAGAGCGAGTTACTAAAAATATGTATGTTAATTTTGTTGTGATAATGGGGAGTTTACAAAAATTCAAAATTATTGCTTCATTGAATCTTGTGTAATGACTAGCTCTTCTTATATATAAATTAAATGTATTGGCACTTGTATGACGGAGCCATTACTTGAGAAAGGTACGACCGATTTTGCTGTGCTCAAGGTTTGTATAAAAGAAAATTTTTGGAAAATCCACGTGAAAAAGTCGGAAATTCGGATTTTTATATGAAACTAGCTGAGCTTAACATTTTTCCAGGATAAAAAGTAACCTAATCCAGGTAATAAAATATCTGTGTGTCAAATTTCATCCGAATCCGTTGAGCCGTTTTTACGTGAAAGAGTAACAAACATCCATACATCTATCCTCACAAACTTTCGCTTTTATAATATTAGTAGAATTGACAGGGCAACAACTGTCGAATCAGCTGAGTTTTTTTTTAAATAAATTTGCCAACACGTTAATGTGTCGTAAATCTTTCACTTTGTGATTCCCGAGCAATAAGCGCCAGACAGCTCCTCTTACTCAGTAACCCTCCAACCCTCTGTGCACAATGCATCGAGGGCACCGACCGTAATGTACATAGGAAGCGCACCCTTGTCACCATGACAACGCCTCTTCCCGCGAATTTTATCGACGGACCCCGGATCCAGACGGGACGAGATTGCAACCCTCGTCTACACTTTAGATTGGCGCGTGCGTGTAATGATATATTTTTACTGGAATGAATGGCCCCAACAATAACTACGTGTTCATTACTGATAAGGACTCACTGTTATTGCTGCTATTGTAACTTGGTATCCCTTAGGGGAATCTTTCTTGCTCAATGGCCGCAAAGCCAAATAAATTCGTTTTATCTAAAAATACTTTAATGGCCTAATTATAATGTATGATATTATCGTAAAATAATGCCATCACAACGTGTAACTTGTAATCATATATTTTTAATGGAATGAATGGCCCCAACAATAACTATGTGTTAATTACTGATAAGGACTCGCTGTTGTTGCTGTTATTGTAACTAGGTAACCCCTTGGTTAGGGGTATGTTTCCTGCTCAATGGCCACAAAGCCATATAAATTCGGTTTATTTAGAAATACTTATAATGTTATGGTTTTATCTAAAATAATGCCATTATACTTACAGTATGAACTTGTTTAAAATTAATCTGGAATCTGCACAATATTCGTAATGTAAATGTTTTGGTATGTGTCTGATTCACTTGTAATTCTTTTCAAACTCGTGTCCGGGTAACATTGGAAAGTTGTTTACAATTACTGAGAGTTGGTCGTTTCCTTTCTGTATTTTAATGCTGAATTAGCTTGGAGGTAAAAATATCTTCTATTTTGTACAAAATAAATACAAAAATATAGCTGAATATAAATTCTTATAGTCGGCAATTCCAGTGGACTTTCAGCCTGCCTGCGACCCTTTATTGTAAAAATATTAATAATAAATAACGTAACAATGACTACATTGACAATTGTCTCCATGTAATGTTATAATTTTGTTTTTAAACTTTATTGTAAGTTTTTGATGACGATTTACTAATTTTATATACCTTATGTCATAATCCACATATTCATCAAAAAAGCAATATATGAATAAATATATCATTACATATAAAGTATTAATACCAAATAAACAAATAAATCGCCAAGCCAAGAAAAAATACACCAATTTTATTATTGTATGGGATAATATAGACAGGAGGCGAAACCCAGCACATCCAGTCCAGAGACA
Organism: Synanthedon myopaeformis; assembly: GCA_944738685.1. Lineage (NCBI taxonomy): Eukaryota > Metazoa > Arthropoda > Insecta > Lepidoptera > Sesiidae > Synanthedon > Synanthedon myopaeformis. The sequence continues at coordinate 3,551,553 of OX122918.1, read as the reverse complement.
ATTTTAAAAAGTTAATTTACTTTTAATGGTTCATTTAAATGGCAATGTTTGTATAAAAATTAGTATTGAAAATTGATAGCGAATAGTTGTTCTGTGAAAACCTTGACACAGATATTATAATGCAGCTCAAAGTCATTGGTGGACTGGTTTGTAAATAAACAATGCTGCGTCAGCCACAGGCTGCGTCCCAATATGGTTTGGAGGCGCAGTGGCCTCCGGACTTAATGTTCAAAAAGTACTGCATATCTGAAGCATATGTGTGCTTATATATATTTTTATCAATACTTTTGTATCTGATATAAGGTGTTAGAGAATATGCGACATTCTAACTAATATTATAAATGCGAAAGTGAGTTTTCACGCCTTAACTAGTCAACCGATCATTATGAAATTTTGCATACACGTTGTCAGGAAATATAGAAAAAGTTATGTGCTTGAGGGATCATTTAAAATAAAAAAAAAAAAAAAAAAACTACATAAAAATAATGGATTGAAAAATGTTTTAACATCTTAAAGATTAATCTGTACAGATAAAGTAGCGGGCATAAGCCATAGTAATGTCATTATGATAGTAAAGCCTTGGACGAATTTGAATGAAACTTAGCACACAGATAGACTATATTATTAATCATGAATTTACATTGTAACTACTCTTTAGTCTTATGGATTTTTTTATTTATATGAAAGTTCAGAGTTATTCTTAAAATTAATCAGTAGATAATGTATCGTGAGTAACATCTACTATCTACATGGTATGATATGCTATTGTTAAGTCTGGGAACAAATGTTAATATCTACTAATTGAACTAATGCTTAAATACATAGGCATGTCAATTAATTAATTAAATTGATACAACGAGTGTTCAGAATTTTGGCACGGCATGCACGCGATTTTCACTCGTATAGTTGTAAATTAAAGCCGGGCGGCATGAAATCGCTTGTTGATTGGATTTTCAACGCTCATTTTATCGCGTCATTGTGCATTCAAATTATCTGACTAGTGTATTTAAAATTACTAGTATTCGCTCAGTAGTCGAAATTCTATTATAATCATTTCGAAGGTGTGAAAAAAAGCTGTTTCCGAATTTTTTTATTGATAACAATCGTCAATAGCTACTAAAACAAGGAAAATCGATTTACAAATAGGAGACAAAGAGACACCGAATTGTTTGGTCTTTACCTATTTATATTTATAATAGATTACGTTTAAAATAAAATGTGTCGAAATCTGCTACTTTTGATTTTGATTTGAATTTTACGTTTTATATATTGTTGTTTTTACACTCGAAAAATCATCGGAGAAAATCTGAGACAAAATATTTGTAAAAAAGAAAAAAAATCTAAGCTAAGCTACGACGTGGTAGAATATTTTATCAACTAACTACTTACTTTGGTTTCTCTCTAAAACAGGTACCTAATAATCGTTTCAATTTCCAGTATGGGTAGTATATATGTACTTAATTCTATTTAAATAGCAATCTCCCAAACTGAGAGTCATAATCCACCTTTTATTCATAACTAGTTGATGCACGCGACTTTGCCAGCCAACTTCCAGTATTTTTTGAGCCAGGTCAAGGTCAGGCAAGGTCCAGTATTTTTTGAGTTTATTCATAACAAACATACAAAATATCTTCTCTCTGTATTTTATTATAGTAATAGTATATAGTATAGATAAAATTTGTACCTAACGATTCTACAACACTGAAAGAACATAAAAAAAATTATGAAATATTTTAAATACCCAATGCTGCACTCGAAAATAGCGCAGCTGAGTGTTGCCAATGTTTTAAATTTTGACTGGCCTTGTTTCCAATGCAGAGTAAATAAGTCTCTTGACACATTTTTACGCGCTTCAATAAAGAAGGAATGTCAAGTCTTTCAAATTGAGGAATAGGGATATTGTTCAGCTAAATGTGGTCATCTTTTTTCACTATAGAGGAATTTTCACTATATTTTCACTATAGGGCTTGGAGGAATTACATTTCTATTTATTTATTTATTTATTTAGAAACAAACTGTTACATTACATACTTATAGGGCTGTTTAGACAATGTCACAGTGTCAGCTAAAATATAATTATAGTTATATAGATAGCATACAGCTTACTCCAATTTTATTACATATAGATCAATTAAATTATTTTTTTAAACATTATTAATTTGGTTTTAATATTTTAATTATTAAAAAGTGTGTGTTTTTTTTCACATATTAGTTATGCTATAATATAGCGCTCAGTAAATATCCGAGTAAATAGTCTAGAAGCCTCACAGTCAACATGTTTGCATTTATGAAAGTAAGATAATAATTTCTATTTACAAACTTGGCATAATGTCGAAATTGTCGTAGATTCAACACAGTATAATTATGTATAGGCGTTATGGTAAAATTTATAGTACCAAATATAAGTGATTAAATAATAAAGATCTTATTCGCCTGGCGCGCTTTCATCTCCATGATGTCATGCATTACAATATTAGTCATTCTATCAACCCATGACATTACACTTGGTGGTGTGGTGCATGTACGAGTAGATTGTGAGGTGGCAGACATTAATATTTCTCAGAAACTCATAAAGTTAACAATTTCATTTAAAACGGTAGTATCCACTCCTTCATCTGATGATAGGTCGTTAGTTTTATCTTTTTATATTTATATTTCTTCTGTAGGTGTGACACACCTGTAGGCATGAACTCCTCCAAAGCGACTGGACCGATTTTGATAAATTTTTTTGTGTCCAATTGAGTTAGCCTCTAGTCTAATCTAATTTCTAATCAAGCTGGACAACTTTGATTTACAATAAAATTATTGATTACAGATTCTTATTCGGGTTCGGTTAGGAGAACGTTGCTGCGTCCGTTAGTTTCAAATAAATTAATACTATAGCATTCATTTTAATAAACATACAACGTAATTGTCAACAAAAATTGGTACTTGAGAACAAAAATACTTTATGAAGTGCATGGTCTTATAATAAAAATATGCAAAAGCATAAGAAAGAAAATCAAATCTAAAATTTCACAACAGTCCCTCGAATCGCATATCTTTTCTAGTTGTACACCGCGACTTCGCACGCTTAATTCTAAAATTTATTAAGGTATCTTAAATTTGTCGATCGATAAATTTCCAATCTCACATTAGTCGTATATTATAACTAGCTGTTGCACGCGACTTCGTCCGCGCAACTTTATAAAATATACACAGTGTGCAAAATTTTATTAAAATCGGTTCAGTAGTTTAGGAGTTCATCGCGGCCAAACAACGTGACACGAAATTTATATATATATATATGTGTATTTTTAAAAACAGACTGTTTAATGATATTCTTGTCTATATGTAGCTTTTTACGTACTTAACTGGTTATTTCACGTATGCACATATTTATATACATTTGTGAATATTATAACGTTTAGCCTCAAACGCCCGGGGTCATCAAAGGCTTGTTTCACGCTAATTTGAATAGAGTCGCTATTTATATATTCCAAACATTTTATCGCGTGACTCTCACAAAGGACTGCGCCATGAAATGGCAATCATGGACGCATAATTGCTATTGTTTCTTTAATATTATATTATCTGATTGTTTCTCTTCATACATATGTAGGTAAATGATAATTAATTTATTGCAACAGATATTTACATTACAGTTTCGTAGTAATTACAAGAAAATTCATATTTTGTTATTTACTTAAATAAAACTCAATTAGCACTTACTTGATTTCTGATATGAAAACTTCATTAAACCAATTTCATGAATTCGTAGGTATTCATGTAATTTCACGTATTCTTTGTATATATTGTTAAGACAATATCGTTTATATTGTTTTTACGTTTAATAAACATAATCCAGTTGTCGTAAATGTGCTTTTTATTGAATATTAAAAATTATAAAGTTATTCGATTAATTACCGAATGCTTAAACATTATTGTTTTACGATGTATACGTGTAGTAAGGCTGAAACAAACATTGACTTATGTAATCATCATTTTCCTTATAAATTCATTCCGTATAATTTTAAGCGCACTCATCTGCCAAGTGTCAGGTAAACAAATTTCTATATTAACTCTATAGTAGAAATTTTCAGCACACTCATCTGCCAAGTGTTAGCCTAAAACAATTATTCGAAAAATTTTAATGCAAAGGACGAGTTAGTGGACAAATCGGTTTTAGTGGCGTTAGGTCCACTGTATCAAAATGACCACGGACGATACTTAATATTTTGTTAGCTTTTTATATTATTGAATGTAATTTTGAAGCTATAGTCGTTCATAGCTCAGTGGGACGATGTAATTGCCGACTGTGTGATCGCAGGTTCGAAGTACGACCTGTATCTCTGAATTTTATTTTTTGATATGTAAAAAGCACTTGAAAATGTGATAACCTATAATCACATTGAGAATCCTGAGCTCTCAAACGTAATCTTCTATACTCGTACCTATGAAATCGTAGGTACTTAAGAATCTTATGACCTATATCAATGCACAGCCAAAACATCTAGAGAGCTGAAAATTGAAACATAGCTTTATTTTATAACGCAAGCATCTGATAATTAAAATATTTGAAAAATTCAACTCCGTGCGAAGCCGGGGGCGGGTCGCTAGTATGATATAAAGCGAAACATAGATCTTTGTTTAGCTCCATTAATTGCGGTTTGTCGCGTGTCATTAAAACGGGTTTTAGTAATATTGCTTTGTGCAGATGATGTGTTTAAATAAATCATACGTGTTTAGATTTTCATTTTATTTTTTATGTTAAGTGGCTACCGTCGCCTATATAAGCAACAGCGCCACAGGTGTTACAAATGCGCTGCTGGCCGCAGTAGGATGAAGGATATGGGATTAGGAAAGGATGGGGAAATGGGCTTTGGCATCCCTTATTCACTCATCACTCACCGAAACAAAATAACACTCATATGTTATTTCACTGGTGGTCTTCTGTAAGGGGATGGTTGCTGCCGCCAGACGCCCAGGCATTTAGCAGTTTAAATTTGTATCAGAAAAAGAGCCGTTTTGATACGAAAGTCTCGAATGCTCCCAAAAATGGTTTAGTCACGATGTGCAAATAGTCTAACGGTATTGACGATGCGAGGTCGCGCGAGTGTGCAACTAACTCATTACCGGATGGGCGACGAAATGTCGGAAGACACGACCGGACGGATGGGAATGGGACATCACCAAAACGAGTTAAACAATGACGTATGTAGTTACACGCGAAAGTGTGCTTCTTGGCACTACTCATTCAAGTTTCAACCCGCGAAGACAGAGAGTATACCCTAATTGCATATATTACGTACCAACTGTCTACTTACATGTATATTGGGTTTCCATCCGGGTTCATAAGTAAACAAAGGTTTTCTTACTTGCGGTTCTCGCATCATTTACATTGAAGATTAATTTAAAGTTGAAGAGCTCACGACGCAACCGCAGGGTCATTATATGACTCATACGCATTTGCGTTTACTTAAAGGTTAATGAACAGTGCGATTCCTATATATTTGTGTAATCTATGCTGCGTGCACAAACAATATACATACGTAGGTGACGTATATAGACGAATGAAAAACCATGTTAATTTAGTTAGACGAACAGTTGGCCGAGCGGTTAAGATAGATTCCAGTTTACATTACTGACAAAGTCTAGTAAGGAAACAATCATGTGACTTTAGAAGTCGAATTAAATGATTAAATTCAAAGCGAGGAAGAAAACAATAAAAAATAATGTTATCTTAGAAGTCAAGGTGTGCCAATAGTAATGATACGATTGGCTTGATCAAGCCAACTGTCATTTTTCATGATGATAAGTAATCATTTTGTATTTGCATGACAAGTAAGGCTGTTGCGGTGACAGGAACCAACACCGTGGAATACAAGGACGAGTACTGTTACGTTTCGGTTCGTGAGTCAAATGAATAGCATAGTTCATTAGCATCTAACTTCTGAAATTTCTATTAGACAAATTAATGTTATACAAAGCAAAGAATATTGATTATGGCTAAATAAAGCCTCTTTAAAAACGAGCCCTGAGGGCTTGACCTGCTTTTTTAGCATTCAAATGACTTGTTAAATTTGCCATTCCATTCGACCCGCTGGTTCACGTTGACCTACCCGCGTGGGACGTTTTACAAAGGTTCAAGTCCGCTTCGTTCAAATGGTTTATTGTTATTTACATACATGTATTAATGTACTAAAATGTATAGTACAAGATTCAGGTAGGTAACAAAATTAATAACAAAAACTCCTTGTATTAATTGCTTTTTGCTTTACAAATATTCTATATACACTGGCTGAATATAGGTATATATTATTTTTTATAGGTTTATTTTAGGTAAAAATAATATAGGTTTATATTAGGTATATATTATTATTAAATATAGATACGAAAACTAGCGGTCCCAGCAGAAGTTGATGCAATGATACTTTTTATCTTGAAAAATGTTGGGTTCCCAAGGGATCGTTTAAAAATTAAAAAAAATGGGCATCACTGTCACCGTGGCGGCGCGCGGCGGGGCGCCACTGTCTTCACGGCAATAATGATGCCAGGCGTTATAATAATACGTACTTATAATATATTTTCTCAGGTGTTATGTTCATCATTTCATTATAAGTCGCGAGCATCAGCTAGTTTATACATAATATATAAACATTGTGTGTTTATTAAAATAATATTAATTTATTTTTTCCTATTTATACTGTTATATTCAAAGTAAATCACTTTCCGATTATCAATTCTTTCAGCGATTTGTTTCTTTTTATCTCGTACGACACTTTATGGTTTTCTTTATCTTTAAGAACAGGAAAAAGTCGCACAGAGCCTAGAAGAAAATAGCTTACTTGACTATACTAATTTTTACGTAAAAAAAAAATACGCTTCCAATGTAGCCTAAAAATTAATGTAAACATATTAATTGTTAACACAAACATGTAACGTACTTACCTAAAAAAAAATAGACAAAATTAAAGATATTTAAATTTGAAATTACCTCTCAAATTATCCCTGACCTTTTAGTACAATATTTAGTAATATTTATAATATTTGTCATAATTATGATAAAATATTTTTGAGCACTCTGTTTGTGATGTTCGGAAGTTACAATACTATGTAGTATTGTGATTGCCGGATAGATGGCGTATTTAATGTGTCTGATGTTATTTCAGCTACTCAACACGAGATGGCGGTGTTTGCTATCAATGCTCTGAATAATGTTCAAAAAATTAATACACTTATTTTATTTACTTTTAAAGTGCGTTTCATAATTCGAACGAGTAATTTGACAGGTCATAATATTTTCTTCTAAACCTATATTTTTTTACGTAAGATTGCGATCATCATATTCTTTTCTAGGAAATTGTTTATAGTAAGTACCTATTACAATAACTTGTATGCACAAATGCGGATTTAGGTACTCCTGAAATTAAATTATTTAAATCCGTGAGTAATTGACACAATAGTTATTATACTTACACCTACTTGTAGACAATAACTAAAAAGCTCGCTTATGAATAAATAGATAAAAAAACAATATACCTATTTAAAAATTTTGAGACAAAATCGATAACGATAAAAAAATGTGAAGTTAATTTTACGTTTATAAGAAAACCGGAAAGTAAAGTGATTCAATTCAAATAATGAATAATATATTTTTTAGGTATAATTAACAAAGTACCCGTCTGCAACACGTAGTCATATCATATATTAGTTTCATCCAGTTTATACTCTGGGAAGTACAGTGTCGTATTGTAAATCTATGTCAAAGTAGACCGCCTCGCCACAGGACATACCGTATCGTCAACATAATGTAGTGGAACCATTACCGAGTTGTAACTAACAAGGATCTATTCCGTAGCATTGCCTTGCCTCGCTTAACGACCTTCAAGCCGTAATCATCGTTTTGAGACATTAGTGGTTTGTGGACAGGTCTCCATTGAGAATGTCACTTTACTATCAGGAACTTAAGATGTTACTCTGAAACAACACAACTTAATAATGGTGCTTACATATCCAGCAATCAATGTCTTAAATAAATTATTTAGATATTTTTGAGTGTTTAAAGAAAATTTATGGGTATATATTCGGTAGATATGATAAAAGATGTGTATGATATGTTGAAAACAATAACATCAAAATAATATAATAATTAACGAAACTATCCTATAATAACTAATATAAATGCTAGAGTAAGTTTGTTTCTTTGTAAATTTGTTTGTTACACTTTCACGCCTTAACTACTTACCGATCATCTTGAAAAATTTTATACACGTGGTCCGGTATACAGAAAATAGACATAGGATACCTTTCACCCAGAAAAAAATACTGTTAACGAGGCATCATCTAGAAATATTAAAAAAATCATCGCCTGACGACAGAAATATAGATCAATAAATTGAATAAATTAAAGCTCATATATTTTTCTCAGTTATTATTTTAGTGTCCAATCGCCCAAAAATCCTAAATAAAATATAATACATATCTCTACATACAAATTTACTATAACAGGCACACTCAAATCAATAGAAATTTCTTCATTTTACTTATCCACTAAACTTTTATTACTAACGAGTTGGCTGCATATGGTAATTGACGTTGCACGTACCGAGCCAGTCATTAAAATAAATAAAACTTGTAATACAGTAAGTAACCTGATCATTACGTTCGCCTGAAGTAAGCACAATTATTAAACGCTAACAAACTACCGCAGCGATTCGAATAAAATAGCAATTTTGACTTTAATAAAATAATGGTATAGTGTTGGAAGAGTTACGCGGGGTTGAACCCTTAAATGTACAATTATTTACTTGGCCTCCAATTCAATATTGACTTAAGGTAAGTCGTCGGTGAGTGGTTACGCATTTGCCAAGGACTCAACTTTGTTCACAAACAGTGACTTCCCGTGAGAATGAATAATAAGTCTTATTGGGTCGCACGACATTCTTTTGTAGTGTAACATAAAACCTAACATAATCAAATAGTTGTCATTGCAACCGCCCGGTATAACCTCAGACCGAACACAATTTTCACCAAAATGAGAGCAACCTATGAATTAGGTTAGGAAAGATACAATATTGCACAACAAATTTCAGAGATAACCGAATAGATTTAAAATTGGAACATTTTTCTTAAATATTGTGTAAAATATTGAAAAAGTAATAAAAGTAGCCGATTAAATTTTAGTACAAATTTTTGTCGTTGTTTTATATTCTCAGACTGCAGATTTGCATTTAAATTTTTACCATTCATAAATTCATCAAGCGTTGTTATGTAATTACATGAATTTTATATATTTCTTAATAAGCAACTGCCTATGATAATAATTATTAAAAGTAAATAAAAAAACAATTTCGAGGAATAGTTCGAGTTGGTAGGTCTTTATTAGCTTTTTTATTTAAGTCTCATTTGAAATTAAATAAAGCGAGAACATTTTGCATAGTTGTTGTTGGGAATTTTATTCTCGTACTTCTCGATGAATATGTATGTATGCTTAGGCCATGTTTATATTATACCACTTGGTAAACTTGACTAAACGATAAATTCAACTTGGCTTGGTAGCGTTCGGAAAATTATGAAATATTTTCTCGAAATCTAAAGTCTAAATAGCTTAATAAGCCTTTTATATTGAGAATTGATTATACATATTTTACAAGTTTATAATTCCGAAAGCACTTCAATTCATTTGTAAGACCACTTTTTAGATGATCTCGTCTTGCCAATTCCACTGTGATTCTAGCCATGTCATCTAGTGCCCCCGTTGTCTTTAAAACATCTTGTCATTTGAGACAAGTACTAATTTATAATTTAAACTGATACACTCTATTGAGGTTCCCATGCCCATTGAATTAAAATCTAAGGTTGACGCTCACTTTACTCGTGATCGTGACCTATTATTGAAAAACCTTCGTATTATTCGTAAACTGTTTATAATAATTACATTATTATTTCTTAACGTTCTCGAATATCGAAGATAAAATGTATTCACTTTTACCCATTAATTTAAGGTCAAATAATATGGAGTAACTTAGGAGTGGCGCAATGATTAAATAAAATAATGAAGCGAGGCTTCCGACCTTTGACTTTTATATCAGTAAAGCTCGATTAATTAAGGAACCGTCGATTTCATTTCACAATAATACCGTTGTAATTATCTGATATTATAATTAATTGACATAACAACTGAGGACGGAGATAACTGTCAAATGTTATAATCTATAATATAGTTCAGAGAATCATCATGAACTTATTTTGTTATTTTGAATTGGCATATTTATAAATAAAGTTTTAACATTGATTTTATGTATCTATACAGTTTTTGGTCAAGAACAGCTATCTATTTTATAAAATTTTTATTAGAACCTAGTTTCATAATATTATTTAAATGAAATAAATGATTGTCAATACTCTACAAAACTGTGCGTCAAGAGTTCAAAATTTGATACCTAGCTAAAAACCGAATATATTTTAATTTTTTTGTGAATGCTTCGGACAGACTTACAGTCGATTGCATTATATTAAATTATTTCTTAGAATGCTTCTTGTATTCAGGCAATAACTATATATCTTAAAAGAACACAAAACGAACTGACCTCTATAACATACTTTTTAGATGTCGGTTCACTTCACTTCTTGGTTCGTTAACACAAGAAACGCCACAGGTGCTGCCAGTGCGCTGACTAAGGAAAAGGGATTAGTTACCGAAACACAACAGCATGTATAGTTATTTCACGGTGGACTTTCCCTAATGAGGCTAATGAGGTGGTTATTGCCGCTACACGATTTGCCCAAATTATGACTGTACTCTGCCACTACTAAAACACCCATACCAAAGCCTACTTTGAAAAGTTCATTTCCACCCCCTGCCAGTAATCTAACCGGCGATTTCTGAGTCAAAGGTGCTATGGCAAGCAAAGCAATCTGAGCTCGTCGACCCAAAACTCGATATTAGAGGTTGTGATTCATATCTAAAAAGATATACCAATATAAATTTATTCTTTGTATGTTGATTAGTTCACACTATAATAATCACACAATTATAAAATTATTTCCAATTCGACCAGCATGTCGTCGCTCAATGAATTCATGCGGTACGTACAGCATAGTTCGTTTCAAATGTAAGTTTATGCAAAGTGCAAGATATATTTGAAACAAACCGGTTCGTGTTGTTTGGAACGATACAGCAAGTCTCGTGTATGGAATAAAATTTTACATATACTTTTAAAAACCCCTACAGAAATCTTGTTCCGATGACCTCTTCCCCATTTTATGCCTAGGAATACAAAGCTGGATACAAAGTATTAAAACGAGGAAATGAATCGTCACGGGATTTATAGTCGCATTATTGATTTGTATTAACGATTTAGGGTTGGGTTAGAGCTGATACATGCACGTGAGTTTTATAGTATCATGATTTGTAGAAATTTATAATACTTGTGGTGTTTAAGATGTCTTAATTTCAGAATGATACCAACTGGTCTGTATCGTGAGATACTTGACAATAAACTATTATCTATCGACGCAATAAACCTTTAATTTATTTAAAAACTAGCTTTTGTCGGCGACATCGTCCGCACCCCTTTGGGGTGCGGACGCATTTATTTATAATATTATTTCGATCTTATTCAGGCTTTGATTTTTTTTCTATTTTTAGGTGATGGCTCGGGAACAGTACTCTTTTTGAAATGAAATTGTGTTCTTTTTTGTATCCTTGACAACGCGTATGAAAATTTCACGACGAATGGTTAAACAAACAAACATACAGGGAATACAAAAAACGAACCAGAATTTGTACAAAGAAAAAATATTAAATAACTTTAAATCCCATTTTCTCTAGTTTGTGGAAATATTCACACCAATGCTGTTAAAGAGACTTCAGTGGCAAAATGTTTTAATTTTATGTCAGTTTGCGGATTCGAGTCTGCAAGTGGTAACGGTCCAACAGCGGCCGGTCGCGTTGACGGGCGAGTATTGTGAATAGCAGCTGCTAACAGATGAGAGAGTCTTGTTGTTCGATGTGGCATACGCAGTCGCCCTCCGCACGACTGGCTGGTTCTGTATCTCTGTACTTACTTGTACACCAGTCGGCTTGTGCGCGACCCGCCATGCGCACCTATACTCACAGCGCGTCATTCACAACGAATATAACCGAAAGATTCGAATGATAACTTCTAAACTGACTGTTAAAAAACTGTGTGTTGGATAAATCAGTGTTGCAATACTTGCTTCTCATTGGTAACCATTGATTATTAGTGATATAAATATATATTTTAATGCGGTCGGCGTCCGAGAAATCAATACATACACATTATCCAGAAAATATCTAATTGATAGCCTGTTTACTATGAAGAGGATTACTTCGATCTTTTCTAGAAAACATGCTCGGTTTAATGACGCGTGTTAAAATGTCTCAGTTTTTAAATGTAACGGACATTGTAATCGGTAACAACAATGTTGGTGTAAATCTAAAAAAAAGTTGTGTAAAAAGTTAGTTTGATCGTAACGTGTGGACTTACTGAACCTGGTTTATAATCCTCGATAATTTTAATACAACTCTCACCGGAACTTAACACGCAGCATCTGAATGCGGACGACACTGGAAATCTCTTGAAGCTTTTCCGTAGAACGGCCAAAGTTTTCTTAGTCGCGTTTAAATGCAATCACGTTTAACATAGAAATCTACTTGTTTTTTTTTAATCACTACAATAATAATAATATTTCACTTGAATAGAAACACTATTGGAGGTTTCATTAAATTCGTGCTTTTTTATCCCTAAATCTAGGTTTGATATATCCCATACAATCTACACTCAATTAGACATCGTATTAATTTATAACTTATAAACTTGAAAATAACGTTATATTTTGTTAAACGCCATCTATGACGATTACCAGGTAAGTAGTCTTAAAATGGCTGGATGGTTAAACCGGTGGATTAATCTAGCCGTTTTAGTAGATTTATTTAATATTCAATCAGTTGAATACAGTACCAAAATTATTTTATAAAGTATCTTTAATATTAGGCACCAGTTTTCAAGCAAAAAGATGTAGTGAAAATCTGTCATACTGTGCAGTAGAACTAGGTGGAATTTTTTTGTCCAAACAGTTCTGTCGTAGAACTAATAGTAGAACTGTTTGGAACAACCCAAAGAATAGAGGAAAACGCTAGCTTATGTGTATAGAAAGCTCTCGTCACGCTAAGACTTGAAGGTAGTGGATACTTACTTACGGAGTATAATTTATTAGTTTTATTTTAGATCATTGACCGCGGACTTGAAGATATTTTTATCGAATATTTTATATTGATAATACAAGATGAACTAAGTAATGAATATAAATGCCTATATTCTTATTTATTAAGTTTCGAACTTCTTATTAATTCAAATAAAAGGTTCAATTTTATACTACCTCTATGAACCGACTAGTTTTTTATATTTTTTTCGTTCTAAACTTGATCACAATGTACGGTTGAAGCGGTCACGAGCCCGCAATGGCCCGCATTTGTTATTATCAAGCCGCCATAACAATTTTGAAATACGAAATAATTGCGTTTTCCGAGCACGACTCCTAGGCAATGACCTTTTATTAATGCGCGTTTACTCTCACAACTTTTTACTAGGCGGACTTCTGTTTTGCAGGTAACCTATATGTATAGTATACAAAACAGTAACATGATTCATGTATTGTTTTAATTATACCAACGCAACTACACCGTCCGTATAATTAATTCCATGTAATGACTAATTTCATTAAATGACATTGTCATTGACTTTGTTTTAACAACTTTTGCTCGTTTTAATTAAAAGAAAAATGTCATCAAAGTAACTAAACAAATCTGAATATAACGGCTTCATTGCCGGCCTCGGCTACACTCGCTTCTTTGTACCGTATTAACACTAACCGAACCTGTTACCACCAGACACCTACAGCTAGTATCAGATAACATACGACAAGTGTATTGTACTCGGATAGAAATTTTATTTAAAACAAAGTCACATATTTACACAAGTATTAAGTTTTTATTTGATTGCAACGATTAATTTATTTTGATAAAACATTATTGCATTGTTTAATGTGGCTTCATTGCAATCAGTGGCCTACATTTCAACAACACCGATTATTTATACAGATGCGGACGTCGATTGTATTAAAGAAATCCTAAAGTTAAATAACACGTGTGACATAATTGTGTTGCACAGTTTCTTTTAGTGGCGAAAATTAGTGATGGTGTTATTCCGCGATGCCGGACTGGCGATACAACGTGCTTTCGACTAGCGAAGCGTACATAAACGCCGAAACAGTTCCACAGCTTGATCCTCTCGCTGCAAGTTATCCACGTAGAGCTGATCGCACGCGACCACCTCATACTTGTCCTTACACGACCATATTCCTCGGGACACGAACGCATCATGCTCCATATCGCTTGCCGCCTTTGCAAAGTAATTCTGGAGATCCATACGCGGATGTCTATTCTGTTGATCGTTCATCTAATCTCACAGACACATCAAGTTTCGCGCGATACGAAGATTGTCGGCCACAAATAGAGGAAATCGAAACAGAAACGAACGATCTCACATATCACAATGACAAATTGGTCGACGGTAATGTGACTCTGCAAGTTCAAAAAGTGCCATACACATCCAGTGTGTTCTATGTGTCCGCAAAAACGGATGCACTCCAAAAAACTACAAACAATGATTTATTTCTGGTCGACGGATCGGATTCGGATGTGTTGTCTTCATGTACTTGTGACAGTTTTGAGAGATGCGAATTTGACTGTCGTGACTTTGAACCATTTTCGGACACGTGTTGCTGCGACCCCCTTAGCGATGGCATATGCAGCCACAGTCCTAAAGAAGTAGACTCACCGGAAAACTTTTGTGAAAGAATAGTCGAGGAAGATGGCGTTTCTGCTCGCAGTGATATGGATGGTCTAGATTTGGCACTCTTCGAACCAGCACAAACAGAATTAAAAGTAGTCGAAAACAATACAAATACAGACGAAGCGCCTGTTGCAACTGCTTTATGTGGAATATTATATTCCATACCGGACGTGAGCAACGGTGAGTAATTAGTAATTATATCATATTAAACGTATTCATATTATATATATATAAATGATAGATAACGCTCGACTATAGTGATTAGGGACATAGAGTTACGTAGTAAGGTATGCTTGACCAACGTGTGGTCTGCGTCAATTGGACTTGTATCGGATACGAACAACGGTGTTCGGGAAATTACTATCACATCAATCACAAGAAGTCATTGTCATACCATATTTGTAATAACAACAGAAATATCGAGAAAACCGTCATATTGATCCGTTAAATATTGACTTCGTCCCGTGGGCTATACAGAAAACCTTTAGATGATAAGAAAACTAGATACATGCAGTTTTTGTATATTAATATTTATACCCTCTTCATATCAATATTCATAAATTTTTCATGTGCTAAATCAAATGAAAGATTTATGAACTAAAAAGCAAATGTTTCCATCAAGAAAAAAAAAATTAAAAATAAAAACCTAAACATCACCAAAACCTTTTTTCTATCTATGGATTGGTTTAAATATCTTTAGCACAAATCAGATTAAATTAAAGTTAGAAAGCAAAAATATCTCCCATGATCCCAAAAAGTCTCTGTTTTTCCCTTGACTTCTTCTAAACACACAATAGATAGATTTTGATGCACTTTCCACAAAGGCAAAGAACGATTAACGAGGAATTATATCCGTACGAATTCGGGGATGGTCTCTAGTTAGATGTTAAAAATATAAGACCAGAGCGACGAATGCTCGGCTGCTAACTCGGCTGATGATGATTCTAACTACGGTTAAGCCTGCATATTCTGATTCGTATTATTAGTGGATTGGAAATAATGAATACATGCTGTTATAATGAAGGACAACATTATAAGGAAACCTGCTTGTCACACAGACAACATGGTAAAGTCCTGTCACATTGTGCATGCGTGGTGGGCTTACATCCCATAAATTTACTCTGTATTTATTACAATCAATGTCGCCTACAAACGTGAATGTGTATTTTTTTTTCATAAAAATTAGTTTTTCTGTAATTTTACAGTTATGTAAAAAGTTACTCATTGTAAAGTTGGTTAGTACCGTTATTTACTTGCAAGTTTCTAATTACCGGCCAAGATAGAAGAGCGATTGTTAGCTCGCATGCAAATCCGATGGATGCGAGACTGATAAGCGGATACAAGAGATGAATGTCTTCTGTTTATATGGACTGTTTACAAATCTCTAACGGTTCGATGTCATTTCACTTGTAACAGTTGCAGAACGTATCTCATTTCCGTGTGAAAAAGATATAACTAATTGAATATTTTATCGAAATATCCTTGGGAATATCTTTTATTGCGTTTCTTTATTAAATTTATTATTTTGACAAAGTACAGTTAGAATATATACTGCTTAGCCATTACTTTATGAAATTTATATAAATAAAAATATATTGCCACATGACGGAGCACAACTTGAGAACGACACGACCGATTTTGTTGATATTTTTGTTATTGTGTTTGTAATTGTCAGTACAAGTACAAGGTTCGTATGAAAGAAATTTTTTGGGCAAATTTGCGAGAAGTGTCGGAAATTTGGATGGTATTTTATATGAAATAGACAGTGCAAAATTTTATTTTAGAATAATTTTAGAAATATTTTAGAATCTGACCACAGGGTCAGCTAGTATTTTCTAAAATAAAATTTTTAACATTGCTCAGTCATGTAAGTTTGCTAAAGAATTTCTTCGTGTGCTATTGCTATGCTGCAATATATGTAAATTGCCATGTGTATTCACGCAGAAGTTTTTTTGGGCATAGTTGTAAGAACTTTATTATGTTTTGATGTGGATTCTTTGATGCTACTATCCAAGAATTTTTTATAGCGCTCCTTTTATCTATAATAGTGTAGTGTTTGATGTTCTGTTTTGCCTTTTTCTAGTACACAAGTCTAAATACACACGTCATAGTGATATCACTAGATTTACCGATCACAATGTCTGTAAAGTAAAACTGGCGATGATTATTTATTATTGTATTTGAAAATAGGACTCATTGCTGTGTGTGTATCCTGATACACTGATAGACTGATCATTTGTGTCTAAATTAAAGAAGTCATTTAGACAAGACTATAATTATGGCAATGTTAGACTTGAATGTTTTGAATATTATACTAGGATTACTTGTAAATTAAATAGCTTGTTTAATTTTTTAAACACTGAACACTAACCGTGGGAGCTAATGAGTCCCAATGTTTCACCACCATCACCAATATACATAAACACTCAAAGCAAGATTACACTTGATTTATAACGTATTGTTAGCTAAACCATTCTTTTGAACTTAAAAAAGTCTACAATGCTTTTCAAACAAATACTAAGAAGCTGTTACGGTCCCCAATACGTTCAACTCCATTTTCTTTTAGCCTCTTTTTATTATAGTCTGAACGCCTTGTGGCAGTTTTTAAATGTTTTGTTATATAAAGGGGTCATATGACTTTACACTTTGAAAACGTTGCTTAGCTTTTGATTTCTTTTACAAAAAATACTGAATACTAAAAAATTAACAAGTTCGTAGTCTGAAGAACTTGTTAATATTTTAGTTTTAACTCATTTAATTCAGCATGGTTTAATCCTTAGACACATAGTATAATGAAATAATTGTAGGTGTACAAAAATAAAAAAGTTAGATTAGGTATTGAAATTAAAAAAAAACCTTAAGAATAATATGTTAAATAGTTATTTGTTAAACTAGAGAGTAAAATTGTTTTTTGCTGCGAGTGCCAACTTTAAATCACGAACTAGCGAAGTAGCGTTTATTATAGCTAACATTCACATAGCCAAAGTCACATAAATTATAACTAAATTAACAAAAATATTAAAACTGAAAGTAAAATTACTGCAATTTGTAAGATTAAAGTTAACAGTTTTGTTCGGAACTGTGATGGTCGTATTATTTACTTGTGTGTTAGGTAAGGGCTTGGTAAGGGTCCTGTCTCTATGTTTGTACGAATGAAGATATTTTTCACGGGACTTTTCTGGAAGAAAGCTAAGTGCGGCATTTGAAACTTGTTCTCTTAATTCTTCTGGAGTTAGACCATCACCACTGGACGTACTCATTTTGTTTAATATTTACAAAAACAGTACAAAAACACCAAGACCTAATGCTGAACCAGTTTCTGAACGGCTGTGAAACTATCTTCACAGCTGGGCCAACTCTAGTCGGCTATGATCGGCCGAATCTAGTAGGCTATGGTTGGACACACTAATAAAATCAAAATTTTATTCCTGTGAGTTAAATCGCGTGTTCGAATTTCGAATCACGCTCGCATTTAGAATCGATTTTTCTGCGAGTTTTTAGGCACCCACA
The DNA here is from genome assembly GCA_944738685.1 of Synanthedon myopaeformis. Lineage (NCBI taxonomy): Eukaryota > Metazoa > Arthropoda > Insecta > Lepidoptera > Sesiidae > Synanthedon > Synanthedon myopaeformis. Next base: position 3,533,182 of record OX122918.1, on the reverse strand, counting down.
GCACCCTTTTCTTGCTGGAAAGGTGAAAAAAATATTATTATATTGGCCCTAGAAAACACTCCGTACAATTACAATGTGTTATGTAAGAGTAATATATTGAATTACTTCCACTAAGTTTTTATATGTTATAGTCAAATGACGGAAACCTATCGCTCTCAGGTTTGCCCAGTAAATCCCCAGGTTTGGCCAGAAGTCTGATTCAAGTATGAACAAATAGTGCGTTTCTTTCGACCTTTGCCTGATGAATTTATGACTATTCCCAAAATATTTAGATTAACTTAAAACTTATTTTCATGAGATTCAGTATTTATGTAGGTAAATTATAATATGTTAGCTTATTATTTTCACAAAATATTCTTATTTTGCAAAATGACGCGTTGTGACATTATAATAATATAATAATGTCACACACATAAGTTATACCTACTTTGGTAATTTTCTACATAAACTTAGCTTTCAAAGATATTTCACCCACATTTTCAGTCATAATTCGGTTACGCATTCTTGAGTTTACGTTACCTACTTATTGAATGTATAGAATCAGGAAGTGCGAAACCTATTATTTTAATCTAGTCTTATTAACTAAAATCTTAGACAGATTCGACTAAAACACATCCAAAGCTAAAATTAGAATCTTTTTTGGAGTTTTCCAAAAGCCATTGATTTAATATAGTATTTAGTCATTTCGCGATGAGGCTTTACATCATTCTTTGACTACAACATATCGTCGGATTCTTGACCGCAACTTTGTTTCACATTCATGTTGATAGGAATGTTGTCTCTCGTGTATCAACTTACTTATTTCAAATTTAGTTATGATCACAAATCACCAACAAATAATATTTATATTCGTGAGAGTTATTCAATTTTTTTGTACAACATAGTTGATTCTATTTATTATTTCTAGGTTTATTGCTTTGATTTGACTGACTGCATATGTATATAGGAAGAAAAGGTTTGCGTGTTCAATTATATTTCGTCCATACTAGCACTTCGTAATGCAATATTAAAATGGAACTAGTCGAGCAAAATATTCCAAATTTGGTTTTTACGATGTCTAATAATAATTAGTACAAGTTTTACCACTAATGTCTGCATTCCTATATAATTATTGACGTTTGGTAAAACAGTTATCGAAATGTATCAAAAACAGTTGCACTCAATTTTTATAAAACTTACTAGTAGAGATGACTAAATGGGAAGTCCTCGTGTGTAAATACATCTGTTTGAAACTAAAAATATAGCAGATACCTGAAATGGAGATTGGCTGTAGCTATACAGACACGACTGCTGAAGATATTTTATGACAATAAAAACTGTCTTTATTTCGTGATAGATAGAAACTTCAACAATAATTATTTAATCAGTATAATTTATTTATACACATTGAGATATATCTCACCGAAATATTTATTTTATTGCAAGATTATAGATGCCTTTATGAAAATGAAAAAGATTCTGTGTTGCAGAAAATTCAGTCTAACAGTCCGTATCAGATATATCATGGGTGCAAAAGATAACAAATTTCGGTTAAATGAGAAAGAGAATGGAATTGCTGAGATCGATATAGGAGAGGATCATAGGAGATACCGTATTCTTTAATAATTATATTCTTTCGTATTCTTAACGTATTCTTTAACAAAAGATACCGTATTCTTTAATAATAATAACTAGGAAAGACACCCTAGTTAAAGAATTTAAGAGAATGATTTCGTATAAAAATGGTTTAGTTAAGATTGCTATGATGATCACCAACCTTGTGTTATCATCGAACTAAAAGGCTCAATAGTCCGATGATTTAGAACATCGGACTACTGATACTAGGCCCCTTTATACAGAAGTGTCACTATAAGAAGAAGAAGAAATATTATTTATTAGACTTAAAAAACTAATAGCGAGTTTCGCAATGCGGGTCGCAACGTTAAATGATATATTCGAAATTAAACCAGATGACAATACTGTTCCTAAATTGTGAGGTCAGTTAGTGCTGTTGTTGCAATCTCGCGTAATGACGGGCAATTTGTGTGAGAACTGCGATACAATACGGACGCGGAATTGAGTTTACGGTATCTAATTATGTCATGACGATCTTGTGCGGTCGTAAACTTTTGTTTTATAATTATGTCCTATTTTTATTTTAATACAACGCAGCTCAGTGCATGTGCTCGTAATTATTTTAACGATCTCTATTGCCCACTGTTACGCCATTACTTGAAACATTTTAAACGAGAGCTTTATAGATTCAACGTTTCGACGTACACAATTTATTAACTAGCGATGAATATTTATTAAAGAAAACTATTTATGGGAAATCTATAAATCGTGCGCCAGAATAAACATTAACAAGCGATAATGTAATAGTTTACTTTAGATAAGTCTGAGTGCGTTCAAGGTAAGGACATGTTCGATGAATCATATTTGATTATTGATAAATACAATGTATGATATTATAACGTATATAATATTGTGATAAATCGAATTTATTGTTGTCGTAAGTTCTGTGAATGATAAACTTTTACTTTAATGATTTTTGAACACAAATCTAGATTTCTTTTTTTTTTATTGTCAAAATAACTTTGTTTATAGTTTGCTTTGTGGAGAAAATTTTTGTGTTGTCTATGTTTAAATTTGCAGGGATAAACATTAGTGGTTTTACCATTATTTAAAAATAATAATAATACAAAACCTTCTATAAATTGACACTGCAACGATAAGATGGCTAATAGACGGTTGCGAATTTTTACATTTTTTTAAACAAAAAATTAATGGAAGTGGACAGTTAGTCTCATTTCTTTATGAACTAGACTCGCTCCCTCTATTGTCTATCTACATCGAAGGACTGTTGCATTACGTATTGTTGATATATATTTTAAATTCCGGCTAAAATTGCGCGTAGGTCTTAGGATTTAGTTTAATATCAGAATAAATGTTATAAAAAAATTAATGCTTAATTGCTTATCTTATCGGCATAAGACACAGAATGATTAATATCAACGGCAATGTTCTTCTCTAGAAGGAATAAGTAGGCGGAAGCATGCCGGTCATAATTACAGCTTATCGTGGTTTCTGTTTCAATGCATACAATCATGTTAGTAAATCCTTCCAGCACTCTCACTGAAAACTAAACCAATTATAAAAATTAATAAATTCGGCATCGTGCTTGAGCGTGTGAAAACGATAGATGTACATATTAAATCTCATATTTGCATTGATATGTGAATTTGGTTGCACTGATTTTCACACTGACGAATGAATATACCTACTAATTCAAGGGAACTTCTATTACAAAATGTCTATTGCATAGGATTGCACATCGATGTATTAGATTTATGCTTTAAAATTTCTTATATGGATATCGTCAGTTTGTCCGCATTAATTTTTTCTGTAACAGATAATAAGCAAACCCCAGATTTTCTATTGAGTCCAAAAACGCTATTATGTGCTAGTTTGCTGAGGAGTTGGGTAATATTAATCCCGCAGAATCCGAGTACCCATACAGAATTATTTTAAAGATGACAAAACGAATTGTATCCTGAGTTTCTTTCGGTGTATTTTCTCAGGAGCGTCATCATCTTGGCTTTTTATTCCGAAACCCTGGTAAATTTAAAATTATTATGACGATCATAAGAGTTTCTTGGAGAAACCTAATTGATAAATAAATACTTTGATTTGATTTCGATTTGAATAATTGATGCTGCACGCTAACCAAGTCATGAAAATACCACCGAAGTAAGTTTCACACCAATCGAGTCAGTGGAAGTAGTGACTGTGGACGTAGTGAGATCCCTACGTCAACTAGGAAATGGACAGATGATTTTCAAACGCCTAAACAGATATTCGTAAATTATAGCCAACAACTATCTCCATCACGTCTGCTTTCAAACAAAAAAAAAAAAAAACGGATCAAAATATGTCCATCGGTGCCACAGACAAACACACAGATAACAGACACACACAATGTACAATTTATAATTTCGTTTGCGCCGGGCGTTAAAAGTTTAGGATTAGTATAAATCTATTATAATTTCTCAAAAAAAAAATTGCATTGATCTTTGAATCGCATTGCTACATATAATTGTACGATTGAAGAAATGTTGTCAATGTCAATGACTGTGATCAATTGCTGCCTTATGCCACCGTGCACGCTTATTGAATACCGGTTGTAGTGTTATGTTTAGGTTGCTTAGACCGTAGACGTGTTCATCTGTGTTCAGTTTGCACTCGTCATGTTTTTGTCATGTTAGGCTTAAAGGCTAGGAATGTACAACACTTAAACAATTAAATGATACTCCTACTTGAAGTAGTTTTCTTTAACAATCAAAATATTTTTAATCCTTTGTACCCAAATAAAAATATTTGTAACCCCTATGAACCACTTTGTAACCCTAAGCATATTAAATATGAATACAATTTTGACCATGTCCGCTCATAAATATAAGATTCGAAGGTAATTATTTAAATAAAAAACAGCATCTTTTGGTCGAGTAGTTAAGAAACATCTTTGATAATTTAGTTCAGTGACGCAAGGGTCGTTGTATCTAGACAAAATCAACCGTGGAATCGAGCTGAAAATTTCATTTCAAAATATTTTAGAAAATTAATTCACTCGTATCGCTTGAGTTCTCAACAATGTGCTAAGTGTTTACTCGCATAATTGTGAAATGTGATATGCGATACATGATTGGGAACTCATTTTAACAATTTTTCATTTTATATGCAATCCAATCAGCCTTCAATACAACAAGTTTGAAGCGCATCAAATTTAGTATTGTGTAATCGGTGTTGTGGTTGTGGTTTTAGAATGCGTATAGCTTTATATTAGCAGTTCTATTAATTATAAACATATTAAGTAATGTAAGAAAAAATATTATTAAATTGAATGTTAAAAAATCTCTTCGTAACCAGCCCATTGCCACTTCAGCTTGCTGATTCTTTCGGCTATCTAAGGTAAGGAACCTGTACCTTAAATAGTAAGGTTTCATAGAGAATTTTCAACGCCAATTAATTCAATGAAATAATTAAACACGCTTTAACATTTTGTTGGTATAATTAAACGAGCAAACTTTTATAATAAATGTCACAAAGCAGCTGAGGGCGGTTGGTTGCGTTGCGCACGCGCCGCACCTGTATCTCAACCGCACAATTCACCCGTCCGACTGGTTCACTTCTCCGGGCCCAATCGCCGATGACGTCACTTTAACAATATCATACCACACTATCGTTTTTATAATGTCACATAATATTAAAATCAAGGCTATGATACGTTGAACAATTTTTAAATATCTCGTTGAAAATCTTATTAACTAGAACGTAGACGGGTACTAAAAATAAATATTGTATCCAATCACACCAATTGCATGGCCTCAAATTGAGTTGCTGGTACAAAAGCGAAAATGAGTTTATTTGTTTGTATATTTGTTGCGCTTTCACGCCTTAATTACTCAACCGATTTTCTTGAAGGGAGATTTGTTATCCTTGCCAGGAAGTTTAACAACCTTGGGGTACTGACGTATATAATAATAGTTTTACTTGTTAATATTTTTCTTCTTTTTATTATTTATTTATATCAAATCATAACAAATCAATATTATAACTTTTTGCCTATTGCTCAAAATGCCTACGTTGTAAATGTTATTCTTGTCTGTGTCAATACTGAATTAATTTTATGCCAATATTAATGGACTGCGATTACTTGTTTAAATTTTATAATATGCAAATATTTTGTTAGGTTACATTGGTTTTTGTGTTAGTAGGTAAGTAACTCTTCATGTTAATTGCATCATTACCGTGAAAGCGTTATCATTATCACGGATTTAAGTGGCGTACACGAAATGAAGACATCTTCAACGCGTCTTCTAGACTAGACTAAATTATTGCGGTAAACTTTGTACCTTTTGTCAAGCACAGAGATTTGTCTGCTCAAAAAAGTGCCTTAATTTCATTTGCAGTAATGTTTCGATAAATCTTGAATTCCTTATCGAAACCAAATTTAATAATCCAGCTTTGAGTAAACTATTTTATTAATACAGAGTTCAAGCTACATACATACATTCAAAAAGCTCATCGGTGATAAAACGCTGATTGAAACCAAGCTCCAGAGTCTAGACCACTGCGCAGAAGTGCCTGGCTGTCTGTTTTCTATTGGATACATTTTGGAGAATGTGCACAGGATCTTCATGACTTAGTTCCTCCATCTCTTTTTGTCATTGGACTACTAGGCGTGGGGAGGTTTTTACCCTTACGTTATGGATATGCTATCTATTCGCACAAAGCGCATTGCGTCTTCTTTTATTATACGCATAGCGAAGGACTGGAATTCTCTCCCTTCTTCAGTGTTTCCTGAAATATACAACTTCAGACTGTTCAAGAACAGAGTGAATCGGACAAACGAACTATATTTTCGTATACAAATAAATAATAAATAAATAAATAAATAAATAAACATACAAACACATTTTGTCAAGCCACGTACGCCTATTTGTACGTTCCGTTTACGTAAGCAACGCGAGTGCTTCAAAGTTGGAGACGTGGTCGATCGAATGAAACAATTTGACGAACCGTATACAAAATTTGATGCTTTATGGTTACTCGTGTTGCGTTGGGCGTGTGTTATTTTATAATAAATCCGTACCGGCATGTAAATAAATAATTACAAGTAAATGAAAAAGAAACTGGAAAACAAATGAATTTAGTTTGAAAAGTGTAGTTCGTTTCTTAAAATACTTAATACTTCATGCAATGAATACTAAAGAAGCGTCATAAGCTCTTAGAATATTTGCAAAGCAATTGGCACATCAATGAATTTCCTTCAGCAACGGTCCTATTACAAGAGAAAGCTTACAATGTATGAAGTTCTTAATAAGTCTAATGTACCTATTTTTGTATTTTTTTTAAGCATGTTCAAGGGTCGAAATCTTTGATGACAGTTGTTTACATAGAACACCTTTTAGGTACTATTCTGTGTGCGTCACAGCGCAATCTAAATGAAGATTAACGAAAATGATCTACTACTTTTTTTTTACAATTCTTTTTTTTTAGTTGACAATTTTCTTCTTTGATGTTTTTCCCTAGAACAATAACGTAATTTGTGTGAAATCAGCAATATGAGGTCGTAGGGTTTCCGGTGCATGTAATATACAATAGGCACGTGTTATCTAACATTATATCTGTTACAATACAACGATGCATGGGTAGTGGGAACTGCAAATGTGTATTATCGCTATTTTGTTGGCACATTGTTTCTTCTAGGTAATAAGAATATACGCAATTCACATGCACTTTTGTTTTCTCATAACAGCACGGAGAATTGAAAAAGTGAAGTATGTTAACGCTTATTAATTTATTACTCGTATAGTAGCATATAAAGAGCTTAAAGTAGCCTGTGTGCTTGCACAGAGTTCGAGACATCTACATATAACCAAATTTATTCACAACAATGACAACATAACAGATAACCATAATAGATGATTTTTGCAATTATTGACCATACTGTTTGCCTTTATTTATTATTACCAGTACCATTTGCCTAACATAAAAAGTTTTTGTTTAGATATGTTGAAAGTAATTTGCGTCAATCGTCAGACTTAAAGCTATCTCTAAGGTAGACAGGCTGACGATGCAATTGATTGAAAGAGTTTACGATCAGAATAAAAAAGTATGCAAGCTTGCTGTCGACCTGGATGTATAAGGAATTTAAAGAATAGCGTCCTCTACTCACTCACCTGAATACAACAGCACACGTGATGTTATTTCTCAGCGATTCTGTTTGTGGTTACTACTGCCAGACGAGCTGCCCAATTTATGATTTTCCCTAATGTAGGTACTAAAAAGTCATGAATGGTTCAGTAGTCATGCCATGAAAATGAAAATGTAATAACTACAAACAAGATGGTTATTTTTGATATAATAAGTTCTTGATGTTCAACTTTTAACGTTAATAATATTTTTAACTATTTAACAGTTGTGTTTAAAAACAAAAGATTTAATTTACTTAAAGTATGACTTATTAACTGTTTTTACATGTTATGTATTTTTAATATCTTAGAAAACAGTTTGGTTTCAAAGCTTCGCGTGGGCGTGACTTGAATGCTTAACGGTAGCTTTCGATTCGATGTAGTATAAAGCCTGTTTGAAGAGCAATGATATTGGACATTAATCCGCTTGTTACATATAGAATACCACTGTTGACGACTAATAAATAAGAAACATTTCTTAACTAAGCTGTACATTCGTATTCAAATCACGACACGACACGGCACCGTCCCAAACGTGTTCGTACGTAAAAGTTGCGCTTGAGTAATATTCAGCTACCTACGTACTCATCTGTCAAAATGTCCACATTTTTTCTTCCCCGCGGGTCTAATCGCCGCCTACACACCATACAGATCTGCCTTCGAGACAGTAGAGGTGTCTTTTGTTAAAAGGTATAATGCGTTGGTTATATGATAATTAATTAAAGTTTTTCGTTATTGTTTAAAAGAATGCAATTTAAGGACCGCCACACGCAGTTGGAATTCCGTTTTGTAATTTCGATTTGAAATATCGATTCGGTATTCCGTAAATGCAATACACACGTACGTTTATCTCAGTTCTGAATAACAAGGCTCAGTTGAGTTCAGACATCAGTGAATATGGATGACGATTTTCTGATTGCCATTGCATTGTTGCTAATAAGAAGAAGAAAATACGTCACCGTTACTGGGATCATCCCCTTAATACCAAAAGATTGTTTAAGAGTGAAGATTTGTATGTTTGCATTGAATAGGCTCCGAAACTACTGGACCGATTTGAAAATTTTTTTCATTGTTGGGAAGCTACATTATCAGCGAGTAACATAGGCAATATTTTATAAAGTTACGCGGACGAAGTCGCGTGAAAAAGCTAGTATTATATAAAAAGGGCCAAATTACGAGATAATCCAGAGAATTTTTTGAAATATTATCGAATGTCTATAAACTCTTTCGACGAATTATTAAACAAGAGGAAAGATAACGAAAAGAGATACAGATATGAAATACACACTGACTGGTGTTCCGTTCGGAATTAACGAATGTGTGATGCGACTCATACAAAATCTATGGAGCAGTTGCGTTTGGAACGCCTTTTTTCCGTGCGGAATTTCGAATCGGAGAAAATTTCGAACGGAAAACTACTGTATGTATGTGGTAGATCCATAGATTTGTATGGATTTACTGCGTTCGAAATCCCGAATTTCGAATTGAAATTCCGAAACAGAATTCCGACTGTAATAGTATGTGGCGACCCTAAAATGTATAAGATTTTATTATTACAAAGCACAGTTCATGAACTCTTCATGTGAATACCTCTTTAAATTGCGTCCCAATTCAAAAAGTGATAATAACAAAATCATCTATCATCTACATCCAAAACTTAATTACATCACTCGATAGCTAAAAGATCAAAGTTTTTTTTTTGATATATATGGTATATTCGAATTCTTTGGATATAATAATACGCTCAAAAAAAAAAAAAAAACTCGTACACGTATTAACGTAAAACAAACGGCCGTGTCCACGACACAGCCACACTCCATCTATACTAATATTATAAAGAGAGAAGATTTGTATTTCTGTATTTTTGTTTGTAATGAATAAACTCAAAACTGGACTGATTTTCAAAATTCTTTCACCTATAGAAAGCTACATTATCAGCGAGTAACTAGGCTATATTTTATAAAGTTACACGCACAAAGTCGACAGCAACAGCTCTAGCTTCTTAAATAAAATCTCGATATAATACTCGATATTTAATAAAATCTAATAAATTATATTGTGTGGAACTTAATTTATACTGTAGTTGTCACTAATTAGTCCAGGAATTTTAGCTCCAAAAATGGGTTCGCTCCGCAACGTTCGCTTTGAGGATAAAATTTCCCATCTTTTCTATTTGAAACTTTTTTTTCTATTGTTAATATTTGCCGAGATATAATTTAAAAAACCAAATTTTTGTTTTTTGGAAAATGATCATTTTTTTTCATATTTCAATCCAATCGACATAATCCAAAATCAATTATCAGGATTTTTTGCGGAGCGAATATCTAAAAATCCTGGACTATTATACTTTTATTATTATACAGAAGAGAACCCTTGAACATAGACAGAGAGGCGTTCAGATAGTGTCTATTTGTGTCCATTTTCTTTGAGTTTTCTGCATTATAAAAGTATGCACATTCTTTTAATTTAACCCTATATGATGTAATTAGGGCCAGTTAGCGTACAAGTATGTTGTAGACCATGCGTGTGTGTGAAAATGTTTGTAATTACGAGTTCATGGCATAGCATGAGTGGGGCGACGCCCTTTGCGGCCGGTCGACAAGTGACCTTTACTTGGTTAGAGCACATAGAGTCTCATGCAGAAATTAGCTTATGAATAATAGCATTTAACCTTCACTCAACTGCGACTATAGAGTGTACACTGTACAAGTAGAGATGGACATGTGTCCCTTATTTTATGCCAATTGACTGATGGTTTAAATATTTTACTCCAAATTATGTAAATTCAGCCAGTCTTTGACTGATTACATAAGAAATGAAGTACGAATATTCCCATTCAGAGCGGGCGATAATTATCAATGATAGTCTAGTTCACAAGTTGAAAAGCGAATTAGTTCTTTAACTGCTAGTAAAAATAAGTGCGTTTATTTTATAAGCTATTATTTTATTCGTAAGTAATAACGTCTAGACTTTTTTTGCGGATCAGTAACAAGAATTAATAGATTTTTCTACTTGTGAATAAGATTATGCGGTTTTGTCGTAGGATTGTAGAAAAATTAAACTTAAGATGAAATCTAGTTCAATAAAAAAATAATTATTTCTTTAATTTTATCCTACTTAACAACAATATTATTAAGTACAACTTAATAATAACTTAACAACAACATTGACGCAACTATATTATTTAATTAAGGTACACTTTATACTTTCGTTTAACTTCTTCTAATGATGCAATATGACATTTGTAACAGTAATAATGACTTGTTACTTTTAATAAAGATTTAATTTTTTTAAAACGGTGTAATTTTAGTACTTAGAGTAATAACGAATACGTGATACACTCAAAAGTAATGGTTTCTAAGTAAAAGTACTTTTCTCGGTATACGACGCTTTGAGTAGAATTGAAAGTTCTGAGTCACGCTGTTGTTATATTTGCCATTTTATTAGTGACTAGTTAAACCCGGCTACGCTTCGCTGCGGTGTGCCTGCGGTACAGTGGTCGCTGCTTATATATGTATTATATAATATTTTTTATTTTTCTTAAATAAAAGGAGTCTAAGTTATTCCTTATAACATAGGCTGTCTACCAGTCAAAGTCCCGTCAAAATCGGTCCAGCCGCTTCCGAGATTAGCCAGACAACAGATAGACAATGTTTTTTAAAATTGTTTTTTGTTGATAAGTACCGTATATAAACTTTGAAATACATTAAGTATTTTGACATTAAAACAGACACTTTAATTTTAATTATTATTATAGATAAAATCTGGTATTTATTAATCAACTGATGTAGGATTTTATTTTGACAATACACCATCGATATATCGAATACCAATACACAGTCATGTAAGCAATAATGTTTCCCTTACTATTAACTTATTTATTGACTTGTGCTCTGCTATATTTATCTTTAATTTAAAGAAAACAAGTATTGTTAATGAGACAGTATAGTCAGACTTTCAAGGCTAACAGGCATGGCCGCAGATTTTTATTGTATACATAAAAATCTTAAAGAGTTATTGTTGAGTAATGAGAAATAAATTTGATTTAAAGGTATGCGGAATTTACATAAGTATTTTTTGTTAGCAATATAATTACTGCTAGCATGTGTCACATGGTGTGGAGTTACACATAAGCATATTACGAATACCGCTAAGCCGATGAAGAAATACCTATTGCGGAATGTATTCTTCCTACGTGTATGTAATTTAACAATCGATCTAGCTCTATAGAGCGAATGTTTACAAATATTAGTATGGAATCGCTATGTTGATTCGTAATACTTAGTTCATTAACATGTTATTGCAGGGCATCTTTGCGTGAAGGCGCGCATCGCTCGAGGCCTCCCACGCGCCGTACACCCGTCTCGTGTTACTTACTTTATTTTTGACGTGGTTTTCTTTAAACCTACAATAAAGTGACATTTTGTTTGCGTTTCCTTTCAACTGATTAAATGATTTATTTGTTTTTTTTTTTGCCATCTGCATACAAAGAAAAAACAGTGGCACTCCGGGAGTGCCGACAGAAGTGAAAACTTGAACAATTACGTGTGTATTTTTTTAATCGTCAGGAAAGTACATACTTATATACAAAGGTGTCGGTTACAGTAACAGTGTCGCGAGGTCAATAGTTTTTTCCCATCTCAAAAAAATGCCAACATGTATGTGTATCTATGAGTATTTACGTACATACACAATAATATGTACATATTTATATACAGAGGTGTCAGTTACGGTAACAGAGTCGCGAGTTCAATGGTTTTTTCCCATCTCAAAAATGCACAAAGCGCCTAAATAAGTTTTCACTTCAATAATTACTATCGCTACATACTATCGGTACATACTATCGCTAATAAAAAGTCTCTAGAGTGTATAGAGATGTATGTGTCTACGTGTATGTTATGCCCCGGCGTTGCACGATTGAAAGCGACTAAAAATGGATTTTTTTGTTTTTATTCTTAGTGAAACAGGTTATAAACTTATGTATAAATGTATGTATATCTAATGTATGTAATCGCATAATATTATCTAATGTGAGCTTATTAATGAAGCTATAAGCATATTCTAAATACATTCATGAATATAGATGGCTATATTCAATGGTGGGGAACTTTTTTAAAATTGATGTAAAGGCCATATAGTTGGGACGATGAAATAGTGTCCCATGGAAACTTATTCAAAAATAAAAATAATTTTAAAGTTTTGATACATAACATAGTCCATCTGTGCCAAGCTTTATCCAAATTAAATTGAACGGTTTACGCGTGGATTGAATACCGAACGCTCAGCTTCTTCACAAAGATTTCGCTTAGTTAATAAATTAAATGAGATTAAAATTTTAAGTTTATGCCCAAAGTAATTCAGCTTTAGCATACCTAATCGATGTTGATATTTTTTTGGCGAATTGATTAAAAACATCTAAAACATCTAAGAGGTTCTTTAAGTTAGAGTAAAATCGCAGACAAACAGACAGGTACGAGTATTGTGCACAGGTTTTGGCCGAAAGTCTCACGTCCTCCCCTATCCTATCACGGGATTCTACAACAATCTCGAGGCAAGGAGTATGAGAGCCAATCTTTGTTAAAAGCCAGCTCAAGGAATAATGTCAGTTTAAGTTAGCCAACTAAGCTTTGACTATATTCTATAAACAAAATTTATTTAATATTTTTACCAGGAGCAAACACAGAATCAGTAAAGAGAATCGTTCATGCCTAGGGTGCTGAGCAGCAAGTTATTTCAGATACCGATTCCCGCCGCACACCGCCGCCGGGCGTTTAACCGCCCTTTGAATGCCTCTATAATGTTATTATAAGGCTAGCTTGTAACCAGCCTAGACAAGTATTTCTAGTCTTCAAATAGTTCTTTTATTTAAGCGATCCTGGCGCTATAATGCCGCAATGATTGCAGATTGGCAGGAAATAATGAGGACTCTAAGCTTTGATTAGACTGTTTGAAGTCACGCGATACGTTACACAATTTAGTTTTAGGGATTACACAATGTTTTGTTTTCATCGTTACGAAAATATTCTTTTTATGATGTAATGGTTGTACAGGTGCCAATCTTGAAAAAATATGTTTTATGAAGTAATTTTTCTCATTTTCTATGTAGCTCTCTCTAGTCATGGCTGGTTGTAATGTACCCAAGTGTGCGTGACTGACTCGGTGATAGTGAATTTCGATTGCTGGGGGCTATTTCCGACCGCTGCACGACGTTCTATACAAAGCAATACTTGATTTACGTTAATTTACTATTAATATTACTAATAATATTACAATAACTTAATAGGGTCTCTATATAAAGTGACATTTTAAGGGTAAATTTTCTAAACGACTGTCTGTGCCTATTGACTATAATTCTATTTATTGCACGCAAAGTGAAGTATAGTTCTAAATTACATTTCGGCGCATAGTTTTAAACTTATGGTATTCTTGATCAAAATATTAAAAAGTAACTACATTCTTTTTTTTTAAATATCTTATTCAATGACTCTCGAAACTAACTTGGAGTCACAAATAAAATCACAAAATGAAATTATTTTTTTCTCTATATTCGTGATTTCAGGAAGTAAGCGGACTTGGGCATTATTTGTTTCGGTATGAACCATTAGCGTGTGGTTGGTGCCCTCTAAAGTAAAAAACAATAATATCTTTTTATTTGCTGAAATAAGTGTTTAAAAGATAGTCCATGTTGATTGTATTTGTAGTCAATTAGTCATTCAAAAAAAAAAATCTTAACTGGATAAATTGTTAATTGTCTAGGGTCTAGGGTATCTAGGGATTGCTATAATCATCTTACTAAAATATAAAAAATAACACCCAACACTCTAAGAATACACATAAATATACATAAAAAAAAATTTAAAAGGAATATTAACTAAGTATTGAACTCATTAGACTTTGTTAAAGCTAAAGTCATTGAACTATACTAAACTAAGTTACTCGAGAAATGTACATTACCATTTCGTACACATGTGTTTAATAATATTTTACGTTGCTATTCTTATCGTATGTATGTGACTGCTTAATAGATTAAATGGAGCGCATTAATCCATAACAGCGGCTCGGGCGCAAGCGACGCGCCACCGACCACTTTCATTGGCTGAATAAGTGCTCCAATTACTGCCATTGTCCTCTTCGTGTCCGACTATTTGAACACTTTAATATACATATTTCACACCTAAAAGAAGTATGTACTTTGTTTTTATTTCTAATCAGCTGTAACTTTATAAAATATAGCCTATGTTACACGCTATGTAGCTTTTTATAGGTGAAAGAATTTTCAAAATCGTTTCAGTAGTTTTTGAGTTTATTCATTACAAACAAAAATACAAACCTTTTCTCTTTATAATATTAGTATAGACTAATAATTTAAATTATAATAAATTAAACAAACAAACAATATAAATTATAACAAAATAAGTATTTTTCTTCGTTATAGTAGGCGTTCATATGCTTTGACATCAGTTCATAAAATCCAATGATTACTATACTTTTATATTACTATGCCAACGTTTAATTAGTCATAAAAGTCCGATGTAAGATTTTACAGCTTGATATAGTACCAGCCAGTCACCTAACAAGTTAGCTCGTTTTGTCTTAGATCTATCTATGCATATAACATACTCGGGAGGATTTCCCTATTTACATTTTAATAATGTTGCCCTTTCCTGTATGCCTAAGAAATATTTAATAATTATTCCTATTTCTTCGTATGTTTTGTGAAAAAGTGCTTCAATTGAGGCACTGTTGTCCTCTTTTAATTTTATAATGACTGAAATATAAATATTTATAATTGCGACTGAAAATTCTAATAATTAAAATATTTAAGATAAGTTTCAATTGCTCATAAAAAATTACGCATCAAAATTTGTTGTTGCTTACGAACATATTATAATTATGTAGCCTATGTAGGTATATTTGACTTATCAAAACAATACCGGCTCAGCATGATGCTTCGTTCATTAGGAGCAGAGAGATTTTTAGAGTAGAGTAGTCTAAAACAATAGGTATAATAGAAATAATAATAATAATAATATGTAAGATTGAGTAACCGGAAGGCATATTGATATTTCACGAGACCTTTGCTACTCACGTAATCTAATTGAATTTATAATATCTGACATAATGAGATACCTTTCACTTGTTTTTTAAAGTACTTATAACATAACGTAATATCAGAATTATGAGATGTTTGACAATCATGCTTTTAGCCGTCGGTGGGGGGAACAAAATTACACTTTTAGTACTGACGTGTGTTTAGGTTTGGGCGTTGGTCATACGCTACATATACATACGAGTACATAATATTAGTACTTAATATTACATAATATTATACGCTACAAAGTAAAATAGAAATATATTTCCAAATATTATATTAAACAACGAAAAACCAAAAGCGCCCAGAAGTTACGCTTCTATAAGTTCTTGATGTTATGCTGTTGAGAGGGCTTCAAGAATAGGTATATAAAATTCTTATCTTAAATTGTGCTTATATCTCAGGTGTTGGAATTTGGGTCGTTTTGTAGGCTTCCAAATTCTCACATAGTTAAAGCACATAATACAAACTTGATACAAACTTTAGAGGATCATGATATTCGGAGCTATCTTCTGTACTCATACATCTTTTTTACATATTTTTCATCAGTATTCAATATCTAAGCTTTGAGGAATAGCAGTATTGAGAAAACATGCCACTACTCCGAACGGTTGCACAGAAAACTAGGCACTCTTTTATCTTACTTTTAGCATCTATAATGTCTGATGATCTTTATTCCAGAATTAGGTTTTCGTGCGATTGCTACGTAATTTTAACGTTTATATATTTGTCCCCAGATGGAGCAGCAAGTGCTAATAGTGGCGCTGTTTTAGGAGTACCTCATACATGGGAGCCTTTCTATTGTGTTTTGCAACAAGACAGAAGAACCCTCACTGCTTATACTAGCGAGGAACTTGCTGTAAGTACTTATAATTTTTAAGAAAACCTTCAAAACTAAAATAAATAAAAGGGTTGATGAATAATGAAAAATACCTATTTAAATATTATAAGCATTACCTATATATGAAAACACTAGGATACTTAATAGGATTATTGGAAATAGATAACTTTCTAATTTTCTCCTTTTTCTATAATACGAAAAAGAGTGTAGAACTGTGTATTTTTATACTTTAACCACAATTGGATACTAATAAACACATGTTCCATATGTTTTTGTCAAGAATGTATTTATGTATGCGAAGTTACTTGGATCACGTGGTAACTTTTAGATATTCTTGACATAATATAAATATCTTAGCATATTATGATGATATACATATGTATATCTATCAACATAATTCTTTTTGTATACTAAAATATTATACGAAATTGATAAAAGCCGGAAGTTGAAGTAATAATTGTCATAATTAACGATGGCTTTAGAGCGTGACGTTCGTTTGCAAAAAAGTATCATTTATTTCATTGTACACTCGATTTTTAACAGCTATATTTATTTTTTATGCCTACATAGAAAATTATTTCTACCGGTTGTTAGTTTATTTCAAATTTTAGAATCAAATAGGCATGTAAATCGACTGTATAAGGCAATAACTCATATTATAACGATTCTCCGCACCTATAAGACAATTAGTCTGCTAAAATATGTAATTTATATAATGATTTGCGACGATAAGATTGCACATATTGACTTAAACTCACATAAAAGCTTAAACTGCAATTTTCTCTGACGAAACATGCTATTACACTACATTATAACTATGCGTTCGTTCTGATTGAAGATTGTGGTTAGAAAATCCAATTCCTCCGAATCCATTATTCTACTCACTGAAATTTCTAGATACTTAAAAAATATATAATAATTTTATTGTCCCAATCAGCAACTGTTGATAAGTAAAGTCCACTAAAAACCTGTTTAAATCCAAATTATATTAATTTTTATTTATACACTTAATTTTAACTAATTTCTGATAACGATAAGTAAAATAATTATTGTAAATTAATTAATTAATTAATAATATCCATTGCGACATTTCAAGTCACATTGCTTTCGACAATAATTTTCCTAAATCAACATGATGATCTACTAATGGTGTTAACAACATCACATTTGTTGCCACGAACATGACAGAATTATGCAATATTATCACAAAAACTTTTTTATGTAGCGCCAAGAATAGATGTCGGCCCATTTTTAAAGCACTTAAAAGAAGAGCAGTGTTTGATAAATGTTCCGCATTCCCCATCGTGTTTCCTTGCCGCTCTCAGGTCGGCAAACGTCTGTCGTGCAAAGGAAACTAATTCCGGATCATTACAATAATAGGAGTTAGGGTTGTGTGTGAACAATAAAATATTTATTTATTTTATTATTTTTACTAAATAGGTAACACTCAAGTAGAGTTACTTGAGTGTTAAAACTAAACTGTATTTAGTAAACCTATCCGTGTCTATTTTTAATTTATTATTTAGCTACCCATTTATTAATTATTTAGCACTGGCGATTAAAGACTTGGACTATAGCGCCATTTCACAAAATTTTGAGGTAACTGTTGACCGTAACGATACCACAAAAATTTACGCTTAATAAATAGTTATAAAATACTTTCTTTTTGTGTAACTTTGCGTTTTTTACAAGAAATACATATTTATAAGATACAATTGAACACTCAAAAAGCAAGATCTTATCTAAATACAAATCGTTAATCCGAGATATGCGAAATAAATTTATTAATATACAAGAACTCCTCGTTTAAAGTTATTAGATTTACAAACAATGTAAGACACGGTACAGTCCGATGAAATCTGATTCAATTAAATGAAGTTGTAAAGTCCATTTGTGCAAAGTACCATTTTTGAGTAACAAGAACTTCCGTCTTTTCGTATTTTCCACCTCTAGCGCTTATAATATCTGCATTCATACTTGGTTTTGAGTCTTTTTTAAAAATTTCTCTACACCAACATTGAGTTAATTGTTTTGTATTAAAAAATAGGACTTTAAACACACTAAGTTTTACTCTCCTTCAAATTGTGAGACAACCCTAATGTCAGTCTAGTAGTGATATTATTACATTATATCGAACGGTAAGCATTTGTGCACAGTAAATACATGTCACACATTAGAAATTACATACCCACTGGTAGTCTTGTTTTCAATACTATCTCAGGCTTATAGGATCAATAAACTTACCTGCATACAAATTATATCCGATTTTTATAATAGGGTTAGCGTCTGAAAATCTCTTGGTGTTTTAACGCAGTATAGGTAAGATGAGGGACCCAGATAGTTAAATATTTTAAAACCGTCAACGTGCAATGTGTGTACGTAGAACTAGTTAACATGCGTATATATATCGTATGCGTGATGCGTGGGCGCCGATGCCCGCCGGCAGACGTGTGGCGGCGCTCTGCATAAATCAAAATTAAACGTGCGACGACCAAGAGGGCTTTTTCGCCTTTCAAGATTAAGACGAATGAACTCCGGTGTTAGAGCTCCGTTTGTTCGGACAGTAATTTTATGACCCACTTTCAAAGGATGACTGTATAATTTAAAAGAACATTATTTTTATTCACTGTATACACTATATGAAAGCGAGCGCTTAGAAGTAATTTAAACTACACTAGCTACCCGCTCCCTGCTTCGCACGGGTGCATTTTTTTTGCTATTTTATATATAAAAATCTTCCTCGTTTAACGCTTTTTCCATTAGTGAAAACCGCAGGAAAATCCGTACAATAGTTTTATCGTGAGATTAATTATCGCATACATACAGACAGACAGACGCCGCAAGGGGCTTTGTTTTATAACACGTAAGGATCACACTAACAGTAACAATTGTAAGAAAATATAATGTCTTTTAACTTGGCTTTATAGAAAGATGCTATAATTAAGTTAATAAGGTTGTATAGTAGATGAAAGAAAAATTCATATGGTTGTTTAACATACAATTTTGTTGTTAGTATAAATGTCACCTTTCCAAATGATATTTATAACCATTTAGAGAGACTAATTCAGACGTTGTTACACAGAGGAACATTGGAGTAACAGGTACATCCTTACATGACGCTGTTAATCAAAGCTAGGCAGGATGTCTTTAAACAATACGAACGGAAACGCGAAATGAAATAGTTCCGCTTCTCACGGAGAAGTTTTTCGTTTCTTCTTTGTTAACCAGTTTATTGGTGTCGATACGTATTTTTTTGAGATCCTATTCATGTTTATATCACTATAGTGTTATGCATTTTATGACACAGCCTGTAACTCATACAGTGTGAAAAAGCAGTCAATGACACTTCGCTCTGTGAGCAAACGTTTGCGGAAGTATTTGAGAGTTCAACAAAGTTTTGCCTCTATAGAGTGGTCCGAGGAGTTTAGCCACACCACTTGTGCAATCGTGAATCAATTAGTTCAAGTAACTCTTATTTGAAGCTGTTTGTAACGTCGCGTCGATGGAGTGAACAAGGGATAAAAACGATTCCCTAGTAACTCAATAGGCCTTTTAGGTCAAGGAGACAAAAGTGACTATGTCTTTTGTGCACGCCTTAATTGAGTTGATACAGTTAACTCCAATGATAAATAATTAATATTATTTAAAAAAATAATAATATAAATAAATAAATCGCAGATTAAACACACCAATTGTATGGCCTACAAAGTAAGTACTTATAGGCTTTGTGTTATGGGATATCTATAACCAAACAACAGACGGAAGGCCTGGTATTCCCGAGTGGGAGCGCTAAGGCAAGCATCTTAACCATGGCTTGTCATCGTCGATCAATCTTATACACCATAAGTTTAAACCAACATCAGCAAACCTCTACTTCATAGTTTGTCTTGTTGTTTTTCCATCTCACTAAGTTAAGGGTGTCAAAGTACATATTATATTAATGTTTTCTTGTATTTTTTCACGCCACTGGATAGTCATTTCCCGGTTTCTATGTGGACAGAAAGGTAAGTGGTTTGTTGTGGAGGCTTTGTGTTGTTTTCCTTTAAGAAATCATAATAAGTCATTATTTAGGTAATTAACTAGTACCAACATAGTCTAAACTTATCATTCATTTTAATTTGTCTCCTTAGCTTTTTTAGATTTAATATTCCGTTCGTGTCTGTTGCTGTGTGTTGTGATTGTGATTTGAAGACCTTTTTTGTTAACACTAGCTGTCCCGCTCCCGGCTTCGCCCGGGGTGCATTAGTTCCCTGATTATCCCTCTATCTTTTGGTGAAAACCGCATGAAAATTGGTGCAGTAGTTTTTGAGTTTATCGCGAACAGACAGACAGACGCGGCGGAGGACTTGTATGGATGAAAGTTTTATTTACTGCAAAATAATGTTGCAGTCTTTATTGTACTAGTCACCACAACACGAATGTCCTAGTTTCGTCATACTAATGTAACAATTTCAAGTATAGTAAATAATATCACTAACATTCTATACCTAAAAAGCATTAGTGGTATTATAGTGACTCAATAAATTTGTTAACAGACAAATATGTAGGTACAGATAATACCGAATATTACAATGGTAATAGGTATATTGGAGTGCATGATACTGTCTCCATACCAAGTTTCCATGAGTGTTTAGGTGACAAAAAGTAATAAAAAAACAGACAGACATAATTAATTTTGCATAAATAATATTTGAATAGATCTGCATTTATTCTAATACAGCATTTATTCTAAACGCAGCAGTCATTACAATAAATTTTATAGTCGTCAAAGTTGGAGAAAATTTAAAAATTGAAGTCATGTCGTTTTGTAATTTGCGTCGAGGGTTCCTGGAAACGAAGCTTCTGCCATATGTTACGATTTGATGAAAACACAATTCAACTCGGCTCACAGCTTCAACTCGGCTTACATGAGGTATTCGTACATTTAAGAGTAACCCACATGGTTATGTTGGTCAATAAGTCTGATAAGTACTTGTGTATCATATTGGATGATTAGTCAGCTATTAAAAGAATACAAAAGAATACAAGATCAGAGATTTGCTTTAAATTTTGTTGTTACAATTGTATAAAATTAAGTAGTGTTTTTAAATATGCTATTAAAGAAATCTGCTGTGAGCAAAAAATGCAGCAAAAACACCAAATATGACAAGGGCTCATAAAATTGAAAAAGTGAAAGAAATAATTGTGAATCATCTCCAAATCACAATGTTAATGATGTTGGCATATCAAAAACTACTAGGACGATTTAAAAAATTCTTTCACATATGGAAAGCTACATTAGCTACATTTTATGAAACTATATTTTATAAAGTTACGCGGACGAACAGTTAGTATATTATTATAATATTCTTATGTTAGTATATTATTATAAACGTGTCGAAGTCTTATTTTTTGAACAAGCGACGTAAACTTGACTTTTTGAACAAAGTTTTCACAATATCTACATTCCCTTGACATTTTAGCATAATTACACTCGATGAATTTTTAATTTTGTATTTTTTTTAAAATTTACACTCGAAATGCACTAGTATTGAGATTCTTTAAATGTCTTTAAACTCGAAGTGGGTAATCAGGTTATCACGATCATTTGATCTTTTATTATAATCATAAAAACATGCTATTGGTACTTCATTTAGCGGCTGGTGCTCGTTAAGTTCTTTTTATAATCGCACCTGAGGACACGGTTGCTCCACAATAATAAACGTTTTGTATTTTTGCTTGTTTCAACTTGACTTTTACTTCTAAATTTATTTACATATGCTTTTCTAGCGAGATTCTTATGTAAGTAACAAAGGAATACTTTAAAAATTTTTTTTTCATTTTAAAGCCTATCAAATTAACAAGTTTCAAAGACACCTTTAGGGCCGTGCTATGGAGCAGCTATGCTTGAAGTTTCTTTTGTGGATAGGATTAGAAATTCTGAAATTTGCCGTAGAAAACGGCATCTGTTATCCGTAGAGCGGATAACAGATCGGAGAAGCCTACACCCAGCAGTGAAGAGACAAAGGTTGATAATGATAATGATTTGATAGCCCAATTTTTCAGGAAGTTTAAAATAGGTTAAATAACATCAAGTTACGATCCTTAGGGATATATACTATATACCTAGCAAATAGAAAAGTCAGAAAGGACGCTAAGCGAAGACGAAATAATAGAGCTCGTTGCGGTGGAAAAAGAACATTACCGAGAAGAGCCGCAAAGCGGCAGTCAAAACCGCCCAAGACAGCTTTTTACAAATACATAATAATTACCTTAAATTTATAAAATATCAAATGGACACGAACCTGCCTTTAATTTTTTTCACATCGTCTCAATAAAAGCTTTATATAAATTTAAATTCTATAAGCAGATCTTCGATTGTATATAGGTAATAAAACTACAAAGAGATGCATAAGTTGTTTTGTGAGCGAGCACCGACGATAGTCGATTTTAAGGCGGAGGACCTACGACGCCACGCGTCTTCTACAAAACGTAATGTCGCCCAACGATCGGGCAACAGCCGCATTATTTAAAACAGTCGTCTGACAGTTACGGCTATTTATGCACTAAAGCTTGATACACTAGTATTGTTGTTACAATAGTGGACTAAATGAGACCACGCAGATATAGTTCCATATATACGGTTTAATGAAAAAATAAAATAATAATGGGCACATTTACATACTAGGTTTTTCGAAAATATGGTTTTATTTAGACTTTTGTCCTATTTTCATATGCTCATTATATTTTCGCCACGTCCTTGCATTTGCATAGCCTTCTGTTGCTGCTTGTTTTAGATCTTAGACAACTGCGACCATACATTTAGTGGACCTCTGTGTTTTTGCTGCCTTTTATTTTAAAAATAATGGTGTTTAAGTTACATAATAAATAACATACTTTAACATTTAAATGGAATACGATTCCCTGTATATTTAGTATTTTTTACAGGAAATCTATATTAAACAAAAAGCGAAGCGCAAAACTCAATTCTTTCTTTATTTTTCCAAAAGACCAATGAAAGTTCTTTTACTAAAAGAACAATTATAAAAATTGCATGGAAAAACGTAAACACTCCTTTTTTTCTTTTTCCTGTCCAAAGTTTCTTAGCGACAATTACACATCAGCTACCACAGTCTGTCGGGTCGGCTAGTATTTAATTAAATTTCATTTAAACTTCTAGCGAATAACAAAAAAATCTGTCATGTTTATTTGGAAGATGACTATTCTACAACATTCATTTAGTATGAATATGACTGCAGTTTAGAATCGGCATGAAATTTATCTTTTAACAGCGCGTGCACGTGTGCATTATGCAACGCAGTACTCATCCTGTCTGCATTTGCGTCCATCTACGAGTACGTGACCCACAACTCCGTTGACAGAGATATGGTTCAGTTTATGTTTTGAGTTTATATTTATGTGTAATAGATGTTTACAGTTACTAGTAGGCACTGAGGTGGGGGTGTATTATGTGATTATGTGAACTTTTAATGCTAGAGTGATTCTATAGAATTCTATACTTATTTTATTGATTTTTTTAGTAATTCTGTATTATTTTCCAAGTTAATAATCAAATTAATAATATAATTAGTAGGTATTTGTATTGTATGGAAAATAAATTGTGACAATATGAAGTACATATGAAGTTTCTTACCATTTCTTCCTCGAAAGAATCAGCATTCCGAACTAATGGAAAATGCAAAAGGATTGACTATAGAACATAGACTATAGAATGACTATAGAACGCCTTACGGAAACATTGTGACTCTTCTTGTACGAACCACAATTGACTAAAAATCAAGTAATATTTGAGGCGTAGAGGCAAAGATGGCGCCTGATAAATTACAGCTTTGTGTTTAAAGGAGAAGAAGCGGTTATATTTCGAGTAGTTGCAATAATACATAATGTGGGGAAATGCAAGGAAAATACAAGGAAAACGTAGCAGAAGCAGGAGAAAGACATCCTAGTTGAAGAATTTAAGAGAGGTTTGGTATGAGAACTCGCTTCCAAAGGTTGACATGCTATAGTCATGACATGATGGTCGAAAAAAGAAGAAGAATATGTTACAAATTAATAATAATTATTACTCTCTACTTCGGGGACATTAATTAAACAACTTTAATCCCAATACTTTTATTTTCCGACTGATCAAAACTACAATTCCAACTCTAAGGTGCGCGGACATACGATAACAACGACTCTTCGCAGACGCGTTCGTTCAACTGAGTCATTTCATTAACTTTTGTAATATCATTCCACAGAGTACTTTTTTTATTGTAACGTCACATCAATGTCAACGTACTTTATATTGTAACGTCACAGAGTACTTCCGTCGTCGACATAAATAGCAAACGCTAACAAAAATTAAATATAATACATTTAATATATTTCTCGTTTCTCAATTGAAATGGTAATTTTGAGTTTAGTTCAGCTTGGCGTAATGAAAAAGCTTAGCACAAGCGACCCATGTGTTTAATTAAACACAATGAGTATTACTTACAGCAAGTTTGCATGTGGCATTTGTTACAATTAAGTTCTGGCGACATGTAGAGAAACGAGCTCGATGATGAACTTTGGTTTTCGAGATAGGTGACATCATCGAGATAATACAGTGGATGACTCGATTTCGAAATTGAGTAATTTTTTATTAACTTTACAACCAAAACTTTGTATATATATCAGATTAGTATTAGTATAAGACGAGCTTATACTAATCTGACTTTAGGAAATTAAGAGTGAAATAAGTAATTTTTATTGAATGTTTCCATTATTAAATTTATTTAAATTTGTCGTCAAAACTTGTGTGCTTCGATAAAAAAAAATATAAGAGTATTTCGTAATTTCAATTTTTTTTATGTAGTATCTAATATTTATGTATAAATTTTTTGTGTTAGTGTGTATGTGACTGAACTCCTTTGATAATTTTTTTTGTGAGCTCAAGAATGGTTTAGATTCACAATTGGACTCGATAGGTAGCGCTACAATCTTGTTATCGGGTACGGACGGGAAAACGTCTGCTAGGACTCTACTAAAATTATAAATATTTAATGAAATATTACAGAATTTATGTATATACATATATACGCTAGCAAAACCACGCAAGTTTCTAATATCTTGACACTTTCTCTGACCCATCAATATCATCTTAGCCTTGACAAACATTAGTCCGCAAACTAACGTTTGTCGTTAAACAAAAACAAAAAGATTTGTACTGTTACAAGTTACCATAATAAGGAAAAGTGTAAATACTCGAATGGGTCACTTGTATTTAAACAACATTCTCCATCATCTGTTCATAAAATCAGTAAAATCCAAAAAATTTTTGTATAATGCATCTAGATACATTAAATGTGCTGGTAGCGTACATAATGTTTGCGGAAGTTTATGAAAATTACTTGTTTTATGCATGTGGGTTGTTCTATTTATGTATTGTGTCGATTACGTGGAAAGTATTTTGAATATTATATATTATGTTTTTTTTAAGTTATATTAATTAAAATATGCATAAACTTGTCAACATTAATATATGTAAAATACTTACATGCCAAAACAAAAAAGAAAAACAAAACTATGTATTTAGTTTTATTTTTATCTATACAAATACTAGCTGACCCGGCAAACGTTGCATGTTTTGCAAAAAAAAAAAAAAAAAATTGTAAGGAAAATTGTAAAAAAAAATGTAAAAGTGATAAGGGGCCACCCTTATCACTTAGAATAAAAAATTGTTTACGACCTATTCTTAGACTTACCGAATATACACAAAAAATTGCATAAAAATCGGTCAAGCCGTTTCGGAGGAGTTTGGTTACAAACACTGTGACACAAGAATTTTATATAATTACTAGCTGACCCGGCAAACGTTATTTTGCCAAAAAAATAAAAAAAAAAAAATTTTGGGGTGGACACCCCTTATCACTTAGAGGTTTGAAAAATAGATAGTAGCCGATTCTCAGACTTACTGAATATGCATAAAAAATTTCATAAGAATCGGTCAAGCCGTTTCGGAGGAGTATGGGAACGAACATCGTGACACGAGAATTTTATATATTAGATATAGATACAGATATACAGATATAGTTAATAAAGCCGAAGAGCTTGTTTAGTTGAACGCACTAATCTTTGGAACTAACAGTGGGATTTAAAATTTTTTTTTTTTATTTGATAGCCAAGTTCACGAGGTCACCGAGAATAACCGAGAACCGAAACGGTGGGTGAAACAGCGTCACCAAAAGTTATTTATCTTGTGTGTGTGTTTTTTTTGTGCCTAATTACTTATTAAATTTAATACTAGTTTATTTTTAAATTTCTGTTTTGCTAGCGTTTCATTCATCTCCATAATAAATCTCATTAAAATCTATTAAGTATAGATATGTAGATTACTCGAAAAACGTAACGGACTGACAAACAAAGTTTCTTACTCATTTATCTATCAACTAGTAGGTGCCCGCGACTTCGTCCGCGTCCGATCGCTACCAAACTTCACAGGATCACCCGCTGGACTAATCTGAAGGTTGTCTGAAAATTTTATCAAAATCGGTTCAGCGGTTTCGGAGTCCATAGGGAACATACATACATACAATAGGTACACACATCGCCTTATATATATAGACAGATAGATACTTATTGTCAATAGTATTTATGTAATTTTAAATTATGTCAAATTAGTACAATTTGCGATTTGTTTAATTTACTTATTAATCGTTGATATTTAATGAACTGCTACCGATAAGCGATTTTAATTATACGTTTGTAAGTAAGTAGGCAAATTGCCACTCACTTTAGCTCTATTACAGTACCGAGTTGAGAGGAACTTGAACATCAAAAGGTTCCGTATATGGCCTTGTTCGCCGTGATCCGGTACTTAGCAGTTAGCAGTGTGAGCGAAATAGCGCAACTGAAATTCCCACGGAAACCGGCCATTCCACTTGTACATGAAATATCGTCAATATCTGACATTATCTATTTACTTACTACACTATTATTTATCATTTGCAACTGTTGTGAAAACGAGACAGGCTTTTATAAGATTTTTATTAAAAAAAACTAACTTTTGCCCGCGACATTTATTCTGAACGTTGAAAAATAAAAAATCAACGCATGATAAAAATATATATTATTATGATCAATAATTTATTCAATCTTTATTGCTCATACTTTAGTCAGGTGTTGAATTTTTATTTTTATTTTTGATGATCCTCGGGAACATTACTTTTTTTTCTGGATGTCCTTTGATGTACCCCAAACAACATGTATGCAAAATTTCATGACGAACGGTTGAGTAGTTAAGGCGTGAAAACGTTTCTTAGATTAGCGTGCACAAAACGCTAAAACAAGCAGACAAAAAAATCTAAAAACTACTTTTTTGACCTTTTTTTTTGTATAAGTGTGTACAAATGGTTTTTTAAAAAATATTTAATGTATGGATGTTCAGAACGCTTTCTTTGAAATATCGGTCGGAAATTTTAAGAACTTAATTAATTTCATGGGCTTTATTAATATTTCTAAGAACACCTATAATTAGAACAACGACAGATGCTGCAACTTCTGGTCGGTCCCATGCGGGCAGCCGAGTGACGGGCAAGTAACACGAGTCAACGATTTAAATCGATTTTTACATTACATCACGTACGAAGTCAATGAACGATCGATTGCTATTTATGTCTCCATCATTTAGTGTACTCTGTGTTAGCAGTTAATTTACTCTCTTAGTATGTAGGTAAACAATTTTTGTTTGTTCCATTGATTGTAATGATTTCTCACGAGTAAATTTAATTAATTTTAATTTATAGGCCACAAATAACAATGAAGAATACTCGACTAGAAGCTTACCACGAGTGCGGATCGACGGAGGCGGTAACGCAGCAAATCCAGGTGTCAGACTTAGGTGTTGGGCTGCACCACCATCGATTACGGAGGAGGAACCAGAAGATGAGATCGAAGACGACGCAGTCTCGTTGCGAGCGATGCCTTTGCAAGGTAAGATATACCTATTAATTTAACTACCTATTCATTACCACTTAAGGCCCTTGGAGTCGTCAATGGTGGTGGCCTTCTGGGCGGGGTGAAGTCTGCTACAAGTCGAACTAGTCTACATTCTCAAGACGTCGAAATTTAGTATCGGTGACTTTAAATGGCGGTTAGCTTTAAATGTTGATTAGTTACTTTTAGAAATATTTTTATGTTTTATTAAATTATGCATTCGGTTTACTGCATCCTTCGATAGGCGAATTTTTTTATTATTTTCTTTTTAATGTTTGGTACTTTTACCGTACAAACAAAGGTATATCAGCTCCATCATTCCCGGTGACCGGTGACTTTAACTTAAACGTTTCCCTATAATGTTATTTTTAGATATGTGTCAACAAAACATCATTATAGTATAAGTTCAATCATATATTTATTTATTATATCTTGGGTAAATAGTTGATTTATTTTAATAATAGTAATATAATAGTTTAATAATAGTGTAAAATAGCAATGTATATTTTTCTGAGATCTTATCAAAATAGGAATTTTGTATTAATGAACAGTAGTTATGTTGCTCCTTGTGCCATCTGGCGTTCAGTAGTGACTTGTATATTCTCATAATATAGTAGTCACTACTGAGCGCCCTCTAGTGTTGAGTGCAAGTATTTGAATTATCAACGCTATCGAAGTGATTGTTGCTCTTTTTGTGTTGACATAACAAAGTTTTGTCTACTAGTCAAGATGTGGCGCTAGGTACGATACATTTATCTTCACACAATTATTAAAACGAAGATGCCTGTATCCAAGACTAAGGTTACGATGCAAGAACAATAAAAATTGGATAAATGTTTGACCACTTAAGAGAAAGGGGCGCTGACAAAGTCGCGGGCAAGAGCCAGTACATACATTATAAAAAACCAAAACTCTAAATGATTAAAGATTAAAATAATATGTGTAACTCTTTGCGATTGGCTGTTGTGTATTCCAACACTGTGTAAATATTCTTTACGTGTAAATGATATAATAAAATAAATCCTGACATTGGCTTCCGCACTAGAACTGTGGAATACAACACCGCACCGCTTTGCCATTAGAAAAAGCGGTATAAGTATATCAAAGGGCGACATCGCTCCACGACGACACGACGACACGACGCGCTAGCGCACCCACCCGTCACGAATCGATTATTACTCGAGTTTCACGCCCCCACTAGATACTTGGCGTACCTACATAATTTCACTTCCACTTGTATTTTAACAACTTTTTATCCCATATTTCGGTTGATTGGTGTTTTTGTTTTAAATTCCTTCAAGACAATTTGTGCTCCACAGTTGCCTATACAGTTAAACTTCAAAGGGTTGAGTCCAAATCATCATTAAGATTAACATTGGTGCACATATTTATTTGTAGTCTCATTAGTTGCTTTATGTTGTTTTATATTAATAACTAGCTGGTGTCCGCGACGTCGTCCGTGTTGAAAAATGAAAAATGGTGGCACCGTAACTGTTGACAGTGGCGCCCAAGTTTTTATATTCTTAGACGAAACCTCGGGATCCTAACATTTTTTTCAGGATAAAAAGTATCCTATACGTTAATCTAGATAATAAACTATCTACTTATAATATTATTATTTATAATAATAGTAGGATAATTTTATGTTTTTGATTCAATTCATAAAATTATTTATCGCTAATTTGGCACTTGTCGAAATGTTTTCTTTGTCTTGCGGTGTCTTTCCACCTAGTGAAGGTTGGTGATCAGCCTGAAACAGTCTTCTTTGTCTTAAGTTCTTAGTCTTCGGAACCGGCCCACTCTTTGAAATTTTTCAGCTACGACTTCTTTCTTCCGCCAACTTTTCACTTTCCAGCGACTTTGTCCATCATCACCATCTAAAGCAGATCGTATCACTCACGTCTAAAAATATGACCCAAGTACGTTCCAGTTAGAAACCTCTACGTCTTTTTACCGTGAGCATGAAGTTGCTTTTCTCAGCAATCAAAATCGAAAAGTAAAATAAAAATTTATAAAACAAAATAAATTATCCAAGGTGCAAAAAAAAATGTCTCGACAGACACCCCTAACTGCTGGAATTTAAACGAGATGCAATTCGACATAGTTCGATAGCCTCCCCTCTGATCCCCTCGAGCTAAAATGGACACAATTAGGGTTGCGATGGGTTTAATTGACATCGTTCAACTTCAGTCTGTGTGCGACATTGACACTCAACTCCTGACTATCAATCTCTTTTAAGTGAATCGTGAATAGGTAATAGGAGACACAAATCCTCTTAAACCGTACTCCGTGCCTGTTTATAATGGAAAGTTGCCAGTTGTTTAACTCGCTATACGGTTCCATTAAATTGGAAAAATGCAAAATCTATAGGTACATATAACAAAATCGTAAACGAACCGTGCCTGTACATTAAATACTGTATTAAAAAAAACAATTTGTACACGTTGTACTTATGTTAGCGAGATCAAAAAATTATTTTTAGATTTTTTTGTCTATTTGCCTCTGCGTTTGTGCACGCTAATCTCAGAAACGGCATAACCGATTTGAATGCGGTTTTGGCTGATGTATTACGGCAAGCTTCACGGAACATTTAGTGTTTGTTTCATTCCAATCTGTTTACAAACAGAAAAGTTATACCGAATACCGAAATACGAAAATCGCGCGTACGAAGTCGCGGGCACAGCTAGTGGTAAATTAATAACGAAATATTTTATTTCATGCCCAAGTTAGTTAATGTTCGCTCACTGGCTGAAATTCAATTATAATAATTTCGAAGACAGAGAAAAAAAACTGAATGCTTGCAAAATATTATTATTGATAAAACTAAAGCTCGTCAATATTAGCTACAAAACAAAAGAAAGGAAATTGGTTGACTAAAATAGGAAAAATAGTATATAATAGAGTATCTATTGAATGAAATTACACAATCAGGTTTAAAATGACTTCTATAAGTTAACATTAATATTAAGCTAGAATGAAATGGATATTTTTGAATTATCCACTACTTAAAAAAAAAGTTAAAGAACGCCGCGTTGATTGACGAGTCTGAAATAGCAGACACGACAGCCACTCCAGAGTCCCGGTGCTCCCGACAACAAATTTCTAATATAGCGCGTTATCTTTTTTCTTTAAAAAAGAACATTGTTTCGTCACACTTCTTTCACAGAGTGAAAAAATTGGATGCGTCAATACATACGTACAGAAAACGTAATAATAACCGCAATGACCTATTAAAATGAATAAAGCTGGTCAATTTTGCAACTTACTTATTAAAGTAGGCAATATAAATGTCTATAATGAGGACGCGGTTATTGCTTCTTCGAATGGGTTGTTCCATTGTCACCGTACGACAACTGGTCACATTTTTGAGTCAAATAATTGTGTTGTTTTCAAACGTTTTAATGTCAAAACTTATACTCTATTTATCCCCAATTGTACTACACGTACAATGGACATACACATACATCGCAAGAAGCGGCTGAATGCGAAGCGCAGAGGACCGGGCGTGGTACCGTGCCTTAGGGTAGCTTACATCCAGCATTGGAGAGGCACGGGGTGACGATGATGAAGAAATTAGATATAATCATAGACTAACTAGAGATACCTACTGGTTTATGGTAACGATTGATAGACGAAAAACTTATTCAAGCAGACTAAGTTCTGAGCCCATTAGAACTCGCAACCCTTAAGTCAAAGCCTAAGCCTAGCATAATTTATGCTATAGATTGTTGGCTTAGTTATGCTGCATAACTGACTCAACTGAAGGTTTTTCATTTGTTACTCATTCTTATCAATATTTTTTTTTGTGTGACTAAAATAATGTTGTACTAAAATGGAACTCAAAGCCTTTGCCTTATACGTTAAGGCAACGCTTGGTTCCTGTGAATATTACCGATGCTTGCTTGACCAGAATAACAATTAGTGTGACGTGTCCTCAAAAAAGAATTTTGATTTATTTAATATGATAATTTAATTAAAGTCTAACGGATTTTGTGTAGTGTACGCACCTAAAAAGTTTATATAGCGATTCGGGAAGTACTTCGTTCGAAGTTTTTTCTTTATTAATCACATTTTAACAGGAACTTGTTATAAATCATTGTTATTTAAACAAAAAGTGGTATATATTTTAAACTTCGGGATAAACATATAATTTCCACTTGACAATTTTCGAAGTAAGTTCGAAATAGATGGAAATACTTTTTTTCTTTGCAAACAAAATGTATGTAGTGTAGGTACATACATTTGCAAAGAAAAAAAGTCTACCCCTTTAAGTTTGCCCAGGTAAGCTACTGCAATTAGACCATAATTATTATTATAATTTGCATTTATTTGCAAGCACAACGACCCAAAGGGTTTCATAGAGAATATTAATTACTTTTTGTTTACACAAATAATACACCATAAAATACATGTTTAAAATTTACCCAAATATTGAAGCTCGTTTTTGAGAGAAATTATCAGTCTGATCAGCAAACGTTAGCGTTATTTATATAATATATGAAACAAAAAATAATAAATAATATTTTAATTGCTGACAACGAACTCGTTTTTTACCTGTGGACAAAAAAATAATATGATACTTGAATTTATGGCATATTTTTATTGCATTCTCACTAAATATTAACGAACGTCCTTTTCAATAGTCGTTTGACTGCCAGTGAGCTGCGATCTCCTTAAAAGGCAAGTATTCTTGTTTATCCCAACCAGACAGGCGTTATTGAACTTTCATGAAACCCTCTACTGCATCCAGCCGAGGAAATCGATATTCCGTTCAGACGGCAGTAAGTTGTTCTGCAGTCTTTATTATTAGCAGTGCTTATTTAAATGCACTTGTAAAGTGCCGCGAACAAAATAATTAATTTCAATTTTATTTCGTCACATTACAAAATCTTGAAATATTTTTGAAGATCACACTGGGTCAAGCCAGTATTGTGTGTTATTTGGACGGATTTTATATAAATTTGAAGTCATAGAAAATTACTTTTATCTAAAGTTCTATATTTTGTACTTCTACACAATTGTACAGAGTACAGATTACTTCGCAAATTGCACAAAACATAATACCCACAAATAGTAGATCAGCCACTTTTTATATACTTGTAACGATAGAATAGACCGACTTTCCTTTGTCGCTTTCCTTTTTTATTATTATTATTATGCATTCCTTATTTCCCCATTCCTTTATTATTCCTTCGCTCAAATAATACCACCTATGTTATGAAATGATATTCCTTCGCTCAAATAATACCACCTATGTTATGAAATGACATTAAACTTTGTACATAAATAAGGAAGGCTAGACAGAGTATTTGTTTGGCAGACATGGAGCTTTTAGCGAATGGTCTGATTCATCCATCATAGCGTTTTCAATGCGGTATGCAAGTGTGCATTTTCACTGTTCATATCGTCGTCGGGTATACAGTAGCTAGCGCGGGCGCGTCGCTTCTATTGCGTATTGTCTCTGTTTAATGGGTTTTAGGGTTGACACTTCTTTTTTTATGTAAGGTTCGGGTCTTCAGGTATGCTGACTGTCAACTTGACAGTGGGTGCTTACGGTCGTCATGACTATTGTAACACAAGCAACGCCATAGGTGCTACAATTAGTGTCCTACCGTCCGTTAAAGCATAAGGGATTTGGAGGGTAGGATAGGGAAATAGGTTCTGGTACCCTATTCTTTACTCACTCACTGAAACATACAACAATCAGGTCTTCTGTAAGGGGATAGTTACTGCCACCAGACGCCCAAATCATGACTGCGAAACTCATTGATGTGCCTTACTGTCATTAAAATATAATAATTATATATTTTTGAAGTCAGAGAAACCATAGTCCAAATAGTGTTTATGCCACGCAATCAAATCTCGAATAAACTCTAGTTATAATTTTTTAGCAAGGTTATTCCTGTATATGTTTTATCGTTTTCATTGACGCGTTCTACAGTAACGTGAATATAAAAGCAGTAATAACGTTTATTTTAATTTTATACCTACGTATAACATGAAATAATTTACTAAGCAGAGAAAATGTTGAGCACGATCTTAATTTTATTAGCCGGAAAATGTTTCGACTTGTGACGCCCCTACTTTTCTCTGACTCAATGCTAGTAGAGACGGCCACGCGCCTCGTTGTGTCGGCACACCAGTGTATCACGCCGCTTCCGACCAGTCGCACATCACTATCGAATTCAATATTAAAAAGTTACAATTCCGCGAATACCTATACCGCAGTAGACGTCACACGTTACTTTTGTGAATGAAAGTGAGTGAAGTGCGTATTCGAATGATTCAACTTTGAGTGTGATATATTTGTGTTTGTTGTGATTTTAAACAAAAATCGTCTGATGCGTTGTGCACATAAGGTTTATATTTAGGTGTCACATTAAAGTAGTATATGTAGTAATCACATTAAAGTAATTAAAGTAAATATATTTAAGAATTTAATTTAATATTTTTAAAAATTTAATTAAATATTTATATAACAAGCGGCTTCATACGGATTCAATTTTTTTCTGGAAATGATATACGCAATTCTTCATCATTGATCGCTTTTTCCATTAGTGAAAACCGTATCTAAATCCATTGGGTGGTTTAAAGGAACTTAGCGGAGAAACAGACAGACGCAGACAGCGACTTCAATTTGTAATATGTAAAGATGAAAAAAATAAATAAAAAACATCACACACACACGTATGTCATAATAATATCGCGGCTCAGTAAAAAGAATTTGCTCTCAAAGTACGATACCATTCGCACATTCCATACAACATACATATTATCACGTAGAGTAGAATAGTATATATTATTATATCTGTTATACACATATAATACATACTATGCGTCGATACGATATTATGGTTTAGTAGAGGTTTCGCACAATTTTGTTCCGTAGCAGTGTGCTCGTTATAATTATGTTGATTAACCTCCACATGCGGTGTTACAAAAAAAAAAAAAAAAACTTTATAATGGCAGATACCATGTCGTAATGTTGCCATGTGTCCCAACTGAACAGGATATTTTAAGTGCTGATTAATTTTAAACATAAATTGAGTAAAAATATTTTAAAATATATTAATGAATATTTACACTTAGTTAATTTATTGACGTTGGCCCTTGTCCAACACTTGTTTATATCACATAATTATATTAATATTAAATTTTGATTTATTATGCACTTAATAAAGTTTCACACAATTTCAAACCCCTACTCTTCCCCCTTAACATGAAAAAAAATCTCATCAGGGTTATATAATATACATATTGACTAAATTAATGAGAATTCTAGTTTGAAACACTCTTTGAAACAGTGAAATAATTATTTATTCATTTAATAGGTTTCATTTCAAAGAAACACATTTAATGGTAATTAAATTTATATTACTTTTACTAAGGTTCCGGAATAGCCATGATGACGACTCTGACAAAACCCGGAAAAAATCTCAGGATACCATTACTCATATTTGTTTCATTTGAGATTTATTTAAAACATTAATTTCTGGCAACACTGTGCGTAGGCGAGTCGTGTATTCTTATTGCCCTTCTGTTTATTGCTAGGTACGAGTAGGTATGAGTATTATGTGACCAATTTCTGATGGTATTAAAATCAATTACTAACTGTCGTCGGTAAATTAGGTACTCGTACTTATAGTAGTAAACAAGTAGGCGTATACATCAACAACTAACAGTTTCAAAGCGGTTTGCCTTGATGACTCTCATTACTGGTCACTTGGTATAATAATTTCAAATTCTATATCAAAGTAAGACAGTTTAAATCATTGTAAAGTAGTAAGCGCATTTTAAATGAACATGGTTACATGACTGTTTTTATTTTAATAATATTGTATATGCATGTTTTAATATCTTAAAACTCAGGAAATAATTTCAGTTGTTCGAGAAGTTTGTAATACATTGAGAATAATTCATTGATTAGAAAACCTTCACAACCCAATAGTCTTCAGGAATTTCACAGTAAAATTTTATCATTATCATTTTGTGGTTCTGATTGGATAGGTTAAGTTTAGATTGAATCAATTTTTATGTGATTATTTTTAATATGAAGTTACATATTTTCTTCAATTGTTTAAAGGTAGGCCTATTGAGAAATAGACGTAGGTAAGTAGATTATCTTATCGGATTAAAACTGATATAACAACGCACGTGAGAATAAGGTTTATAAATTGTAAACTGTTTTTAGGAAATCGATGATATCTATCTGTCAGAGTTACACATATAAACTTTAGAAGTTACTAAATTTATTTTGATAAAATTCGATATAGCTTGAAACCTATAGATGAAAGGAGGCTACTTTTAAAATATTTATATGGGCGAATGCGCATTATTCTATCTTTCAGTCATATAGCTAACTTTCGAATATTCATAGATTCATAGATTCAATTTTTACATTTGCATTTATTATGTAACTAGTTAATATATTTGAAACTCTACTGTAGATAAATTTAAATATTGTTTTTAAGCTAAATGCATCGTTCGTCCATTGAAACTGTCACACAGGTTGCGTTACCGTACTATTTTAAACTTTAGCGCATTTCAAAAATAGTTATGCAAACATAATATGAATACAAAACTAAATAGTCGACGAAAACTTTTACGTCTCTTTAAATATTCTATAGATTTCTCTCGTTCTGAAGACATGCATTCACTATTTAAATATTTATTTATTTACATAAATATTGCAATTAATTAAAATGCCCATAATAAATTAATATTTAATTTTAAAAGTGTTAGGCGCCTCTTTCAACATGTGTCAATTAGGCTATCCGCCATTTAAAGTGACCGGTAACCGGAAATGATGGAGATGATATACCTTTGTTTGTATGGTAAAAGTCCCAAACATTAAAAAGAAAATAATTAAAAAAATCGCCTATCGAAGGATGCAGTAAACCGAGTGCATAATTTAATAAAACATAATTTTTTTTCTAAAAGTAACTAATCAACACTTTACTTGTAGTTGGTGAAAGAGGCCCTAAAGGCCTCGGTTTACTGCATCCTTCGATAGGCGATTTTTTTTTATTATTTCTATTAACCGGGCTAACCGACTTTAAATGGCGGTTAGCCTACTTGACACTTCACTCAGAGATAGTGAAAGAGGCCCCTAATCACTTACTCAAATAAAAACTAAATTTAGCTTATAAATCCGGAATTTTAAATTTTAAATGAATTTTAATTATAATTTTTTAAAATTACTATTTGACAATATAAAGTTTGATCAACTTTAACTAAATATAAATTAATATAGAGTATTGCACCACGTAGTATTGTGTGTGATGTGATACGTAACTAGTTATCGTATAAAAGTAATATTAAAAAATATCACAAATTAGCCGAACACAACTGTTCTTCACAATAACATAGTTATGGTCATTTCCTGGAGTGATGCAACACTATTTCTCCTATTCGTTCCGTCAGTTAAATACATTCACATCAGAATCAAGTCCGTATCAATTTCTATTGAAAGCATCTGCTCAGACGCAATTGATGATAAAGTCACGCGAGGGGAAACCAAACGAGTGGATATGTGACTTTCTGATGCCCACTTATACATGCTTAATGTTTACTTAGTTTCTATATAAATTAGATACTTATTGCAATCTACAATAATACAAATATAATGCAAGCCATTTGGCTATTACCTATTTATAAGGGCATTAGTCCTGAAAAGGAATAGTTCTATTATTTCTCGTAGGTTATGTGTTGGAATTCCTTGTGAAAATTAAGGAAAATTTTAAATTCTATAAAGTATGATCTAACATAGTTCTAACATAACGAACTAAATATTTTGTCAATGAAAAATCGTAACATTGACTCCTAATAACACGTAGATTATTTTGTTAAAAACGCTTTATGCAATGCATATAATAAATGCCTTCTATTACTACGAGTAGATCTGCAACGGGGTATACCGAGACGGTCATAAGTTAAAGAAAGAACTGAAAATATAGTATTTATAGTTAACTTTTTTATAGTAGTATTTTTTAAAGGGTGGCAGACAGGCTGACGGTCCACTTGATGGTAAGTGGTTACCGTCTCTTAAGGACATAAGCAACACCAGCGGGTCGTGGGTGTGCTGCGCCGACCTTGTAGGAATTTGTTTCTGGATCGCTTGAAGAAGCCTATGCCATTCATCAGAGTTAACCGATTTCTGAATTTCTATGTAAAATTATATATAAATTTAAGAAGAAAAACATTGAATATTAATAAAATATTTAAGAATTTTTTGTTATACAGACAATATACAGACTTGTTTGTTTAAAGTTTAAAAAACACAATGAGGAGCATGTCATTATATTCAACACTGAAACAATTATGATGAATAAAGCAACTCCCATATTGATTTAAGATTGTCGTATGTATTTGGGTGGATAAACTGCCAGTCGTTTTGTTTTAACTTTGCATGTCAAACTCGCATGCTTGATTGCTTTGCACAATTATCCAAAGCCGAAACTAACATCCATATATAATCTACTAAACGACTTTAAGTCGAAACATAACGGATTTATTGTGCTAACTAAACTGTTATAAACACAATAATTCATCTTATAGATTTTAGCTTCGTGGCTTGGCTTACCGATGTTAACGATTTACTAATCTAATAATAATTTCTAATAATAAATAAATCGAAACTAATAATAATTTCGATTTATTTTCTTACCATCTATATTGCTTGTGGAATCGACTGCTATAACATATAATCCATGTCCAACCTGAAGGCTCATTTGCCAATGACATGATTTGCAAGTAGTTCCGAATATTGCCTGCGACGTCCAACATTAAAATTTACATCTTTGTAAAATTGCAGAGTTTTATCGATGAGTACTTTCATGGTCTAATGTTATTGTTAACAATTTATATAAATTCCATAACTCTATTTATATAGGATTCGACTTTGTGCTCTCAAAATATAATTGCCACCAGTAGTATTTATTGCTCAAGTCGTTTACACTTCGCTTGCCAAAACGCAATCTTCCTCCACAATTCGTCTGCTCCAAGAACTATAGGTTCTTCGAGAAATACTTATTATCAACCCATTGCCACTTAATCAGCTTGCTTGTCCTTTGTATTAAGTCAAGCTATTGCTACCCATGCTATATCCTTTTCCCACTCATCCAGTTTTCTTTACGATCTTTTCCTTAACTGTTACAGGAAGGAATTATTTTTCTAATCAATAACTGAAATACAAAAATGCAAGGCTAACTGGTGATTCGAATTTACGAAGTAGAGTTCATCCAACTGGGATACTACTGATCCCGTTATATATCTTTAGCTTTTTAATATGTTTTTATTGTGTTTTTAATAAAATTTATTGGAGATTTAAAAATGAAACAACACAAGAAGGAAGTCGAATATACAACAGGACTCGTGTTCATATAAACAAATATAGAAACCGCGATAACAGAGGAGTATCTAGTAATACAAGTTTCCTCAATTAGCAGATTTTATAAGTACCTACATGTGGAGGTTGTTAATTACATAGGAAAAAATGTGAAGCATCACATTATGTCTTTTAATTTTAATCGTTTATTAATGTGTCCTCTAAGGTTATTTTTATATCGCCTTGAACATAACGTGGTTTGAAACCTAATATTGTACAATAATAATAGTATTGCGTAATAGTTGCCTTCATCAAAATGTTTTATCATAATAACGGACAGGTGGAACTTGTCAGACCGCATTAATTTCCGAACTAACTCCGCAGAGAAACTCAGGTTTCACAGCGAAAGTTGCTTTGAGTGGACACATTATACATATTACACGATGAACATATTATGGAAATTATATTTTTCCTTTGCATGTACATAAAAATATTAATGGATATAGATATTCACAATTCGCACGCATAAAGCCATTACCAGTTCCTTCGAGTGCAGGATCTGTCGGCAATACGCGACTTTATGGTTCGCTTTTAATTCTAAAAGCTAAAGGATTTATGAAATTACATGACGCATGTGCAGAGCAACGTG
Organism: Synanthedon myopaeformis; assembly: GCA_944738685.1. Taxonomy (NCBI): domain Eukaryota; kingdom Metazoa; phylum Arthropoda; class Insecta; order Lepidoptera; family Sesiidae; genus Synanthedon; species Synanthedon myopaeformis. Next base: position 3,492,583 of record OX122918.1, on the reverse strand, counting down.
TGCAGTTATTGAAGAGGGTGGCTTGATGAATGCGAAGGCAGCGTCTCTAAATTACGAGTTGTTTGAGGGCCCGAACCCTCCGGATTTGCCTAATGCCCTCCGGAATTCATTAGGCACTAACCCTAACCTAGGCTTTCCATTTTAGCAAAGTCAAGCCCTGTTACAGTGGAGACGCGCTTGAAACCGTTTAAGTGCAGTGGATATATGCTTGGATGAGCGACAGTGACGTTTTAAGGGAAACATTTGCTAGTCTATCTAAATGCTCCTTTTTATGTTTGGCGGGGTCTTTTTTTTTAATAAGATAAAAAATCCGAATATTTTTTAAATGTTGAAACTATAAGTTTGAAACATTATTTACCTTCGAAACCGTTGTCAAATTTTGAGTTCTGCTAAATGTATGAGGAAGAAAATAGCAAATAATAAATCTTTATATTTGCTCTCTTGAAAATAATTAATTTTTAAAACAGTGATAACTATGATATTTTTTTTGCAGTACTATAGTACTATATGATATTACCAGGTAACGCCAGGTACCAGATATGATTTGTTGTAAAATAAAATTGTTTGTAACCCGGCCCACTATATATCAGTAGTTCGTTTATTAAACAGTCTGGTCGTCGGACTAATACGATATATACTATGATATGATGCGATATGACTATATATATATAAATATTTACAAAAAAGATATATTAATTAAGTATATTAAAAAAAAATGTTTATTCAGATCAATAATATACTCCAAAGTAGTATACCATAAGTTTATTTAACATTATTCTATATCTGGTGTTCTGATATTTTAATAAAGTAGTAGATGTCAGTTGTCCTGATGATTCAAATTACAGCTGCAGCCTCATTATAAATTACAACAATTGTGCTAATCCGTGACAACGCGAGGCTCTAAAGATGTCAAGGTTCAATTCAATCTTCACCGCTGTGATATAAGGCTACGAAATATATATCTCATTACCTACTTGTATTCCAATCTAAGAAACAGTCTTAGATTGGAATGCTATGACGTTTCTATTTACACAAGTGCTACTAACTTCACATTCACTTGTTTAACAAAAGAATTGTTTTACTTCCAAAAGTGATCTCAAGAAGTATTGTTAAGTGTTCAAGCCCCATTATAGGTAGAAATTATTATTTTTGAATGTTTAGTTTTATTATTTCAAACAAAAAAAAACTTTTTCTCTCTTTTTTTCACACACTCAAAACATAACATTATTATTATATAATTAGTTTCATTATAATATTAGTATCAAAATGTCTTGTTTTAAGTTAAAAAAAGCGCTGATTGTTGGAGATACAATCTTTAACCTAATTCAGACAGGTGTAAATATTTTTTGTTATAATTCTGATTTGAAAATTTGATATTTAAATATTACAAGTGCGAAAGTTTGTGACGATATATGCATGTCACTTAAAAACGACTTACCAAATTTTGATGAAAACAGTAGGTAATATTAGTTTATACATCATAATGATACATAGATAATTAATATTTTTAGATACTCATGCAATTAATTAAGTTTTTTGTCTAATTAATTTCGTTCAACCTAGTAATTTATTTTCTGATAATACACTTTGTTTACGGTTGTATCGCCATTTAGTTATCGTTTTGCTTGACATTGATAACTCGTTGTTTTGCTACGAATAATGTGTAAATTAATTTTATATGTACCTACATTAAATTTTAAAATGTCTATTTAAAATCTATAAAAATGACAAAAAAAATTACTGCGTGCAAAAAAAAGAGAATTGTGGTGTTTTACAGTATAGGGTTTTTAATCGGACTTCACACTTGGCTGTGCAGTTATTGCCTTCATACGGTAGTTCCTTTGGAAACCCAGCCATATATATATACATATAATAAAATCATAAACGAGCCCTGTCTGTACATTAAATATTTAAAAAAAGAAACAATTTGTACACGTACCTATACTATTGAGGCCAAAAAAATGTTTTTAGAATTTGTTTCAGTTTGTCTGTGCGTTTGTGCACGCTAACCGATTTGAATGCGGCTTAACCGATTTGAATGCGATTTTCTCTGATGTATATAAAGGATACTTTTTATACTGAAAAAATGTTAGGTTCTAGTTGGATTTTCAAAAAGGAACTGCAGCAAGTTCAAACCGTTGCGGACAGAAACCAGCTAGTCCCTATAAAATGAATCGTCAGCTGTCCTCCTGTAATTATATAAAAAATATAAACAATTCTAATTAAAGTAGTTTTGTTTAACTAAAACATATTACGTATATATTACGAGAATAGTCAGTGCGTTCCCTGCTGTTTCGCTCTAACTTTAGTATTAGAAATAAAACATACGAAACAAAACAACTTGAGTGCATCCTGTTGGTAGTTCAACAGTTACTCTGCTACATTATACCTACGAGTATGCAATTATTCATATTTGTCTTGCGTTAATTATTTTATAATGTTGATATTTTATAAATAACCGCATTTGGAAATTAAAAAAGGTTTTTGTTTAAAATTAGCAGAAAAAAAAATTGCACCTGCGTGAAGCCGATGGCGGTTCGCTAAAACTAGAATACAGTAAAGTCATTAAATTATTATGATATTATATTAGTAAGGAATTGTAAGGATTTTTTCCGAAGTCCTAGTAAAAATAGAGTGACGATTAAAAGTTTTTTTCAAAATTTAATAATCGTATGACGAGTATTACAATTTGCGCTAGATTTTTAGATTTAGATTTAATTTTTACGAGATAATTGTACTTACGTATTCTATAAAAACACAATGCAAAAAAATTTAGACCTCTCTTGGGATTCGTTGCTATTCACATAATATGATGTCATTTATATAAATAAAAGCGAATAAGATTGAATTATAGATAACTAAAATGAAATACGTGTTTCGCTTCGTTATATTGTGTATATTTGGTAATATTGTGATTTGATACATTAAAACATATACAATATAAGACAACTTAGTAAGAAAGTTTCTTTGAAATTGTGAAAAAAATGAAAATGATATTTTGACTATGTCATTATAGATTGTAGAATTTTTATTGCAAAACTTAGTAAGTTTGTAACTAAATTTTTACGTCTAGTAGCAGTAATAGTGCTTATAAATAGAGCTCTCATACGAATATTCATTTATTAATCATCATCAGCCTGTGTCTCTCCACTATTGGCTAAAAGCCTCTCCCAGTACCTTATTTATTACAGGTACAAAATTTAATCATAGTTAATAAAAGAAATGAGGAACCCAGACGCATAAAAAACCTATCGCGCAATCACCTACATAAAATTCTCCCCATAAAAAGTTTTGTAAACAATGGTGCTGGCACATAGCCACCTGACGATGATTAGTAGTTACTGTATCCGCTAAGACAAGGTTAATGTTATAATGGAGGACGAATTGCCAAACTGGCTCGATACTGCGAAATAAAAAAATCACAACTTTGATTGTAAAGTTGAATTTTCTGGAACACTGCATGGCGGTAGTAAGATAATGTCATACCGAAGACCACAGTGAAATAACATCTTTCTTGAATAATAGTTTTTTTTTTTTATTAAAGATGGGTTTGCTCTCGGCCAGCATCTAGCCGTGTAGTGAAGATGAGGTCTATAATGGAGCGAGCTCACCCAGAAGATGCCTATTTACTAGAACTTTGAAAAGATTTGAGTTATAAGAGCTCGGAAACACAGACGCCAGTAAGGAGTTCCAAACCTTTGAGTAACGAACTACAGAGACAATTTGCTAAGTCTCGTACCTTTTCAAAAATTTTACTGCAAACACGTTGGTCATTTCTATTATATCTAAGCGACATCTCATAAAAAATAAATTTTATTTCATACCTGATCGTAACCATCAAGTGGATCGTCAATCTGTCTGCCGCTCTTTCTCGTTAAAAATATTTGTACATAAATCGTTGATGTCAACGGCCAGATCTTTTTTAAATCAGTAGATAAGAATAAAATTTATTTCAAAATGAATAAGTTATTATTATGATTATATGAAAAATTCCAACTATAATACCTAGTTCTTATTTTTAGAATGAACATACGGGCAATGCATTGAAAGCAATTTAAATTTAGTGTTTCAAATTATATTATTGTCACCTGTGCAAAATTGGTGCGACTTGTAATTTTGTTGAACTAATTCAGTGAATAGTCACATTCCAGTGAGTGACCCGTATTATCGATATATTGTAAATTGTAAGTACTCAGCACACGCTCGCAGCAATATTATACGGACGAACATCTATCTTCGGTCGGTGTCTACCCATGTCAGAAACTTGCCTCCGACCAAAAGTATTAGCTGCCAACATAAACTGGCATATATATACATTAAACAATATATATATGCGACTATTTGATGTGGGTAGCTAATACTTTTAATATATTTGAACATTAATTATTTACATACATTATGTATAAACAACTGGTTGTCTGATTTCGTGTAACTATAAGAAGGTTGTACTTTTAAATTTTCACTTGTTTTATTGAACACTAGTATATGCCCGCGACTTCGTCCGCGTCCCGCTGTGAGACCAAACTTCACAGGAACACCCGCTGTCTAATTGTCTGAAAGTTTCATCAAATTTGGTTCAGCAGTTTTGGAGTCATACATACACACATCGCCTTTAATATATTAAGAAGATATCGATAATTATAATTTAAAATAATTCTGTAAATAACCTTTTTGTCTCTAGAAAAAAAAAACTGTAAATGGAAAAATTAAAAAACAAATTTCATTTTAATTTATAACAAAAATTTACAAATGAAGTAGGTTAAATAAAATATCATAGTGTACTATCCATTTGGATTTTTATGAGTGATGTGAAACACTGCACTATTTTAAATTTAATAATAATTCTTGTATTTCAAAATATTTTCAATTTTCTCTTTACTTTTTTACAAAATTTGAATTATTTTAGAGGTAGGTATTAGTTTAGGTATTAGTTTTTGAAATGATCGTCATCAAAACATTATAACTGCAATATTTATCATCCAAATTCGAGTTATTTAAATATCATGCATGACTAAATATTGACAGAAAAAGCGTAGGCAGCACATTCAATACTTCTCGTAGGTACATTAAACAAAGCACCTCCCTAAGAAGGCGTGAGGATGAGTAATATACCGCCTTTGCTCATTGGTGAACGTCAATTTATTCATATTTATTTATACAGAATCCACTAATGTATTTGTGTGATTTATGCTGAGGTGCATAGTTTAGGAGCACATGAAATATTGTATACGTCTTTCCATACAGACTGCATTTAGATTGCCAGCTAGACATGAATTGCAAGCAAAGACTGCATTTGAACTACACCATAAAAGTGCAACTAGCGAATTGAGGTGCTGTTGTTAGCACTGCATAGTCACTGCAGTCGGTCGGCAGTTTCTATGTAGCTATATCAACTTAAATATTATACTTCTACGAAAACAATATATACTATACCTACTGCGTTATCATAACTGTTACTTATTCAAAAATAGAGTTAAAAAAGTTTTCTTAAAAATATTTATTAACGCATCTACAGCCTGACATACGAGTACTAATAAGATACAAGAAAAGAACAAACACATATAAATTTACAAAATATGTAAAATGTCTTAATTTGTATATTACACATTGTAATTAAAAAAACTTCTATTAATGAAATTTTTTTTTAAATATAAAAGTAGAATGGGAGAGGTCAATGTTGGTTGAGCGGTCATGATTGCTAGCGAAGCGCGTCTTGCGGTTACCGTTGGATATCACTTGGATATCACCCATTCGGCTTTGTATTGTATTGTATGCAAAGGAGTCCGTGTGCAAGACGGTGACGTCGAGTCGCTTGGCCACACACTTCCACTCAGTTCATAAGGAACAATGGGTACTTAAGACAAAGGTGTTTAGCAGTTTGTTAAAAATGTTGTAATATTTGAGCTTGTTTTCGTTTTTCTAAGTCTTATCTACGTTTAAATTTTTTACTTTTGAATTGTAAAACGTTGACCATTAGAAGGATTAATTTTAAGGATGGAAAAAGTCTGTTTTTTTTTTTAATGTTATGCAGACAGACTGACAGTCCATTTGATCGTAGGTGGCTACCGCCGCGTCGGCTATAAACAACTATGCAATTATACCTATAGAATTTTTTTAGAACTTGTCGACAATGTAAACAAACACTTTAGTCCTTATTTCTCCATGCACTACACTAGACGATCAAATTTGATTTCCTTCATAAAGTATTAACTTTGTTATCATTCTTAACTCAATCACAAGAAAACATATTCACTAAAACTAAATAATTTCAGTAAAAACTGAAATTCTATTTGCGGTTGACGTTTACACGTCAAATTTTTGTCTCTTGTCTCTGAAAGGCAGTGATGTTACAAACATAATTTCAAGAAATTAAATTAAATATTTATATTAATGATTTTCCAAATCAAATATTTATATTGTATTATGCATATATATAATTTGTGATATTTTTAAATTTTCATACCTCTAAGTTAAGTTAGAATATTGTGCGTTTATGGTTGACTTATGAAGGGTAGAGGCATGGACTTAATATAATAAGCAGGACTGAGTACTCGCAGCTAAAAAGCGAGCCGAGCAGTACATGTAGTAGAGAGGCTGTGTGGCCCATTCTAATAGGGTGAAAATAAGATTTTTATTATGTGAGACAAATTTCAATGTTGTAATATACCTATATATAGCGTAGTTTCTTATAAATATATTTTTTTAATTTTGATAAACTTATAAATAAACGTTGGTGGAACTTCAGACTCTGATAATTTGTACAATTCAAATAATGAAATTTAATCGTTAATTTTTTTTCATTTAAAAGTTTCAATAGTTCTCATCACTAGTTTTCTTAATACAACCATAGACAAAGCCCAATATGGCGGTTGTTTACATTATGGACAAGTTCTAAAAAAAATATTATAAACGTCTTTGGCTATAACACAAGCAACGTCACAGGTGCTGAAAGTGCGCTGCCGACTATAGTGGGATTGGCATGGCATCCCTCACCGACAACAGCACACATGTTACTTCACGGTAGCTTCTCTAAAGGGGTGGTTAGACGGGCTGCCCAAATGACTGCGGGACGCATTGTGCCCTGCCACTAGGTACTTTCTTACAAAAGAGGCCCTTACGCATTTCGTATTTACTAAACGAAAGGATAGCTTCACAGATTTTCTAATTTAAAATCAAATTTGTATTTTTTAAACAAACAAGGTCGCGTGGTTTTGAACACATTAATCCTGGAGAATAGCCAACAACTAACTTTAATTAAAAAAGCGAGATAACATCACATCACTCGATTTTCTCAGTATTGTGACGGAGCGATTGAGGTAAAATTTCTTACAATGTTGAAATGTTCGCACAAAAATAGCTTTAATTATGATTGTCCAAGAATAAATCAGTAATTAATTTTCGTCATATCTTTGTTTTAAAAAAACAATAATGCGAATTAATTTTTATCAAAATAACAGAGGTTTCTTTCTGAATATAAGTTATCTTAATACATAAGTAATAACGTATTAATTTAATAAACGTGTAGCGGTATAACATAGTATAGTAGTTATAACTTGTATAAACTTATTGGTCCTTAAATTACCTTAGGTGTGTACCTTATTAGGCATATTACCTTTATTTTGTAACGTTGACTACAAATTGAGCTTGTTTATAAAAACACATTTTACTCCATCTGCTTTATATTCCCATTAAAATACATTCTTTTAGATAATAACTTGTTTGGAATTCTTCTCTGAGGTTGGTATTCGTCCTTTTAAGTTAAGAGGTACTGAGTTCGTAAATTTTTCTAAATGTTTATGTGGGCACAAAAAACCACTTAATAAAAACGAATTCCGTTCCGTCATTTACCTGTGATTTATTTTTCTACGTCTTACGAAAACATAAATTATAAAAACTTATGTGATATGCAGGATAGGTAAGCTCAATTTATGGATTCGTGACTTTTATTAAAGTGCTTTGCCATTATTTTCTAAGTGCAAGATGCAAAATTATCTCTCTCAAAATAGGCAAAATGTAGGACTGAATATTATTACTAGTTTATCTTAACATTTCTGTATTCCTTATTATCTTTTCTAATTACGAGTGAAACAGTAAATTTTATTATCATTTAGAAAATTTAATGCTTTATTTAGTATACTTAATATACATTTTATAACAAAATAGGTAATTATTTTATTTAAAATAAAACATGTATTTTTTGCCTGCGACTTCGCCAACGTGTCTATATAAATTATAGTCGTATTATTTCTATGTACATACTATATTTCTGTAAAGTTTCATCAAAATTTGTTTAGTAGTGTTTGCATGTAAAACAACATCCATACATCCATCCTCACAATTTTTAATGATATCATGAGAACTTACAAACTTATAACAATAAAATTTCTTATATTTTTTAAGTTTGTGTATTCATTACTCTTAAATCCTCGTTCTAATATCTAAATTTCAAGAAAACGTAAAAGTAAACATAAGAAATAATTTACAAATACGATTGCTAGGAAGAAAAATATAGATCTTCAAACTGTTGCTTATAAACAGACCCAAGTGATAGTACCTACCTCTATAGTACAGCGCCCGTACACTCATTGAAATAATTGAGTGTCGTTACATCTTGTTGCATAGTGCCCTAGTGATTTATGCGCCAATTGTCGGCATTAACTTGATGGACAATAAATATTCATGATTCGAACTTTATGTGCACAACGTTTCCTTTATATTTTAATTAACACCAATGTTACGTAGGGGATTTTAATATCTAAAAGTGAAAGAGCGTAATGTGAATGAGTCTCCAAAGGGAAAAGAGGACTAAATTCAAGATGTGGAAAGCAATAATACACAGAAAAAGAAAGTACAGTGAAGTTCTGCCATGCGATCGCGAATCGTACGCCGCTCTGGCGGCGATGCAGGGAGGTAACGCGGCCACGCTACCGCCATCTCTGGATGCTTTTCGAGCATGTAAGTATTAATGCTACTCGACGTTAGATGTCGCCACTGTTATGTTTTCGTATTTTACTTTTATCTGTTTTCTTTGACATTTTTAAACAGATATTGCAATTTTTAGTATATTTCTTTGAAATCGTTAGAATAAGAAATAAGATTGGAATAAGAGAAGAAGAAGCAAAATTAAATTAACTATTGGTTAATTGAAAATTGTAAATTACATTTACTTAAGTAATAAATAAAAAATAGCATGTTTATAACCAGAAAATGAGATTACCTACCTACTATTTAAAAAAAATGAGATCAAAGGTTTCTTAACGAAAAAAAAATATCTCATTCCTAATCCAGCTGTAAACTAAGTTTTCTTTCAATTAAATGAAATAAAAGCAATAATGGTTCGTATATTTACAATATTATTATTTAATTTACAAAATTAGTTTGTGAACTATATATGTAGCACGGAAACCTTTTTTTTCCGCCCATGCGATTTTAACACTAGAGAAGAATTTAAACATCTAAAATAGTATAATATATTTTGGCTCAACCAAAAGATTGCCCTTCCTCTTCTTTAGGTATTGTATATACACATACACAGCCATACAGTTTATATAGTGGTCAATGTATGTTTGTGAGAAAATATGATTCACAGTTTGCAATTGCCATTGTGTTTACGTTTCGAACCGCGACCAAAGTTGTCGCTCTCTGAATAAGGTTAATCTTCGTGACAATTCTGCTGCCTTTACATCTGTATCATCGTGACCGGGCGGCAGTTTAACATAGATGCCTTTAATAAAGACTTTTCCGACAAGCATTCAAGTCTCATACATACCTACTATAGGTATTATATTGTAATACCTATAGTATTACAATATAATATATTGTTTTCATAATTGATTCCAAAAATGTTTTAAGTATTTAATACCTCATATACCTTACCTACTAATATAAAATTCACTTTCGCATATACTAATTATCCTTAATGTAAGGATGAATAAATTACACTGCATTACATATGCATGCATAAATGTAATTATTTATAGTAGTAATTTCCAGAAATATATGGGTGTTAATATGGCCAGCATTTGTGCTAAGTACTTGTGTGTAAACAATGCAATTGATGACCAAAGATAATAATTGCCTCATTGGATGCACCACATTATAATAGGATAATTCTAATTATACATAAGAAGAACTTATAAATATATTAGGTTTCTTTTGTCTTCTTATACGTGTACATAGTAAATTTTGTACACATTAAGTTATTAAAATTAAACATTTTTTTTATATTGTTCGCTATATAAGTCTGCTATTGTATTCGCGAAAGGACTTGCCAGTTGGTAGTCCTGTTTCGTAAAACCTACTCATTAGTACTCGTTAATAAAACAATAGACTGCACAAAGAACGAAACAATATGACAGACAATATCGTTCCCACGACACACTTTCCATGTCTTTACGTAAATCCTACAATAATTATACGCCCATACTTATGTTTTTATGAGGAAGCATACAGGGACAATTTGTTATTTTTTATATATTTATTTTTAAAACTATTTATTTTCAGAAAAAAAAAAAACTTACCTATGTGTCAACACGATTTTCTATTAGCATATGCTCATATAAAAACTAACTTAATAACTAATCATCAGTAAATCAATTCTATATTTACCCTTTTGTTTAGTTACAAACTGAAAGTGATTCAGTAAGAAATAAATAAATACATATACATACAATAAGTAGGGTTAAAAAATTGGAAACAGATAGGGAAATAGGCTCTGGCATCCCTACTCACTCACCGAAACACAACAGCAGACGTGTTGTTATTTAACGGTGGTCTCCTGTAAGGGGGTGTAATGGGGTGGTTACTGCCGCCAGACGGGCTGCCCAAATGACTGCGATACGCAGTATGCCCTGCCACTACTAAAAGAAACTACTTATCTACAATCTAATATACAAGAAAGAAAGTTTCCAGTTATTGTATACTTGCCATTAACACATGTAGATACATATTATATACCTGATACAGTATTCGCATGTGGCAAATTATAGGTGTCGCAAACAACTCACTATTCCGGTAGTCTTCCTCACTATAGTATTCTATACGATTTCCTTTTAATTATAAAAGTATACAGGTGAGAGACAGAGACACTCTTATTGTCTTGCAATAGAAACATCTTGGAATTAACAATATTTCGACATCGACCTTTTGCTATAGAAAAAAGAACGGTGATATTGCTAGTCACCTTGGACCAGTGGCTAGGAGAGTTGCCAACAATTAATACAAGAATAATAGTGGTGGTCTGTGAAATAACAGTGAAATTAAATAGTTACTCATATATAAGCAGAGCAAGGTTCTTTGTTGTTTCGATAAAAAAACAAAAATATCTTTGCTCATTGTGAGAAATATATAACTTTTCACTACTCACAAAGGAGAAAGTAAATTAAATTAAATTTACATTATTTACATTAGCAAAGTAAATTTACATAATATTGTCCATTATATCAAATTTTAGCATTAATTTAATTACAAATATTTATTATTTTCAAAAGTATCAAAAATATTAAATAATGCTTTACATTAGTGTTCATCTTGGCCGTGACGTGTATATTTAGCTGTGGCTTCATTTGACCCACTACGCAGTCGAGCCGTCGTCGACCAACCCTCGCCTCGGCTCCTCTGGGACCCATCAAGTCAACTTCGTATCAAGTTTACACATGCAAATTGGAAAGCACAATTTAAAAGGTGCGGTTTGACCTTAAAAAGACATTTCACGACAGCGAATGTAAAATATACCTATAGGGATGTTCAATAATGTTCAATAATCCTGAACAAATATTTCAATAATTTGTTTTTTTATCCATAGGTACTTTGATAAATCGGTAGGTTAGTCGTTAGGGAAAACTGTTAGATAGATTTAACTATTTTGTGAAACTTCTGTTGCTTACGAGACGCCATCAAAATTTCGCATTCCGTGTCACGTCACGGACAATGAACAATTCCTGTCTTTGTTTCCAATTGATGTCAAATTATAGCATCCGCCTTCTAAGAAACGACGCAGATTTAGGTCTCCTGTTCATGTATATTATGTGACACTATCAAGTTCACTTACTTGCGATTTTATTTATAGCTGAATAATTGTCCTTCATTTTATTATGTTTGTAGTTAAGTTATAGTCACAGTTATAGTCAAGGGTTCTATTTTATAATCTTTCTTTTGATTTTGTTACAGGTAAGTTGAGAAATTTCGAAGTGCTACTTAAATGAGGTAAAGTTGTTCAATTAAAAATTTATCGTTGGACCATATTGCTGAGTCTTCGTCACCATAGGTAGACAATGTAAACAATTGGGCTCCAAGAAGTAATTAAAGTATAAATTGCAGAACAATTTAAATAAACGTAATTTTTTAAACGTCGTCACGACTTATATACGCCAACAAATGCATCGTTTAGTTCGACAAAAAATATCACTTTGTAACCCTCTTTATAAGCGTATTTTTGGTTTTATGATATTCATAAAGTACATAAAAATTGAAAGGAAATGATTAATATATTAACACTTTTAATGGTATCTTAAGAAACTTAATGATTGGGAAATTAATAATAATAAGTATGTGAACACAAATATTTTGTTGCAAACGATTTTCGAGTCACGACACGACTGTCAAGTTGTAATACGTTCGAAATTAAACGAATACAGTAAATACAGAGTAATCAATTTTTTGTGCCAATTCGGTCTCTAAGCATCAGTTGTCTCATTTCGTGAGATTGTCTCGATTGGTCTTTAATTTTCTGCTATTTTGCAATGTTCACTCATTTGAAACCCAATCAAGGACATAGAAAAAGGGCGGATAGAATTTGGTAATCGGCATAGAGGATTTCCATTGGTCACGAAGAGGAATAATCGTGGTCTATGGACTTACTTTTTCACCCAACTGATTTCCTTTCTTAATATAACAGTTTTTTTATCTTTTTTAACGAGGGGATAATTCATTTAGGTAGGTCATGAAGTCCGGCCCCATTTCACATACATTCTTACATGCATAACATCAAGTGAATTTTTTTCTCAATAATACCTCGTATGAGTATAATGTGTCTTATTGCTTTTGGTACACCGTTATTGTTTGAAGTTACGTCTTTGGAAACTGAACAGTATAATTTGTTAAAACGATTCTCGTCACTTTACACAGAAAATTTAACTGTTGGCACACTACACAATTTACTAAACGAAACTGGTTTTAACTGCCATATATATACATTTGCTTATTTATTAATATAAGATAATTTTAATTTGATGATGCATAAATTAGTGTTTCAAATGAAGTTTATTGTAAACAGCTTTTCGCTATTATCTATTTGCGCTTTAAATTAACTGGTTGGAAACCAGGTGGAAACTCACAATGTATGCATAGTTTGTGACATTTTAAGGGTAAGCAAAACACTTTACTTAAAATATAACAATACAAGTCAATGAAGATTGTTAACAACAATTATCTATATATGGATGTATGTTAGGTGTAACAAAGGTATGGTATTCTAAAAGTATGATATTCAACAATACTGGTATTAAGGTAGGAACTCGCCCAACCTTTGATTTGTAGCACCCTTGCTCTTAAAATTTTATAAACTACTAACTTTCAATGGCAAGATTTTTCTTAATAAAAAAATAACGGAACATTATAAAAACTAGAATAGATTGCATAGTGGTATTTTTTTTAGTTTAATTGGAGTATAAGGTGTGTGTTAACGAACCAGCTACCGGATGCTGGCATTAACGATGCTGCACCGCGAGCGAACACAGTGCACCGTTGCATCCGTTCGCACCCGATTCGGTAGACGTCCAGCTTGTTTATAAAGTTATTTTCAAGTCGACGCTTGTACGTGTTTTCCAAGAATGTATCTTTGTCGTATGCTACACATTCAAAACATTTACTTAATAAGGGTCGGCCAGATCGCGTTAATTAATCAGTCATTTAGAGCATACACTGCATTCTTCTTAGTTTCTTGCCGTTGAAAATTTAAAATATTTATTCCAATCCTAACTAAAATTGTAATTGCGAAAATAAGTTTTTTTTTTGTCACGCTTTCACGCCTTAACTACTCAATTGATCATCATGAAATTTTTCATACACTTTGTCAGGGTCAGACGATACAGAAAGGCATCTAGAAAAAGTACTCTTCCCTAGGAATCATCCAAAAATATATAAAAAAAAAAAAAATCAACGCATGACAAAAAGATTAAATTAATGTTTTAACCTGGTTTTAACACATAAAAAGAGGGCGCGGATGAATTCGCAGACATGTGTTTCAATAAAGAGTACTGAAATACTCATAGAAAAAAAAATAGCAGCTTTCTATATTATGCTTTTAAGTTAAATCTCACAATGTATAACTTTTGCCCCTGTTTTTCGTTGCGTAAGTAAGAGATTTCAGTGCCCATATTTGTCATATATTTTGTCTAATACACTCATGCTATTTGTCTAATTCCTCCTTACTCCTATTTTGTGGTATCTATCATCAAAGCAATTCTTACATGTAAATGTCTATAGATACTCTGTCTAGTCTTAAAAACATAACTTTTTATTTAAGTAAATAGGGCAAGAGTGCCAATCTTACTCCATTCGAAAATGAGTTTTGTGTTTACGATGGAAAAATAGTTCATATCAAAAATTGACGTCAACGTTCTGAACACATCGTTCCGTGTTGTGGTTATTTGGATTGCTTTTAACGGGTTCGTGCCAAAAATGTGAACCCGGCGTTCATCGGCAATGCAGTGGTACGGCGTTATACATACAAATTGGGACAGGAAGCTAAATATTATGCCCTAAATAATCTTTATAAATATTTATATGTATATTTTATGAAATAGTCAATCACTCTAGTTCTAAAATACGTTATTATCAGTTTTATTGATTTGTATAATTGTATTAGCCTGTAAAAAATTATGACACATAGTAAATGGAACAGCCATATACTCTATCTTTCTCTGCGAGACAGATTTAGATAAGCCGAATTTGTAATTGGCATGGCACATACCTCGCATAAACCTAGAACTATCGTGAGAGAAAAGTACCCAATCCGTGCCGGCCATGTACCTACCGTGATTCCCCAACTAGGTAGGTAATGAATACGGCCTGCGGCTAGGCGGTTTTTGAAATCTATGTTGGAGACGTGTGTTCAGCTTGTTAGTTTCCTATAGCTTTTTGTCGGGCGTTCCTCATGATAATAGGTGAGACCTATGTTGAAATCCTGATCGGGCCTCTATATGAAGTACATGTAATCTTTTTATTATTTCATATATGGATTGATCACTTCGTCTTACATCACCATAATATGTTCAATAGAGGTGATCATCAAATCAATGATATTGATTTTAGTTTAGACCATATCTTCCTAAACACAGTAGAGTACTGTCTACAAATTCTGTCGTCAATTAGTTACTAGGAATATTAAAATTTCATTTAAATTGCAGAAGTAAGACATTTAGTATTTTTGTGCAGTATCACATTTTATATCAATTAATTAAAGTGTGTTTGTATCTGATAGTTTTTTCAGTGATACTAGATAATTCTATGACATATATAAGAATGTCTAGTTGTTTTCTTGTCTTCTTTTTACCTGCCCACGTGCAACGAGAAACGAATCACCATCGCCACGCTCTTTAGTGAGTCAGAGCCGGCTCGTCTCAATATAGCTTATCTTTTATTAAATTTCTCTTTGTACCGCCTCCGCAAAGCTTTTACACTGTTTAGTTGTTAATTATGGCCGAGAAAAGTTGTGTTTACAGAACTCCTTCCGGCGTCTGCTGCAATAAATTTTACCTACAATTACATTTGATTACGTTTTCTTGTTGGCATCTCCAACTGATATGTCTTTTTAAATTTAATAATGCTATCAATATTGTAATCATAAGAAATCCTTTTTCATTTCGTAAGTGATAATTTTTAAGCTCGGTTTTTTTAAATGTAAAAGTTTTCAGAAGGGTGTTAGTCCACTTGATGGCCCACCATGGTTACCGTCGCTTGTCAAAGGTACTACAAGTTCAATGCACACCACAGTAAGATTAAGGGATTAGGGCTTTCCAATGCCTTCCTAAACTTTTAGGTTCCGTTTTCAAATTTTGTTTCACTAGGCAGGCTGTCAGGCGGTAATATTTATTTAATCACACCTTTACAGAAGACCTTGATATAATATGTAAAAGTATTTTCCTTATTCTTATTCTTTGAAGTGGTAGCGTATTTGCGCCTCCTCTGGCGTGACTTGTGTCCCTAGTGACTTGTGACTTGTGTAATATACCATAATGGAATGAAAGAAAATATCAAAATTGCATAATATAGTTTCGAACTAGTTGAAGATTCCCGGAACAGCAACTATAAGTAAAAAATTAAATTGCTTTAGAGAATTTTTCAGTATGATTTAAAAAAAAAATTGTAATCCATTTCCTAAGTCAATGTCTGGGTAATGGACTCTTCAAAAGAGGATTATCAGAAGCTTACGTAGACTAAATTCATGTAGGTATATATTCTATATGGAGGCGGTCATTTGATGTAAAAGCTCAAAAACTTATTCATAGACGTCGACTCGGACCATATCGCGATACAATCACGGCTCCACAGTGTAATATCGCTCGTATCGTAGTTGAGTGTGACTATCAAAGATATACCATCTCTATTTACTTACTACGGCTACGTGCAAACATGCTGCTTCGTTAGGCGCGTGTTTTGTCGCTCTACAAGTCTACACTGAAAAGAAACATTCTCACATTTAGTCTAGTCAACAAGAGTCATTTCGGATATTTTAATAGTTTTCGAGATATTTGCAAAAAACCAAACCCCCTCTTTTTTTGTTGCTAAATTGTTTATAACTTTTGTAATTTTTACCGGCCCCACTTCAAATTTTTCGAAAAATTTCTAGATGTCATCCGAATCGAATGAGCCCTCAACCATAATTTTCGGTGACCTCTACGAGGTTTTCACCAAAATGGCTCTTGTTGACTAATTATCATGAATGAATTCCTGACTCCACTGTCAATTTACCAAAGGTGTAAGTAACATAACGGTAACATAGTAATTTGTATACTCGTAGGATAAGTAATTAATTTTACTTATGGACGACGCGACGCACGTATAATGCTGTCGATAAATTGTCTTTCGATACATTAAAACTTAATTTAAATTTTATAAATGTACTTTTTTTTTTGGAAAAAAAATAGTAATATTATATTTGAAATGTATTGCTAAACATTGGAAAATATTAAAAAACTATATCTGTATTACATTTTTAGTGGAATACTGATTTTAATAAAATTTCCACTTGAAGATGGCAGGCACTCAAAATGCGTACCCAATTCTGTTGATATGGGTGATAATTGTACAATATTTATCTAGTCAAGAGAGTTAATAGTTCTACTTATGGTTTAATAACAGGGAAAAAATAATATGTCATTGCAAATTTTTGACCAAAACTTTGGTGCATAGTGCACAAAACGGAATCTGTTTAACAATGAATTTGTCGAAAAAATAAAATAGATAATAAAATGAAATTGAATAACTTCAGACAAGAAGCTTTTACTATTGTAAACATTTATACAGAGATTTTAAAACCATATTCCAATTTGAAAAAAAGACCGAATACCATGTTTTGTTTATTTACTTCATTTGCTAAATCAGCTTATAAACGCACGTGTTGAAAGTAATATATTTTATAACGAGTGCAGCACCATTTATATCTAAGTGTCGACTACTATGCATGAGTAGTAAAATGTAGATAACATAGCGTTGCTTTGCAGAGCCTTGCGATATGATAATGGTTATCAGTCTGTTTTTTTTTAAGCTCCGTACGCGCGGTCGTGTTGGTGGGATGGCCAGCGTTCGTTCGCACCGGGCCTACTACGAACGACAAGCCGTGTTGGTTGGTTTGGTAAACAGTTGCTAACAGCGCGTCTAGCGAGTCGTACGTTACGTCTTGCGTCTATAGTATAGTGCGTGCATTGAAAACATTGCATTCGAGCGAGGCACTGTTTAGTGTTTGTCACGGCGCAGGAACTCCGCGCTGTGCTCAGAGTGACGCGCTCTCTGAACCATTGTGCGCTTGTTTTGTGGAATTCATCATTGATACGTGTTTTGTTAGTGTACTGTACGAGCAGTGGTTTTGTGTGGCCAACTATTTTTTTTTTCATTCAGTGATTCTGTTGCGCTATAGTTGCGTGTAAGGTTTCATTTTGTTAATGTAATTGTAAGGTGATATAGGTATTGTTGGAACTTCTCACCGCACGTCTCAGTTGAGATGGGTTTGTAACTTTAAGTGAAAATTAAGTTATATAATTGGTTTACAAGTCAACATGAAAATCGTTTTTGGATGACTTGTGTAACCTTTTCTCTTCTACTTATAGCTTTAATGAGAATATAGGTATAAGTAGGTGAATGTTCTGGGAGAAATTCTCTAAATATGTAACAGTAAAGCCTTATCAAATATCTCTGGAGCAACATTTAGAAGATTGAAGAACTAAGCTAAAAACGAGCACTAGGTACGTTATAGCGACTCCAATGTTGACAACATTTGAGTACATACACCAGGTATGACGTGAACATTTTAAATTATATATTACATAATTTAGGAGTTTCTCTTGAAACTTAAACATTGTGATGCGCGACATATAACTGTACGCCTGGGATGCAATTTTTTATATATCCACACAAACTTCCTCGTTTATCTCTTTTTCCATTAGTGAAAACGGTATCAATATCCTTTGGGTGGTTTAGAAGTAGTTAGCAGATATACTTACAGATAAGCAACAAGCGAAAAGCAACTTCGTTTTATATCTACACAATACTACTTTGTATTATATTATATTGAGTACTAGCTGTTGCACGCGAGTTCGCTCGCGTAACCTTATAAAATATAACCTATGTTACTCGCTGATAATATAGTTTTTCTATAGGTGAAAGAATTTTCAAAATCGGTGCAGTAGTTTTTGAGTTTATTCATTAAAAACATACAAATATCGTCTCTTTATAATATTAGTATAGACTAGTATTGATGACCATCAGAATAAAATATCTATTGTATTTTCATTTATTAACCTCTCGTCCCGCATTTTTATTGTTACGAAATTTTCTTTAATTTACCCTAAAAACAGTCGAAGCGCTCACAGCGCTTCTGCTTAAGGGTCAGATTTAATAAAAAATAAGGTCACCTGATGTTGTTGACAGTGGCCCCGGTGGCCAATGTACTGTAAAATAAATTGATCAGTCACTATATTGATTAGCTGTGTGGCCCTGCAATCGTATCACACGTCGTTGACTCGCCACTGAGTGTACGAGACAACCAAGAACCTAAATATAGCCGCCCTACTGAGTTGAGTTGAGCGCCCACTTCGCATCTCTTGTCTTCACTCACACCTACCTATACCTACATTACCTACCTGTACTCTGTACCTACTCCGTATTTGCTGATGTAAACGTAAGATTGTATAGCAGTAGCACGGGTTTTCAATGATTCACAAACAAAATACAAGGAGAATACTTCCCGCCATTCAAGCATCCGTACCCCGTACCAGTAATAATATTATAAAATGTGAAAGTAGCTCTGTTTGTCCGTCTGTTAGTTTTTCACGCCATGACTACTCAACCGATCATCATGAAATTTTACATACGCATTGTCAGGGATACAGGAGAAAAAGTATAGACCTACTGTTTCCCGAGGAATCATCTGAAATAAAAATTCGACGCCTGGCAATACCATATATCAGAAGTAAAGTAAGATACATCCACGTGCACGCTCTAGCTAGAGTTGCTAGACTCTCTAAATCTTCAACTCTATATTTAATTATGATAATAATAAATAGTATAGAAAATAAAGTCGTTGTCCGCCTTTGTCTGTTTTTTCGTGTTACTAAAAGTATAGGTATATAGAATGAAAATTCAATTCTTCATGCACATTTCTATTTATATAAAATTATATGATATATAAAAAGTGACTTTTTTTACCAAATCATTCTCGTTTTAGTCTTGATGCATTTTTTTTTCTGAATGCTGATTTTTTTCTCTGATCCAATCTGCCATAAGAGAAATGTGCAATAGTTATATACTATGTAGTTGAAAATTCAACATGCGATGGATAGGCGGTGATGTAGAAAAGTTTCTCTTTTGAAAGTTGAAGTAGTAAAGCCTAGTTGACAAAGCAAGGTAATATTATCAGGCCCATAATTACCCGCTTACTTACCAACGCTTTAAAACTGGTGATTAACCATAACGACCCAAATAAAATGCATTTATTTTAGTCTCCTTTAACGAGAACATCTCTTGTTTATTTAGACCGACTGCCTCAAGTTTTTGCCGGTTTGTTTATTACGTGCTACAATTTAAAAAGTATTAATATCAGTTAGACCACAAATATCGGATTCTTTTAAGATCAGTCTTGTGATTGAGCACCGTGACTAAACAACCAGTATTTCGCGGTTGAGTTACTGTCAAAGAAGTTTAGACACGCACGAACGACTAAGGACTAGTTGTATAAGTATTTTGAACATTTTTATCAAATATTTTTCGGATGATTTACACCAATTTTATTACAGTTTAAATTACTGCTAAATTTTACTTTTATTTTCATGTATATGAAGATCGCGTGTG
This sequence comes from Synanthedon myopaeformis, assembly GCA_944738685.1. Taxonomy (NCBI): domain Eukaryota; kingdom Metazoa; phylum Arthropoda; class Insecta; order Lepidoptera; family Sesiidae; genus Synanthedon; species Synanthedon myopaeformis. The sequence continues at coordinate 3,472,018 of OX122918.1, read as the reverse complement.
TTCGAAATTTAAGTACAAAATATGAGAAAAAAATGTTACTAACATCTGTCGCGCCGGGTGGTTGAAAATCACGCTTGCACATGTCGGTGGTGGCATCTTGGCAAGCCGGAGCCCGCATGCCGCTACCTGCTTCACGGGTCATTGTTATCCCATTCCCCACTGAAACGACAAAAGACCTGTATGCAACCCTTATTGTTTTGTGGCTAACAAAATAACATATCTTTGTTTTCAAGTGGGTCTCAGCACTGACTCAACCAGAGAGCACTCGAGATAAAAAGTATGGAATGCATAAAATTAATTTTAAAAAAAGCGAATATGGAATTTCAAGAAGTCTTCGTGCTTGCAGTGATTCGAATTGTTTCAATTGCTCAATAAAATTTCAAATAATCGAAGCGATTACTGTAAATCAAACGGGCGTGTATAAAGATTGCAAAACTCTTGCACATCACGGAGGTTTAAAAACATTTGCCATATTCTACAAAGCTGGTAAGCGAATAACACACAATGTCTTGCTAGACTTACTTATGAATTCCATCGTGTCTTTCACCCATACAGCGCGCCATGCATCATTCATTGAATGCGACAGAATACGATGATACCGGCTGTCCAAATAAAGAGTAAGAATTTCAATCACAGTTACTTCAATTTAAATTTATGAGATATTAATGAGATGTAATTATGTGTTCTGTTGTTTACTATACTATACATAAATAAATATACATTTATCTTCGTATCATGTCATACAATATGTATATATTATAATATTAATAGCATAATATCATGTCCCATAAGAAAGACTAGTAATGTTCAGTCAGACTTTTGTCTTTGAACATTGCTAGTCTTTTCTCATGAACGCAGGTTTTCTCAACATGTTTATATTTCTAATTTCGTACATCTAATCATAAAGACTCAGAAGCTCAGAAGTGTCCGCATTAGAACCTTCTTAGCCTTAACTATAGCCATAGTCAACCATTCGTCCTACTGGGCTACTTTTTGTCAGTCTTAATGTGTAGCTATTAAATATTAGTAAAAGATTTTTTGAAATTGGCTCAGTTTATTCAAATTACATATAAAATTAGAAAATTTTGCTCTTTTTAATATATGTAGATTACTATAGACAGATACTATTGTATTATGCTTTTTATAATTAAAAATACATTTCAATGGATAAGCAGATTAAGCACTAAATGTTAATGAGATATATTTATGTATTCCGCCCAAAATAACAGTTGAAAGTAGGCCTAATTCTTCAAGCGTAAACTCAATGTTTGTATAAGAAATTCAGTTTTAATTACTGTTTCGTCCCCCTAATATTAAAGCCCCTAGTAGTAGATTGTATAAATGGCATCGCAGGCGCGCCGAACCGACAGATAAGTGAGGTGGTTATCGTCAACCGAATTCCCCGGGAGACCGATAACGTGCCGTGAGAACACACGTCGTCATGGAGATTAGCGTTTTTTTAAAGGAACATTCGACGTGATATACAAGAATTCAAGTTGACGTTGAAAGCTTTCTTAGAACATATATAAGTGCACTGTGTTTCAAGTATTCGTAGTGCTCAATTAAAATAACAAATTTATTTGTTTTTCCCCTTCAGTGTGATCAGAAAGAACTTTCAAATGTATTTATAAAAGTTTCATAAAGATAGATCCTCTTACAGAATGTACTCGTACTCATTATTTTTCATTTAGCGGTTAGCGAATTCTATTTTACGAAAGAAACAATGTCTTGCGATTTTTCTGAAACCATAAATAATATTAGGTAAGTATATATGGTAAAAATATTAGAATAAACGTATTTTTTTATGTATTTTTTTTTTAGAAAAAATTATTTAACGCTTGCTTTTGACCTAAACAGACGATCTGAAAGCTTCAATTAAAAAATAAATAAATTCTATTTCTTCCTTTTCCCCGCGTATTTTGTAAACGTGATATTAACACAAGAGTTAAGAAAAATTAGAGAGCAACAATATTGTAAGGTACAAAAGAATTACGAGTATGTAAATTTACCTATACGCTTTCGCGCACTCTATTGACAAAGAATTCTTTAAAATAAACACAAGAAATAGGTACATTTTATTACTATAACGGAGTACACTACGTGCAGGTGCAGTGCAACGGGGCTCCTAAATGCTTTGTCTCCTAACGGGATTTATGGTGACAATTTTCACATCACCCTGCAAACATTCAAGTGGGCAGCTGACTGTGTCGGGTCATTCCCCTCTGTTCCGGAACCAGTGATGGCGGCCGGAAATTGGCGTGCAATCAGTACACAAGCCCTATTTTTAAAACTATAGCCAACAACATTATATGTACAGTGCAAACACGACACCATTATGTTTATTTACTTCAAGTTAACGTAACTCAGTTAGCAATACAGTAACAAAGCCTGCCTTATTCTATTAAGTTTATTGTGTTGATCACATCAACTTATGATTTTTAATATCTTAAAAATATATCAATTAAATATAGTAAAAAAAACACTTGTCTACTACAGGATAATTCGGTCTTCATTGCATGTAGAATTTTCATGCAATGCGAAATTAGGACAATCGAAAGTACTTATTCCTTTTTCTCTCTCAAAATTATTTACGCAAATTATCTTCTCTGGACTTCTATGTAAAGTTATCTGTTTCAGCACATGTAATATGTGTTTTAAAAATTGAATTACCAAATTTTCTAATCATTTCAAAGATTTTATAATAATTTGAATGTCTTCTTAATATTTGACTTGGTCCTTGAAAGCTAGTGCATTTGTATTGTCAAAAGTTTCAGTTTCTTAGTAAAAAAAAAAATTTCGTTTTTTGTTTGTGTAAATGTCGCTTGGCAAACCATCGGCTATTAATACAAGCAATGTCATAGGGGTTGCTAGAGCGCTGTCGACCTTGACAGGATAAAAGCACTCAATAGCTCTCTCGCTCCCATCAGAAAAAATACAGCAGCGCACGGTGGTCGTTTGCACGGGGGTGGTTACTACCGCCATTCGGGTTACCCACTTGGGGTTATAACTGGAGAACTTTTTCACTTATGTAAAGAGCGATAAACAAGGAAGGTTGGTGTATATAATTTGCAAAAAATTGTATCTGTGCAAAGTCGGAGGTAGGTCGCTAGCATGAATATAAATTCATTCGTTATAATAAAAATTAGACGAAAAATATATAGAATTTTTTAATTTACTTATAAGTGATTATAAACCGGCGATCGTTTAGTAGATCGGAGAGTTGACGTCCACGTTTAATATTGATATTGCCCTTAACGCTAATGTCTATTGATAAGCTGTACTCGTGAATAGGGGCAATTTCCTAAGACTAAAATCATCGTATTTTTTCAGTAAAAATATTTGAATTTATGAAATTTTATGAATCCCCTCAGTTACATAATAATAATAATAATAATAGACTTTATTTGTACTTAGCTACATACCTTCATCACTTACAGTAATCGCTTGGTACTATTACTTGTCTAACAAAAAAGACAGCTACCCATATCCTTAAGCAATTAACCTAAACTTCATTTATAATTTTCTACTACTAATGTCGTGATCAAAATCACTAATAAACTAAATATGTACATTAGTGGCACGTTCCGTAGTAATTTAGGGTAGCCTATCTGGCGTCAGAACCAAATATCAGTGGTGGGGTGAGGAATAATAGCATATCTCAAAGCCTCTTCTTCCCCGGATAAAGATAGGCAGTGCATTTTCTGATTTCCTTTCCTAACCTGTTTGCAATGCTAATCATTTCCTTTATAATTATAATGGTTCGGTTTTTCATTAACTATCTTTAATTTGGCATATTTCACGTACCCTTTCATATATTAAAATTTATACATCAATAATTTATAAGAAAAGAAGGTTGCATTATATAATAACTTGAAATAAACCTGCATACTTTCACTTACGCTTTCAACTCGAATTTGGTAATCGTTGTCTTGTTAAAGAGTCGTGGATCGTGATGTATTAGGTGCTCAGCGGTATATATATGGGTACTATACTAACGATAAGATGACCTTTGAACTCGGTTATGGCAATTCAAACTATATAACGGAGCCTTATTTTTGATATACCAAGTCAAACAGATAATCTACCTATATACCATCCTCTATTTTGGTACTATAAAGTGTGTAATGTATCAATATCACTGATTTTTTATGCTACTGAATTTGTATGACCTGAATTAGGATATGTATTTTTTTTGTAGGATATGCTACTGAGGCCTACCGTATATTATGTTAAATGAAATAGCCTAGCTCTTCGTCTGTTTAAAAAAATCAAATCTGAATGGAACTTCGTGTAGATTAATACCAATTTATAAAGGTGTTTTTTTAAGCCCGATAGAACTTTAAATTGTAAAATATAACACAAAAATTAAATTATAATCCTAATTTTTTTTTTCGAGAGATCAATACATGGAATTTACATTTGAAAATGTTTTCGGGCATTTGACCACCGCGGCTGTTCTTGACGAAGCGCTTTCTAGACGTCTAATTTTGGGCTACTCTTTCGAGCATTGCTGGCCGTATCACTAATAACACGAACAATGTTGGAGAGGCAGTGTCTTCTACAACATGCGGGAGTGTTGACCAAGTTGGTCAAGACTTGCCCGTCACAGCGGTACGCTGTAAACCGAACTTAAATCTAATTACTTACCCCTGGTTGACCTGGAGTCGATTTAAGGCGGTAGGGATATAATATGGATAAGTCGGGATTAAGGGATAAGGAAATACCGTCACAATATCTGGCACCAAGGATATTTCACTCGCCCATATCCAGCTCCACTATCCACTACACAATCAATAATGTCCGTTTCAAATGTTCTTGTACACAAAACACAAGCAAACCAATGTACCAAAACATACAGTGTTTTTGTAATTATAGTATAACTCTCACCCGGCTTCGTGCGAATGCAATCGCAAGCCTTCCTCGTTTATCGCTCTTTGCATTAGTGAAATTTGTATCAAAATTCATTGGGTGGTTTAAAAGTTAACGCAGAAACGGGCAGTGGTGGACAGCATTTATTTTTATAATATGTATAAATATAGATAATGTACACAATAATATTATGTTAACCCTTATTGAGACACTAATGGGAAAAGCCTTCGACATTATAATTTTACCTGATTTTATACTACTAAATCAAGAAAAAAAAAAAAAACAGCGTAAAAGTTTTTTTTGTATAAAAGTTGCAAACTGTTTGTTTCTTTATAAGTTTCGTAAAGCAGATTTCTTTAACAAATTAACTAAAATACCGCCAGTGAAATGTGTCAAGGTTGTTAACGCATCAGTACCTGTCCTCTTGTAATGACAAGTCTGAATGCAGTTTGATTCAAACCGAGGAATTTATTTGATGCGGCTTTAATGTAGTATAATTAGTAATATAAAACATCCTCTGACTAGACATAGTAGACACGTATTTTACAAAGTGGACTCGACTCTTCTTACATTTCACGACAACACGTCCAACCTGCTGGACTACTTAACTACTGAGCGAAGAAACTAAAACATAGAAAAACTCATCGACGGTGGCTGGTGGCGTGCCCGTCAAGTTCGGAGAAAAATTTAATTATCTATTTCCCATACTCAAGATCCTAAAAGGCATTAACACATCTACGTACACTTATTTCGCATCCTCAATTATCGTTTATTGGTGCAACGCTCCGACAATCTTGAAACGGTTAGCACTTCCAGCTTCCTGTTTACAGATCTACAATGTGAACACACAAACGTCTTTGCCGCATTCCTGCATCGTTGGAAATTGGTGTAAACTACACGCGGAGAAGAGATACAGAGTTGAGATTATCTTTTCTTCGTGTATGCGTGTTTGTGTCTGGACTAATGGACTAACCCCAATTGGTTTTTTACTTTTGATGACTACAATGTCTAGTCCAAATTGTGGGGCGAAACCCAGTTCTATCAAGGTCAGGGACTAGTAGACTACTTAATATTCATACGTTTAGTTAATTATCTCACAATTATAATTATTTCAGCAATTTCTGAAATCTTAATCTTAGAAAAGCCTTCTTAAAACTCGCAAATAATTCTAGTCTACTTCACTATTTTAGGTGTAACCTATTCCTTAGACGACCCACAGATTTTTATGAAAATTTTATTTGAAATTTGGTTAGACGGAGCAAAACGGGAGCCGATCGAGATAGCTTTTGGCGTCAATCCAAACAATAGTTTATAGCTGACACTGTTTACCAAGATGGCGCTCGTCATTAAAATATAAACTAAACTTTGAGCTCACAAGCTTTTATCATCTACAATGGAGCCATGTTTGTACCGGATGAGGAAACTGTTACAGTGAGCTACGAGAAACGGGCCCAAATAAACGTCAAATTTATTTTATGACCCACGCTAATGTGGTACCTAGTTCTAATTTTAATTTCATATTATGAATTTTCCTACGCCACTTTCTCCTCGTATTTTATATTAACATTGATGATGTTAAAATTAACGATGCGTTTTAATTAATTAAAAATGAGTGCAGTTAACTCTTTCTCGCATAAAAGTTTAATGTTAACACACGATTTATTTGGTTACGCCTCATGTATCACGAATGTAACAGTAGTATCGCGTTACTTACACCCTCACTAACATGCTTATCTGTGTGAATTCGTGTCAGTGAGTGCAAGCATTGTGTATGTAGGTAACATATGGAAGGCGAAGAGCGACCTGCGTGCTTAATCTCGTCTACCGGTGCGGTGTCAGTACGCATCCTACTTACTTGTACTTTACTGTATGCGTATCGTATCTCTATATTATCATGTAACATGTCTTGACTGAGTCTAGGTTATAAGCTTTTTAGCGTATACCAGACTTCGACCAGTTTGGCATTTTCTTAAGATTAAAGCCGTTGGTCTCTTAATTGGTTGGTTCATCTAAATTCGAACTTCCAGTCTATTTTTATATCCTAACATTTGGTATTAATGAATTTAATAATAATTCAGTATTTTTCACTCCCATTCGATTATTTATTAACATTTACCCGTACAGCATGTAGTTGTCCAATGCGCACGCACCTCATTCTATTAGCACACTTCTCTTCAACGAAAGTTCGTTACTTATTCCACTTTTTGCGCTTTCCTCGTAAGTAACCGCTTGATTGATCGCTTGTTCTATTAAAACTGTTTCGGTAATTGTTTTGAACACTAAACGCAACTGTTTAATCTAATGCAATGTTTTGTTACCTATACCAGAGATTTGATATTGCTTTGCTCTTGCAATTAAATCTCGATAAATCAGCCATAGAAATTTGTGTTCGTGTAAGTTTACGATATTGAAAAGAAAAGAAAATTGAAAAGATTCAAATGCTAGTTTAGGTTTAAAACATCATGACCAAAACATCATGAAACAATATTAAAATTAAATAGACAATTAAAATACTCAATATTTAAATCAAATTTAATTACGGTTGAGTCTTTATCTAGTAGAAACTTTCCAAACTTTTTAATTTTCATTATTTTCCCTAGTGTTATGGTGAAATTTCTTTAGTACATATAACGTGTGTATCAAGTAGATTTGTATAAACTTTAATCGTGTACGAAGATCGTTAGATTATTATCATTTAGTTAGAGCCTTCAAATGGTATTAGAGGCAGCTTTGTGATGGAATGGAAGGGCTGTACTTAGATAGTGAAGGTTGCACAAACTGCCGCTCATTCCAAGTTCACTCGCCCACTACGCACGCCCAAGTGTCTCCTACGCACTATTGATAAACTATTCTAGCCACTTTGCTTATGGACCTTAATCTAATATTGAGTGGAGATTGATATTTTCGATTTGATTTAACATTTGTCCATTATCAGAATACATCAAACATAATTGTAATGTTTATTCTAAATTTTGCAATATTTAATTTTAGAGGAGAAAATAGCTGACGATAATTAGGTAAACGACGATTCTGAGTTAACATGAACCCTAATGGTTGATCATCCTGGGACAATAATCCTGAGATCCTGGGCTGAAAATAAAAAGACACATTACAGAATTTGCTTAGGAATATCATTTCAGTTACAAATTCTAATAAGCTATAAAAAAACTTCAAATTAAAGAAAAATACATTTGTCATTAACTTCAATCATGTATTTTATCACGTTGACATTACAACTCTTTAATTGAATGTAGATTGATTTATTAATTTATATTTAGATATAAATTATATTCATTTATCATTCGCAATGTTCTGTCAAGACCTATCAATCTTCTTTACTTACACCTACATATACCTCACATTCAATGTTTATGATTGCCATGCGTAGTACTAAATTTGGTCAAGATTTTTGTTAGATGAATACTACCTTTTATACAATACGTTTTAATAATATTTTATTAAAATAAAAAAATCTGAGTTTGTGATGTATCGTTGATTTTTGGATATTGTTAGCTCTGAAGCTAACAATATCCAAAAATCAACGACAACAAAAATGGCAAAATTACGAGTAATATGTAGTTTTGTTTTTGTAGTTCTACTCGTAACTTGTGATTAATATAAGAAAACCCTACAAGCTCCAAGCAATGGCTACTACAAGTTGAAATATGAGTGACATCATCATTCATTACAGGTCAAATATTCTTTAGTTTATTGTGCGTAATGTCCAAGTAAATTTGTTTAACAAAGTAATTGTCTGCTTTAAGGCAACATTATGCGATCGACATTCCAACAGGTTTTCTGTTTGCTCGTCCCCGTCTAGCGAGCTTAAAATAATTACACAAGTGCTTGCGACCAGCCCCCTAATGGACCGCGAGCCAGCAACAGATTTTCAAGACCAATCACACGAATATGACAAATTTTCAATCGGGAGGAAATGACTGAATTTTTTTTTTATCGCTAGAGAGAAAATGACTGACGAAATTTGTGCCTGGCTCGTGGATCATAGGGATGTAATCGTAGGAGACTACAGTCGATATGCATCTTGCTACCTCCTTTTTAACAGAAATTTTCCATAAACTTAAATGACAATAATAATTGCCATAATAATTTAACAGGTTTTCGAACTTGATCGGTGATTGCGTCTGTATTCATAATAACTTTCTCTTTTGGATTATTTAACACTTCGGCGACTTGACTTTTTTTTTTAACAAATAAAAATCAATTCAGGCTACTAAGAAATTGTTGTTATAGGGTACAATAATTGTGTTCAATAAATATTTATTGTACTGTAATAATTGTTCCAATCATTTGAATTATCTTCATACCCCTTGACTGTGCGTTGATGTGTGAAGAACCCCATCCGAGCTGTGTTTAATTATTAGAGCACGTTTGAATTTCAAACTGTGAATAGTAAATAAACTATCTTTCATGGAGGGCACTTGCGTGGCGAGGCGTGCGCGCGCGCCGGTCTTGTTTCGCTCAGTGCTCAATGCTCATGCTCAGTCAGTCAGTCAGTCAGTATGTTTGTGTCTTTGAATGAAGGCAGTCACGCGTTTACACCTTTTACCTTACATTACGTTACTGCTATGTCGTGGTAGACATTTTGTTGTAAAAAGTGAACTAGGGTTCGTATCTCGACGATCTTCAGTTCTAATTCGTGAATGTTCACTATAGTGTGGTGTCAATTTGTGTTTGCCGTTTCTCGATTCGTGTGACGTGTGGAGCTTGATTTAGCCGCGGTTCTATTTTTGTAATGGTGTTCTTCGCGTGAACAGTATTTGTTTGTGAATGTGTAATTGTTTTGACTACGTTTGTATGAAGATTATACCTGGATTTACATTTATATTTCATATAGATATTTTGTTTTGAAACGTTATCGCCTTTTATAATGATTTTAATTTTTACACAGACCACTTAATTCGTCAAATTGAAATGAAACGTTAAGTCTTCGTCGTGAGCAGTATACTACATAAATATTCTTGGTTGTGTAAACGGATGATTAAAATATAACAAAGCCGCAATGACTAACAGTCATCATAGATGTTATTGTTTATAATTAACCGTATTACCAAGACGAGCACTGTATCGTTCTGCTTGTCCCATTTGCCATATCCGTCGCAAATTGTCCGCTTCCTCTGATCGTCTTCGCGTTCTGAATCGCTTTTATAACCATTATTTATACCTGTCTTGTCATTAGTTAACGTCTCGGCGATTGTTATAAGCGGATGTATTTTATTTACGTCAACAATGCGTGTAATGTATTTAACATACATGTGAATATTACATATAGGTACATACATATATTCCATCGGCACTTTAGTGATTCCTATAATTATGTGCTTTCTTCGAGACAATATCACATGTTAGCAGTAGTATTTTTCATTATAATTTTTTAATGTTAAGGTCGACAGACAGGCTGGCGGTCTGCTTAATGGTAGGAGGCTACCGTCGCCTATAACTGATACAACGCCACAGGTGCTGCAAGTGCGCTGACTACCAGTGGGATTATGAATAAGAATTAAGGATAAGGGATAGGGTAAACCTTTATCGTTATTCGCTCTTTCCATAATTGAAAACAGTATCAAAATCCGTTGTTTACTTGTAGAAGAAGTTAGCTGAGAAATAGACAGAAGCACATTATAAAATTTGTGACTATATACACATTATAAAATAGATATAACATATTTAAAATAAATTCATTATTTTCAATTACCTACGTTCAAATTTATAACCAACAGAAAATTATTACTTTTTTGGTTATAAATATAATGTCCAAAACATTATTATCAAAACTTGTATCAAACAAGGTCACTGATTAGAATTATAATAACCTCAATGCCATAACGTCTTATTTAAAGTACTTGCCTTCAAAAAGTTATGAGTCAGTTATGCGGTTTGCGTGTCGATAATCTCTAGTGGCTATTTGCCGGGTGCTGTTGTCCAGTAGCACGCGACTCCTGTGAGCAATGGTTGATTTTCATTAGTTCAATTTCTTACATGAAAATAATGGGTCGACGCCAGACGCATCCAATCTTGAGCAGTCGTGTCACTTTTGCTTGCCCCTAATTTAAAATGTTGAAATGACCTAATAACACGTTATTATTAACTGGGTTCAATTCTGTAGCATTAAAATTGATCGCTGCGTCGGGTCTTTTTATCAAAACGACGATATAGTAAGTAGGTTATCCGTTCCGGGTGAAGTAGTGCCTTGTGTTGTCGCGGCCTTCAAAAACAAAAGCTATAGTGTGTTCTTGGTCTAACACCTCAACCGTTTGACCGTCATACCACGTGGTTTTGATTTATAATCGGTGTTAGATTTTCCTCGACATGAATTTTTTAAATATTTTTTTGTGATCTTACGTCATCACACAAATTTCATCCTCAGCTTGCGTTAAAAGTTGATGTCTCTATTTCATATTTCTAACATAAATTTATCAAACACGCAATTTTTCCACGACAAAGAGAAGAAAGTCAATTATGACGATTCGAATAACATTTTTTCTTTACCAGTAATAACAACAACACTCAAAAAAGATTGGTCGTTTAATTCCGCATTTTCACCTGACATCAAGAAGCTCACGTCTCTTCTCGTTCCCACAATGAACTTTCCACTGAAAACAATGGCTCGTTGAAGATTTCACTCTTTTTGTCATAGCATTAACTGAGTGCATTTCAGTGTTAATTAAATTCTAAATGACTCTTAACTGTCACTTCCTCAAATTAAGTGTGTATTATGCGAATTATATGCCATTGTTGCGTAAAAAATTTTCTTTGTTTGAAAAATTATAATTCTTATTTAGTATAATATTATATAACATTAGAGAAAAAATAATTTTGGAAATAATTCTTTTGGAATTAATGTTAATAGTTAGGCTATCTAGACTAATAATTGTTAAAAGTATTTAACAAATTAAGATTAGAGTTAAAAAGTAATGAAAAAAATTGATAAATAAATCACTATCTAAAGCAGATCTAACACACATATATAACACATTATTCTCAAAAAATAGAATGTATACTTTTTATATGTAAACTTTGTACTCATTTTCAATTTATTATAAATACTTAAATATTATTTCATATTAATTATTTTTAGTTACAATTCTCATGTACTATCTTTTAGTGAGTTAATGGTCGAAATACGTGATTTGTTTCGCTAATTTAGTGTCATGGCTACGCGTACTTTGTTAACATTTATTTTGATTGCGATAGCTTTTAATTACTACCTTACTGCGTTTTTTAACCGTTAAAAAATTTAACATAGCGTAACACAAAGTAACCCGCATATGTAATAAAATTTAGGAATTACCTATTGCAAATTAAATATTCCTACGTTTTTGCAAGGTTCAATTATTCACTGATGTTAATTATAGAAACGCTACTTTTCTATACAATTCTCTTTTTAATATTCTCCGCAGTGTGTCGCGTTGCAGATAGCCTTCAAGTTTACTCAAACCTCATTTGAATAAAAACCATAAGCACTTCTGAACATGATTGTGTTTGTTCGTTTTGTTTTGCTTTTGTACGTCCCTGCTCTATGTATGTCGAAGAGTTAATTCTTAAATTTGAACAAGCGCTCTACACAAAGAGTGCCCATAATCGAGGACATATTCTAAACGTACAAGGTATCTAATAATGTCGCTCCGAATAAGTCCGCGTCACTACAAGAAACGTACCGAGATGTGTTCCCTTTGTTCGTCTGCTATTCATTTATGTCACATTGGTAGGCCCCATTCTTCGGGGGGTGCAATGAACCCGCTCGATTGTCATGTTTCCCACAACTTCCTTGCGGACCTCTTATGCAACATGTTTAACGGGTTGGCATCGAGTTTTTGGTGCACCAAGTAGAATGTCGATGCTTCTTATACCAACAATACTTATAGCTTCTTAAGAGAATTTCTTTAAGTGTATTACTGTTTCTGACCATTTTATATATTAAATTTTCAAATAGCACTTTCAAATACAAGTGACTATATATATTTCTACATATTGTAAATTGAAGTAACTGTCCGCATCTGTCTGTTTCTCCGCTGACTTCTTCTAAACCAACCAACGGATTTTGATAGAGATTTCACTAAAGGAAAGACCACCATTTATTGTCCTAATACTTACATATATGTCAGCGCATTGTGGATCAATTTTTATGTACGAGTAAGTAGGAGTAATTGACATTGAAAAATAAACGAGGATATCTTTGATAATTAGTAATTAGTTATGACTGCATCGTGGGTGTGGCCAAAGTCTTTAAATAAAACATAGTGTAGCGAACAGAATTGATGCGCCTTTATAATTTACTTTTGACTTAAACATATCTACTTATTTCTTTTATAATTACGCAAACACAAACTTTTTCTCCAATATATCATAATTTCATGATAGTTAGTAGCGAACTTGGGAATTTTAAATAATACTTATTTTTTATTTTTTATTACGAAATAAATTTATAAATATAAATTATTTCAATTTGTTTTTGAATAAATATTACACCCAATTCCTGAACTATAATAATTATTGTCTTGATGTTTATTCGTTGTACTCAACGATATTCTATATTACAGAATATCGTTGGTTGTACCTAACAAAAAATTTAGTGCAAGAATGTACAACAAACCGCAGCAGTTTCACTGAATGTATACAAATTTTCATAACGCTTATAGGTACGAAGGTAAAGAGATAAGAAATTAAAAAATGTGAAGCGAATCCAGTGTTATCAGTGCAGTTTTGTCGACAACACGTAATATATTTGTAACAAATTATCAAATATAAATACTTGGAACGTAACATCGATGAGACAGGTTGAACCGTAATCACGTTTAAATCAGTGATAAAATTAAACAAAGTGCTTGAAATTAAAGAATTGGGACATTAAATCGAATGCACCTGGAATATTTTGGGGAGTGCCGGTTATTTCTGTGTTGTGAATCGGGACATGACGATAAGTGAATATGAGTACGGAGCGTCGCCTCTCGCGGAGTTTCCACTCGTGCTTGAAGGGCTCCTCGACTGAGGAGGCGGCAGACGAGGAAGAAAGCTGTTACCACTCATTGGGAGGTCGCCACTCTCTCAGTCGACAACCTCAAGTCTACGTTGAAGATCTCTCCAATGTATCATTAGCGGATTTCGAGTCTACCCAAGACGAAAACAATGGTTTGTATTTTATTATTGTATGAACTTTTATAATGCTTATACTGTAAGACGTTAGTCATTATATATATCCCATTCTGGTCTGGGTTTCATGGCGATTGGCCACTCCTCTGTGTGTAGTTATACACATTATTATACACTGTGAATTGGCAGGATTTCACAACGTCTTTGAATTTTGCTAATCGCATGTTATATTTGCTGCAATATGTTTCAGTACTGGATTCCTTTATATACCATCCTATCACAGTCGATATCGTACTAACAAGTATCTATCTTAAATTTTTTAAGGGTCTCACGACTGGAAATGTACAACGCTAAATGTAATCAGTATGCGGCATGTTGATTTTGTGTCAACATAATTTTGTGTCCGACGAAATTATCAAAATATATTTTCATACAGGTTAGTAACAAGAACTGACTTGAAAAATTTCATTCAGTATCTCAGACATGTTATTTTTTATTCATTTGTAATTGAAATTCATTTGTTGTTTCGAAAAGCTTTTAATGATTAATTAATTATGTTTGTCTTTACTTTTATTTATATTTGCTTCTTTTTAAAATGGAATTGTAAAAAATTTAAACACGGTCTGTGCTATTATGAGAAGGCGTAACTGACATCATATTTAAACACATGCATGCCCGTTTAAGAATTTTCTAAATTAGATGCATTCTATCCGAAGTGTTGCTCATCATCATTAAATATATTTTTTACTGGTTCACGTAGGTGTGATCTTAGAAATGATATTACGGATGGTTGATGTTACATACATAACTATGAGGATAATCTAACTGTTAGCGGTCTGTATGGTGATGATGACCGCAAGTGACTGTTACAAGAATGCGTCGCTAAGCGTTGGCACCTAAGGATCTAGACTAGAATAAATTTAGAATAGAATATAAGAATTATGATTTAATGCGTCTGTGCAGGCACATGCTACTGTGTAGAGTTTGCTCTTATGAATCGTTAGATTGTTGATTGAGTAATATACGAGTAGGATAATAGTTTTTAGTTGGCCGTTTAAGATTATCACAGGATACCGAGACAGAATTCGATAGAAAAATTATGATTTCTATTGAGACTGTAAATTCATATAATTTTTTATCCTTCGTTATTATTACTCTTCTACAGAAACTGTAAATATCACTGCATTCGCAGTTCGCTGCTAATTTCTTTAAGATATTAGAGAACGCATTAAATGTTTTTTTTTAACCTATTTCCTAAACTTTTTATTTTGAACGCATCTTTATTAAAAAAAAAAAGTGTTTGCTATAACCACGATTTGCTCTTGACATTGATACACCTAGAGAAGGTAGTCGCGCGTGACTCATTCGACGCCGGATATAATTCCTCAACGTTGTTTTGTCGAATTTATAAACAGAAAATTGTTTGGTTAGTATATTTTGTGTAATTATTATTCTCAACGTGTTTGATTACAGTTTTTATTGACCTTTGGGTTGAGACTGAATAATTCTGACCGTGTGTCGTTTGGCGGTGGGATGCCATAGTAGGTGCCTACTGCCTGCGCAGACGCAACCACCGTACATCCGCTTCCTGTATCTGCGTCTCTTTCTCTCAACCCCTTTTTACTTCCAGCCAGTGCTTCCTAGTATTTGTATTATAATTTTATAATGCCAAACCACACGTGTGTTTTAAAAAGAATAGGAGGAATCGAGTAATCTTTAAATCTGCTAAATTCGTCTATATAAAGTCGAATTCTGAATCAAAATTAGGTAATTCAAAAAGTTTTTTTTTAATAATTACATAAATTTTACTCTAAATTATTATTTTTCATCAAGTAATTGGATACTTTTATTTTAAATGATAAATATTTAATTTAATTAAATTCATGCTTATTATGTATATATTATATAAAATATTTGTATATGTAAAATTTTATTGCTTGCTTAATTTGTTTGTTTAAAATTATAATAATTTCTGCTATGTAATCAAATAAAAGGTAACAATTTTATTTCTTTAACGGATACTTAAAATAATTATAACAAATGTGTTTGGTGATTTTACAATTGTATCGAATACTTAAATGTTCAGACAAATTTTAGATTTATAGAAATGCTTTAGATAATATTAAATTAGGTCATTGCTATAAGTTCATCTTTATGTAATGTTATTGTCTTTTCCTGTAAAATACTTTATGGTGAGATTACATACATATATAGCTCCTACATGATTTTAACAGCAATTTTGTTATCAGATGAGTGAGCGATAAAGCAAGTTTAATAGTAAAACTAATTTGCTAAATTGCTGTCGTCCGTTCTTAGTATCGAGTGTAGATATTATCAGTTGTGTATAGTATAGTGGGATAGTCTCCATTGGTATGCCATCTCGTTTGCCGCAAGAGCTGGTTTTTGTGTGTACCATCCATTACCAGCGGAAGCCGAGTGGTTTTTCTTTACATATATATATCGGCTGTATAATAATTGTCAAATAATTATTTCTAAGTATCCGAAATCTTATATTAAATATATACGAAAACGCACGTGATATCTGAACTCAAGTAAAAGTACCTATTTACTTAAATTATTCATATGTTTCCTTTCCATGTCTATAAAGTTTAAATGGAGAAAAAGTACTAACAACCTTTAAACCGAATTTTATACACTAACATCTACCCGCGACTTCGTCTGCATCAAGGTTAAAATTATTTTTTGGAAATAATCACAGTAATATGCATAAAATCAATAAAAATACGACCGTTTGTGTACAATGAAGCAAACTGTGCAATAAGTATTTGTAATATTATGATGAGCTCAGAATGATCTCATAAAGAGTGATGGAAGCGAGCGGACGAGCGTTTTTAATTGTCACAATTTACATCGTAATTGAGAATATGTGGCCCCTCCATTGGCGATTATCTTAGCGTCTTGATGCTATGCATCCTTTAGGTCTACAAATAGTTTATATATGTACTGTTTACGCCTTATTAGCGTGGAAGCATCCCTAGTGGATACTTAATGAACTAAAAGTGTGCTTTAATTTGCTGCCTATTAAAACAATATAAAGTTTTATATACAACTTGTCTTGTTATACTTCCGCGGTTTTATCCACGTGTGATCGACAACGCTTCTGCGATCTCACTGCACTGGTGCAGCACAGTTCTATATAGACTCTATTAATTGAGTCGTCTGCTTGTCGACAAACATTGACACATACATTTAAAAAAAAAGCAGAAAGGACGACAGTAAACTTTCTGATTAAACAATTTTAAAAAAGCAACTTAATTCCAAGAACACATGAAATATTTTTATAAATTTGCTACCTGGAGAATCTTGAGGAGAAGAATAACTTTAAAACACGCGTTAAATCGTGCTTAGAATGTTTATTCAAAAGGTTATCACTTTATTACTATTTCCTGAGACGCTCAGTATTTTTAGATGAAAAAAAAAAAAAAAAAAACCAATGTCTGTTCTTTTTCCTAAGAAAAGATTAAAGGGAATCATAGTAGCATTGAAGATCCTGTTAGGTGTGTGTGCGTGTGTCGAACACACAGTAGTTTGTGTACATAATGTTTATTTTAATTAGCTTGTATTTCTAATGCATATTATATGAAAATATTAGCTTTCTCCAATCATTCCCTATTTAATTTAAGATCAATTTTCTTCAAAAAATCACCCTTGCGAAGTCGGGAGCGGATCTCTAGTAGATTAATAAGTAGCTTTTATACGTGTAGTGATTAATATATTAATTTAGTTTCTCCCAACGATAACATCTTTAAATAAAATTTACCAAACCTTCGACTAACTGCGAACAAATTATAATTTTTTAATAATGATTTTTTATTAAATTTTATGCCAAATATTTCTTACAAATAATCAAGAATAAACCTTATAAATCGAAACACATTGATTTGAAATAATATACGAAGTTTACCCCAATAAAGTAAAGATTCATTTATTATTCAAAAGACCGTTCAACGATCCTTATTAGATATTGATTTTACATAGATTGCCGTTGCAAGTTGTGACTAGTAGGTAGGTACCTACAATATCATGAATACTATGCCGTAACGTTTTTCCGCGTATCGGTAAACAAAGCTCCGTATTTATTGAAATACCACATCTCTAGTTCGCTGCACGCACTATGTTGGTTTCCTTCTCTTGTTCAGAATGTTTTCCCGTCCATTGCACTTTTTACCTTGTGAAGAACACCTATATTTGTGATCATGAGTAACCGTTTGTTTTGCAATATTAATATGGGCTTAAATTAATTTGCGACTTTATGTGGGTTTATTGTTTGTTATGTTTTTATTTTATTTCCAGTTAAACATTATCAATTAGGGGTTAATTTATTGTTTAATTTCCTTAATTATAAAAAGGGGTATGACTCAATCTTTTTTTAATTATTTTAGTGAGTCTCCTAAATAAAAAAAATATTATAATTGTTTATTTGCTGAATGGAGGTTATTAAATTGGTCGCTACAGGTATACATAGTTTCAATTTGTTCTTGATTTGGAAAGTATTTATTTTAAACACGGCTTAAAAGATTTTTCAGAATTACAGTTTATTTAAGTTGTTTGGAATACGCTGATATATTTGTAAGAAAATAAATTTGTTACATGTCATTTTTGAGGCATTTTAATAACCATTTGACATTTAGTGCTAGTAAATAAATATTTAACTGTTAGAACTTAAGATTCTTCTCTGCTCGTGCGGATTTACGTAAAATCACTGATTTATGTAATTCGGTATCGCAACTTATTATTTTCATATAACTATAATGGGAGCCTTTTTCATTGATTTTTTTGAATATCGAAATATGTAACCCACAATTTTTAGTCAACATTACAACTTGACTCACGATATTTGGGTTGAGAAATGAAAAAGGCATATTTATGTAAAATATGGAACTAAATTTATACAAGTATCTACTTAAATTATTTTGTGGCGTAAATGTGTGTCGCTATATGTTATCGCACGTAAAAAAGTATGCCACGTACAGGAAATGATAGTTTGCATAGAAATGAGTACTAACACTTAATAATTTACTTGTATTTGTGTTATGTTAAAAAAGTCCAAATGTGTATTTATGATTTCTAAGGACATTAAGAAAGATTTTTATTTTATTTATACTGTTAGTTTTATAAATAATGTAATATTATTACCGTAGAATAAGGTTAGTTGTACATGTGTCAAATTCTCGGTATAAATGTAAAGTTAAATATTTAAAGTAACAGTCTCGATGTTTAAAAATATACAATAACCCCAAATTAGCAACATTTTTCAAAATGTTTACTCTTCATTTAAAAGAAAATTACGTGTCACGTGTTTACTTTTATTTTAAACGTGAATTACATGCCCGATGAACTCCTAAACTACTGAACCGATTTTGACAAAACTTCGTAACTATGTGTAATTT
This sequence comes from Synanthedon myopaeformis, assembly GCA_944738685.1. Classification (NCBI taxonomy): domain Eukaryota; kingdom Metazoa; phylum Arthropoda; class Insecta; order Lepidoptera; family Sesiidae; genus Synanthedon; species Synanthedon myopaeformis. Next base: position 3,452,630 of record OX122918.1, on the reverse strand, counting down.
GGTCCAACTTAAAAGATAGGATAGTTTTTATTTTGAACCCGGGCGAAGCCGAGAGCGGGCCACTAGTGTTATATAAAATCATTTAACTAGAAGCATATTTCTTCATATATCTCCAATAAAATTGTTAGTGAAACTAACGGATAAATTAGATATATTTTTTATAAATTGATTTTAAAAATGTGCCTATTGCAGTGTGTTTTATTAAAATACTAATACGTTGTGTTTTCTCTTACAGGTAAGTTTACAGAATTTCATTATGACGAAAAGATATCTCGGTAAGTACAAGTAGCGCCATCTTGTAGTCGTTGATTGTAACGTTTAGTTTCGCTACTCTACACTAGGTGGTTCTGCCAATGTAGACAAGACAAGTTAAAATAATCTACTTTGAATTACACATACAATAAAAACAATATACATTATAAATAGTAATTCATGCAAAACTCTTATTTAATTTATTCATTACTATCTGGTGTCCCCGGCTTCGTCCGCGCCCTGTATTCTAAGTTGTTAAAACATTTATTTTTATCTGTAAAACATTAAAACATTATTACATTTTATTTATCCGTTGCTAGGCAACTCTTTTATCGACGCATGTCTGTTAATGATGTGGCGTCAAAAATAACACGTCGTTTTTATATGGTCCCGTGGGAACAATTCTTTTTACTGGATGAAAAGTCTGTGTCCTTTTCCGTATCCCTGAAAAGCGTGTATGTTTGCCTGAAAAGCGGTTCAGTAGCGTGAAGGCGCGAAAGCGTAACAAATAACACTTTATAATATTATAATTAGTTAGAATTATTTAATATTTTTGAATAATGTACGTGTTTCCCAGCAGTTTTTTTTTTTTATTTTTCTTCTTAATAAATTTAGATATTATATTCACTTTGATCGGAATAGGTAAAATCAACAAACACGATAGTTAATCTTGTTTATTGATTTTATTTATAGCAACTATTCGTATTTGCAGTTTTTAAAAATAGAGTTTCCATAATTCTTATCTCTTTCATATGTCTTAACTTAAATTTTGCTCTTTACTGCCTTAATTGATCTAATATATTTTTTGGAGATTTCAATGTTAATTATTTTTTGTGATTGTCCTCAGAATATTATATTATATTTTAGTATTGATGTTACGCAGCTTTTTATTTACCATCATTACTAATTTTTTTATTTGATTTTTCCATATTAATCCATGGAACCTTATTACATATTCGCTAAGTCTTCACCCATTATGAATCGTGTCAAAAGATAAGTAGTACTAAGTACAGTACCTGAGGACACAAAAAGTACCTATTTGTGTCCTCATTTCCTTAAAAAAAAAACTACTAACGATACATATTAAGAAGTATGTGTAGTAGGCCCTTGCCACGGTGCGTGCAAGAACAATACTGTTGGAAACCAGTTTAGTAGGTTCATGACCGACGCGATCGCCTCTCGCATAATGCCAAGCCTTCCAATCGTGATTTATTTATGCCCTCCGGCAAGCAAAAACTTACGGAGAAGGAAGCAAGCATGATTTGATACGGCACCACTCTAACACGGCCTCTGTCTCCTGTTTAACATTAAGGAAATTTCCGCATCTGCAAAGTGTCACGGGTTAGTGGACAGCCTCCTAGCGGGAATGTAACAAAAAAGCATTAACTACTGCCGCGGTGTTAATCTCATGCGACTCTAATACAGCAAATACAGGCTTTAGTCTCGTTATATGCGTACGTACACTTTTTTTTTATTGCTGACTTTAATTGAAAGGCTGTTAATTTCCCCTTTTTATGTTAAAATATCAGTGCCAGATTGCCAGGTAACTTTCTTTGAGCTAGTGACGTAAATGATGCATCATTTTGATTCTTTTGTTATTTTAAGAAAATAATAATATTACCTTCAATTGCTACTTTTGAAGAAATATATAATTTTTCTTTAACTATAATTAAAGAAAATATAATAGTACAAGTACCTACTATAACTATAATAGCCATAGTGACGTATTAAAAATATGTTGCAACTGTTGCACGTATTCTCGGTAATCTGAAATTGAAAATCAGATCTGACTGAGATCTGAAAATGTTTAATATGAGATAAATATCTCATTCCTTACCACCTTTACACATGATTGTAACCTGACTGTTAAATAATCAATACATAAACAGTATTTATTTTAAATATTAACAATAGCTTTTATGAAAAAAAAAAAAAAATAACATTGAGCGATTCCCAAAGAAAAAAAATCAGAAGTCTACGAGACTGCGTAGCGGATATAGTTGATCCCATTTTAAATGATTTCAATTATCTGTATTTGGTGAAAAGCACAGTTACAATAGAAAAGTTAAAGTTTGTTTGTATAATATTTTATAACGTGATAGTTTTGTGGTGTGCATCGTAACTGCGCTTTGGAGGCATTCTGGCGAAGACAGCCGAAGTGGAGCGGAGATTGCCGAAGGTTTCGAATATGGCGGCGTGGGGCGGCGGGCAGGCAAGCGAGTTGAGTTGAGCTTGGCCGCTTGTCAACAAAGTTACTTCGCGAGCCGTGGTCTGCAGGTCGCGCGCCTTCGCGTATCTATTTAGCAATTATATAGTTTTGTTGTGTTACGAAAACTATTTGAAGTGTGTGAAAAAAACGGTGTTTAAAACAGTGAACTAAATTTGGATTTTGTTTGGATGTTTTGGTTTGAATTGTGTTTTTATTAATTAATTTATTATCTAGTTTAAAAAAATGTATTTCTAGGTCACATTAGTATGTAAAAACCCAAGAAATGTTTACAACAACAATTATTGTAATGAAAACAATTATTGAAATATTTATTAACAATTACGTACATGCAAAAACAAAATAAAAAATGAGTATATAAGGTACATGAACCTGATATACAACGAAGTAGGGTGTTGATGAGCTGCATATTTGAAGAAATATTAAAAAAATTATAAAAAGTATTAAATGGGGCTGATATGTAATATTTTTACATGTCGTAATACAATTCACATTCACACACATCCGTACTTCCGTGCTTAAAATTATAAATGCGAAAGTATGTTTGGATGTATGGATGTTTGTAACTCTTTCACGCAAAAACTACTGAACCGATCACCATGAAATTTTGCATACACGTTGTCTGGGATACCAGAAAGGACATAGGGTACCTTTCATCGTTCAACGCGGATGAAGTCACTGGCACCAGCTAGTATAACATATATGTATCTATCTATAAATCTTCCTCATTTACTCTCATACACCTCACACGTTTTATTTTATTTTTCAAAACAGTATTATAAAATATGATCATACGAGTATGTTTCTTTTTGTTTGTACATATTTATTACAATACATTATTTTCTGTAGTATATAAACTTTATTAAAATTGTATAATAAAATCATAGGTAGAGTTTTATGTGCGAGGGGATAGAAATATGCAAATTAAATTAAATTTTGTCTCCCCTTTATTTCTATATAATTTAATTGAAACTCTTTAATGATTCTCTTTAGATTATTTACTAAGAAAGTGATTTAAGTATAATACAATATTTTTTAAAAGTGAATATCGATTATGTGACAAAGGGTTTTCACACTTCCCCAGATAACGCTTCACTGCATTGCCGGTAGTAGGGTAGTATTTGTATTTTGTTTACCCTTTAAAGGCACCATTCGCACGTGCCAATCCCTACTTGTTGCACAAAGCTTTGTCGACCTTTGTTGCGAACACAATACTCCATATTTCTTGTAAATTGTCATCTGAAAATGAATTGCAAATTTAACAAACTTTACGATGGTCACAAACAAATAGTTTATATTCTTCTCTAAATAATAAAATGTCACTAATTCATATCCGTATTCCGGATTTCCGTACAGATTCCTCTAATTAATTTAAATATTTTATTCCGCAAGACTTTATGTTATACTGTGTATGTTTAAATATACTTTTTATTATATATATAAGTCTTTTACAAAAATACCTTAAATTACCTTGAGGATTTTAATGAATATTATGTGTATAGATATACGCCCATTTAAATCCATTGCACTCGTACAAATTATGATCTAAAGATAAAATAGAATTATTAAATTCTATTTAGCCTAATGTATCAAAGGTACATTATACTTATAGACAGATAATAAAATAGAGGAAAAAAAATAACGGGAAATTTATTAACTGAGTATTAGTACAAAATGTATTAGTACTCAGAAACAAATTACCTATATTATATTGACTTACCTATAGATCCTGGTGTATATTGATTTGTAAATAAAAAAAAAATCTCATTATACCAACAAATATTTTCTTATTATTTTAAGTTAGAAAAAAAAACTAGCAATAAAAACTTTAAAGAAGATTAGATATGTCTGTGAATGTATACATAATATATTATTATCAACACGCATGTTTTATTATATATCGTGTAAAGATCAATACATTTATTTATGTAATATATCTTCGACCTCGGTGTACCTCAATAAAGATCCAGTCGGTCTTTATGTATAGGTCTCTCGCGGTAAACACGGGAATGTTTATGTGTAGTCGTGGAGAGTGGAACGTCATATGAATTCCGAAAGTCCTCTTCCCTCCGGGGACGCCACCCACAGGAGTGACAATACTATTTTGTATTTAATAAACGCTTTCCTAGGCGCTTGTACACATTATATTGTAAAACTTTTACGTTCTAACAGGAAACATTACTGTTCTCATTTTAAACTTTATCTCCAGAAACATGTGTTGCTTCCAACGATGCTTACATACTTGTTAATTTCACACTTAGTTTATGTGACTTATTTAAGACTAGTTTTAGCCCGCGACTTCGTCCGAGCCCCTTTATTTAAATGTTAAAACGTTTATTCAATCTTTATGGCTCACATATTTTTATAAGCTCGAAGACGGTACTTATCCCTGACAACGTGTATGCATAATTACATAATGAACGGTTGAGTAGTTAAGGCGTGAATACGGAACGTCATTTTATGTCACCAAACCAAAGGAACATAGAAATAGTAAATTTTGAATATATTATAATGATTAATCTAAAAAAATTCAAACATTGTTACATTAATATTATTAAAAAGTTCCACGTGCTTCTAAGCAAAACAGCAATAGCCAGCACCTCGATAAAATCTTCATCACAACTAACTCGCATAGTCCTTGTCCTTGGGCGTTAATCTTCTTTACTAAGTTTGCGAAGCTTTCAAAGGCTTCCGAAATAAAAGCGCTTTACGCTTTTGTCTTTGAATCTCGAATTTCCCTCGACAAATAAGGATTTGTGGAAGCTACATTGTGGCTTTGTTTGACGTGGAACCAGAAATTATTTCCCTAAACCGCCGTATTATACTTTCCAAGAAATGTAGTCAGTTCACTTCGGACGTGTGGGTTGTCATATAAAAAAATAAGCGTAGGTGTGTCAATACGTCTTTATCTATAGCACCCGCTAGACTTTCCAAATAGACGGGAACGTAGACTTTTATGTTATAAAAAAATGTGGTACAAACATGAGTCACCGCTTCAAACCCCATCGGAGTCTGGGTTACATTCCAGTGACAGCGTCGTTCGGCCAACGCTAAACCGGCCCTACGCACAACTCGTCCTACACTATACTACTTTTTGAAGATTGTCAATGACGTAATAAACTCCTCAAAGACACAGGAAACCTCCGGATATGTATGATACAAGCAGCGTTGTTTAAGAAATATTTGTGCTTATCTAAAGTGCCAGTATAGTGCGCTCAGTCAGAGTGTCACCTCTCACTCACTTCCCCGAATTCTATATGTAAATCCTAGCTAATATAATATCATAAATATGAAAGTGGGTTTGATTATTACGCTTTCACGCCTTAACTACACAACCGATCATCATGAAATTTTGCATGCACGTTGTCAGGGATACAGAAAAGCACACACAAAAAAGTAGCTACTGTTTCAGTTTAGACAAAAATATATGAGCAATAAAGATTGAATACTTAAATGTTTTAACACATAAGCAAAAGCAGTCTCCGGGATATAATGTATTTTCAAAATGAATCATTAATAATGAATATTGTAGTGTAATTTTGCCTGAAATGTTCTTCTAATAAAAGAAACTTTAAGTACCTACCTTAATTAATTTATTTTTTCAATATTTTTCCACGACATATTTCTACATTGATTCAGAACAGTTCTGGTTTGACTGAATAGCATTCAATCATAAAAAAATGGGAATATTAAAACGTAGAGGTCTCCCATGGCTTATAGAAACTATAAAGGAGCGTTTAGTTCGCTTGGCCTTCGCTCCAGGCCACTGTAGGGGAGGTTGTTTTTTTTGTATTCCCACCATCTGTCGCATAGCAGGTGTCTTACATACTAAGCAGGTGATTTGAATTTCGTTTCTCTTGTTCACTCTTTAATGTTTATATTGACTCGTGAGCGAGCGAGTGGACGTGTTTGGTCGGCAAAGATTTGTCTTCATGTAAATCCGCATTAAGTTTTCGTTTCCAATGTTTAAATTTCTTTTTATTTTTATTTTATTTCACGATTTGAATGTAATATAATTTCTATTACGGTTTTTCGTATACAAAAACGTCGGACAAAATCAGTGATTGATCAATGGATTTATACCGTTAGCTTTACCCACATCAAGTTATTGAACACTCATCATTTAACTGTACCTACTTGTGGGTCATATACAGTTCAAGTAAATTATAAGAACGCCAATATATTATAAATATTTCCTAGTGCTTGGCTGGCTTTTCGCTGCCTGTTTTTCTTTGGTATGATTTGAAAGCATTATTTTACGGGAAATATATTTATAAGTTTAATTAAACATATTTAAATAGTGTTTGTTCTTTTAGAAGTCTTAGGGCCTCTTTCACCATCTCTGAGTAAAGTGTCAAGTAGGCTATCAGGGATGATGGACCTGATATACCTTTGTTTGTACGGTAAAAGTCCCAAACATTAAAAAGAAAATTAAAAAAAAACGCATATGAAAGGATGCACTAAACCGAGTGCATAATTTAATAAAACATAAAATTATTTCTAAAGATAATTAATCAACACTTTCCTTGTAGTAGGTGAAAGAGTCCCTTAGAAGTAAAAATGAAATTAAAACTCATAAATAAAAAATAACTTGAGATGAGTTATAATGAAATATTGTTGCCTCCACATGAAATCAGATTCTTAGTAAACTACAAATAGCTTTCTAGGCTAGTTATTTCCTGGATTTAATAATTATACATAGGTACATAGGTTGGTTCATCTTGTGTAATGCAATATCATTGTTCTAATTATTGTTGTGGGATACAAACACTAATTCAAATAAACGCATGAAATGTATTTTATCTTCAATGCAATATTAATGAATCCAGCAAAGGGTGAACGAAGGTTACATTTGACAGGAAGTTGGGTTATCTTTCTACCTACAGTTAAAACATCCTCTCTATATTTAATTTGCTGCGAGATGGGAATATTTTATATTATGATTAATTCATTTAAAAAGTAGTCCTCATTAGACATAATAACAATATTGTATTTTTCATAGCAAGGAAGAAGTTTAAATAGGTCATTTAATGATGTTAATTTGTAGCTTCAACGACGTGCAATCCAATGAGTCACGCGATCTCACTGTGAGAAATATTATTTCGATGTTATCGGTAGGCAGTTCGGCACAACTTTAGTGTTGATTCATCAAATCGACTGCTACTCAATATTTTGTAGTTTACCCAGTAACATTAGTCAGGCTTGTCCGTCGTATTCTGGACAAGTAGTTGATAGACTTTTCACAAGAAATATTAAATTATTTAACGACATAATATTGCGGCAAATCTAGGGTAATTATGGACTGTGTAATGAGAGAGTATAATGTGAGTCCATTCATGCAAAATACAGTCATAAAATAATTACAAAATAATTTAACACAATCCACATTAAGTGTATTTACGTACGTCGTAAAGTATAATGCTTTACTTATTATCTAAATTATGTTATCCTGTGAAAGCTTTTTAAAAGGGACATTGAGAAGCAAATGAAGGCACAACCTTTTTGAACATAAATATGTTACCTTAAGTAACAAATGCCACAAATTGCTAAAAATTTTCATTAATAAAATTTCTAAAAATTCAAGTAATTTTGGACATGACAAAAATAAATAAAATTAAATGATAATTAAATTAATCACCCTTATAATGTAAAATACATCATTAAACATACTATGTTAAACACATCAGACAGAAAATTATTTCTTACCTTACCTTTTTGTATAATTTCTTATTTAAAAAACACATTCTAATAACAAAAACAAAAATATATGAATATTAAAAATACTACGCTTTGTTTTCTAGTTTATTGCAAAGGGAAAAAATCTCTTACTGAGAATAAGGTTTCACAAAAATTGTAAAATTACTAAAACGTGGAAAAAAATAGTTCTTTTGGGACTCTTATTCTATTACAGAGCTTGCATGTGACTTTGACCTTTTAGAGTGGCTATATTTAAATTGGTAGCTGCATAAAGAGGCGTAACAATGTCTAGCTTGACCTTGCTTAGTGAATGTATCTCGCGACCTGTTTATGGTCCCACTCAACATTTAATTTAATAAGTTAGTGCATATGTCTCAATCAGTAGCAAAAATTATTCGCTGCCCGCTGCGAAATTGATAGTTATATCCAAGCGATACTTCACAGTAGATTTTAATATTACGCACATGATATAGGACGTCTCTTGTGGATCATGATAAAATATTTTACACATAGTTATCTATACTAATATTATAAAGAGGAAGGATTTGTTTGTTTGTTTGTTTGAATTTATTAGGTTCCGAAACTACTGGACCGATTTGAAAAAATCTTTCACTGTTGGGAAGCTTATCAGCGAGTAATATAGGCTATATTTTATAGTTACGCGGACGAAGTCGCGTGCAACAGCTAGTCATCAATAAAATAATATTATTAGAAATATTCTATATCATAAGAAAGTTGCCGTATGAGTTAAGTGAGGCCAGGTTTAAAAAAAATAGTTTTTTGAACATAGGATGAAAATAATCGTCAGTGATCTTTAAACATTGGCCATGCAGCCTCCGTGTAGCGTTGAAAATTGCCGCAGATGTTACACAACCTAATGCGATACAAACACGAAACGGTAGCAAACCACTGAGATAAATTTACATACTACTCGTTGTATGAAATAGTATTATTTAAATCTTTTAGGAAACGAGCTGTAAAAAAATATATATTTCTATTTTAATACCAAAATATCACTAGTACCATTAGAGGTATTAGCGATACCAAGTGGTATCACTAGTACTATTAATGGTACAGTCCAATGGTACTAGAGCAACTACGAGTACATCATAATCCGTACTATTATTATAAATGCGAAAGTATGTTTGGATGTATGGATGTTTGTAACTCTTTCACGCAAATACTACTGAACCGATCACTACGAAATTTTGCATACACATTGTCTGGGACACCAGAAAGGACATAGGGTACTTTTCATCGTTCAACGCGGTCGAAGTCGCGGGCACCAGCTAGTATGAAATAAATTTCATTGTTTCCTACAATGTTTCGATAATACTAAAGACATTTCATGCATTAAACAATCTGTACATTATAATTATCATTCAGATGTATAAAATTCAACAAACAAACTCTTCGTTATATTGTATTTACTGTTTATATCATAATATTGTGTTGGCTTGTCTCTGAATAGATTGAGAAACGTTCCGTTGAATGCGTTTTGTTTGCATCATACTCGTACTAAATTCGTTCTCGGTTGTCACCTTTGATATTTACATCTGTATTAAAATTAACTTTAATTTTCTATCGGTAATTTCATTTAGTTTGTTCAAAGATCTTTTTAGCCTTTTTAAAAATAACATTGTTTCATTATACGTTGCGCCGATAGTTTTTCCTAGTTTTGTTTAATTTAAACTATTCTAGACACCGAAAAAGTTATACTTCATATTATTAGTTTGCATTGCCTTTTTTGTATAAAGAACAATTCATAGTAAGTATATTATTATAGTATATGATTCACTTGATAGTCACGTTTTGCCCCCGTTTAGCTTTTTGTTCGTTGCCGACACTTTGTAAGTAAGGGCTTTTATCGTGCCCTACCGGTTGTCCTATATCCTCGGGCATAATGACAAGTATCGTATCCACTCTTGATCTAGGGGTCTTTTCTCAGCTTTCACACAACCAATACCAGCTTTTTCAGAAGCCAAAATGTTTGTTCCTTCGTTTAATGCTCATTCCATTAGTGAAAACCGCATTAAAGTCCGATGCTTAGTTTAAAAGATCTATACAGAGGGAGAGACGGCGGGAATCGACTTTATTTTATACTATGTTAAAAGATTAGAAGATTATATATATCTCAAATAATTAATAATTATTCCAATTTATTTTTACCACTGATACGTTATTGAGCAAGAAACAAGTAAACACTTCAAAAACTAACTTTATTTAATTATATTAGTAGAGATAATCATTTAAATATAATATCGATAGTATTATATTAACAATAAAAAACGTATAATTTAACTGTGATGAAATCAGATAATTGTGATCAAGACTAAAAATAAATACAGAACAAGTTTAACGAGATATGTTTAAAGTTAGCAGTGAACGTTCGGAACACGTGTTTAAGTGTGTTATGAAATGCGGCGAAACGATCTTTGACTTAACGGTCCGGATACAAGAGTTTGCTTTCTTGATGCAAGTAACTACATTACATTACGAGTACCACTAGCTATTTCATTTACAATGACTACTGTTTCAGTATTAGATTACCTTTTACTCATGTGTCATACATAAGTCAATAATTAATAGACCGGTTCGTTTACCTCGTTTAATTAATAAAGCACGCTTTGTTGGTGATATTTTACATAGTGATGTGTCTCCTGTTTTATTTACATTTAAATTTTCAATTATTTTGGTTTAATCTAATGTAACTTTATTTAATTCGATTTTCATAACATCAAATTAAACTTACTATGTTTTACTTTACGCATCAAATCAATATTATCCTTAGATAGTACCTAAGTAGTTTCCAGTCGTTAGCAAAGTTTACAAACTGAGTAATCGCCTCATCTTATCCCTTCGTAAATGTTTGGGTTCGACACATTGACTACTTTGATCCTTTTCATCTGGATCGGTAGATTGATGGTTTTATATGATCCCCTTTATAACTCTCGTCTGTGGAAGATGGGTATTAAGTGATAATTCGCTTTGATGAGACATAGCGTTGTTGTGATGAATATTTGTTTTATGTTTGTTATCGTTTCCCATGAAATTTTAAAACCTAACTCAGTATAGCTTGAATTTTTTACCTCTTTACTGAAATTTGTTTGCCCAATCAACAGCTCAAGTGACACGCTTAACGCATGTGGTTTCCTAGATAATTTATTCCGCTTAACAAATGTAGTGCGGTTAGCGAATTTAATCCGTCATGTTTTAACACACTATTAGCTTTTTTTGGTCTGTTTTGAGATGTTTATTATCTATTTTGTTTCTAATAAGGTCGCTTTCTTATTACAAAGTGCTGGCAAAAAATGTCACGACAAAACAATACAATACAAAACCCGCATTTGGTCACGTCTTGCACCGTCTAGTGTAGTGGGAATAAACTAAACAGTCTCTCGAGGTCCGGTCGACAAACCCGTATCTGCAATGAGGAATCTCACTCACATCGCGCCCGACCGACCGCTAAAGGAAGTCTCCGCGCATCCGTGCTGCTCGGCATCACCTTGTTTGTATTTTATTAAACAACTGCTGAACTCGACATTATAGTACTGTACTCATACGAACTTCGTTGGACGAACCTAAATTACATGCTTTAAACGGATTGTTACTTAAACATGTCGGCCATACAGTTCAACCACCGCCAATTACCACTTATTGAAAATATTTTAGAAGATTTACATTCGTTTTCCTGATACGATAGATGGCACTAAACAAATTGTTGCGCTACTTTGAGTTTATAATAAAAAATGGGCGTAGTGAACATTTATTTATGAAATAATTTTAATATTTGAATGGGAAGCATACTGTGAATCACGCTGCAGTTTTTTACTCTTCTTGTTAAGTGTAGTGGGGTAGTGTACTGACGTCCCGAGTCCTGAACGTTCACTTGCTTGTAAGTCCAAACCCGTTTTATATTGCGTTCACGCACGTCCCTCCATTTTCTGTAGTTTTTTTAGACCGTTGCGATCGTCGGCAAGTTCATGTTTGATTTCGTAGGAAATCGTTTGTTGGTAATGACCTATTTTGGATGTAAGTAGATAGTGTTCACGATCACGATTAAAAACTGTGAATAAAAGTATTTTGGAGCCTTTGTCTATTGTACTTGGCTATTGTATTCATGAAGAATGATAATTTTGCGATAAATAAATGTGAAAATTACTTTTCACGTCTTAACTACTCAATCGATCATCTTGAAATTTTGCATACACGTTGTCAGGGATACGAGAAAGGACATATGGTAACTTTCACCCTGAAAAAAGCAAGTACTCGAGGGATCATATAAAAATCAACGCCTGGTAAAAATATAACAGCAATGAATATGTCAGTATTTCTCACATATTTTGTCAGTTATGTTTTTTTTTCAACGCAGACGAAGTCTCAGGCACATGCTAGTGATCTATAAATTTAAAATTTTTGTAACTCCATGATTTATATGATACCTTGGTACATGATAGCACAAATTCAGTTAAAATCTTGAGTTATATATAAAGTTAAATTAGAATTTTGCGTTTTGTAATTAAGGGGTTAGTTATTTGTGAGCTTTAGCTGTGGTTTCATGGTATTCGTTGCTTTGTCGAGCATGCGGTCGGAATTACTTTGTGAAAGGCGTAAGGAAAGTTTCGCAACTATGCTTTAGTTTCAAGCCACGTCTGGCCGCGTCGTGCTTCTATCACAATAACGCCTCCATCTTGTATGATAGATGTGTATAATGTAATGTATAATCTTAGTTGGAAAATCTACTTTGTCAACTTTAGCCATTGCGGAAAGCAAACGTATGGCAAAATTCCTTTTTGTTTTAACTCGTAATATAACTAGTAAAGTTCGTTAGGTACTCGTATTTAGAAGCTTACTTTTGACACAAGATATTGTAAAATTGATAATTCTGAAAAGACAAAATTGATTGATCTTTTCAGTAGAAAAAAAGGTTTTGAAAATAGTAAAATATAGCCTTATAGCATTATAGATCATGAAAAGTTATATAAAGGAAAAATTCGGAGGTTACCTCCTACATCCAACTGCCTTTACATCTTTATGATGACACTAGCGACCCGCCCCCGGCATCACACGTACAGATAATCAAATTTTTCTCTTCATAAGAACGTTCCTTGGAATAAGAAAAATTCAAACTCCCAGGTAATTCAGATTTAGACAGCATATGCAATAAGTGCTTAAAAATTATCTACTAAGTATTTATTTATTGTTTATAACATTCATTGCCATTTTAATTCCGCAAGATTATTTTTTAAATAACCGTGAAAACTGCATTAATTATCCGCTCAACAGTTAAGTAAGACTACTAACAGACGAGTATAGCGATTTTATGATGTACATGTACAATTGCAATTTACAAAAGGTCTGTACATCCCTGAATAAAACACATTAAAATAAAGAAAACAAAAAGACAGACACAGAAACTTCGTTTTGTAATATTTTCTGTTTAGAGATTTGCTTGATAAAATGTTTGACATTTCGCCGAGTTGCGAAAGTGAGAAAAATATAATGCCCCTTCACAAGTATTACGACAACACTAAATGCAATGCAAGATAGAGCTGCGGCTAATTTACTTTGTAATAAGGGTTAAAGAATAATAAGAAATAGCAAAGAAAGCAATAACAAAGTAACTTAGTAAATAATAGGCCAATAAATATTTGCCGAGGGCAAATGTGGAGCTTTTATCATTCCTTTCCTCGAGTGACGAGCAAATTACGGAGATAATTCGCAGAGATGCGTGAGAAAAATATATTCCCGCTGCCATATTGGTTGTTTTATTTTTCATGTTCATATTCCACAGTGTGCGCTGTATACGATATTATAGGAAGGGATGACGAATGTTGGTATTTATGTTTATATAAAAATGTTGTGCCGTTCGGTATTTGTATACAATGTTTGCTTGATTGTTGGGACGTACATGTATTGAATGCTAATGTAATCACTGTATTCGGATTCTACAAATATTATTATAACATTTTATTTTTATTTTTATTTTATAAAATGTGACCTTCTAATTTAAACAAAATGGTCATTATAGAGTTCATAATGCAACACATATTACTATTCTTTAACCCCCGACGCCCGACGCAAAAACTGGTTGTTTCAGTGTATATGTGTATGGGTAGGTGTATCTGTGTGTCTGTCTCCCAAACGCATGGGCCGATTTTGATCCCTTTTTTGGAAAGTTGAAAGTCTACGAGGCAACCAACTCCTCAGAAACTTACAGCAGCTCAATAGAGTTGATGGTTAAGTAGTTTATAATTTTAATTATACTTCGCTTGTTTCTTCTACTGACGTAACTGGTTGACTTGTAGGTAGCGCAATGTCTCGTCAAGGCGTTAACAACATATTTCTACTTTACTGTACAAGTGTTTGTTTATAACTTGATAGCTAATAAAATCGATTTTTAATGTATTCTATATAATTTCTTAACAAATTCTTTAACACGTTTCATAAAGGTTAAGCAAACCAATAAACAGTTAAAGAATACCTTTTCGTAACACTTGTAGAGTTCGGTTTCGATTATCATCTAACATTGTATTCTGTTGATAAGTTTCTAAGTAACATTGTAAATGAAATATGCGCTGCAAAATGGTATTTAATGCAAAACTTCGTATCCACATTTATTATACGTGTAAAAGACAATTTGCCAAGTAATTTAATAACTTGATGTGACTTTTGCAAATGGGACTTGGCGTTTCCATGTTCAATATAAAACAAAAAGTACGTTAATTAAATTACCAGATTGTATCGCGAGCTAATTGCGGCGTCCACCCGCCACTGTGGCGACCTAGGGCGTCTCCAAATATATTCGCACGGCACCAGCCACTCCTCGTGTGTTCATGTTGTCCTACTATTATTCATGTTTATTTACAACACGTAAGATTTTATTTTATTACTATTACCACCAACGGCACTAGCGACAAACTAAAGAAGTAGGTAACAACTAAAAAATTTAATAAAATATTATTACACATGAAAATATAAGCATGAAAATATAAAATATAAATAACAAAGAAATACAAGATAAAATCGCAAAAGGAATTAAAAGGCTAAAAGAATATGAGCATTAGTATACGTGCACAAAAATATTTTAAAAAATACAAAAGGGATTGATGGATTTATATCAATTCATCACTTTTGTTTACAACTGGTTGATTTTTAATAATTTTCGAGATTTGTTCGTATTACTCGTACCATATGAATTTTCATGTCCCATTATATATATATTATATCTCTTTAGAAGAAAATTAAAAATGAGGGCTTTTATATCTTTAGTGTTCACCCATAACAAATGTTAATTTAGCATTTATCAGTATCAACAAGAGGATTTATGTTCCAATTTATTACAATATTTAAGCAAACTTAAAATTTGATTAATAATAACTGGAATGTGCACAGCGTTAGTAATTAATAATGTTTCTGTTTAGCTACATTGTTGCATTTGTTCGCCACTCTAATAAGGTCACATGAAAATATTCGTTTTTGTGATTAGATCCAATGATTTCATTGGTTGCTTGAACATAATCTTATCGCTATTCGATAATGCAAAACTGGACTTATTAGATTAGACCAATCAATATTTATAATATATATCTGTAATTTCACTATAAAATAGTAAATATAAACATGTCGACGTATTATTATGTTTTGGTAATGATTATAAATAACACACAAATCCGACGTTTTCGTATAACGTCTTATCAATTTTTTCATATACTAAATAAAGTAATGATTCTTGGGTTTTTCACATTCTAATATTTTTATTATTTTATGTAGAGTAAATTATGTGATGTTCGATGAAACAAGTGAAGGATTTAAGTTTATTGTCAGTTGCAAAGGTGTAAAATGAAATCTGTGAAGACACTACTCACAGGAAATTGTTCAAAGTGAAACGAATGGCTGCGACCAGCCGAAGAGATGACAGTGCCAATCTGTTTTAACGCGCCGTGAATCCGCCGTTGCGTGATGATCACTATGTCAAGTTCACTCTCACCGAGTGGCTCGACCACCAGCGAAGACCAAACGCGTCGACGCTCCGTGTTCTATGTGCCACTATTCGAAAGTTTTGATAATTATTTACCATTGACACCAGAAGAGAAAGAAGCTCTCATATCGGGCCAAAGCATAGACAGTCCTGTTAAACCTAAGAGAAGAAATCTGTCGGACAACGTAAGATTGCGAATTCCTTCGCGAGGTGATACGTCATTGACGGAAAGTGAGAGCGATGTCAGCGTATTCAGTCCAGAACGACGATTGCGTAGACCTTTGTCTTCTACTGTGAGTTCCAATGAAGCGCTGTCGAGACTAGGTCACCGCGAATTGACCAGTCCAAGGCTCGTGGCGGAAAGTGGCCTAATGAGACCTTTTAAACCGAGATTACGCACGACAACCTCATGTGAACCTCGGTACGATAGAATATTTTCCCCTTTAGGAGGATCAGTTTCAACCAATAAACTTAACAATTCCAATTCAAGTATGGGAAATAAATTACCCACCAATACGTCGTTATTAAATTCAAACTTATCCCTGATATCTGATTCTCCTAAGCTACTCTCGCATGGACAAGAAAAGTCAAAAACTTTGCCACAAAATCTCAACGTGCCATCTCCTATTAGAGGCTGCAATAGTTCCACGTCAATATTTAGAACCCCAAAGATCACTGTCACACCCGATAGTCCCAATAAAAGTTCAGGAAAAATGTCTGGTTTAAATTTTATTAGGCGTTCCCGGAGCACGAAGTTATCGAGAAGTAATTCTTTGCTCCGAAGCGTAACGTCAAGAAATATAGAGGAAGGCATGGATGAGCAGATCGCTGTTGTCACAGATCTCACCGACGACTATGACAAATTCGTCGATGATAATGGCGGTGAAACGGAAGTTATAGGAGCTCTTATTAAAAAGCACGAAGCTCAAGTTGCGAATAGTCCACTGAGTATCCGTCGTGGTTACTTGGATGTTGACGATGATGTCGCCGTGCATTCTGGTAAGATTTTATTATCTACATATTCGTGTGCACATCTTACTTAAGATTTATTTATCTATTGTTTAATTCACTGGAAGTTACGTGATTGCGCAAAGAACCGTGTGCTTGATGACATTGATAGTTAATTACAGTCAAATACACAGGCCTTTCTAAATGTTTAGAAACTGCTTCGTTAAACTTATTAAATATTGTCTAATAGATTGGTTTTATTGAGAAATATTTTTCTATTCATTCTACGGTTTCTAATTATCCGTTTTCATACTGTAATTGTTCTTAAACATTATTTTGTTTTTCAAGATAGGTACAGGTTTGGTATAGAGTTTAACAAGACAAAAAGCACTTAACAGAAATGACTCGTAGATTTCCTTCTGAATTATACTCTTAACTATTCATGTTACTAAACAATGCATTTAATTATACGGGAACAAGAAAACGGCAAGTCAGTCGTTCCTCTACAAATGATAAGTCGTTATTATATAGTGGAAGTCACGTTGTTATCTACTTGAATATGCCCGAGGACCCTTTTAAAATATCTTTGTGTTTATAGCACCGAGAAACCATTATGGAATTGTTTGTACTTACTTAACTAAAGTATTCTATCTAAACCATATTCTATTCAAACATCTTGTATTGAACATGATTCAGTTAATAATTGCAATAATTTCTTTACCAAATTTCAGCAATATACTCGTAGACTACATCTCTACTAAAGGAGAAGATTTGTATTTTTTTTTAATGTTTGTAATGAATAAACTCAAAAACTACTGGACAAATTTTGAAAATTCTTTCACCTATAGAAAGCTACATTATCAGCTAGTATTACACAGACAGCAGTATAGTTGCTCTAAACTCTAAGGAAAAATACTAAAACGATTGTTTAAATGAATTATTTTTTATATTAAATATTTATATTTAGTCAAAAGTAGAAATGTTAACCTTTCGTTAACACATATTTAGTCATGTCTATAGCTAAAATGTAGCAATAAATAGGACATCTTGAGTCAACAGTATTTGTCATTATCATTCAATAAGGACTAATTAAATTGTACATTGTTTGTATATATACCTAATATAACTGATTAGTTTGCACTTTGCAGGGATATATTTAGATTTTATTTTGTCCTCGTTTAAAACTTAATATATTACGTATATTCACGACGTTCGTTCACGCTAATCTCCAAACCGAAACCGCCCAACTGATTTCAATTAGATTTCAAGGAGAGTATATAATTTGTGAAAATTAGCAATTAAAAATTTGTTATAAAATTATGAAACAAAAGTTGTTTATAAAATATTTAAAACCTTTTTTAAAAATTGTATAAGGTATACAAAATTAAGAAAACGGAAATCTGTCTGTGACCGACCAAAGTAATTGTTTTATTTTGTACTAATATAAATATTTCATGTAAACTTTTTTAATATGTGAGTGTAAATTATGAATCCTTTCTGTTGTACAAGTAATTGTCTAGTTTTAATTCTTCGACGCATATCTTTTCATACTAATTTTTAGTCAGCTATTCTTTCAGCTGTTTCACTTTTCTTTTTATTATACGAGTATGTTCTTTTTTATTTATTTGTACATTAAACTATTATTTATTTATTTTTGAATAAAAATATTGATAGCTCATAATAATTAGTTAATACTTATTAAATTTTATTTGCTTTTTTTATACAGTAAACAGAGTAGGTACGTCATACATAACAGTGCTTATCTCACAGTTTGTCGCGTGGCAGTTCCTCGTGGGCCCTTATCGTGAACTTATCAAAATATAAGGTATTTATTATACCGATTGCGGCGGCAGTTACGAAGCGTTGTATCGCTCGTGTCGGCCGACCCTTCGAATAAAAGCTGTTCGATCCACACAGACATTTCAAGTACATTTTCATTGCATTAGAAATGAGAGTGATTGTGTATGACTCATCGAACTTGCACAACCGTCTCGCGATAAAATATAAGACTACATTTTTTACTTACAGTACAGCCTACAGCATAAGACGCTATAGGTTTAGACAAATGATAAATTTGATATTTTATAGTAACCAACGTTTAAAACGTTTAAAAATATTATATACATTTGTAATTTATGATAAATTTTTAAAGCATTAAATGAATTAAATGTCGAAGCACACAAGCTCAGTGATTATCGTTAAAAAATATTTTTCAGAATAAGATACAGATCAACAATAAAAAAAAAAATGTAATTTTAAAACCTTTTTTGGATGTTATAACTTACAGTTTTTAAGAAATCTGGCAATATGATAAAATTAGTTGGCAACAAGGATTTTTCTAAGGAGGATTGATAACATTACAATTACTTTCATTAAAAAATATAAATGATGTTCCTGTTTTAGAATTTATATAATACATTTTTTCTTACAAAGAACATATTCGTTACTCAATGTTTATAGGAAATGTGATGATAGAATAATTTTCCTATATAACTTATACAAAAATTTTTTTTTGCATTTGTCAAACAACGACTTAAATATTTGTATGTATAAATCATTAGGAAATCTCATAGAATTATCATTATGAATAGTATTATTGGCTTCTGTGGCGGTGCGTTATTTATTGGCCAATATTATTTGTTTTAGGAGAATGTATTAGTGAGAAAGAAAGTTTTTTTATATAATCATCAATCATCATAATAGCAAACGGCGAACGGTATCGAGCTTTGCTCACATCTGTTCTTTTCGCACGATGCGCGTCGCCCGTCCGTCGCTCCGTGTCGTTGACACGAGGCGAAGCGACCACCATGTTGTATACAAAATTATACAATCTAACCATAACCTAACAATAAATTGATAATAAAATTATTAATAACGGCGCTGACTCTCGTTTCATTAGTATATTATGATACGATATTTATAGTAAAAGTTATATTTTATCTAATTACGTTACATTTTATCTAATCAAATAAAGCGGTAGCTATTTTATTATTGTACCTACATACAATCAACATATAAATTATATTATTCTTTGATCAATTCTATGAAATGGTATAGCTTTTATTCGTGTAACTCCGACACAGTGTCTCATTATATTTGATCAAGCAACAAAGTAGACTGTTGAATTTTGGCTTTCTATGTTTTTAGATTTTTTACTGACTAGTTGAATCCGGCCACACTCCGAAAGCGTGCGCGTAATATACTTCTCTGTTTACACGTACCACAACCACACCACATCGCAGCGACAAAAAGTGGTCAAGCAGTTTGTTACGTGTGAATAGTGTCGCTGCAGCATTTTGCAGTGGTAACTACAAAATGTAGATGTGGTTACGTTGTCGCTAGTAGTTGCGATGTGGTTACGTTGTGGCTAGTGTTTGCAGACTAGCCGAACTAGCCAATCGACTTCGGCTTTCGTAGAGGCTTCGTGTGGTCGGTACCGACAACATCGCAACTACCTGCGACACCGCGCGCTAGCGGACGGCCACCTCGCAACCACAACGTTGCGTCGTCGCAACCACACTGCGCGTACGCTAGGCTGACATCGATTTCTTCTTCTTCTTAAATAAAGCCATAACAAGGATAGCAACAAAAATGTTTACTCTCCGAAGTCCATGAGTTCATTCATTCAAGGCGTGTTCCCTCTACGAAAGCCGAAGTCGATCTGTCTGTCTGCAAACACTAGTCACAATGTAACCGCATTACAACTATTAGCGACAACGCAACCACATCTACATTTTGTAGTTACCACAACATAACTGCAAAATGCTGCGGCGACATTATTTACACGTAACCACTGCTTGACCACTTTTTGTCGCTGCGATGTGGTGTGATTGTGGTACGTGTGAACAGAGCCTTAGTCTGGTGCGCGTGGGGTGCCCGCCTTCTTTGAAAAATCTGTGTTAATTTAGCAAACATAAATAATTATACACATAAACAGTCGTCAGAAATTCATCTTTCCATCGATATAATCTGGAACAAAATCCGTTCACAACTTTTCGAGATTAGCGCATACATACAGAACAGACAGACAAACTAAAAGGATGACATTATACTACGTACTTACTAATAAAGTTAAATATAGGAGTTGGAAATCATCATTTCAAAATTCACCTTTGTCTGGATGTAAGGGGTTCTTTGCCCAGCCATAGCGTAATGTTTTTCTTTAGTAAAAATAATAATAATTACAATATAGAGGTGTCCTGTGATTTTATTGTTTCTTAGAACCCAATATGACTAAGGGAGCATTATTAGATAACGCTTGTGATAAATTGACGATAATTCAGTGTTATCAATGACAGAGTGCAACACGCATCGAGTTCCTATCTCTCTCTAGCGTTATTGCGTTGACATTTAGTAGAGTTCATTGTTTGGAAAGGGTCACATATCGTCCGATAAATTTAAATTGTTTCTGACATTTTGGTGCACGCTCGCCCGGAGTCGGCGGTCACGGACAAGCGTGCGCGCAACTTCCGCCGGAAACCACGCCGCACAAACATCTACTTTTGCGTGCTCGTATGGTGCTCGTATGTGACAATACATTATAGATAAATTGATACAGAACAATCATTGTCTCAATCACGGCCGTTTTCTAGCAAGGTTGTCTGTCTGACAATCGGTATCAATTAGGTTACATAAAGTTATATTATATACGTGCGAGTTACTATGAGTTCTGTGTGCGACTGTGTTTTCAGATGTTCCTCGCCACTTTTGGAAGGCACGTACAATACAAATTATGATAGGACATAGTTCGATATTTTAATGTGACGTTGTTATTTTTACAGATACTTCATATGAAAAGGCATGCCGCCGAGGCTCAGCGCCGAGTACTCCAGTGCCTGGTGCTCAACCACAACACAGTCCATCGCGTCTCGCTTCGTTCTTCTTCTCGAAGAGATCGTTCAGAAGCAATCCCCTGAAGAGGACCAAATCAGCGACCAAGTTAGAAAGAGAGCGGGCACTGGTTGCCGTACCAACTCATCCAGCAAGTCATGCGTTACGCACATCAAGGTAATTTTTTTTTTCGCATTAACGTCATTTATGCAGACCGTCTGGTAGCAGTGAAGTTACAGCCTCTCAACCCTTAAACCCAGGAACCCTTGATCACCGTAAAATAATAGCATGTGTGCTGTTGTGTTTCGGTGAGATAGCAACGGATGCCAGAGCCCATTTCCCTATCCCTTACATTAGAAAGGGTACTTACTTATCCTTAATCCTACTATGGTTGGCAGCGTACTTGCAGCACCCGTGGCATTGCTTGTGTTATAGGCGACGGTAGCCACCTATCATCAAGTGGACCGTCAGTCTGTCTGCCGACCTTAAATTAGCACCCAACATATACCGATGATTATTTATTACACAATAAAAATATTCTATCTCAAGTCCGAACAGGGTCTATAAGTGTTATAAATATATATGATTGACTAACAAACGTTCTAACATCTTCGCAAACTTTCACGCCCAGCTCTTTGACAGTCATGCAATGTGGGTGATGTAATATTGTGTATTTGTGCATATACCTATAGACTATAGATTTATCATCAATCTATAAGTCTATAGATAATTTACATTTTCTTTAAATATTTTGTTTGTAATATCTGATATGTTTGATATAGATAAAAACTATTAATATTACAAATTCCGTCGTATTGCATAGATAATTCTATGTACCTAAACTAGTAGGTAAGATTAGCTAAAATACAACTAAAATAGTATTCCTTTTTCAAATAAGTGCTGTCATAAAATGTCACATCCTTTAATCTTCAGAAGAATAACCCCTAATAAGCTTTGAACATAATTCTTGTTTGTGATTATATCAGACCATATTTATTTGAACGGCACTATATAATTTGCGGGGTTTGTATCTCAATAAAATGAGTACGCAATAAAATAGCTCATGTTTGAAGGACTTATAAAGAGTGACTTCAGTTGTTATTATTGTTAAACCATATAATTTTTGATGGAGTGCTTTCATAAAACATCTATCCCTGACTTAAACGAATATAATATTGTCTTCGAATGTTGAATATATTACAAACATAAACCTGTTGAGCTATTCGGGTCTATTAGCAGTAAATTATATCTACATATTGCACTTAAAAGAGAAAAACACTAACTTTTGTTTCGGATATCTGTAACTAATGTTTAGTACAAATGCGAAGAAATAAAATTCACTCCTTTGATCTAATTAACATATAATTTTTAATTTTTAAATTGTCTTAATCTCATTTTAAATTTTGATTTATGCCTCGTACGTCCCGATATTATATGTCCCTGATTCCAAAAATTTCCTCGTTTGTCCCATAACAATATTCGATTTTTAGTTTGTCGCCTAACAATCCAGTACTTACCCTATTTCGCCCCTTTATTGAATTAGTCTAGTCCTCGCATTTATATTGAATCGCAATTATTTACGTACCGCGTACGTTAACTTTGTAATTTGCATATTTTATAACTATTAATAGGTTTTCGTGTACCGTTTCGTTTGCGTCTACCCACACGCACTATTTGAGATTTAAGCTCTGTAAATTTTCAAAGAGGATTTACTGTAATTACTGTATAATTACTGAACCACACAGTAAAGTTGTCGAGTGTGGTTTGTTCGTGTCGTGACAGCATTACGTTAGCTATCCAGAAGGCGCTAGGTGTTATAATTTTATGTGTAGGAGTGTACGCCGCCCCGCCCCGTCTGAAACAGTTATTTACTGAATGCTTTCTAATTACTTCCCTGCCAACGCTAACACGAAACAACTTCATTGGTATATTCTCGATAATTAGACTTATTATAGAACAGGTAAAAAATAAACATATAATAACCGTATCCGATTTAATTTAACTACTCGTCGTTAAATGAAAACGTGTATAGCTTAATAAATAAGTACTAGGAACCGTCTATATGTTACCATTGTAGCAAATATATAATATGCCATTAAAAACCAATGTTTACATTATTAAGTATTAAATTATTAAGATTTTTTCGACTGTTAATTTCACGTATTTACAATTAAAATTTGCGTAGATATAATAAAGATTGTTCTTATCTGTAGCATTATTTACTTTGTCATGAAAAGATAAAACATGTTTACCATTTACTTCATCACTTCAGTAGAATCGCATCGAATGGTGTGTCAAACAATTAGTCAAAAAACAGCGCGCAACGCGGAAATTTATAGTTTATAACAAAACTATAAATTTCATTTACTATATATACATACTTGTCTAATATCATATAAAATCTTGACGTGTCTTTTTTATTGAGAAATGACTGTTTAATATAATATCCTGCGGTTGTGAAATCGCGACCACATTTAGAAATACGTTTAAAATCTTAAGAAGGGCCTCTTAAGAAGGTTATTTAAATTAAATTATTGGTGTCGCTTGTTTAAGTAAAAAAATATATAACTGTAACTTCGTAAGCAATAAGAAAATTTTAATTAGCAACGCATTATTATGTTACGCAAATTACGTGATTTTTGCGTAGGCAAATACGCATTGTGGCAGCCAATGACGCCAATTTTGCATACATAAGCTAATAAGCGTACACTTTATCAAAGCATACGTTGATGCAGTTAACTACACATATTGAATTTTTATAGTTATTGCAACGCAATGCTCAGAACGGACATCGTGTGTTTCAGATCTCATGAAAGCCTCCTGTCGGCGCATTCACCGGCAGTATCCACAATGGATTTGGGACCACCGAACCAAGTAAGTAAAAATTGTTGTTTTTGATTTACGTTATAAAAATGTATACATATTAATTTGTAAGCGTTATTCAGTAAATTAATTGATAATCTAAATGTGAATTAAATATTTCTTTGTGCTGCTTATCGATGACATAGTTACAGGTATTATATTTTTTCTTGTTCTCTATAAACTGGTTAAGACAAATCTAAATCCCTGTCACGCCTTAACTACTCAACCGATCTATATGAAATTTTGCATATACATTGTCAGGGATACAGAAAAGGACCTTTATGTCTTTTTTGTTCCCGAGGGATCATATAAAAATTAAAATCCATCGGGTTGCCAGACGCCATTTACCCTAATGTGGTCACATAAATATACATTCCTATGGTGTAATATCCTCCCTGTTTGTCTAAACTAATATCATTTACCATCAAAAATGGGATCTCAGATTGTTTTTCGCCCTTTCTTAATGAAAATATTGTTTTTACAGGTAGAAATTCGTGCCTTACACTCTTCAGTACTGGGCAGGCCGCACTGCTTCGCTCTAAGCGCCGAGAACCGTGCACCTCGCTACTTCGCTTGTGCTTCCAGGAAAGAGCGTGACCGTTGGATATATAGGTATTGATTTCAATAACATTTTTAAGGCAATTGACTACTATAAGTATGCTAAAAAGATAGTTTAAATTAATGTTAAAAGTAAAGTATACTAGTGGCTAATTCAAACATATTTCTAGCATTATATTGCACTCATCTCTTAAAAGTCATCTTCGATTTCATAAATGATACATTCATTGACGAACACGAAGATGTTAACGTATGATGTTAGTGAAGTCCTATCGTATTACATTTAGATGACCACTAGTCACATTATATGCTAAGGTTTACCTTCTTTTGTTTATCATAATTTATATGTTATATGTTATTTGTTAACTGGTTTATTTATTTGTTTATCTCTTTCTTTTTTTTTTGTATACTTCTTACCTTTTTGTATGTTTCTCCCAGCTCCAATAATCTGTAGTGACTTGTAATTTATAATATGTTTTAGTTATTTAGTGGAAACTTAGCTGATTTATGTTTTTCTTGTATGTATATGTACAATGTGTAGCGAGATATTGTGTTTCCCTAATATAAATAAAATAAAATAATTTAAAATAATATTTCTTTGGAACTAGTCTCAATTAGAAATAAAAGGCCAAATATGCTTTTATCCATTTAATAACATTTTAATTAAAAATTTCACCAGCTTGCGGCAAGCGGCGCGTCCGGACGAGATACGAACGCGACGCTGCGAACGCTCGGTGAAGCTATGGCTTTTGGAAGCAAAAGCAATACCGCCCAAGAAACGCTATTACTGCGAGATTCTACTCGACGACACGCTCTATGCAAGGTATGTTTACCTTTTATTTAAAAAATATTTTATTAAGCAGTGCACACTCACTCAACTATTAAAAAATGAAACTGGGATTATTATTACCATGGAATTTATTATTCAGAGGTATTATTCATTCAATTTATTATAAAAGTATTATAAAAAAAATGTTAGGTATTTTAGGTGTGCGTTCTAGACCTTGGTGAAAAAAGAAGATTTGCGGTTTCAGAACTTTAAAAAGCCTAGTTGGGATAAATAAGTTACTAACTTAAATATTAATATAACTAAACCTGAGGAAAATGCGTAACTCTCGCTCGGGCACCTGTGTCTTATTTATGATTTATCATAAATCTCTAAATATTTTAATAAATTAATTGAACAAATGGTTGCTTGCCTGCTTACTGTTCTATTTGAAAGAAAGAAGAGAGGCTAATAACCGTAAGTGTTTGTATCAGATCGTCGTCGAAGCTGAAGACGGAGTTGTGCTTCTGGGGCGAGGTGTACGAGTTCAGCGCTCTGCCGGCAGCGGTACGCGCCATCCACGTCAACGTGTATCGAGAGCCGGAGCGGCGCGCGCGCAAGCGAGACAAACATGCTTTAGTCGGTCAGTACATTTGCACCTAATAGCACGATGAAATTAACAATTTGTAGTGTAGCATTTACATTTTTATTACTTTTCTAACGAATTCCATAGTTTTGCGCGAATTTGCGCGTGTGCTCATCGCTTTGGCTCATTTATTTAATACTTGCGTTGTAAGATAAATTGATCATTATTTCACGTTAGTATGTATATGTATGTGCGTGAACGCTTTATTGTGTCAATATAATATTAATTATAAAAGTATTTTTTTTAAATATTTATTCAGAGGCTTTTCCCAAAAAACATGTCGCCTCCTTGGGAAAAATCATACACATACATTTATTTTTCTATTATATCTTTTCACTAAGAGTCGAACAGTAAATATTGTACAGCTTTCTGGCAATATCGGCTAACGGGAATGCCATTTCTTCAACACATCGTAATAACACTACATGCATAAAATATTCCTTCGTAGGAATAACCCGTTAGGAAACTGACATGGAGCACAATAAAAAATATGAGATGATTTTAGGTACCGTGCGCATCCCGGTGGACGACGTGTCATCTCGATATCTGAACGAGCGTTGGTACCCGTTGTCGGGCGGCGACAAGCCTCAGTCGCCCGGCGGCCGAACGCCTGCGCCGCCTGCGCCTGCGCTGCGAATCAAATGCCGCTACCAGAGCGTCGACGTGCTGCCTCTCGACCACTACGCCAGGTTCCTCGACTACCTCAAGAGGAACTACAAGAGGCTCTGCGAATTCCTCGAACCAGTCATCGGTCAGTTGTGTCATTCAATTCAACTTATCTATTTAAACATAAAGCTAATATCCGACAAATGGACAGACTTTTGCCCATTTGTCTTGTCTTGATTTTGTCCGGGTTTATTGAACAAAACTCATCAATTAAAGCGAAAATGTTTATGACGTGTTCACTGTGCTTAGGATTTATTATTATATTTTTAGAGAAAAATGTCCGATTTTGGTTATAAATTTATAAATTACTAAATGGTAACAGGCATTTTAGGCAGTGTCCCAGATGTGATGTTATAATATATTTTTTGCTGACATAGGTTTGTGTGAAATGTCTTCATTCATTCTAATCGCGCATAATTTTCATGGCTTTTGTGGTCCAAGTTGACCAGGCGTATAAGGCTCTACCGACAGTTATATCAGATATAATATTTTAGGCTGAACTGTCAATTAAAACTGACACATTTTTGGGCGACTTTGAAAAGTTTTTGTGAAGCTTAGTTCACATTTCTCTGACAATAAAACAAGATAAAAACATAATTTTGGCTTTTTTCTTAACATAATACAAATAAAGATTTCAATAAACTGAAACTAGTCGGCTGTCTTTGAAATTTAAGATCCCTTCATTAAAAAACTAGTGTACTTGTAATAAATTGTATTTGTAATAAAGTCGATTCGTTGAACTCGTCTTAAATGAAATATGAACTATGTTTCAGGAGTGAAAGCAAAGGAAGATATAGGTTGCGCTTTGGTGCTCTGTATGGCGGGTGCGGGACTCGCTCCACGTTACCTCGCAGATGTGGTCGCGCTCGACGTCCGACGCACCGGCGATCACTCGCTCACCTTCCGCGGGAACTCCTTGGCCACCAAGAGCATGGAGGCCTATCTCAAACTTGTCGGTGATCAGTATCTGCAGGTGAGTGACGTTCACCGCCATAGATACGCACGATCTTATCTTAGTCTTAGTATATAAACCGATACGCGAACCTCCGTTCAATGGTTCACAAAAATGGAGTTTCTATCATTGAAGCGGCTCTAGAATGTGATGGTAGAAAACGAAGTATTTAAATAGTTGTCTGGTTTGGTTTTCAGTCCAGTCCAACGACTTAACGAGTATAAAGGTCTGCATTCAAAGCAAGCCAACGCAGTGTACTATTCTCTCGATTGGTGTCAAGCAGACTTATTTTCTTCCATTTAGGTTATTGCTGAGAATTAATATCAGTCTAACTTTTCGTTCACGTTCCCGAGTGCGCCTTCAACTATAGACAACAAAAAGTGACAAGACAAAAAAGGTATTTCCCAGCATGGGCCAACTTAAGAAATGAACTTTTCATAGTTGGCTGTGTTTTCGCAACTATGAAAAGAAAGGGATGCCGAGCCCATTTTCCTAATCTCTTATCATTAATCCTACTCTATGGCGTTGCTTGTGTTAGTAGCCACCTACCATCAAGTGAGTCTGCTGAGTGGAACCAAAAAGACAGATGAGAGTAACATTGGTGTCAATTGCGTGGTGCGCAGGAGACGTTGGGCGAGGCAGTGTGCTGCGCGGCCGGAGCGGGCGCAGCGGAGTGCGAGGTGGACCCGCTGCGCGCAGGCAGTGGTGCGGCGCTCAGGCGCCAACAGGCTGCCCTGCGCGACGCCGTCACTCTCGCTTGGCGCGCCATCGCCTCCTCGGCGCCGCGTTTCCCTCCTCCGCTTCGCGACTGCTTCGCCACATTCAGGGAAAAGTAAGCTTCTTCATTTATTACTAGTGACCCGCTCCCGACTTCGTCCGGGATGCAGTTTTAATATATACAAACCTTTCCCGTTTATAGCTCTTTCCCCTTTAGTTTCCCTCTTTAGTTAAATTCAGTGCTTTGGTCTTTACCTAGTTTCTTTTTGATATTTTTTGCGCTGTTGATTTACTCAATAAAGGTTTTACAGACTTTTTCATCATCTTGTGTAGAAACACGAGTATGTGTTAGATAATAAATAAATGAATAAATACGAACAGCAATGAAAGAATTCAGTTCAATTCAGTTTAAATTTCAGTCAAGTATATTTCATGATAATAATATGTAAATAAATAAAATCTGACCCCTGTTTATAATATTTGTGTTGAAAAAATGAAAATATATGAAAAAATATAGCTAGTTTGCCTGCAGCTTGTATTTTATTTTCCCTTGTAACCAAAAATCAAATTTGTAATAATATCTATATTTATTCCAGATTAACTGCCATGGGTCGCGAAGATATATCTGACAATTTGATAAGTGCATCGATTTTTCTCCGTTTTCTATGTCCAGCTATTCTTTCCCCGAGCCTCTTCGGCATCACTCATGGTATGTCAAACAAAAGATAGATTATTCTTTACATATATTATACAGTTACACAAGTTAAGAAGATTCATATCTATTTTTATTTATTTCAGAATATCCCAACGAACGTGCTGCTCGTAACCTCACTTTGATTGCGAAAACTCTGCAAACATTAGCTAATTTCACCAGATTTCAAGGGAAGGAGGCCTTTATGGAATTTTTGAATGACTTTCTTGAGCAGGAAGCACCGAGCATGAAGACTTTTCTCAGAGCTATATCGGTAAGTTAAGCCGAGTCATAAAATTCGTTTGACATTTCTCTACGCTCTTGGTCCTTTTGACGCTTT
Source organism: Synanthedon myopaeformis (assembly GCA_944738685.1). Lineage (NCBI taxonomy): Eukaryota > Metazoa > Arthropoda > Insecta > Lepidoptera > Sesiidae > Synanthedon > Synanthedon myopaeformis. The sequence continues at coordinate 3,422,497 of OX122918.1, read as the reverse complement.
CGGGTGCACCGTTGCCCTTAAGTCGTCCCTTAAGCTTTGTTTGGACTATTGTAGTATAGTAACGAATAATTTAGTATCTAAACTATTAGCTACTACCCTGAATTAGTTCGCATTACGGCCGAGTACAATACACAAATGAGCGGTGTTTTGCAAGATAAATTGGCTGCATCGCAATAAAGTGAATAAGCTAATAAAACTAGTAATGGCTCTATGTATTCAGAAACAAATTTTAAAATTGTTTCTTCGCTCCAGCGAAACGACATTTTTATGGCAGCTAATGAACGCAACTAAAACTAAAACGATAGGTTAAGACTTGTTTAGCCGGTGATCAGTCCTTGCTACTAACCCAAAAAAATTGAACAAAATGGATCGACTTCACTAAATTACTTACAATCTACTCGACTAATTTTTTGGTGTACAGACACGTTTAGTTACTAACAAATTACTAGCTTAGTGCTAACTAGCCTTATAGAAAAGTTAGAAAGTATACAGAAGGAACGATGAATTTAACAATATATTATGTTTAACAGACTCGGCCATTAGAACAGCAGCAGCAGTTCCAGCATCACCAGCAGAACCAGCAGGAATGCGACAAGCGCACTTCTGCATCCTCTGTGGGGTCTGCCAGTGGATCGGAAGGGTCGAGGGATGTGACGGTGGAGGTGGACCCGGAGTGGGCACCTCACGTGGACCTTGGCAAACAGCTTGCTACTCTTCATACGCTACTCGTTGACAGTCTTCCCAAACTACCCCCAGCTAGGATGCAGGTGGGACATTTTTAGACCTTTAAATAATGGCAGGGCATCCTGCGTTTCGCAGTCATTTGGGCAGCCCGTCTGATAGCAGTAACCATCCTCTTACAGAAGACCACCGTGAAATAACACTATGTGTACGGTTTTGTTTCGGTGAAGGAGTGAAGAGCCCATTTCCCTATTATTTCCATTTCCCTACATTTAAGCTTACTATAGTGGGCAACGCACATGTGGCTCCTGTGGCGTTGCTTGTGTTATGGCGACGGAGTCCGCTCAACCTACCATCAAGTGGACTGTCAGCCTGTCTGCCGATCTTAATATGAAAAAAAAAAGAAAAAAAAGAAAACCACTTAAAGTTTAATCAAATCAATTTCACAAAATAACTAAAATGTGTCTGCTATATTTTTCAGGAATTGGATCCTTTGTCTGATATATTAGATGAACTCAGCAAGAAACTGGTGAGCAACGACATTGGGTCGACACCTCATGTTGCTGACAATATATTCAGGTATTTAAATACACACCTAGTTGAATTTAAAGGTCCACTTAAGAAACCATTTAATGTAAAATGTATATTATTTTCAGATTTAATGACCCAACGTGCAGTACACCATCGAAACAAAACAATACAGAGGCTCCTAACAGTGCTCCCATAATTAATGGCCCAGTAAATAACTTCGCGCACAGTTCGCCCATAATGAATAAGAACGGTGTGCAATTCAACATAAGTCCCTCGAAGTCAAACGTAGAGGAGTCAAAGTACAAAGGGTCTTATGTGTCAGTATCCAAATCGCCCAGTTTCAATTTACGTTCGGCAACATTGCCTAGAAACGGATACGGTTCCAATCCCGTCAATCAAAACGTGAATCCAGATAGATATAGCTCGCAGTACAATAATCAGGAGCATTGTGTTAATCTGAAGGTTGTACAGATTGGTTTTGGATCAGACCAATATCCTAAGAATGGCATTAATGAAAGTTTGGAAAGACGGTTCCAGGACAGATATAAGCCGAATAATTATAATCAACCGCACTATCACAACTCCAACTACAACAGTACGGAGCGGTCACCGAGCAGTGACAGTATCAACCACAACTATTGTCCCAATGACATGCAGAATATTATTAGGGACACGGCAACCTTGGAAGAATTATCTGATCTATTGAAGTACGCTGACGATTCCGACATAGTCGACGATAAACTTATGAATAAAAAGAATTTATCACAAACTCAATCTAACAACAACAACATAGTCAATGGAAACAAGACGAATTACACAAACAACGGTTCGAACGTTTCAATCAGCGGCTTGTCGAACGTCGCCAGCTCCGGATACCAAAGCATCGCAACGTACAGCCAAAGTTCTAGTCCCATCGAAAATGCGACGCATCACCATCAACCGTATGAAAACGGCGGCCAACCCATGAGCCGCTACTCACAACTGAATTACCAAAAACAAAAAGACAGACAGTATTATGAAAACAAAAATGAAAAATTTTATCCAAAGAGCCCAGTGCAACAAAAAATTGAATATGACATCCAAAAGTATGGCATACAAAACTTCACCACCGCAGATAATGCACAGACCAATTCTAATACAAATTCCAAAGTGCCGTTAGTATTCACCAATCCAGTTTATAATATGGAGGAAAATCGACAAACTCCAGATAAAAAGAAAAATAATGACAACAGGAATTCAAATAGATGTCCCTGCGGCTCGTCCAGTTCGTCTATCGATGAAGAGGGTTTGAGCACGGATAATGTAGAGACAAACTCCGAAGAAGGATCCACTAACTTTAACGATGACAGTAGAAAATATAACCAACAGAATCGTAATAACGCCCACCGAAAACTTACCAGAGATAATTACGAGGAAGTATACCAGAGCAGCAATCACAGTAATTCTCCTAGAATAAGGGACGACGAGTCGTCTAGTAACTCGCCAAGTCTCAGGAAGAACAGTAAAACTAGAATGCCAAGAACAAATCCGATGCTCTCCTATTCTACAAATCAAAATCAACTGAATTTGAAACATTTCGGACAGAGAGGAGACTCTTTATACGAAAGTAAACCTCATCACATCTCGACCGACTCGGGTTATCCGATGAGTCGGTCCGACTCGAACGTCGAAGAGGTGAACAAGGAGATGTATCGTTTGCAGATATCGCGAAGTCAGAAAGCTTTGTGCAATATGGACAATTCTAAGGTTCCGTTCGATAAGTACATTGCGGCGGACATAAAACCAGAGACAAACTATCCATTGGATAGGACGTATTCTGGTGCGAAGATGTCAAGCAGCCGATTGAACGAGGACATGGAGAGGCATCAGGATTATTATGGAGTGCGTGATAGAAGAGATTCGCCCTCACATGGGGTATTAAATCGAGAGTCCCAGTCGAGTGAAGTGAACGATCGTGTCACAAACAGGACCGAGCGCGAATCGTCATCGGGACGAGAGAAATTGCAGAGGCGACTCAGTTTGGAGTCGGCGAGAGAGCTGACCGATAGTTCTGATGAGGTCGAGGACACATTGTACAGTACGACAGGACGGCGACGCACCTCCAAACACCATCGAACTATTGAACAGGTTGTTATTTATTACTTAAAAATTTATATATATCTTGTCGATAATATGTATTTGGTATCGTATTGGTATTTTTATAACAATACATATTTTCGTTTTCAGTACGAACGCGAGATAGAGAGGCTAAAATGTTCAGTAGAAATACTTCGTGGACGACTCGGTCCGGCGGAACCTGGTCAGGACCACACTGATGCTAAAATGAAGGCTATTATTTCTAGGTAATTTTATTTTTTGTTTACAAATGACTAATTGGCCTTTACCAATGGTAATAACAGAGAGTGTAACGGTCTTATCTATGTATCTAACTGTGCCCCGCGATTTTACCCAGTTTATATTTAATTAAAAGATATATGATTCTTTCTCTTCGTTTTCGCGGCAAAAATATTTACAAAGCAAATTAATACATTCAATAAGTTTCACCAATTGGTATCTTTTTTTTTTTTAAATATTCAATACTCAGATGAGTTATTGAAGACAAGTAAGGTTAAGAATATTGTTAAATTACACAAGGAATGAACAAAACGCTGGGGTACTTCAGAAACTCCACTCCTTTGAGTTTGTATTAGTACAGTATTTTTTTAACGAATACACGAGGGTGTACCACCAGATTAATTTACTAACATGAATACTATATTTACTTTTTTGAACTGAGCATTCCCTATCCACATGAAAAGTGTGAGAGAGACGAAGTTGTTGTCTTTTTCTAGAATTTCGATTGGTCCTCGAAGTTACTACAGACCTACAGGAAAGAGATAGATATTGGTCGCACGATCGCTTTCTCTCTTTCATGCGGAGATATTGCCCAGTCCATTCTCTACGTCTGATACAATCACTGGCAGCTGTAATGTACGAGTATATTTGTTTTTAGATTAATCTGTGTGGAGGAGGAGCTGAGAAGGGAGCAGCGCAAGATGGCGGCGGCGCTGTCGCACAAGCAGCGCGTCATCGAAGCGCAGGAGCATCGCATCGCGGCGCTCGACGAGGCCAACACGAGGCTGCTCTCGGCTCTCGTGCATTTGCAGCAGAGAGCGCCCTCCGCCCCCCACCCCACCCCCGCCCCCGCACACCCCACTACAGCCCCCTCGCATCAGGAGCTTCAGATATAACCCCCCCCCACCAGTGACCCAACTCATTTCCTCTCGAGGCGCTATCGACACGAACCAAAAGATACGAAGCCAGAAAATATCCTTGTGAATCTTTCTCTGGTGATACTTATTTAGTAATATAGTAATTTCTCTTTAATAATAATAATAGGAGACATTCATTCCTTGTCCTTTGCCATTCGGAACATATTTATTAGTCAGAGTCGAATAACTGTTGCTTCATGGAAAATTTATTTGAATGGCAAAACATGTATTTTCTAAACCAAAAATCAGCCCAACTCATGTTTTTATTTTATACGTCACAATGGAAAACTTAGCGCCTGTTATATATTGTCTTTAATATTTAGCTATTTGAATATTTTATGTAAATTTTCAAACGATTCCTTTATTTATGGCTAGATTTCAAGAGTAATTATAATCTTTCCTGTTCTAACACAAGTTTCGCTATTGATAACGTTCGAGCACAAATAAGTACGACTTTTAATTAGTAAGGTTTTTTTTAAGTTTAATATATTTCGCATTTAATAAATTTCCACCACTTTTACAGTATTGTCACTAATATAATATTCGTTTAATAGCAGACAATTTTAAACTGGATTATTCACTTTTTATAAAAAGTTTTTCTTTTATCAATTTTATTAATATTAATACGATCACGAAAGTTTGCAATATTCTTTTTAGTTTCCTATTTTCATTTAAATCATAGAAATACACCCTTTAATTTATTGAATTAAAAATTAATTTTACTTATATTGAAGATTATAATTCAGAGCCTTTACGTGCTTCAGTGGTTGATCGTTTTAATAATTATTATTGTGTTCTAGTATTAAAACACTTGACATTTGTTTTGCCATTTGATTTTAACTATTGATTTTGTTTTCTCCTTAGGATTAATAATGAGATGCTTTAAATTAACTTTACATTTCGTTAACAGTATTCATATTAATTAAACTGGTTATATTTGCATCATTTGTCAATATTGTGTTTGTTTTGTTTTCTGTAACGTTGATACCAAAGACGATTGAATATCCCTTAGTTTAGTAAGAGGTCGTGTGGTTGAACCGCGCATCGACGGTTTTAGTTCTAGTTATTATAAACCTTTATATACATAGATTTGTGTAACACTTGTATAATATTACGTCGTAAGGTAATCCACATATTTTGAAATTAACGCGACAAAGAGAAATATTTTTAATACCTATTAAAAGTATTAAATTATGCGAAAAAGTTTTAACGTTTGGATATTATTAGTCCAGACATATTTGTTGATCGAATCGGAATCATTTAATTTGTAAAATGATTTTCGAGTTGCAACTAAAACAAACGACAGCTTAGTTGTTTTACAATGAAAATTAATTTAAGCCATAACTTTTTATGTAAATATACCCGAGTAGGTATATTAGTTATACTTATTCTATGATTAAATTATAAATTATATGAACTGTTATTTTATTTTACCTTGTGTACCTGATGTTGGTTTGAATTTATGAAAGACTAGCTGTTGCACGCGACTTTATCCGCGTAACTTTATAAAATATAGCCTAAGATAATTTAGTTTTCTATAGGTGAAAGATTATTTAAATTCGATCCAGTACATAGTTTCTGAGTTTATTCATTATAAAAATACAAAAATACACGTCTTTTCTCTTTATGAAAGAAATCAAAGAAAGAAAGAAATATCAATTCGGATTTATTTATTGTATTATGGCAATTGCAAATTACAAATCGCTAAAGCGAATTGAACAACCGGTAGAATACCGGTACATACTTTCAAAGAATATCACAATATTTGTATTTTTGTTACGTTCAAGTTCATTCAGGTTCTATGCCGGCAGGTATGCAAATGTACCTCTTCTTTGATATTATCGCTTTGCGCTCAATACATTCTCGCGAGCTGTAAGGGTGCATCAATAGCATATCTTCCAAATTTCCGTACAAATAACAAAAGTAAATTTCGCGAAATTTCTTGTCAGGAAACTGTGCTTGGCACATCGACGGCCAGAACATGTTATTTACGTTGGCCTGAGTCCGAAAGAATTTCACTTTGTACTGTTGAGCAAATTCTCTGAATTTTTTATTCAAATCTAGTTTCTGAATCCACGTCGTGTGACCTGAGAATAAAAGGTCCTGAGGTGGATAAACATGGCCGAATCCTTTAGCGGCAAGCGTGTTAAATATTTGCCAGTATGTGTTGCTTCTGCGAAGCATTGCCGCCTTTTTGTTGGCAGAAAACGGCCCGTATATTCGTTTACGCATCCATTCCTTCAACTCTGGCACCAAATGTATATCAGGCAAACGCGCTGCCAGATTTACCTTGCGCATGTGCATTAACGCGCATTTTAGATAATCGGCCGGAGTGGGATTGTCTCCCAGACATGTCTTTGAAGACTTCTTCTTCTTTTTCTTTTTATCTCTCCTAAGATCCCCGTCGTCGACACGAAGAACGCTGTCTGTATCCCAAATCCGCTTAAATTCTTTGCCAACAAATAGACTTTTCTGATCAATGTCGTAGATTGTCGAGTAATTAAATTGGTGGGGTCCTTTGCGGGTCGCTCTTTCAAAATACGGAAGTTCCTCCTGCCCGAATGTGCCTTCGTTACCAAAGTCATAGTGATGACCACACATACATTTCGTTGTCTTTAAGTAATCGAAAACACTGTCTTGCCATTTCTTTACGCAATCACAAGGATCAGGAATCGGCGGCGGAGATTTCCCACGGATACCGCAATGTATATTAATAAACTCGCCATTCTGATACTTATATCCGCCATGTATGAGTTCACCCTCGGCTGGCAATATAGATACGTTACCGAGTACGTACACAGTCTTTCCGTTAACTGTGAACACACCGTTGATCATATATTGCGCGTTCCATATGCCTGTGACCGGGGCGACCGGTTTTTTTCGTCGGGGTCCCTTTTTACGGAATCCCAAACCCAACCCGTAAGTTTTCTTACCTTCTACTGCAGCAGCTCTTTGTTTACGTTGACCTGTACCCGTTAAAGCTTTAGCTGCAGTACTTACATGTGATGCGTGAGGTTCTACACGCGAGATACCGGCCAATTTGTCGCAATATGACCAGGGCAGTCTTTTTTTTGGAGGTGGCGGTGGAGGCGGCGGTGGTGGGGGCTTTGGAGCCGGTGGTTCTTCTTCATACGGCTCATTGAGATCGTCCAGATTCGGTAAAGGAGCAGGGGGCTTCCTTTTGGGTCTGGACGGTTCGTAAAATGCGGCAACAAATTTCTGCAAATAAGGCGATGCTAGAGGAGGTTCCGACTTAGGCTTCGGTTTCGCAGCCACGACCTTTGCCTGAGGGTCTGGTTCAAATCGTTTTCTAAGCCTCTCCAACAAATCTCCCATGCCCAAGTAAAGCAAACCCGACAAAAGTAGTCGAGCGTTAAGGTCATACGAGGTACGTTTCAACTCAAATTGATGACCATATTTCAACAAGAACAAATGTCCTAGCATCGCTTTGGGGTCTGCGTGCCCGGCTTCTACACTCTCCATAAGATCAACATGATTAGGTGGAGGGTATATACCTAGACGATTTATTACTTTTGCAGTGCGCACTGGACGATCTTCTAATATATCTTGGTATATACTAAACTCCAATGTATCTAATGATTCTCTTTGGGGGACACTGAGAACTTGGTACCAACGTGGTCCGATTGAATCTTTATTTGCTTTCATTAATTGCCTGAATTGTTGTCTCCTCAATATCTTTAAATCATCCATAAAAACCTGTCTTTCACGCGTTTGCCGTGCATAAACCAGCTGCATGTGACGTTGAGTGCGCTCCTCGTAACTCGTGTCTGGGCCATGTTGGTCGTACACCATTTTGTCATGTTATTTGATAATTTTGTATATATTCTATATTCGTCTGCGGATAACTATATAATCACAACCATTTATACCTACTGCAATTTAGAAAAGAAACGAATTGCCGATACTGATGTCAAAATGGAATAAAATGAAAGATGAGCCATAGAGATTTGTAAGTACTTAGTATACTTAGAAAAAAAAGAATGTAACGAGTAGGTATAATTTGAATTCAGGATTCAGTTTTTCACGTTCAGTTGATAATATTAGCTTTAATTACGGAGTTCTGACCGTTACTAAAATTGATTAATTAATTATATATATCCAGATAAATCGATATTTTCCCACATCATGCACAGGTTTAATAAACTACAATTTTAGATACAGTATCAGCGCCATCTATCCTTTAAAGGTGTAATGTTAATGTATCATTAAAATATTAAATTTAATTACAGTTTTATGTTAATTAAAGTTGCGACTTTTATAATTTTTGATAAACATAAATTTTAAACACATTACAATATAAGCAGCTTAATTCAAAGTCAATGAAGAAATTAAATATGTTATGTAGCCATCTATTGTCAAGTAGCAAAACTAATAAATAACTATCTCCATAACTTCATATTTTACCTAAGTACTTCTACACACTGTAATTTTAAATATCACTTACAAGTAAAGTAATTGTCCAAAGTTTACTGCACTGCGTTTCGCAGTCATTTGGGCGGTCATTCTGGATGCAGTAACCACACCCTTACAGAAGACCACTGTAAAATTACAGCATGTGTGCTGTTGTGTTTCGGTGAGGGAGTAAGGAATGCCAGAGCCCATCCTATCCCTTATCCTTAATCCTTATTCTATGGTCGGCGGAGAATTTTCAGCAACTGTTTAGAAGCTTGTGTAGGTGACGGTGACGGTAGCCACCTATCAGCAAAAAAGATAAAAAGTAACAATCAATGTGCTTTTTTGATTGTTTTGACTTTCGCTTTTACATCAGATTATATACACAGATAGTGTTAAAATAAAAAATACAGTAAAATTCTAATGCCTATAATTGCGTCACAATCTTCTCTATGCTTATTATCATAAATTGTAGATAAATGGTTTGGATTCGATTTTTTTAAATCTGGCATGAGATAATTTACATAGGCCATGTAGATGACAAAGTCCATGCTCCATTATCAACATAATATCATGCATACATACATATAAGGTTCCTACCCATTGAAATACCACCTCGAACATAGGCTTGGTTCTAGTCCTGGGGGACTTAACTTTGGAATCGTTACCGGTCGTTAAGCGGGCTTGACGACTGGTCTTTATAAAAACCTTAAATTTAATTAAATTCTACTTAACTGAGATAGTTGTTTCAAAAGCGTCAAATACATAAACTGTATTATTTCCAGGTTTTTATTAGGTATTTATTAGATCGAAATATTTTTTGATTTTATTTTAAGCTTTTATGAAATATTTTGTTTAGTGCCATCTATTGCCGATTTTCACTGACCCAGTTGTAGAGTCTTAAATTATTTGGTTCTTTGATTGGTCCAGCGGGTGATCCTGTGAAGTTTGGTAGCGATCGGATAAGAAAAATGGACGCGGACGAAGTCGCGGGCAAAACCTAGTATGTATATAAACATAGTATTTCTTAAGACTGAATCCGATACAGATTGTGTAAGAATTGTTTTTTTAATATATTAGTAAAAATGTTGAACGAAGCAGGATAGGAAATTACTGAAATTTCAATACTCGTATTGTATAATATATAATACTATTATGACATTATCATAAGCATAAATTATACACAAATACACAAAAAAAAAAGTCAAATAGAATGCACTCAATACACATTAAAATGCTTAAAATGAAATAATTAGTATTTTTTTTACATTATTGCCTAAAATATTGCTGAAAATTTAGTTTAATATTTGCGGGTGACGTGGTCGAGCGAACGACTCGATCAGCTGGGCTGGAAGTCGGCCGGTCGTAGACCCAGCCGAAGGGGTGAACGCCCCAACATGCTAACACCTGAATAATTCCTTGCCTCATTCGTACACTATACGAATTCATCTCAATATTTTAAACACTCCGGAAGCCACCAGTAACGCGATCTCCACTCCAATACGACACAGAGTGGAAAATCGTTTGACATCGTCCAATATGATCGAAACAACGATCGTGAATGAACTTTAATACATTCAGTGTAGAATGAACCCTTGTATTATACAATGGAATCGATTTATTGACGTAAATTCAATACTAATTTGAGTTGTGAATATAAACATTTGTATGTTTTAAATCTCTTACGCTTCATTATAAGGAATAATAATTTCTTCAATTATGTGATTTTAGAGTTTTGCGTTCGGAACCTGTAATTAACCTTGAAAGTTTTAAAATAAAAATCTTTTTTAAACTTTTATTATTTTCTAATTCGCTCGGGTGTAAGTGTGAGTGCAGTGGACGTTTTGTGAAAGGAACAAACTTCCTGCTGACGATGTTCTTAACGCGAAGCTAGCACTAAGTGCACCGTCAGACTGTCCGCTGCAATTTTATTACAAAGAATAATATAGAGTATTATGTCTATGTAATTTACCTACCTACAGCTTAATAAGTAAGTATATGCATTACGTAAACCTAACATTATGTTATGTTTACATTCGAATTGATATTTTTAGAAATATGTACGATTATGATTAAAATTATAGTCTCAAAGTTATGAAGAAAGAATTACATTGATAAGAAAACCTAACACTAGGACAGATATCTATTATTCTAGCTGTCCCGCTCCCGGCTTCGCTCGGGGTGCATTTTTTTCCGTAAAAACCTTCCCTGGTTATTCCTCTATCCATTGGTGTAAACCGCATGAAAATTGGTGCAGTAGTTTTTGAGTTTATCGCGAACAGACGAACAGACAGACAGACGCGGCGGAGGACTTTGTTTTATAATATGTAAGGATATGTAATAAATATAGGTGATAGAGAAAATCTCTGAATTGAAACTCAGATACCACATTTATTTTTTAAATAGAGAATATGTTTTAATGAAAGATTTATTCATAGCCTTATCGATTACGGAAATGACTTAATTTCCTACTTACATGCTACATTATATTTTTATTTCAAAAGTGGAATTTACTGTAGTCGATTATTTATTGCGTCTTAATTTTATGTTATTTTATAATAAATAGAATTTAGTCAAAAATTTGACAGTTATAAAAGACTCAGGCTGAGTTTTTTACTGAATATTCATATTGTTTGCATTTTATATTTTAATATTGTTATTAATTTGCAGTTACTTCTAAAATAGAAATTTGTTATGGTACAAATTTGTCTTAAAAAATTCGACATTCAACGTGGGAAGGCGAGGACTCCACATTTGCTATAATGCGTTTTGTATCAGTATTAAAAGTTATTATAAAATCGCTGATTATCGACAATGAAGCCTGGATTTAAACGATTCTGAGCTATTTTAATTCCAAATTAAACCAAATTGTTTGGTGAATTATTGTTAATATCTACTATTTAGTATGTATAAAATATCAATACCATTTTTCAAAATATGTATAATACAAAATATGTACATATATATGTATGTACGTGAAGCAATTACAGAAGTCGTTTTAATATTCTATAATATAAACTGTATAATTAGTCACCCAACATCGAGTCTAGGTGAACACAGATCAGTGTTCACTTTCCATGATACAGGAAGTACTTTCACTCGATTCAAGCTCTCGGCGAGTCGTTCCGCCTTGCGTTGTGCGCGCGCGCACTCCTCGCCTCTCTAACCAGACAATGACGACAATCTATTGTCTACGAACCAACGTTACTATACTTTTCCCAAGATTAACATCTTTTTTTAATCTATTTTTAGACGAGTTGTTAATGTTTTGGCTCTTTGTACTCAATGGTTCTGGGTACAAATGTTTATTTACTATGCAATGTTTGTCATCTGATGCGGTTGCTACTAGCGTTTGCTAAAAATTTCGAAGTATATGTCAAGTTATCAACATTTCAAATTTCATCAAAATCGGTTTAGTAATTTAGAAATAAAAATGAAACTAATCGAGATATATAGAATTATTTTCTTATTCATAATACTGATATGTATTGATTGTATAATCTTTTTTATTTTTTATTATGTATTGTGTATCATAATAAATATATAGTATCAAATATATATTATTAGATACTGTTTGATTGATTGAACTGTTGTTTGAACTGGCGTATTGAAAACTGGCGAAAGTATTGTGAAAATTATGATTAATTCTAATGAATAAAGCTACTACAAATTAAAAACATGTTCTTTTGTTTGCTACTTTCATTTTTTGTTTGAGTGTAATTAGAAAATAAGTTAAAATTAAAAACAGTTAGTAGTTGTGAAAATATTAAAGTAGGCGATATGTTTTATGGCTTCAACGTGGACATACCAAATCCTTGCATTATAATACAACTGACCTTTGACTCGTAATTTCTATTACTCATATAAAATAAGATCACCCAACTCGTCAAACGCAGATGTATTCGACATTATGAATAAATGGCCATTAGTAACATTATAACAGTTCAATATGACTGTTTGATGGTACGTTAATATTTTTAAACATTAAGATATGGAAGGATTTATGCGTAAATGCAGTTAAGGGTGTTATATCCCCGGCGAGGTGAACGGCCGCATGGTTATCTCGCGTGCGTGTGCGTTTCTTACGTATAGTAGTGTACTCGGCGTATTTGTGCTACGCATTATTATGCAACTGCAATGCTTACAGAGCGGATAAGCAGTATTATCGGAAGACGCATCGAAAATGTTTATTTATAGCACAAAGTTACTCAGGAAATTTCATATTTATTTATTTATTTAGAGTATTTATGGATAAACAGTCAAACAGAATAAAATAAAAGACTACCACTGGTTCGGAAAAACCGGGAAGCTGTTCTAAAGATAAGAAGTTTATAGTCTGTCTAATGGACTATCAAATGGACTGTCTGACTGTTCGTGAGACATTCACAATAAAAACTCTTACTCATCGCTATGATATTTAATTTAAAATTGTAATGATACAGTAATTGGACGAATAAATTCTCTGCAGGGAAAGTTCATACGCTTAGTGAGAAGTTTATAATACTTTATTGCATTTAACTTCTGGACAGTTTTAATGAGATTCCCGTGAAATGTGACATCACCCTTCCAAATACACGTTAGACAATGGTATTGTAGTGTAATTATATATATTCAAATGACACCGACTGTAAAATAACTTTTGGGGCTGGCAGGATCAGGCACCACTCATTCATTATTTGTTATTTATTTGTTTATATATTATACTTGGAATAGTAACCTAATATTTACATTGCCCCATAAAACTGGAAAGCAGTTCAACTATGGGATCAAACTATGAAAACTTAAGTCAACCCTTAAGTTAATATCAACCCCTTTTTTCAATTACTAAATCCAAGTTACCCAATTTACACATCATTAATCAATTCACTTGAATAAAATAAATTAATATCCCTAGAAAAAAGGGAATATTTATTTAATTACACACCAATTTCATTTTATAAACATGAAACGAAGTAGCGAATATTTAGTAACTTATAAGGTAAACATTTTAAAACTAGTCTTTGCTACACTCTATTCTAAGCTTATAAAAAAAATAACGTGACTGACTTACTGATTAGACAACTCTCAATCTGAACGGCGAACTTGGCAAGTTTGAAACGGGAAATGAAGGCCCACATCCCTCAATATGTTGTTTTAACATCAAGTGTCTTGCATTTAAACAACTTCTATGTTAATATATAATCAAAATGATCCCTAAAATCGCATTATAATCTAAATAATTTGAATGTTTTGAAACGATGATATGAATATTTTGAAGTAAACACTGTTTAATCATACTGTAAAGTAACTAAAGAAGTTCATTTACATCTCATCTATCTACTAGCGTTAATAATCATTTTTCTACAAGTAAATTGTCTAAATATAAGCCTAATATACTTATGTATTTTAAATTTATCATTGTTATTTTCCTAGTGGAAAATGGAAGACTATGTCTGATATAATGATTATGATGAAGTTTGTGCAGGTTAATATTGACTAAGCAACCCAGCACTAAGACTTAATAATCAGACCTAGATCAGATGACAACCCATATTCAGTGAAAAACAAACAAAAGCATATGTGCTGTTATTTCTCGGTGGTTTTCTGCGCTGAACTGCACAATAACCATCCTCTTATAGTACAGAATCTCTCTTACAGAAGGGATGCAGTATGTGCTGACTGCGGAACGCAGTACCAATATTCAGTGTAATCAATTACGTCAATAAAACAATGCTTGCTTAATGGACACAGAAAAATCGAGCATTTCCAGGTTAGAATACACTCTTGCTACATTTCATTTGATTTGTTAAATGCAAAGATATCTATCACAGACAGAAACACGACAGGTGACAGATTTCAGATTGGATGTAACATGTAAATTGAGAATGTAAAAGTGAGATGACATGACCGTATCCTTTGACAAATGGATGTTACAATCTGAAGGGAAGAGGGCGATGCCCAAATACTCGTAATGGGTGAACAACCTCTTAATGCTTAGAGGAGACATTTTATTTTTACCATACAGTGTGCTCCTATGAACAGAACACTCGAGTGAAATAAAAAAAAAAAAAATTAATAGATACAAGCAAATGCTCAAGGAGGCTTAGTTTCAATATGTCTAAGAGTCTAGACTTGTGCATGTGTAGAGGATTTGTCTTCTTTGACTCTTTTTTAAAGAAAACAATATTTATAGAGTGTAGTGTAGACAGAGTTTTCTTAGTTTATGAGAATAGAAAATTGATAACTATAATTACGAGCTTGAGTAGAAATACAACCTGTAAGTAGGTTGCAAATTAAGGTAAACTTTGTAAATTTGTATGATTGAAATAATCTTCACTAATAAGTACTTATCTAATTTCATAAGTACCTACTTAGCATTACCTAATTAAAGTAGATAATTACTTAGATAATGTGTGGAATAATATTTCAGGGTTGGCATTGTAACTTTCCATACGGATGCCTAATCCTTAAATAGTATAATTTGAAGTCGCTTTCCGCGTTTGGTCTGTATTGCTGCTAACTCCTCCTAAACCACGCAACGGATTTTGATGCAGTTTTAACCATAAATTAATCAGATAATTTTTCGTTGAAGGTTCAACGATATTTACAGGGCTTACGTAGGCTAAACTTTAAGAGATACATAAAAATGATGTTCTAGAAAATTGTGGTTTTTCTAAAATCTTAAAGAAAACTCAGCGGTGGCATATATTTGTTACGGTTGGCTCACAGTAACCATTTCTTTCATTAAAACTTTAATTCTACATATTATAAATCAGTCATGTCTCGGTACATAGAAATAACTTCTTAACCTCCTAACGGAAGGTTTATAAAAACTGCATACTGGGCGAAGTCGGGAGCAGGACGCCAGTACAATATAAAAACTTTTCTTTATCTACAAGTTTTACTTTTATCTACATAATATAGATGATAAAAAATTAATAATAATTGTCATGTTGTTTATATGATTAAATTATTTTTATAGTTTACTAGGTTTTGCCCGCGACTTCATCCGCGTCCATTTTTCTTATCCGATCGTTCCTAAACGTCATACAATCAATCACTTCAAGATTATTTTTATCCTCAAATCAGATACTGAATAGTACTACTATACTATATAATAGTAGTGAATACTGATACTGAATACTGTTATAGGATGAATTATTTTAACTTATTGAACTTGTTCAGTAAAGAAAATAATAAGTGTTTATTCTTTCGCCTAAAAATTGGCGTCTAATAATAAAATGAGTATTGGCGTCTAATAATAGTCTTCTAAGAACTATGACGTTCTCTTCGGCCCAAGTTCAAAGGTCACGCAGGTCACAGCTGAAACCGAATCATTGCGACCAAATTGTAGGAAGTGTACCTGCGCTATTCTCTATTGTCTATGCCCAATATGGAAAATTTTCATCGGCGTTAACAAACTATCTGACATTAGTTCTCTTAATAAAGTATTATAAAAATAATAAAAGTATAATGCTGTTTACAGACTTTTTCTTTGCATGAGTAGGTATTGTATGAACAGACCATTATTTATTATTATTATTTTCTATATTTATTATTTTCTTTTTAACAGATGAACTCTACTTTGATTGTAGCTCTCGCTATTGTTGCCTATAACACAAACAATCATAGTACTAGCCGACCATGAGGATATGGATTAATTCTCTATCCTTCTATGGATGGAAAAAATGGGCTCTGAAACCCTTACTCATTCACCGAAACCCAACAAACAGCACACTTGCTGTTATTTCACTGTGGTCTTCTGTAAGGGAATGTTTATGCCGCCAGACTGGCTGCCCAAATGACTGCGAAATGCAGCATGTCCTGCCACTACAAAATTGCTACTTTTCCTGTTAGTTCTCTAATAGAGCTCCCAAATTTTGTTTTATTAAAAAGTGTACAACTTACGTATACTAAATATCTTTAATTTTTTTTCGTACAAATGTAAAATTAGATATACGGGAAGTGAGTGACATAAAATGTTGGTTAGCACGAGAAAATGGTAACATTTCGACAACACTTTTCCGGTTCCATATCTGAAGAGTGTGCATGTGTATGCAGCTGAGTGAGTGTGTGCGTGCAGGATCGCGTTACAGCTGAAACTCGGGGCGCCTGCCATCGCTTGCCATCGCCTGCCGAAAAGCGCGGTCGACGACCCGGTCAGGAGCGCGGCCGTAAAGCGCGACCGACTGTGCATGATGCTTCCGTCTAACAAAAAAATAAAACGTATATCTAACTTAATATTATCATCGTTGTCAAACCAAAATCTGCTATGTGCACTTTTTTATTATTCCAAAATTTTGACCTTGGTGAATAGTTCACTGCCTTATCTGTCGCATAAAATATTTGCTAAATGCTTATGAGCACTATTTGTCGAACTACAACCTCTCAATAAAACATGCTATGTGCAGCAGTTAAAATCTGTTATGTGCAAAATTTACTCTATTAACAAAATAAAAAATAAACTATTAAATTTTCACGTGTAAGAGACAACTAACTTTATCTATATCAACTAACTTTATCTAAAGTTTAAAAATTTCAGGAAAACTTATTATTCAAAAGAATACTTTTTGCACATAGCAGATTTTTGCTTGACATCGACAGTATACCGTTCTTCAGAATCATCTTAACCAAAAGTGATTCCTTTAACAAATCTCAACACCAGGTCAATAATGTTCAATGACTTCATTAGAGCTGTAGATTGTACGATATCTAGTCTCGATCTTAATCAATTTTATTTTTATACTTTCTCTTAGATGTTCCAAACGCCGTAATAATATTAAGTGCCTAAACATTACATAATTGTGGTTGTGGCACTTTTTTCAAGAGGAAGTGTGTGTTTCAATTTACAAATAAAACACATTAAAAAAATGTAAAATTAAAATTAAAATTAATTAATTAAAAAAAAACATTTTTATTCATATTTTCAATTCAAATAGTTAATATAAATATTTTGTAATTATTCCATTACCGAATGTAAGTATATAAAAAAATAGTAATCAAGTATCAGTTACACTTTTCAAATATTTAAATTTTAAATTTAATCTTACAATAGAAAGAAAATGTTATTTATATTTTTCGGGAAAATGATGTGTTGTTAAATACATCAATTACATTAATTTATTTTTGCTATTATTATTATCTAGTTAACCAGTGTTCAAATTATCTCCCCAACTTTATTAAAATTGGTTAAAACATTCTTGCACAGTTTCATTACAGTTTCATTTGTTTTCACTACACTGTTTTCAATTTGATCATTATAGATAATTAATTATAATAATTTAGATAAATACCTGTATACAAATATTACTATAATTAATATTTATCATATTTTTAACTGAAAGCTCTTAGCTTGGTATAACAGAGTTAGCAAAAGAAATATTTAGAAATCAGCAAAAAAGAAAACGAATAACAATATGATTTAAACTAAGTTATTATTTATGTTGCAAGGGAATTAACTTAATGAATGAAATTTATAACTGTTTGTATAAGTAAAAATATATTTTTTTTAAACATTCTTATAATTTTATAAAAAGTAATGTTATGAAGTATCAAGATTATTAAAGCAGCGTGTAATGCTCGGTGATATATTTGGTGACATTGAACTGAGTCCATTGCCAACGACCTCGGTCCTCGGGGAAGCTCGGCGCGGCTTGCGTAATCGCTCCCTGCGTATGGAGTCGCGACCCCGCGCATACAAACGCATATCTTTTGACCCATACATACACACTACACGCATTCACACAGCCGCACGCATGCGATACCTCACCAATCAATAAAGCCCATCTAAAGCTTTATTAATGAAAGCTAAATTTATACGATCTTTGAGGGCAATATTTCATTATTGCAGTATTTTTATAATAAAGTAGAGGAGGCAAGCTGATCGTGACTATTGTCTTGATATATAAACAGCTACAGGAGGTGTTAACTGGGATAAGAGGGGAATGACATCTCTTACACACGCACCGAAACACAGTTTCGGTGTTGTTCTTGTGGATTTTCAGAAGACCACCAGAAATAACAGTACTTAAGTACTGTTACAAAGAAATGTGTCATTGTAAGCCATTATCCCATTTTTATATGCGGATTTAATTTGTTTAATTAATGATGACATGTTAAATTATTAAATTAATTTATTAATTTATTTCATTTTAATAAATTTTTATATTCGTTATTAATTAATATATACAGTGAAATGTTGATTATAAAGCACTCAATGGTTAATATGGAATAAACGACTTACTTCGTTCAGTAGCAGTTTTCGTTATAATTTCTTATCTGTCACATTTTACGCCTTGAATTTACGGCGAACTGTCTGTCTGTCAGTAATTAGTATTTCAGTAATCAGTATTTCACTAAAATAATATCGTTTTTAATGAAATAAATATTAAATTAAAATCTAATACAATTTCGCATCTATTTGCGAAGAAGCAATTTGTATTCAAAGAGGTCGGTTTACTTAAAAGATTTAAACCCTAATTTCCAGGCAAAGACCGCCCTTCACGTTGTCCTGAATAGATTAATATCAAAATAATATAACAATATTATTATCAGGGTAGGGTTGAACGACCCATGAACCCGGGAAGGCCGGAAATTGAAACTGCAAGGTAATTCCGAATTTACAAACAAGCCGGTAACGGTAACTTGACAACAAAGGCAATTAAGTGTACTTGTTAACTATTCTCAAGGAGGAGTTGTATTACAATTTTATTTGACTTGCCTCTACTCCTGTATACTCGTATCTGTACGCGAGTTCTATTATGAGTAGGGTTAAAGCGCTTTGTGCCGGCAAATGGGCACTTTCTTAAGCTTACTCGCCGTTCATGACTAAACCAAAAAGCTAGAAAAAAAAAAATTAATTTTTCATATAACCAAAACTTCTATAATTTTTTTTTATTGATAACATAGCTTGTCAATAGTTACTAAATAAAAAAACGGTTCACGAAAACGGTTATTTTTTTTTGGAATTTTAGTGACATTTTGGAAATATCCATTGCAAAATTCGCAAAACACACTTCACATGAACTGACATAATAGCGCTCTGTAAATAAACTAAATGGCGCTCCAACTCCTCGTGAGTATAGAGGACAGTTGTGCCGACATAACGACCAAAATAATTTCGACAATCCCTTTAATTGAACTTTTTAAATCATCAATTCCTTGTACTTATTGACATACCTAGTGCGCATTCCTCTTAATTTCATTGAAGTGACTAACTCTCTAGTTGGCGATGCCATAACGAAAGAATAAATTTGTTTTTTGTAAGCAAACTAGCGACCCGCTCCCGGCTTCGCACAGGTGCAATTTTTTCTGTAAATTTTTATAAAAACTTTTAACGCTCCTCCTCCTTTAACGCTCTTTCCATTAGTGAAAACCGCATTAGAATCCGTATCGTACTTTAAAAGATACAGAGGGACAGACTTCGGGAAGCGACTTTGTTTCATACCATGTAAAGAAGAGCAACGAGACAGGCTGACGGTATACTTGATGAGAGGAGGGTAATCTTGCACTGAAACATAACAGCACAAATGCTTTTATTTACTGTGATCTCATTTAATAACCCTTAAACCTATCATCATGAAATTTTGCATACACGTTGTTACAGGTACAGAAAAGTTGTTGTCCCCTAGGGACGTGGACGTAATCAATAGTTAAAGACTAGTAGGTTATATTCCCTTTTTTTTCATAGAGTGAAACTACCGATTGATATTCCTAAAACAACTATAAGAGCGTCTTTAGAAGAGAAATGAAAATGTTGTAATAGAAACAAATTAGTAGAAATAGTGAGTGCCCTACGGCTGCCCTCGCGTGGTGCGCTCGCCTAGACCGCGACGACTTTCACTATCAGCACTTACCTACAACTTGACTACGAGTACGACTATGTAACACTTTACTATGTCTGCAAAACTGTCTAAAGGAAAATACACTGCGCCTTGGACATTTTCCACTGGATTATTTAAAATGTTTTATTATAAAACTAGCAAACCACTCCCGGCTTCGCACTGTTGCAATTTTTTTCTGCAAATTAAACACTGAAACACTGATTAAGTTATCGGAGAAAAAGACAGTGGACACCGACTTAATTTTTTTTAATATTTTGATGCGTTATCATTTTTCTTGATTTATATGTTTATATGTTTAGATCGAAAAATAATAACGCATGATTTATTATTATTAATGATTTATTATATTTATTAAATTTACTAAAAGTGCAGAAAATTACATTACTTGGGGGCTTACCTTTACCTTGGGCATTAAAAAAATTATAAATATAGAACTTTTTAGTCAATTTTATACTATACTAGCTACACGCTCCCGGCTTCGTCCGGGTTCAAAATAAAAACTATTCTATCTTTTAAATTGGAGCAAATTACACATAGTTACGAAGTTTTATCAAAATCGGTTCATTCGTTTAGGAGTTCATTGGTGTCAAACAACTTGAAACGTAATATTTATTATATTATAGAGATTTAAAAACAAACCTTGTGACTATTTAGTTGTACACACGACAAAATACAAAATATGTAGATGAGTGTCTAAACCGACAAAAATGTTGTAAAAAATCCTCAATACTCTAAGCGCTTTCCTAAAGCGTTGCATTCAACCAAAACAAAGGTCTCCGTGTGAAAAAATTTCCGGTGAAAAGTTAAAAAGGCAATTTGCAACGAAAAGGTCATCGAACCGGGCGTTGAAGATGAAAATTTAGCAGGAAGACGTTCGTTTCGGAAGCGAGCGAGCGAGTAAGACGGTGGCTTTGGGGACCGGGCGCCAGGCAGGGTAGCTAGTGCGCTGGTGTCGGGTCCGTCCGCTTCCCGGCAGAGGGTCCCGGAGGATGGTTCCCGCGGGGCGGCGCGGCACTGTGCCGGTCAGTCACCGCATCGCCGGCGCGCCGCGCGCTCGTAGCTGCCTTGCGCTCTTCCATTGCGCTATTGTTCCGATACCTCCTCTGTTTATCTATCGCCCTGGTATGCGCGGAACGCTGCCTACATGAACTTGACGTGTTCTTCCAGACCAGTGTCTCTGTGGTGAGATTTTCAGTGGATTGTGACCGTTTATGTGTATGACAGTGGAGAGTTGTGTAAAAAGGGGGATTGTTTTCGCGAAGGATATTGGTGATGCTGCAGGGGACATCGCTCCTACAATAGGTAATACAAGAAATGGTCTGAAGCGTTTAATTAGGTGAAAGAATAGTTACAATTTATTTCACTAAAACATCTAAATTGCACAATATGTATTGTTTTGTAATGATTTATTAATAAATATAAAAAATCTGAAGCATTATTTTAACAGTAGGTATCAAACTTAACATGTTTTACGTAGGTATATATTTACTTATACAAATAACAATTTATATAAATTTACTGGTAGAATTTTCTTTCGCAGTTATATTTTGAAATAGATATATAATTTAAAATCAATTTATGACTTAGGTATGGAAATATATATTTTTTAAATATTCCCTGGTAAGTCAAATTGAATGTCTGCACCGATATGGCTTTTTTGAGAAAAATTAGAAAATTAGCCTCGAAACCGGAAAACTAAAACTTCTTGTTTCTAGGGGAATTTAATATAGTAGGTACTAGGTATACCTACACTCAATATCATAGCTCGGGAATCGACTGATATTAGATGGATATATTCTTTCTTTGTTTTGTTCATTACGGTCTCTAGGTTACAAGTATAACTCAATATCTTAATTATCAAAAAATATCGAAATTAGAAAAACGCATATAATAAATTCTCAATTATAATGACATTTGTGTTATTTATTAGCGTTATTTCGCAATTACACTAAAGTTGTTAACGTATAGATCCATAAAATCTCAAAGATTAGATTTAGTACGAGTGGTGCTGGTAACATATATAACACAAACAACTCCACTGGTGCTGCAAGTGCGCTGCCGAATACAGTAGTATTAGGTATAAGGGATTGGAAAGGGATAGGGAAATGGGCTCTGGCATCCCTTATTCACTCACCGAAACACAACAGCACATGTGCTATTATTTCACATTGATCTTCTGTAAGGAGATCTGCCGAAATGTCTGCGAAACGCAGTGCTCCTGACACTACTTTCCAGTGCTAACTTTGAAAATTATACTTACAAATTTGACTCTGCCGGGAATCGAAACCGGGAATCCTAGGCAAGCACCCTAACCTGTCATCCAACGGGCTCGTCATTGTATATGGTTAGTAATCTCCAGAACCACTATATATTTTAAAAAATGTATATTAAAGATTGACAATATTGGACATAGACTATATTTTGTTGCTAAATCGTGCAAAGCCGGGCGCTAGTTTTTAATAAAACAGGTATAGAGTTGAAAGTGTCTACCTAATCACGTGTTAATTACTAAGTAGGTAAGTGTTTTCAGTTGCACGTCTGTCGGAAACTTCGATCGCTCGTATCCGCTGCTTGCAAATTTAACTTAAGTGAAAGCAGCGAAGTCATAAAAATCAGGATGTCGTTATATTTGTTTTATTAAGTACAAAAAAAAAGTTACGTGAAAAGCACTCTGGTCAAATTATGATTTACTTTGAAGGTCTTATTTTTATACCTGCAGAATATATTGAATTTACTAAACTAGAATAAATAATAACGGTTCTTAACTGGTACCTAAAATTTTACTTAAAGAAAATTTACCTATTCAATCAACCGCATAGTATGAACAACAAAATTTGAAAACAACTTTATTTCAAACAATTAAAGAAACTAAAATTCCTGAATTGAAAATGAAAAAATTGTCAATACACATTCCCAGAAGTGGTAGTTCATTTAAAAAAAAAAAAAACTAACGACCCGCACCCGCCTTTGTACGGATGAAATTTTCTACAAATTACATATATGAACAAAACTTCCTAGTTTATCTCTCTTTTCACTAATGAAAGCCGTATCAAAATCCGTTAAATGGTTCAGAAGAAATTAATAAAGAAACAGACGGATTTTTAATTTTTAGTATTTTAATATAGTAGTTTTTTTTTTTGTATGAGACTTTCAAAGACGTTCTATTCCGTCTATTACCAACCGACAAACCACGTTGTTCACCTGGTCAATAAATTTCATACAAAATTATGCAAATGTCAAATATTTCACTTTTTATTTCCTTAAACTAATTGTGCTTCTATTGTTTTGCATGTAAATTATAAATTGAGTGACATTTTTTTGTGCAGTTGCCGAACCGCCTTATCTTCGCTTCCGGCCTGTAGACATGAAGGAAAAAGGCTGAATGGGCACTCTCCAAATAACAATGTAAGTACCTAATAAGCTTTATTTGTGCCCATCATCATCAGCAACATCCACATTAGCCTGCAGAAGTCTTCTACTGAACATGATCCCAGGAATGCCGAATATATTTCGTTCTTGTAGTGAATAATATTTGATTTTTATTTCAAAATGTGAAAATTTTTTTTAAAATTTTTTTTTTATTATTTTTTATTAATCGATTTTTTGTTTTCAATTTATCAATGTAGTTTCTCTCAACTCTTAAATCGACAACGTATTTCCTTATTATAATTTAATGATTTTCTCCATTTTTACTGTGGTAGCCAAAGCAAATTAGGTTTCTCTGTCACAAACTGGCTACCGTGAAATCAATGTGTTTGTAAGTGAGTACACCTATCCACATTCTTCTATCAAAGTGTCAATATAGCGCAGTTTCATATATCCCTGATTTGCTTGTTTATAGGCAACCGTAGTCTACAAGTGAACTGTCAACTTGCCTATCAATTACAACTATAAAAAAATATGAGTTCAGGCTTGTATATACTGAAATTTGGAATTTGGACTCATGAAGCTTTATAATTTGTTTTAAAAATGTATTAAATTAGTTTTTCAGAAGAATATGTAACAATTTTCTTTAAAATGAAAATTATTTGTTCACATGAGGTTTTCTGAATTGCGGTTTTGTTAATTGTTTAGAATTGAGTTGACACGGTGTGTTGACTTCCGCCCGCCCTGTTCACGTGCCTTGCGTTCACACCACGCAGGCCGTTACCCCGCCACCGACACTATTTTCAATAAACATATACGACTAGGTCAATTTCTATTGCCTCAATTTTTATTATTATAATATTGCAGACTATTTTAAAAACATTGTTTATATCAACTACCATTTTAATTATTTTAATTAAATAAATAAAAAATAAATAAAAAATTAAATGACATTATATTTCATTATTAAAATAAATAAAATAACATATTTCAATTTACTCTTGATATTTGTAAATTTAATACATATAAATACATCACGTGTACAGGAGGTTATTCATAAGAACGAACTTATTTCAATTGATTTTTAAATTGAATAAAGATTGATTTGAAATTGTAGTTTTAATTGATATAAATAATAATTATAAAATAGTTTAGGTATATAAAATATTTTTATTTATAAGAGATAATTTATAGACTGATCCTAAAATGCCTTTTCATATGAATTTTTCACACTACTTTCATTTACTACGAGCAAGTATTAGATAAATTAAATTTATTAATGCACGCACAGGTGCAATATAAAAACCTTCCTCGTTTAACGCTCTTTCCATTAATAAAAATAGCATTAAAATCCGTTGCGTAGTTTAAAAGATCTAAGCGTACATACAGAGGGACAGGCGATGGGAAGCGACTTTATTTTAAACTATGTAAAGATGTGGTATAAAGAAAGGTAATTCTTCTATCGCTCCTGGTTACGGAATTCAGTTGCGATGGCGGCCGGAGGGGTTTCATTTACATTATTGAAAAATAAAAGTAACTTAATTAATTATTGCAAGTAGCATTAATGAGGATTTTGTAAGACCCCCGAGAAAGGGTACGATTTTTCCAACTAATCCCCTGGGAGACTACGTAGACATATTAGTTACGAGGAGGGCCATATTCGCTTGCCATTGTTGTCGGTCGTTCTCAATAGTTAAAACTGTAACATTCTAAACAAAATGATTCAGCGAAACGCACTTACCGCTCTGTTGCATCTGTCACCCGATTTGTGATCTATTGTCGATAGTGTTAAGGAACACAATCGCGTATAATGCATCGGCGTATTGTTGCGGGAATTGTGCACTCGCTAGTAGTTTACGAGGTCTTTCACCGGCCACACTTATATAGGTCACTTAGATTAGCAACGCTCCCTACACTCACTCGTATAGGCACGCGCAGTACTCTAATGTCTTTTCATGTAATCCTATACATGAATACACAAAGTGTATAATAGAATCCGGTCAGTGATAGGACCGCTACGACTATCTGAAACCTCAAGAAATCAAACTATAAATTGACCTTAAATATATTTATTAAATTCCTTTAATTTTGTAAATAAAAGAGATTCTATTTGAAAATATAGATTTTTTCAGAAAATTCTATATTTTCATTTGAACTTTTTTTTTGTGTAAACTCGCAGGCAGACAGGCACCCATAAGTGCCATGCCGACCTTATTGAATAAAGGATTAGGAGGAGATAAGAAAATTAGCTCTACTTTACATGTCTCACTCACCTGCCGTAACACAAGCTTCACAGTGGTTTTCTATAAGGGTGTAGGTAATTACTACCGCCAAAACAGATTGCCACTATTAATTCAATCAGATAGCAGTAATTTTTAAAACAAGATGTTAAACTCCTCCCAACTCTCCACGCCCTAACACAGTAGGGAAATAACTAGTCATAAACGAAGGTTAACTAACTACATAAACGAATGACCGCACATTAAATTATCGATAATATATTTAAAAAAAAAAATTTATTAAAATACATAATAGTGCCGAGTTTATATTTTTTTATATTTTTTTTTTATAAAAACACTTTTAATTCGTAATTGTATACTGCTCCGGCTTTATTTTTCAAGAAAAACTATAATTGTCTACAAAACATTTTTGTACAACCTACTAGGTAAATTTAATATTGATTTCCTTAAATAGTAGTTCTTAAGGTCTGCGACGACCTCAATACCTTAACTAAGTATTGTTACAATTTCTTATCGGGTTGTGAATATGGTGCTCCACACGTACGCATAAATTTACGGTGTACATGCCCCACATCTGGAGCAATAATTTTCATTTCCATATCGATATGGTAAACTAACCCTACACTAGTTGCTAAGAGAGTTTATCAATATTAATTTCTTAAGGAACATAATTTATGTATTTTAATGTTAATTTTAATGTATTTTAATTTTAATTATAAAAATTGAGGCAATTTTCATAGTCATATTATACTAACTGAGTCCGACCACGCTTTGCTGTGGTTTTTTGACGTTCAACGGTCAGCGGCTGCCATGGCAACGGCTTAAATGTGATAAGGGACTGCCACTTTAAATGTGATAGCGGTTATCGTTGGCAACTTAGTTCTCGCTTTCGGCAGATGGCGCCGTAAAAAAGCGATTTTCGTTTTCACGATCGAGATTATATTATTACGCAAAATATAGATAAGATCAATCCTTGAAGCGGATTACATATTGTTTAAAAATTTCAAGTCAATGCGTTGGCTAGTTTTTGAGTTTTTAAGAGAAACACATATATATAGATTATATACAGTTTTTTTTTTTATTTAACAGGTGATATTTATTGATTAAAAAACTAAAGAGGCGTTATTTAAAATATAACCGAAATGTTAGCTAATTCTAAAAGTGCATTTAAAATATTAAAAAAAAAAAAAACAAAAAATTGCTAAAATTTTTAATATTTTACTAATTTTTTTTTACCTATTTATAATAACGTGTTAAAGAATTCCACTGGTACTAAATTATTCCGAATGTTGTAATTTTTACCTTATTAACTAAAAATAATCTCTAAGAAATAGTAGAAGGGTGTCCTATATCTTTTTATACTATATCTCACAACGTGTGCCTGCAAAATTTTCATGATGATTGCTTGATTAGTATCAGAAATTTAGTTTTATTTTGAAAAGTGCTAAACCGTACACGTTGCCATTAGATATCTAAAATTTAAGTAAAACGATCCTACAGTATATAGTTAGGCTTACTATACAATGTACGAATTGCTTCTTATATTGTACCTATATTTTTTGGTCTCAAACAAAATGTTAAAAAGTTCAACGTAATTGAAAGCTTTGCCTAGATTGATTGTTTGGCTTGAATGTGGTTGTGGGGTGACAGAGCGGATTTATTGTGGAAGTAGCTTCGTTGTCGGTTCGCAAGCCTCCAGACTAAGCCCGCCCTACATTTCGGAGGTCGCCGCCCGAATGTGACCCCTGCATTTGGCTCTATTGATGCCGACCACCGTTTTAAACATTTCTTATTCGCATTTAATAGTTTTCTAAAATATGGAAAATATTTTTGTTTCTAATTTTTTTTTTTGCAATAAAATTATTTCATTAGTATTGTTAACACCCTCTACTTCGGGTACATTAATTAAACTAATTTATGTTGAGTGCCAATACTTTTATTGACCGACCGATACATCAGAACAACAATTCCAACTATAAGGTGCGCGGACATACAACATCGACCTCTCTTCGCGAACGCGTTCGTTCAAAAGCCTGATACCCTTTCAATATCATACCACCGAATGGATCTGAACGAATGAACACTTCCTTATGTAACATCACAGAGCACTTTTCAATCAACTTCAGTCGACATATAGGAGACGCTAACAGGTCGGCCATCCTGCTATTGGAATGACCCTATTCCAAATTCCAGCCATCGTATGTCCCCATACCATTCGCATCTATTTCTCACTCCCTTCTTTTCTCCTATCCCTTCCTAATGCCTTATCCTTAATCCTAATTATGTTTTTTTTTTGTCATACTAGTAAAAATATTTCTTTTATGTACAAACATATTTTATACAAAACAGTAACTCTTTATTTATTAAATAATTTAATTGTACAGTTACTGACATTATTTATTTTAAAACTATATTATTTATTAGTTAAATTTTTGCAGTTGTTTTCTCTTTTTAAATTCTCTAAATCTCTAGTTTAACTATATTCTAATACTGCAGAAATATTAAAAATATGATTGTCATCAAAGGCTATGATGTAAAATAATCTATTCAGTTCGTCGAATCCCCAACGAAGGAGATTGGTTAAATGTGCGGTTTCACGTCCGGGTCAATGTTCGTTAAACGTATATAGGTCAGCTAAAGGCGCTTTTTTAACTATTTATGCAAGCCTGCTCTCCTTCCTATACTATAAGGGGACAATAGTGGTCGGTAATTGAAACTCTTCTACATAGAATTAAAAAAGTTCATTCGACCATTCTAACCAGTTATTGCGAACAATATTTTGTAAAGACCGAAATTTCAACAATACAATCAATGACTTTTGAAAAATAGTCTACAAAAAGATATTAATTGGCTATGGTCAACGAACCCCGAAGCAATAATTTTCTATTTATTATATCCGCCCAAAATATTACGGCTGAGTCCAGAAAATACATGCTTCAAAGGAGCGTTTAGCGGTTACGCATCATGAAGAACCGAACACTTAACCCCGTTTGTTGGTTAACTGCATGATAATGCGACAAAGTGAAGATGGCAAGAGAGGCGTGTGTTAGGTGGGTCGTTAGACATACGCTTCGTTACGGCCGGGTTATAATGATGCATAGAGCGGTCGGCTGCTGCGCGCAGGCAAAGGGAAAGTGTTGGAAGCTTCCTGCTCGCATGCGGAAGCGTTTATACGTAACTGCATTTCGCGACGAGGCGTGCGCGGCTATCGCTCACTGCACTTGCAACATAGCGCGCTGCCTTTCAATGCAAATCACACTATTTTGTTGCACTAATAAAATCTACACACACTATAAAGAACTATCGAAGAAATTAACTTTCTAAATTTAATTTATACTTGCTGTTTTAATATTTTAATTTAAAAATTGAAAGTAAATGAACACAAGTTTCTACAAACAAAATCTTACATGATTATTACAAAAAAGTGGTCAAGCAAAATTCAAAAGGCTTTTTAATATATTCAGTTTATTATATCTGGTAATAACATTATTTTTATAATCTTTAGAATGTAATTCTTTAGAATGTACGATACAAGCATAGCTTAGTGTGGGGGTCAACGATAACTTGTGTCCAGTGTATTTTAATTGTTTGGAAATAAATTATTATTATTATTATTATAATAATTTATTTAAATGCAAATCACAAAAGAATATTCAGGACGTAATATTTAGAGATTTTTCCGGAAGGCATAAATTTTAAATGTACTTAAAACTTCCTAATTAAATTTACAAATATATGAGAGATATCCATTAAGACTTCAATTGGCCTGAAGTTATGTCGTTGGTAGCGTATATTGCACACTGTGTTTCAAAAAAAATAGAAAAATAAAGAACTTAGTAAAAGTCGAGGAAACATTACAGTTTTACGCTTCATTTCTATTTTTCATCGCACTCAAACTTATTTTGCTTTCATATTATTATACTCTATTGAGTAGTGAAACGGCTCATTACGACTGTCTAGCAATGCATTTGATTCGCTTTTCTTTTGATCTTAATATGAAATAGGTAAATATTTCAAATCTAAAACAAAGAAAATTCTGACAATAATTTGTTAAAAATATATTTAAAACACACATTTTTAAAAACACTTCCGAGTCTTCCCTATTTATTGGTTTAGATCAGCGGATTTTAGTGCTGACATTAGTGGACTTTAGTATTATATTATTATCAATTAGTTTTCTTTTTTAATCTATTTCAACAATTAAAGTAGTACTTGAAAATAAAAATGTGCTCTGCTTGTCGGATGGCTTAGGCTTGTAAAGAAAGTGAATACAATTTGTTAAACATTAAAAATAACTCAAAATTTACTTTAAATGTATCATTGAGTGTCATTAAGAAGAATGTTACATACAGTTAAAAACAAAGAGACTATAAAGACAATCCATTTTGTAATCTAATTTAAACGTTGTAGCCTTCGTAATAGAGAATAAATTCTCAAAGAAGTATAGACGTCAGTAGAGAAATTAGGGTCATTACGATGAATGAGTCGCGGTTGACCTCGGTCAGTCATCTTACAGTTTTACTTTCGTCATCGTTTGAACAGCCGCTAGCCGTCAGCGTCATTGGTAGCGAGGAACTCTCGCCGCTTCGGAAACAACCAGTCACGCCATTGCCGTCATAGATAACGGTAATGATCATACAATTCATTTCATATTGTTCAACTTTTTTAATACTGACACTGAAAAAGCTCCCAAGGTGTGTTACTAGCGCTTCAAATCACAGACACAGATTCAAGTCCTTGTCGTGCCTAAAAACTTTGCGTTTTTAGATTTTATGTGTAGGTCATAAATAATATCTGAAATTACTGTAACGGTAAATCGAGATTAAAACAGCGTCTTCTAAAAGAATAAAAGTCACTGGAAAGACCGAACTATTATGCTCAGGATTGGGATGTAAAGTTTTATGAATAAAAACCGCTCAACCTATTTTGATTCGGTTTTCATTTATGGAAAGCCCAATAAACGAGAAATATGGATTTGATTTATAATAATGGAGTTACACAACACTTGGGCTTATGTTATGGACGTCATACTAATGCTATCTTTACGCTATGGACTATGAAATGTTGGCGAAACCCAGTTCATCTAGAGATTATGAACCGAACCTTCAGTTCATAACAGTTTAATACTTAGCTGTTAGCTCTACAGGTGAAGGTTCGGTTCTCTTGATCATCAGTTTATCAGGTCAACAAGAAATAAAATCTTAATCCAACTATTAGTAGGCATAGAAGTAATCTTAAAGGAGAATTTAACAGTTAGCTCGGTTATCTGATTGATTTATTCAGAATGCTTTCAAAGCGAACTGTGGGTAAGCCGAGCGTGGCTCTTCCGCGTTAAGCCTACACTTTCTCTGCGTCCGCTGCAACATTGTAAAGGAAACACTTACTGGGGAATTTCAAACTGATAACAATAAATTTTTATGCAAGTTAAAAATACAAATTTTCATTAAACCTTGCTGTTCGTCACAAAGAAAATACGTTTATGTATTCCATGTTATTTAAAAGTGTATAACTATTTTCATTAAAAAAAATGTATAACTATTTTAACGATAAAGAGTACTAGACAAGCTGACGGTCAACTTGATTATAGGTAGCCAAGGTTGTATATCCTTCAATACTAAGCGAGAGGATTTACAAGCGCTCTAAACCTAATAGGATAAAGATGAAATAATCTATTTCTTAACCAACACAGAGAACAGTACAGGAGCTTTTTATTTTATACATGGTGATCTTTTGTAAAGGGTTAGTACTAACACTAGAGTGGCCTGCTGGGCTACTAAGTGTATAACTGCGTACCTACTGCTTCTACTAAAATAATGTAGTATTAGCCCAGTAAATGTAATATAATAAAATCAGGAGAAATACGAGTAATTCGTGTAGTTTTGAAAATTGGTACAGTTATACCTTGCGGTATCCAGATGATCATAATAAAAGTCCTCAAGGGTGGGGGTGTAGGGGGTTGAATGTACCTTTTATCAGGTTTTTACTCATATACCGAATATTTCTACGAATAACATTATGATTATTTCTGACAAAAGTTTCTACATAAAATTTTCTACAAATTTGGATATATTCATTTTTACTCAAATATTCCTTGTCAAGCCAGGAAAAGGGAAAGTGGATACAAAGATATTTTCGTTGAAAAGATAAGGAGTTCTTTTTATATTAGATAAATAGTATTCGAGTTGTAGATTTAGATTCATTTTTAGACGGTAAAGAGTCGCGTGCGAATAAACGTTCAAGGTATCAGGAGCCGTGGTCTCATTACATTTGCCGGGAGTAAGAAGCGGGATCACCCGGGAAAACTGTTCTCGGGATCCGGCTAAAAGGAGCTTAGTGTAAATGTCGTTCGCTACAGTGGATGTTACTTTAAAATGCATTGTATGTCGCGTCATCCAACTCGCCATGCATTTATGTTCTCCGCGTATCGCAAAACATATTACCTACATATTGAGGAACAAGGATATCTTTTAAACTTTTTTATCCCTATGGAAGTCATTTCCAACAGTTATGTAGTTTAAAACTACTGCATTTCATTGCACTTTTTTTCTAGTGGACCGTCAGCCTGTTTGTCGAGCTTAACATTAAAATAAAACAAAGTCCCCCGCCGCGTCTGTCTGTCTGTATATTTGCGATAAACTCAAAAACTACTGAATGGATTTTCATGCGGTTTTCACTAATGGAAAGAGCGTTAAACGAGGAATATTTGTTAGTTTGTATAAATAATTTGCAGAAAAAAATTGCACCCATGCGAAACCGGAGGCAGATCACTAGTATGTAAATATTTGTTGAAGATTTTTTATTATACAAGTTTTTATAGTGACCCCCTTATAGCTCTGACGTCTCTGACGTCGATGGCGTCAAAAATGTAAATAAAGAAATAATAATCTAAAAAATTAAGTACCTATAGGAATGAAAAATTCAATAGTTAAATTATACTTTTAAAAATTAAGAAAAGACAACAGTAAACAACCCACGTCTCGAGTTATGTTGTTGCTGACAGACACAAGTCAGGTCAGCAGTACCTACCTACATTTTCAGAGGCACGTGTAATAATTGGAGCAGAGCATTTTGGAAGCGTTCGCGACAAAGGTAAGCCTCTTGACCGATTTAACGAACAGGAGGTGTCGAGACATTGATTTTACACGAAATCTTAATGGAACAACGACCTGTTTCACGTGAATACTATAAACAACCAGCGACACACTCCCGGCTTCGCCCGGGATGCACTTTTTTGTTATGTACACAACTCTTCCTCGTTTATGCCCCTTTCCATTAGTGAAAACCGTATCACAATTCGTTGGGTGGTTAGCGGACAAACAGACAGACAGGGACAGTTTCGGCGACTTGGTTTGTAAAATATAGTTTTTTTCTACTTACATTAGTATTCTTCAGGGTTGCGTTGCGTTTCGTTGCGTGGCTTAGGAGAAGTTAGCGCATATACAGACAGACAGATTCAGAAAGGGATGATGACTTGTGTAACTTGTGTGAATTAGAAATAAAGTGTGTATTGAGAAAGAAATATCAATATTGGTTCATCGGCTTAGCCTTGAAAAAGGCTTAGGCCAAGATGGAATTTTTATAATGCTTGCTAATGTTACTATTGTTCTGTTCTGGAACATTATCTATTAAACTTAACATATGTGGATGAGTACAATATGTGTTCCGCAGTATTTAACTGTAAGCCAAAAATATTCATAAAAATAAAAAACTGAATTACAAAATAATATTAAAAAATTAATATTTTTAATGTAAATTTAATTAACATTGAACACATTAATTTAGTTAACTAAAATTAAATTTAAATTAATTAAAATTATTTCGACAATTTACATTGCACATTTTTGTCCCATCAAATCATCACTCGCGCTAAAACATGTAATTTCAAATGCTTGGCACGTTAAAAACCGCTCTCAATTAAGCCGAGAATCACACGCTATAGAGGGAAGAAAATTGCATTTGTCAAGTCCCAACTTTCTTTTGAATTCATTAGTGGAGAACCTTAATTCATCGATTCTAATAATTTAGCGCACACTAGCCCTCGTATGCGCTGTAGTTCGTTTTTTGAAAATCCCACAGGAACCTTACCTAGCGTGCACTTAATGTACAGCCAACCAGACGAAAATTCTAAGAACTATTTCTTGACCTCTGTAACATAAGTACGAGTACAACGTGTAGAAATATATTTTTTGAAAAAATATTTAATCTACAGCAACGGCTCGTTTCTTCTTCTTCTTCTTCTTATAGTGCCATCTCCTATCGGCTATCATCATGGCTATCGTAACCCTCGAGGCGGTGGCTCGAAACAGCGATTTGGTACTTTGGCCATACCATTCGCGGAGATTCTTGAGCCAAGTAGTACGTCGTCTGCCTACCGTCTTCTTGTCGTTAATATTCAAACCATACTTTAGCATTACACGGTCCGATATTGGCAAGAAGTTCAGTACCGATCCTTTCAGGTGTTTGCTCACCATAACAGCTACGCTGATTCCGATTATGTCAATGTTTAGTCGTTTGGCCTCTCTTTCCAAATTCAAAGCCGTTCCATGATCCGCCACCTATGGACCCCGGTAGTAGCCTACAGCTCCAGCCCTACCTCGTTACGATTTTATTATATACTAGCTGTTACACGCGACTTCGTCTGCGTAACTTTATAAAATATAGCCTATGTTACTCGTTGATAATGTAGCTTTCTATAAGTTAAAGAATTTTTAAAATCTGTTCTGTAGTTTTTGAGTTTATTCATTACAAACAAAAATACAAATCTTTTCTCTTTATAATATTGGTAAATATAGATGTAAATTATGTATAGATTTGTCCCTGTGTCATAAATAACTCGTAGCACGAGATGTCCCTCAATGGGCATATTTTAGTATTGCGTAGGTGCTACCGCATGTGTGTGTATGGTAGACGCGCTCGAGACGATGACGTCACGGGAGCGCCGGCCGCCCCGAGGGTTCAACGCCTCACCGGCCGACCCAGGTGCGTTCACACATGCCTCCTTTATTCTTTCTCATTTTTCGTACTATTGCCGTTTCCTGAAAGCGAAGTAGGTGACGTGAGTGGGTGACAGGGCAATGGAAGCTCGCTCGTTGGCCGGTTATCGACATGTCGATGCCCGGTCGTGTTTGCCTAATGGGATGGAGCCGCTTTTTTCCATTATTAAATTGGACTACGCGGTGTAAACAGTTTTTCTTGTTTATAACAGGCCCGTTTAGTAATGGTCAATATGTTAGGTGACATTGAAGATCTAGTACAGCTGTGCCCAACACACATTATATTCTGAAAAAACTGACAAGAATTGAAATTTTTATTTGAAATAGCTTTAAAAGCATTAGAAATCGTCATATTCAATTTATTCTTTATTCTTCATAATAAAACTTTATTTTTTGTGTACAATATGTAACATAATAAATAATAATGATAAAATATTTATACATATATCAATACATATTTATATTTGATATTCGAATATTGATATAGGCTAAAAATAATATATATTTGATATTTCTTTTGTGTTCTCATCTAATACATATTAATTAGCAATACACAAATTTAAATTAGTTTTACTATTAATATCCATAAAAGATTTTCTTTTGAAAGCGTGTGACATTTACAGAAGAACAAATACTTGGTCGATATAACCATAATTATATTTTATATTTAGCTACTACTAGCCCCCGACTTCGCATAAAGTTGAAATTATCTAAAATCCGTTCTTAGCAGATGCTTAATTTAAAAAATTAAGCTACGTTCCAAATTTCAGCTTTCTAGACTTAGTAGCTTTGGTTGTGCGTTGATAGTCATGAGTGTAGGGTAGGTATAGATTATTTCATCTATTAAAAAAAATTAAATTTAAATTAAAAATTCACCCTCACATTGTTCAGTTCACAATATAAATATTTTACACTATAGATATTGTAGTTCAAATATATCGAAAAAACGTACTACTGATTAGAATAATTGCATTGAAAACATGACCGTAGAGCGCCACAATAGGCAGCGCTCAACGTCCGCTAAAGCGAGACAGCCGTAGTTCTGTTTGGTTGGCGCAGCTGTGCTAAGGACGGTCGTTGCCCCGCGGTCGGCCGCTGGTGAACCTCGAATCGCGCCTTTTATTTATACTCGTATTTGTCTCTCGCATGCTCATCGCTCTTCGACACTGTACGGAACAATTCCTACGGCCGGTTCGTCTTCCCAGTGATTAGTGGTTGATTGATGCGCATTTGATTATCGGCGAATATCGCTGTACCTACATGACGTTGGAAGCCTACGTAACCAGGTACTCATACTTTTAAATTTATTATAATAAAATAATAAGTTTGTTAAGATCAATTCAACTACGAAAAGATTATTCACTTCTAAAAAAAGTCTTTAATTAGTGATAGTAGGTATACTCTTATGCCAAATTTGCCATATAGGTACCTATAATGATTGTCTACTTAGGTACTTAAATAAAATACCTGTTTTTTTTTATTTAGGGAATGAATCCTTTCCGCAACAATATTTGTAACAAAAAAAAACTACAATTTATTTTAATTATTTTAAGTCTACAGCCCGTACGAAGTCGCGGCCACAGCTAGTTATGAAACAAAGTCGCTGTCCGCCGCTTCTCCGCTAACTTCTTCTAAAGCACTCAATGGACAAATATAATATTAATATTAAAACTAATTTAGTTAATTATTTAATTACTTTTTGACAAAACTTAGTTCAATTTTAACAAAGAAGTCAACATTCCATTCCTAATAAAAATGGTACGTCTGTTATTTTATTACGGCAGACAATAGGTAAGTATTATTGTTGTAAACAATGACAAATTACTCTAGTACATTGGCCTGCCATTGAAAATTTTATTGATAATTATTATCAACTTCTGGTTACATTATTTTAAATTTAATCTATACTTACATGATAAGGTTTTTTCCTACTTTTATGTGACTAAGTATAGACATGTTGTCCAGAATTTTTCCATTGTGAATGTCTTGTCTTATTGCGTGTGATTTTTGGGTGAGTTTCACATCATATTTTCTCTTTTAAACAACCTATAATTTTAGATAGGGTTTAACCTATGGTCAAACCATAGCTTAAAAAGTGAGAAACGCTTTGAAATGGTCCCTTTCCCTCCACCTTGCTATATTTTTAAATACATTTTAAATATTATATAATTCAAATGATGTAATTAATATTAATTAATGTACTTATAATTATTATCAAAAGATATAAACTATAACTTAATTAACTTAATACTAATAAATAAATAATATTCTGGTACAAAGATATTGTCTTAGGTTAGGTCAAGTGTAGAATAGGGCCTGAAGCACATGACCGCGCGGTACCGCACGGATCAAACACTTATACACTTTTGTAGAAATTGTACCGCGCGATCATGTGAAATCTAGCCTTAAGGTTCTACAATTATATTGTTATATCTTAGAATTTGATAAATACATATAATATAATATAATATAATATAATATAATATAATATAATATAATATAATATAATATAATATAATATAATATAATATAATATAATATAATATAATATAATATAATATAATATAATATAATATAATATAATATAATATAATATAATATAATATAATATATAATATAATAATCTTCACACATTCCACACAGCACCATCTAGTTCCACAATAAGCAACTACTAATGCTTGTATTTATTATGAATACCAAACAGTTGATATACTATATAGATTAAATAAATACATATTATAAATACAAAACATCCATGACTCAGGTACAAAGGTAAAATGTTATTACATAAACTTTGTCCATAGCGAGATTCGAACACGCGACCGTTTGGTTAACAGCAAGGGTTAAGACCAAACGTGTGTGTCGTGTAACCTATGTAAATTCATTTTTTTCTTTAGACATTAAACAGCGTGTCACTTGTACAAGTAAATGATTTACTAATTAGAGTTTCAATCGCAATAATGTTATTGTTAAACAAAACGTTCTTTGTCGATACTATTCGAAAACATTAAAATTCATATGCACTCATTGTATGTAATTAACCTTAATTATGTTTTAATTACATAATTGTGAAGGCATATTTGGTATTTTAACCGACATGATATGATGACATTGACTGATCGTAATATCTACTTACTTATGTATTTTTATAATATATATTTTGAAATCGAAGATGTTGATTTGAAATCAGCTGTAGACTATTGCCAACATCGATGATTGTCACATGCCTTTACAATCTCGTCAAACACATACTAAATACTTAATCTTCATAAATAAAAATCGACATGTGTATGTTATATTCCCTATGGACTTCAAAACCGCTCAATCGATTTTGGTTCGGTTTTCACATATGAAAAGACCAATAAACGAGCAAGGTTTGTGTATACAGGGCGACCCAAGACTATGCGACATGAAGGGAAAGTACCTTAAATTGCTGAAAGAAGACTTTATGTTATTTTTAAAAGTTAGTAATACTGCATTCAAAGATTTTCTAAAAATTACTTGCTTCGCCTGGGAATCGAACCGACTTAAATATAAAAAAAACCCGTATTTTTATGATGCCAATCGAAAGAATGGACAAAAAATAATAATGCTTCTGAAGTAACATAGTATCTAACGTAAAATGTTTGATTCAAATTTCAAGAATATTATTTATTGCCGACGACGACGTAATCTACGATATTTAAGGTACTTTCCCTTCATGTCGCATAGTCTTGGGACGCCCTTTAAAAATTAAGAAAAAAATGCTTCGCTAACTTCATCTAAACCACCCAGCGTATTTTGATACGGTTTTTAATAATGAAAAGAGTTGTATAGTTATATATACCTACATATATACGAGTAAGTTTTGTGTATATGATTCGCAGAAAATAATTGTTAAATATTAAACTCATAAGTGGAAAATAATTGGTTCATTCATCACCATTTAATTGTCAACTCCTCAATAAGAAGTTTGAAAGACGTATGTTGAAGAATATGCTTGGTTAAATTGTAGTCAGTTGCTGGTTAATATAGTCGGTAGTTAGTGTAAAACGACGCGTATTTTTCTAGAATATATTCAACGAAGTTTGAATATGAAAAGTTTGCACCTAAGAGTAATATTCCTGCTAATAATACTACGTGAGTGTTCAGAGTTAAAGTTACGCTCAAGTAAATTGTAGGTAACTTGTATCGTCAGATCGTCCCCCACCTGACCCTCACAGGATGCGAAACGTTCTTTCTTCCGAGATTCTCATTTGTGGGGCTCAATTAGTGCACTTGAACCCTCCAGAGGGGCCTTGTCTATTCAAGTGCTGATTGAGTGAGAGCTTGCTATCACAGACTTGTAAAAAGATTTTTTTATGCTTTAAAGAAAGCTAATTTTCTCGTATTTTCTATATTATAATTAAAAATTTAATTACCAAAAACAATTTATATGAATTAGTTTTTAAAAATATATTATTAGATAATAGCTGATGCCCGCAACTTCGTACTCGCTGTAGTTTTTTTGAAAATTGTACAGGAACCCAACATTTTTCCAGGATAAAAAGTGTTCAATATGTTAATCTAGGTAATCATCAATACATCAGTGAAAACCGTATTCAAATACGTCAATCCGTTTCTGTGATTAGCGTGCAAAAACGCATAGACAAACATACAAAAATTCCAAAAACTATTTTTTTGACCTCGATAACATGAAGTACAACGTTCACAAATAATTTTTTGAAAAAATATTTTATGTACAGACACGGATAGTTTAGGATTTTATTATAGGTACAGTAGATTACAAATGTTTTAATGACACTTCACTACTATTCAAATAGACACATTACAATATTATAGCTGTAAGAAAATTTAATTGCAATTAAGGCTAATTAATTGTAAATAAATTGCTTGCAGAATGTCCATGTGTCTTGTTAAATGTGTAAACAGAGTGATCGTTCGTTTATCAAACATTACATTTGTAACGGGTTCGATATCGGGCGGGAGGCGAGGTCCAGAGAAGTCATTGTCACGTAGCCAATGTATACAGTAACGATTGTGTCGGCCGTGTTTACGGACCTTATCAATAACACAGCTAAAGCTGACTCACACTCAATGATAAAATTTCACAAGCTATAACATAAATATCCTGCTGTATTTTTCAATACCAAGGTTACATTAGATTATATTTCTTGATGTACGTTCCTTTCCATCTTATACTCACTAAGTACAATTTTTTGTAGTTATTATGCGTTCATCCATTTGTTTAAAAATGTGAGTATAATAGTTTGTATGAAGAATTCTTTTAAAAAATATATAATTAATATGGAGTGAAACAAGAAGTTTTCAACTCTGTTTCAAAACAGAACTAAAGAATTTATTGCCTTGGCATAAAGTTGGCGATTCGCACATTTCGTACGAAATAAAATCGTGCGAAACAACTAAACTCTTAATACCAATGAAATTTGAATTAATTAAATTGAAAGCATTGAGGTACAAAACATTATAATATTTTTATTTTTTTAATACTTTACCGTGCCGTCCTTAAATTTTTGCCGGCCTTAAAGTTTAGTTCATAAATGTATGGGATATGATTCTAGTTGCACACGACACAGACACACGACCTAGGATGGTTAATAGGTAAGGTGCACAATATCATGCCGCATATTCTTGTGATATTTATATTATATCTGTAGATGTAACTCCGGCACATGATTGGGTTCAAGTTCGGGCAGGCGACAATGAACTTGGCCGGCCATGACTCATGCATGCCACACTCATCAACTGTTACGAAACCATAACATACACCGCATCTGTGCGAATGCAATCGCCAACTGTCAACGTTTCCAAGAACAATATTCACGTACACCACCTCGCCTTTTTATGTGAATTTCATACGTCATCAAACTGGGTGATAGATAAAATTAGACCGATTCCAATTTATACGATCCTTATTTAACGTAATTTTGCATATGATTTAATGATTTTGGTTAAATAAATATAAAATTTTCTATTTTGGCATCTAGTTGGTACATATTTTGGTTCTGTATATGTAGGTCTAGATCTATATTATACACTTACGCATCATAATTCCATAGTAAATATATTTTAACTTTAAAAAAATTAACTCAAAATTTGCATTAGAATTTGCAAAAATTATATTTGAAACCTTGCGTGAAAAATTAACCTATACAAATAGAAATAAAGCAATCGTCATCAAAATGAGCATAGTTTTTAGCAGTGAATTTAACAGAAAGACAGAAGAAATTAACAGACTCGTATAATTTATAATGTGAATATTTTGTATATATGAAGGTCGACAGGGACATTGATTTAATGGTAGGACTAAAAACCAAGAACACCAAGTGCGCTGTTGACTTTATTAGGTTAAATGATAATTAATAAGATCCTTGATATAATAAGATAGGACAGGTAATAGGACCTGGCATCCCTTACTTACTTAACGAAACAACAGCGCATATATAAATATATGGGTTGTTCCGTTCTCGTCCCATGAAAACTCATCCCAAATGTATAATAATAATACACCGTAGCCTTCGGTAAGTTGGTGCAGTGGTAACTGCCGTAAAACTGGGATACTTAGTTTTAATATGATGTTAAGATAATTTTGACATTGTTTGTTGTCGTAAACTGTCAGTGTTGACCGTGACATTGGGCCCTTCGTGATTTGCCCTCATGCGGCCAAGGTCTAAGGCGATATTATCTGAAATGTGTTCATGTAAATGCAGCTTGCATGCACTTGGGTTACCGACCGTAACTATCTACAGAATTGCTTAAAAGTATTAAAACCAGTGGTTTTCGTGACGTCGCCCGCAAGTGCCAAGGTTACACGAAAATATTGTAAATGTGTACACTCGGTTGCGTATTAGTAAACGCAAAATGTCTTGCAATACAATTTTTTTGGTGAATACCTACATAGACGTGTGCGTCATCCCATCCGGTATGCGAGGCGCCGCCGGTCGCTTATGGCAAAACAACTCTACATTTAAACCTCAAAATTTGTCCTACTTGCTTTGTCAAGCAAGTAAGCAGTGTCTTGTCGGGCAATCTGTGGATACTTCTAGCATTTAATATGTTAAAATTTTACCTTGCCCAAGTAACCTAGTGAGTTTATAAAGTTGCTCACTTTGAGGAGACTATATCAAATTTAAAAAATCAACTGCGCCATTCTGAGCAGATAAGTGATCTGTCTGCTGATCTCTTCAACAAAAATCTTTCCAGAAAATTTTCTAAATTCCTACTGTAAACTGTACTTCTGTTAGACGAAAATAGAATAGAGATATCGCATTCGTATAATTTTGTAATAAACGAACAAGACCTTGAATAGATATTGGCCTTTGTCTGTGTTTTGATAGTCTTATATTTTTGATAATAAAAATTAGCATTTTCAATGCATGGTATGTGATGCATTACAGCTTCTATATAATAAACATGTACTTAATGATAAAACAATTCACCATATTTTCTCATTTGTTAACAACATAAAAACATTGAAACAGTTTTTTCCCTACTTCCGAAATTATTGCGGACGAACTTCAGCGATCATTTTTTATAAATATCACTGTAAGTTTTCCTTGAAAATAAATAAATAAATAAATAAAATCATATTATAGTATACAGAGTTCGTTTAAAATATTGACTTTTATTTAATCTTATTACATGACAACGCGAGTTAAATTAGTTATAACAGGGAAGAGGATAGATCGGTGCGATAAAAAGTAGTTAAATGCAGCCATTATTCGGGTGTCGTTTACGATGTCTGCGGAGGCCCGAAACGGAGTCGATGTTGGCCGAAGACTCCCGAAGAGATGACAAGCAGGCGCTTTCCGTGGAACGCGGAAAACGACGGCACATGTTGAAAATACAAGTGGGCATTGACCCCGAACGCTGAATCTACAGCTGTTGCTGAATCTAACGCGCGCATCTCGTGATGCGTTTATTTATTTGACGTCGTATATTACATACATTCATCTCCTAGATCGCAGACACGGTAGTATTCTGAACGCACCATAAACGGCGGTTTCGTTTGAGACGTACACAATTACATTCTCTCGTACGTCTTCGTGTTTTCCGTTGCTCTCTTCAGTGTTTTATTGAAAAGTCTTATACATATATACTATTTAATAAATCCATCTGTAAATTATAAAAGAAATTGTCGTTATATTCCGTTAATATTCCCATAAATTAAACAACGAATTTTCACGCGGTTTTCCTAATATTTAGATACCTATGCTGCAACATTTGGAGCAGGTCTACCTAAATAATTATAGCAGCAAAAATAAATTGAAATATTAACAATAGCATATTTCTATAAATTATATCGAAAATGTCTAAATAAATATGATTCCACTTTTCCTTTTCCTGGCTTGACAATGAATATTTGCTGCTGGTTATAGGAGCCATTAGAATAACTACTAAATCCAAATCTTCTCAACAACAGCATCTTACACATCTTAACTATCTGTTAACTTACACAGCCTGTAGATCCTATAGTATCGATCGTAGAGTAAAAATGAATATATCCAAATTTGTAGAAAATTTTATGTAGAAACTTTTGTCAGAAGTAATCATAATGCTATTCGTAGAGATATTCACAATATGAGTAAAAACCTAAAAAAAAGGTACCTTCAACCTCCATCTACACCCTCAGGATTTTTAGTATGTTCATCTGGATACCGTAAAGTACCAATTTTTAAAACTACACGAATCATTTCCCCTGATTGCCCATATTCGGCTTAATTTGACTACTAGATATATACTTTCAGAATATGGGTGATAATACTTTAGAAAAATCGACATATTGTAATCTATCATCAATGGGATTTTATTTAAGTATGTATTCTCATTCTAACGTGAAAAAATTAATGTATGTATTTTATTTGTTTTGTTATCTTAATATGTATTCGTGAGTGTCATGTGTATGCAAATAAATGTTTTCTATTTCTATTCGTATATGCATGAGATATGTATGCGTTTGCATGTTAGCTTATGTTAGTCAAAATTCAATTGAGTCGGATATTTATTAAAACATATTATTCTTTAGGCAGTTACGTATGTGTAAGACTGGATCGGGTCGTCTAATGTACTATTTCTGGAAAGATGTCTGTCTGCACGTCTATCAGATGTTCTAATAACAACAAATCTTTGTTGTTATAGTAGTTTTACTAGCGACCTGCTGCCGGCTTCGCACGGGTGCAATTTTTTCTGCTAAATGTATGTAATATTCCTCGTTTAAAGCTCTTTCTTTTAATGAAAACCGCATGAAAATCCGTTCAGCAGTTTTTGAGATCAATGTTTTTTAACACATAATAAGGATTATTAAATCCGATTTGATAACAATTGGAATTGAACAGGAAGATTGAAATTGTTTTTAGAGACAGCTTATATAATCAGTTTAAAAGGCAATTGGCAAGCTGAATCCACAAAGTTTAATACCGATAACAGTTGAAGGGGTGCTCATATATTGTTATTGTAGAAGTATTTTAGTATTGATTCAATACAAAAAGATTCACAATAAATAGTATTTTTTATGACAACATTTTTGCCCTGTTGTATGAGTACAGAGTATAAAAAAGTTTTTATTAAAAAAACCCACTAAAATCGAGTTATTGGAAATGAAAATTTTACTCTCCAAATCAAGT
The DNA here is from genome assembly GCA_944738685.1 of Synanthedon myopaeformis. Taxonomy (NCBI): domain Eukaryota; kingdom Metazoa; phylum Arthropoda; class Insecta; order Lepidoptera; family Sesiidae; genus Synanthedon; species Synanthedon myopaeformis. The sequence goes on along the minus strand of OX122918.1, from coordinate 3,377,577 downwards.
CCGGGAGATTTAAATAAAATTTAAAGCTGGATTAAATTTAACGCAAGCTTAAACCAACCGAGCGGTCGCGACACGCACTTGACAAATATATGGAAACGACGCATTAAATGAAAAAAATGTATGTTTCAGTGACGATGGAAACATTTTTCAACCTTTCTTGTTTAACGCTCTTTCCATTAGTGAAAACCGCATGAAAATCCTTTCGGTAGTTTTTGAAATTACCGCGAACGTAGAGACAAACAGACGCGGCAGGGGACTGTTATATTATATGTACGGATTAGTAGAATATACTGACTTATTCGAGTCTGTTAGTTGAGTGGATAAAGAATTAACCCTCTAACGAAAGGGTTGTAACAGGTACCAGAACGGATTCTATTCTGGTAAGGTCGACAATATAAAGACTTAATTTTTTTTTTATTTGAGGCTAAAACTTTAGTACTCTATACAGTACTCCGGTATCGACTCAGTAAAATCTTTGTGCTGACTGTAGTAATATTATATTTTTATAAATGTTCCATTATTTCTTTTTATAGTTAAGAGCCTAATGCAATAGAGATATAACACATATAAGAACTCGTTCAAAGATTGTAATCATGTCAGTAGTTTGAACTAAACACTCAATTTGTACCACACCCGGAAATTCTTCAAGATATTTTTTCCTTTTTTGTATATATAGTTTTCTGTGTTACAAATCGAGCACAAGCATAATCAGTGAAACTTGTTTCTCTCTCTTTAAATCCAGTTTCCATGATGTAATGTTCCATGATGTATTGACAATATGTGCGCATTATTTGCGAGTAATTAGCTATATTGCCGTGCTTTACTCTAAGTAGGTACCATCAAAAGATTTAAAATTAATTAGAATTTAAATAAATTCGGTTTTTACTTATGGAAAGAGGGATAGTCACGATAAAAATTGCACTGCGGGCGAAGCCGAGAGCGGGTCACCAGCATTGTAATATTCAATGAAAAGAAAAATATACTCAGTACTAATATAAAAAGCTTGCGTCTAACCGCTCATGGTGTCCACAGTACTGAAAATTTTGACATTCAACTACATTCACTATGAAAGCTTGAAAGCTTGACTAAAAACATCTATTAGTGACTAACAAATTAAACATTTTTTTGCTAAAAATATCAGCGCACTTGCAGCACCTGTGGCTTTACTTGTACAGGCGACTGTAACCACTTACCTTCAAGTGGACCGTCAGCCAGTATGATAACTTTAACATTAAAAAATGATTCTCACAAAGTCACAAGTGGCCAGCCATAAATGTTTCGTTGAATATAAAACATTTTACTGCGAGTCATAAACCGATTTGCGGCGTCAACAGTTAATATGGTCGTATTGTTGTATTTAATTTATGAACGTTACTTTTAAATTTGTTCGGATTTTTTTTTTTCACTTTTAAATACGGCAAAGGAAAACATCGTTTAATTTTCTTCAATTAGTATGAGTCATTTTGTCAATCCGACTCCGGCTTGGCATAGAAGCAGTTCATATTTAGTAGATGAACACGTATTAGAATTCATAATAATATTATAAATGTGTAAGTTTGTATTTTTGGATGTTGGATGTTTAGATGTTGTCAAAAACGGCTGATCGTATTTGGATGTAATAGGATAGTTTATTACCTGGATTAACATATGTAGGATATTTTTATCCAAAAAAAAAAAAATTAGGCTCACAGCTACTGTTTAATATAAATAAAAGCTTACACATAATGAAATCACTTGACGAAATACGATAGCGATTTTTTAAAGTTCTCACTCGTCGGATGCAGTTTAAAATTAAAAGGATGCGTAAACGCATCCCAAATGCTCACTTAGTCACTTCGTTAAATTTGGAAGGAGTTTTTTCTTTTATGTTTAAACCGACGTCAAATTCCGGTGGCAATGCCTTAGCGACTAATTTGTTTTGAATTGGAATGATTTGTGTTGTCCACTAATTGCGTTTGTTTTGTTGCTCTCACAGCCCGCACGCGAGTCTTGTGCGATTTTATAACTCCGTATAGGATTGTCATGTAAAAAAGGCGATTCGTGTAATGATTTTATCTGAAATGGTTACTTAATAGAAAAGTTACTACTAGGAAGTTTCGAATCGGTTGTAATAATAGCTAATCGGTTGTAATAAGTCAATCTTATTAATTAATATTATAAATGCAAAGTTTGTGAGGGTGTATAATTGTTACTCATTCATAATAATATTTGGTAAATTTGATACAGATAGTTTTTTTTTATCTGGATTAACATATAGGATACTTTTTATTCTGTAAAAATGTTAGGTTCCCGAGAGATGTAAAAACTTAGTGGACTCTATTTTGTTTAAAATAGTTTATATTATAATAATTACAACAAAGGAAGTCATTTCATGAATTTCACGTCATGTGATATTAAAACCTTATAATTTTATCGTTTTTTATTTCAAAATGAACAAATCGTAATTTAATTGAAGTCGCGTTCCTAATTAAATAAATTTTTTATTTGGCAATTATTTCATCAAAATAAAAAAAAATAGCAAAGAAAAAATTGGTCAGGATTGAGTCTGTCGATTTTGGTCATAGATAAATAGATATCGGTCATATCTAAGAAAGAATATTGGAATTTTTCAAAATCCTTTCTTAGCAGATGCTTACTGCTTACGTTACAAAAATAAAGCTATGTTCCAATTTTCAGCTTTCTAGATGTGCATGCTTTTTGCTGTGCGGTTATTGTCAGTCAGGACAAACGATTTTCTAAGCACCTAGGTATGTATACTTATAGATATGTGTTCTATTTTGGAGGTCATTAAACTGTGCGTTGTCAATGTCAGGAATTAGAAGCGTGCGGGTCCGAAATTCGGCAAGAAACAGGGGTGCTACTGGTACGGGGTAGCAGGGTTCTTATTGGTACGGGGTAGCAGGGTGCAACACCGGGGTAACGACCGAATCGGGGTCGTCGAACGGCGCCACGCGGCCGCGCGACTGGGATATCCGATTGATTGGAGCGGGACAGAGCTATTCCTCCACACCCTTACGATATAACAACCCCCGCACCTAATAGGGGAAATAGCACTTTGCCACATAACAAATAAGGTGAGATTTTGTTTGGTATTTTATTCGACGGCGGAACATTTAGACTCGCGGCTTTCAGCTACGCACACACGGCCGTTAAGGGAAGTAGTTTTGCTCAAAATATTGATTTTTCTTCGGGGCCTTGTGGCCGCGTGGTGTTTCATTGTGTGCGTGCGGTGTACGCTGGTGTGCGTGTATATCTATTTTGGTTAGAGCACGTGGTCGATGTTGTTGCTTGTTGACGAGTTTTTTTTTTTCTGGCGGCCCGAGTAATTGCATTACATCATTGACGATCAATCAAATTCTATCGGTAATACTGATTTTATATTACATATAAATATTATTTAACTCTAAATGATATAAGACTAAATCGCTAGTCGTCTGTCCATATTAGTTTTTATTTAAAGGTTTTTGATGCAGTTTTCGCTATATCTTTTGAGAATACGTACAATACGTGACGATTCAATTTATAAATAATAAATACATTTCAATTTGATGATTACTTTTTCAAGAATTTAATCAATACTTTTGGCTTTTCCTCAATTTACTTTGCCATATTAAATGAGAATAAAATTGGCATTTTTTCAATGCTGGGTAACAAGTAAATTTAAAGTCACATTTTTATTTTTCATTAAAACTAATGGAGTACATACTCTATTTAATATTTTTAAATACTTTTTAGTAATTATTTAATATTTCCTTAGTGTATTTAATACATATAATACTTTTTTTTGCAAATTTACCATTTGCTTTTAGTATGTATTTAATTTGGCCACATTGGTAGTACATCTGAAAATCGACTATAATATTTAAGAATTTGCCAACTATAGTTATCGTCTTTTCAGCTGTAGGACATTCCCTGTTGGACATAGCTCCTATAGCAAAAGCAGCTGGATACAGGCTTATAGTTTATACATTTAATAAATTTAAGAAATACGGTTATGTTAACTGTCAAACTAACAATTCCTTGAGTAAGGGTGATATATTAAAATATACTACTCCTGGTAATAAATGTTTATATAAAATTTCATCAAAATCGTTAAAAATATAGCAGATACCTTAGAAATTATATAATATTAGTATGGACATACATATTATGTCTTATATACATAGATGTCAAGCTATATCTGGCTAATGAAAACTAAGACTTACTTATGTAAAACAATATGCAATAACAAAACAAAGCAACTTTCATAACACTCAAAGTTCAGTGGACAGAACTGAAGAAGACCATATCTCCTTACAAACATCTTCGTACACAATACTAAGTACTAAAATTCTATAAGTAAGTATGTTTATATGTGTGTACTATGGACGTTTAAATATAGTTATCGGTTGCACACAGAGCCGGTTCCAGGACTCACGCACACATAGAAACAACTTTACCCTTGATTTTGCCAGCTCAAGGTCTCTACCCTCCGCAGACACTCTCTCGCACCCCCATAGTCCCGCATAAGTCCGTCCCCCTCTAAAGTGCGGATAACGCCGAAATTCACCGACCAGGAGCCAGGGTCGACGACCGGGGACGACATACGTATTGGTAAATAAACATTGATGTAGATAGCATTACATAATGTACACCTATTGCATGTTTTGATTTGGCTGCATCAAATATTTCGTTATGCCTTATCACTCTCCCCGGTGTAACCTATCGATTTTTCTCCATTATTACAAGTAGCACGTGTCTACGGACAGATAAATATACTTCCGCACTCAAAGTGCTAATAATATAGAACGTATAGACTAGATTTTGCTTACCTATGTCTTTAACATAGGGTGTACAAGTTAATTTTATAGAAATACTTGAGTGGTGAAAAAGTAATATACTGACAAACAGACATAATTATTTTTATAATATTAAAATGAGAAAATAATTTATACGTAAATAGGTACGTGTTTAAACTAAGCATTTAAAAACAACACCAAATTTGTTATTTATAATAAATAAATAAATATTTATAAAAATAAAGTACCTACTTAATTTGCACTGTTCAAAAGTACTAAATTTGTTTGGTTAATAAGGGTTTTTTTTAAATAAAAATAAAAACATTATTATATTTAACCCAAATAAGTCGGAGTTCGAACTGACAATACAAAAATCAAAATTAGATTGGAACTACCAATTGCAAACTTAAAACTAACGGTGTTTGGTATTTACTAAAGGAGATTCATATAAAATTAACACTATAATTTTTTAAGGTATACAATTATGTAAAATAAATGTGTAAGAAGTATTTTGAACATAGGTAATTTTGCGATTGGTCCCCATTTTTTAAGTAAGTACAAATTTTACTTTACCAGACCAGTTTTTACGTGGTATATACATAGATAATTCAAACTATTTCTATACAAAATTTTATCACAATCGCTTTTTCGGATTTCAGACCTATCATGAATCATGCTGTCCCTGCATTCGGTAGCCAATAATGACATCATGACATCGCAATACCTACATATGTTTTGGTAACATTATTCACTCGAGCCATCGATCGCTTGGAAACATTATAACGCTCTTTGTTAAAAATCATTGCTTAAATATAAATGTTCAATGTAACTAATATTAAAATGAAATTTACTACACAAAAGCTTATAAACAAAAAATATGTTGAAAACTTTGACATTACCATACAGACCATCACCATAATTAAAATTTGTGAAGATCTCTATTAAAAAATTATGAACTCGGAGTTGAAAATTTGGCTAATACGGTAATCATATTAATTTGTATATAATTTATAATTGAAAGAGTATACGTATAGGAAAAATTCATTATCTAGCCGATAGAGTTATACATTCGATGGGATATAGTAGCGGGAGCGCAGAGTTTGATTACATGAAGGTGGCAGGTTTATTCCCAGTGCATAGGAGACGGGGTGTGTCCCGACCTACCCTCCAGAACCTACGCCAACACTGCAACGATGCACCCTCGCCATCTAGATATCTAGATGTCTGAGTCTGGACACTACACCCGCACCTCACACACACATGCGCCTCCGCTACGCTGTTGTGTGAGGCGTGCATGTGTGCAGGCGTTGACATTGCATTTATTTTATGTTCTCAACTTAACTACAGATGGATATAATCGAATATGTTTTATCACTGTGGTATAACAGCCCTGTTGTGCGAGAGTAAGTGCCGTCAGAGCCCGTAACTATTAGACTTGTTTTTAAATACAACATTAGCTACATACTATCAAAAGCAACTTAAACAGACTTACACAGATTGCTTTTTTATTATATAATTTTGTAGTTTAAATGGAAGAAGACTTCATTGTGAGTCTCTATTATCATAGAATATATATTTTTCTTAATATAAATCTATCAGTCTAACTGTAGACCGTTATTTTAACAAATCAAACATACGAGTATTTAATGTTAAAAGGCAATATTAGTTTTGTTCGTATCTAAACATTGTTAGACATTCTCAAGAAAATTTTCTCTAGAAAATTCTTTATTTCAACCATCAAATATCGAAAATAATCCTAAGCAACTCAGATTGTACAGCTGTTTTGTTTTGAAATCATAAAGAAAAAATGTGGATAAGAAATTGGGCATGCTTTCAAACATTCGCGCATTTCCTAATCGGACCCTATAGTATACTCGTAAAAGTAAGAGCCTCTTTCACCAACTACAAGTAAAGTGTTGATTTGTTACTTTTAGAAATAATTTTATGTTTTATTAAATTATGCACTAAGTTTACTGTATCCTTCGATAGGCGAATTTTTTTATTTTCTTTTTAATGTTTGGGACTTTTACCGTACAAACAATCAGCTCCATCATTCCCCGTGACTGGTGACTTTAAATGGTGGTTAGCCTACTTGACACTTTACTCAGAGATGATGAAAGAGGCTCTAAGGTCCGCAAACCTTCCAATTTAATTTTTCTTTCTTAAAATTTTATAACATAAAAAGAAGTTTCCAAAAGCCTTGTTTTGTTATTTCTTATTTTATCTAAAAAATGACTTTACATTATATTTTAGCGTTTATTTATTGTTTGAACAATATTTTTTAATATCAATCTCACACTAATCTTATATTAATCTAATCTTGGGGGAAAATTACATCGCACTTAAACCGAAACTACGACGGAGGTTATGCGATCGATATATTTTATAAAATAATAATGTTTATATTATTGGCTCTTGAAATTCAACAACATGCAAATATGTTATAAAACATAAAAAAAAATTATTTATATTTTTTAAACTCAACCAACTGAAATAGACGTCACTGTATACAAATTGAAAGCAAACAAAGCAATATGAAAATTCGTTTGAACTCGGTTTGAATGTGCTTGTGCGAGACCTACCCCAACAAATCTGAGTGCTTCTGCACCCACAGCTAGCCTTCGTTGTGTGCCTAGAGCCGGCGAATGCACTAGACAGCCGCTCACACACACAGACGATATTACGTATACTTCAATTACGCCATCGAGAGGGTGCTTTGTCCCATGGATTCTTTATTTAATACATTTGTGTCAACTGCAAGTGGCTTCCAATTTCAACTCTATTATAATTTTGACAGTACATTGTGAATTTACACAAGTGAATCCGAGTGTGAAAGGTAATAAATAATAAAAATCTTTTAATTCCATCGATTAATATGAAATTTTGCATACATGTTGTTAGGGATACAGAAGAGGACATAGGGTACTTTTTATCTAAAAAAAGTACTGTTCACGAGAGATCATCTAAAAATAAAAAATAGAAAAAAATATATATTTATGAGTAGGTATACAAAAATTTTGTGTTTGACAAAAAATGTATGAGCAATAATGTGTTATTTAAATTTATTTAGTATTCAGAGCCTGAGAAAAGGGAACACGGAGGAAGTCGCGGACAAACGCTAGTGTAATATAAAAAATATGTGACACTGTCTCTCCACTTTTGTGGAAGCTCTCGCCAAAACTCGTTATAATAAGAAATTGATACTTCCAAAAGAAAATATAAGCATATTATTTCCTCTAGAAGGGGTTATCTACTATGATATATTGCTACTATCTTCCGCAACCAGTTGCAAACTAATAGTAAAAAAAAAATGTTCTAACGATGAAAATAATGGACCCTTAACAACTCTTATTTATAAAATTCCAAATACTTATAGAAGTGCCTAAAAAAATAGACGTTGATAATCAAATATGTGCCAAGAGAGCTGATTGTTAATATAACTGTCAGAATACAAACAAATACAAACAAAAAATGTAAAAATATATTTCCTTGTTTGTTGTATGTACCTACATTTAGCTACGGAGCGATTATAAATCTACCAATGCGACCAACATCTAAAATAGTATTATGTAAAATATCAATGGCTACGAGACAAAATCTATTTCGTAATTATTTATAAGTTTGTCATAGTTTCACAGTTTGTTTTTTAAATAGATGTAATTATTTTATTACAAAACGTAAAAGTACAAAGGTCAACTGAAACCAGCGACATCTAACGACGAAGGGCAGAAAACTGTTAATTCAGCTTCTTGTTGATAGATGGCGCTCAAAGGTGAGCGAATACATTATTTAATATTTTCATATCAGAAATTAATGGTTAGATTTATAGTATAGTTAAAAAAAAAGTTTTACGTTGATTTTAATAACTATTTCACTAAAGATAAATTGTAATATCTACGTAATGCTTTATAAGCACACGTTACTAACGTTAAATTTGTGATTTAAAAAGCTTTGATAGTATTTCACATTTAATTTTTTATTCATTCATAGTGTAATAAGAAAAATATATCTGAGAATGCAACTTTAAACCTAAATTAATTTGCTAGTAAAATCCACACACATTATCAATTGCTGTTTTATAGGAGTGAGTAACATCCAATCCTTTGACTCCGTCATGAAATTAAAGATGATTTTGATTGAAATTCTATGATTGAAATAATATATTTTAATGCTTTCATTATTTGGATGGTCATTATTTTAGCTCCAAAAAAGTATAATATATTTATTTATCGCAAATCGCTTTATCGAATACACATCGATGCCAATACACCATAAAAATATCTTATTAACCTCAAAATTAACGTTGAAATTTGTTGGCGATATCTAAGCTAAGTATTGCTATTTATAAGCAAAATTTGCGTACTTATATATATTTTCATTTGATGATTGATTCATTTGATGTCAAATGATTGACAAATTTGAAAAAAGTAATTTTTATTTTGAAAATTGTTACAATAAAGATCGTATAACCATTCGTATACCAATGAAATATTGCAGTAGGTAATATGACAGTCCATGACAATAAGAAACAGAGAAAGTTCTTTTTAAAAGAGTTATTAGTTAAAGACTGTCGCTTCATGTTCCTGTTAAAGCTATTTAGATGAGTAGGTTTCTAAGAATTGCCGCATCCTATGATTGTGTGTTAACCATCATGCCGGATGATGACTAATTATTTTTTGGCAAATTGCCAGTCTGAAACTCGTATTTAGGACATCTCATGTCCCCTTTTTGCATCAAACAAAACAATTTTCAAAGGTTAACATGCACACTTTGTACATGAGTTTATATTTTACCTAGACTTAGACACGTGTGAAAAACTTTTAATTTAAGTTTAATTATTTTATGTTCGTTAATGATCTAGATCTGACAAAGGATATAGATAAGGTATGTTTAGAGAAATGGGCTCTGGCATGAACCGTACCACAAAGAGTAGCATGTGCCCGCCTAAATTTACATTAAAGAATTTTATTTTTCTAATCTCTACCAGTGAAAAGTGTTGTTTAAAGTAGGGTATGGCGTGGTTGCATAAACGAAAAACTTCCTTCAGTAAATATGTCGTAATTCTTGTAAACAAGTGTTGCAGAGTCACCATCTATCTATCATGATAACCCCATTTCTATAGGAGGGAGACGTGTTGCTTTTTTCATGACGAAATTATAACAGACATTCCAAGGAAAACTTTCATACGTATAGTTATGTGAACTTTGTGGAAACTGTTCTTAGTGCACAAACCAGATTAGTTTTTATCAAAGAGTTTTTAAATAGTTTTAATCATACTAATCACACACATATTTTGTAAAGAACCATGTATGTGTATGGAATGTGAATGCAAAGAGATTTTGAGCGTTGGTTGTTTGGTAAATCGGTGTAAGCCTATCTAACAAACAACCGGAAGAAAATGCAAGAAGATTTCTACTGTAAGAAAATGTTCGTTTATACAAACAGTAAAATTTACTTTGCAAAAATTACAGGAACTATAATTTTATTAGAAACTCTAACGCCAACCAATCTAATTCTCCGAACATGGCTCTTTCTGAATATCCTATATTTTTCTCCATATTGACATCCTTTTAATAGGACTTTTTTCTATTATATTTTCCATGTAGCCTTTGATAACGCCTTCAGTAACTTTATCGACCCTCGCACTATTGTTTTTTTTTTTATGACGGTACGAGTAATATTATCTTTTTGTTATCTAATCCTCAAATGTGAGTTTGTTTGTTTGTTACGCTTTTAAGGCTTAACTTCGCAATCGATTATCATGAAATTTTGCATACACATTGTCAGGGATAAGGTACAGGAAAGGACAAAGGGGTACCTTTTATCCAGAAAAAAGTACCAATCTCGAGAGATCATCAAAAAGAAAAAAGAAAAATTAACTTTTGACAAAAACAATGAGCAATAATGAATAAATGGTTTAATGCCTGAAAAAGGGCACAGTCGAAGTTGCGGGCAAAAGTATACTAATATATTGATACAGAAGCAAAAGTATCAATATATTATTATGAAATTGTCAAAAGTGTGAAATTTCCTTGAGTTCATACTTTGATTTTAAAATATTACATTCTTTTTACCAAAAAAAAAAAAAAATGTTTTATCTGTTGTGATTGTGATATTTTATTAAGGAATATCATAATTAATTAAAACAAGTATCTATTAAGTACTGCGTTGGTACACATACACACGTACTCTTATTTCATACTATTAGAATTCTACTCTGTAAGACTGTCGTTAACAGTTACTGCAGCGAGACCGGAATCCCAGTTGATGACTGGGTACTAGAAACCTAGTCCAAAAAATGCATGAACATTTAAATAAACGTTTTTAATGATAATGTAAGAATAATTGTGCGCAATAGCGATACGGTACGATGCGATATAACAATTCGGCAATGAGTTATTTAGGGTACTCGGGTTCGCGCGGAGTTCTAGGACAGGCTGTCGTAACGCGACCAGTAAATTCGTTTATCGTTGCTATCCGCATCAAGTGCCTGTAATGTACTCACCCAAATTCGACCCAGTCTCTATACACAAGTAACCTCCTTAACGTACACTGGCTTCTGTGACGAATCACAATTTACATTTAAAAAATAACACATTTTTATTATAGGTACTTTTTGTTATTGGTTTAACACAATGGTTAACAATAGAAAATAAACCAATTGCTTACCATACGAAGACCTGTTAGATTATCCTTATTATAAAACAAATCCTCCGGCGCGTCTGTCTGTATGTTAGCGATGATCTCAAAAACTAATGAACGGATTTTCATGCGGTTTTCACTAATGGAAAGAGCATTAGACGAGGAAGGTTTATATATAAATTTCAGAAAAATATTGCACCCGTGCAAAGTCACGAGCGGGTTGACAGTTATTGTATAAATACATTTTTATGTAACTGTCGGAAGTCTGACAGCCCACTAGAGCCAGCCACTGGCTACCGTCGCCCTATAGGTGGTGCAAATGCGCTGCCAATCATAGTAGGATTAAGGATAAGGAATTAGGAAGGCATAGGGAAATGGGCTCTGAAATCCGTTCATTACTCGTCGAAACAAAAAAGCACATATTCACACTTACTTAGCTTAGAACTTGCAAGTGCCTTAGTAGGATAAAGAATAAGGTATTAGAAGCATCGATGTAGAAGGGAAACTCTGGCGTCCGTTAATCACTTACCCAAAAATAACAGTACAAATGCCGTCATTGCACTGTGGCTTTTTGGAAGGATTTGACTGCGATGACTGAATTTATGACGGCGAAACGCATTGCGCCCTACTACTATAACACATGAATTTAAGCCTAATTAGCCATAAAGATGGCTAAATGATTTCGTTAAGAATTTATCAAGGGCGAGTACACAACCCACCGCCGCTTAAACACGCGCGAAGGGAGATGGAATGTTCGAGAAAAATTGGTTATGTGGTGTTAGGTCGTCGTGTTACTTTGTCATAATAAAAATACTCTACGGCATTTAGTAATCATAATAAGTATATACTTAATTATTATTAGTCATTATTAGTAGACCATATTACGTAGTTAATTTAAAAAAAAACATACAAAATGTCAAAAGTTAAAATAACATTTTTATTTATGTAATTATAATAGCTGAAACTTTTTAGTTCAATTTCATAACGTTGATTCAAGGAATGATTCTAGCTAATATTTTAAGCCGTTATTTCTATCCTATTTATTAATATTATAATAGCGAGAGTTTGTATGTTTGTTACCACAGATCTCAACTACTGCCAATATACTCATATACTCGAATATAGTCTTTGGTTGTCATCACGCAAAAACGGCTGAACGGATTTGGATGAAATTTGGCACACAGATGCAATATTACTTGGAATAACTTACAGGATACTTTTTAACCAGGAAAAATGTTAGGTCCCGAGGAAATGTCTAAAAATATAAAAAATTCGGCGTCACCGTCATACAAGGGATAAAAATGTCGGTTTAGTAGAGGTTTCCACAATTTTGTTAAAATGTCATGCATTTCTCAGGTGTTCTATTTTTTTATATATTTCAAAAAATATAGTGATAGGTATATTATATATTTTTATTTTTCGGACGAAGTCGCTGGCACCAGCTTGTATAATATAATCAATCTATGCAATTCTCTACAATTCTCAAAATACAACATAGAAAGTCAAAACTCCTCCTCTATTTGCCTTTCTGAAGGCTAAATTTTAACAGTCTCTCAAGACAGACTTCACTTCAGTCAGGTCTTAATCAAAAGCCAATGAAACATGATCAACCCGTTCACCCATCTCTCATTTAAGTGCGAATTAATAATATGATTTATGTACCGAATGCATTTAACTCTTGTTATTACCACTAGTAGATGCAATATATGAGCCTAATAGAAATAGAAAAGTTATTTATGTGTGCGACAAATGCACTTGTAGTTGTAATGTGTGCAATAAATACTTCATGTGCTCCCTCTCTTTCCTTCTCGACATTTCACTGATAGCTATGGCCTTGTCTAGTCGCATCTAATGCTGGCATTAGTCTGTTTACACTGCAAAAGGTACTTGCGCGAGTCACTCGAACGTTAACTGTAATTCATTAAAACAAATATGACCTTATATGATAATTTCTTATTTGTACAATAACGTATACGGACTGGCACAATTTTTATATTTTTTTTATTGTCAATAATTCTGTATGTAAAATAGGAACTTTATGTTTAAACAGGTGATGGTATTTCTTAAGCTATTAAAGTAATTGTTTGTAAGGAAGTATGACAGTTTTTAATATGTTTTCAATTAATGTATTTTTGTCTTGTTTCAGGTAAGTCTTCTTCGCAACAGGTCGCTTAGGTCGCTTTAAGTCCAAAGTAAGTTACCTAAGAAAAATACTGTACTAATTTTAAGAGTTCTAACGCTTTAGGTGTGAAGACTTAATGTTTAAATTATTAATTATGTCGTGTATCAAATGTGCTGTTTAATTACAATTGAACTACTAAATCATTAGTAATCATTAGTATTAAAGTAGCAAATGCGTGTGAAAACTGTCTTTGTCGGCTGTTTTGACAGTCACTTGTCTAATCTGCTTGTACAAGTGCACTAAGCTATGTAAACACGCCCAATGTCCCTGTAGCGAGTGTTGACTGAGCCGGAGTGTTGACCGGTATGTAGGTTACACTGCGCGAACCGGCGAGCGCCCTGCGCCCGCCCCTCAACCCGCTTCGCTCCCTACAACGCGCGACTACCTTCTATGTTTCATACTTTCAATAAGGAGCGCTAATGCATTGCCTGACATGAATGGACTCTGAAATTTGAGAGCCATCCTTTTACAGAAAGCTCCTTTATCATGCCCTTAAAAAGGAAACAATTATTAACTCAAATTTCTTATCCTTTTATTCTATTTTTTTCTTAACCTTACCAGGTTATTAAAGATTTTTTATTATTATTAAAAAATTATTCAAAAGTTTTTCGTTATTATTTTTGTATAGGTATGATCTAGAAAAATTCCATACCAAGTATTTAAAAATTTCATATATTTAAGATTTTTAACATTTACAATATTCATTGATAAAGTTATGTAACATACATTTATGACATCCGGTCATAAGAGAAGAATTTTGCGTAGAATTAATTTTTTTAAAGTAGGTAAAACTAATATTACAGTCATTATTTAGTAATATTGTGAACAATTGGGATTAAATTTAAATTTTACTATGTATATAAAAGATTTGTCAGAAGATTTGTCAAATACCGAAGTAACGCTTAAGTGTCGGTTGGTTATTTGCGGCCAGTTACATTGAGAGTGACGGCAAAGCGGCAAGCCATATTAGTTGATCTATTATTGGATGTAAGACTATATAGTTTATGTATGTATTGTATTTATACCATTTGCCTCCACTGTGGTCACTGGGGCAAGTTCGCTTTCATCTGGTAAATGTCTTAAAAAAATCGGGCAAGTTCGTGTTCAAAATCGCTCGCCGCGTTCCAACGCTCCATAAATCAAACGAAGGCGAGTCTAATTTAAGAGTTATCAAGTTTTTTTTTACAGATTTTTATATTTCAAAAATTACGTATTAACAGTTGATTTAAATAAATATGTTTCTGTGGTTTTTACTTACAAATTGTATGTAATTACCTATTTCAAAGTATTTATTTGTATTAAGCGATATTGTTTGAAGGGAAGTGTGATACTCTAGTAATAGTGTAATACATAGGTACTAATGCAAACCTGTCCGAAGATATTTTTTTAAATATACACCAGCATCAATAGTTGATGATGGGATCTAACTTTCACAGGTTCGATTGATGTAAAATTTGGTATACTGTTACTTTGGTGGTATTTCCATGACATGGTAACCTTGATCTAATGCTGCAGCCTTATCTAGTCTGCGGGGTATCTAACTCCTCAGCAACTTAAAACCCGCCGCCGACTCGAGAACTTAAAAGTATATACTCGTACCTACCATATAATGCTGTTAAGGTGAAGGCGGCAACTTACTATAAATTGGACCTTAAGAAAAGTAAATGGTATTTTGCGGTAACAAAAAAGAATAAAACCGCAATCCCCTATGTGGTTTTATATTAATATCATTTTCATATGTTTATCCTTATAGTTTACTATCATTATGTACTCGATAACAGGTAGGTAGAGGCGTCGCGGGCATGATAAGAAGTGACCATCAAATTAGGAGATCATCAACCGACCATGACTCTGTTTATGACACACATTTGTACAGATAACAATCTCGAAGACCGAAAAAGAAGGTTTTTGCGATAAGATGACACCAAAAGTAGACAAAGAAATTGCAAATTTCTTTTGTCGTTGTATGCACTTAGGTGCGTATCGCATTTTAAATGTAGAACGAAATACCTGCAGTTCGGGCGCATTTTAGTGAAAGTACGTTAAACACAACAACCAAGGTTCTAGCACCAGCGCTACTTGTGTTATAACGATGTCCTGCGTCCGATTTGTACTCTGTGGTCGCCGGTCAGTTCTAATCATATAAATCTGGTACAAGTCAATGAATAGACGTCAAACAAGTTGTCGAGGTCAATGTAATTCATTCGACTGTGGCAGTGAAGATGTTTAGTAATATTTAGTCATTATTTAGTACATAATGTTATGTTTTGTTTCAGCGTAATGTACTAAGTCTGGCTTCAGGAAATTGTGCCAAATTTATTATCATATGAAAACAGAGATAGGAAATTGATAAGTAATTTGTTACTTGAGAAGTGTTTTATTTAAGGAATTTAATATTTCTTTCACAGAACAGTCTATGTTGACACCTCCTAACCTTTAAACATTGACCCATTCTTGCAACACAAGGATATACACTAACTCTATTTCCGGCCTGTCAAATCATAGGTACCTATTTGACATCTTATTGGCTGTTTAATAAATAAGACGTGATACGATTGGTTAGTTTGAATTTGCTGTCGGCGGCTTGATAATTTTCATTGCATTCTAAGGCCACGAAGTAGCACGGATGAGGTCAGGTCGCGGACCTCAATGCATGTTACACTCACTGGGTAACTGTGATAACTCTTAATCAAACAAATAGAGGGTTATTAAACAAGGAATTTCGTTATTAAAGACAACAATTGTTGGTTATTATTTTTGAAAAATCTTTGAATACACAAGGCATTTTTATCAAAATTCACATTACTCTAGTCTAAATGATAGGTTTAATAGTAGCGCAATCATAAATTTCGGACCACCTGTCTGGCGGCAGTAACCGCCTACCCCCTCCACTTCTATCAAATCTAGTTTCTTTGAAACAAAATTTGTGACCATTGTGACTACCTACCGCCAGGTCTGATTTTGAAGACATATTTGAATGATCCAAAAATGTCATAAACTAAAAGATTTTCAAAAATTTGTACCTACATTAGTTTTTTAGCATCTGGATATTCAAGAACATCCAAAGTGTCTATAGATCTTGGAGTAAATTTCTGGGAATATTCTTCAACACTACACTAATAACAATTCTAAAATTGAGAACTCTGCTCGGATATAGCTGAAATACCTATTCGTACTGTTTGCATAAATTGTTTTCTGATATTTCAGACTACCACAAGTGACAATAGGTCATGAGTCTCACTTCTCAGAACATTTTTAAGATGACATTCTAAAATATTGTTTGGTACAAGTACAAAAAGTTTAGAATTTTACAAAAAAAAAGATCGATCTATGAATCTGTTGATTCTTAATACATCTGTGTTTTTATGAAGAAATGTTGCTATAAAGGGTATCTATGTTTCAAACATTTTTCTTTTTTTGCCAGTTCATAGTATCCTTGTTTCTCTTTACGACCTTTACACTTCCAGAGAAAACAAGAAAACATCAGCACTTCAGCCCTTCAAGTTTAAGAGGCCCAGACATAAAAGGGCTTTTATTTTATTACTTGGTTTTTTAGCTCCAGCTGGGTTCTAGCATTCTTTTTTTCTTTTTAATATAAAATAAAATACTTACTTTAATTTTTCATTAATTAATGTTTCTAATACATATCTACTAATAAGACTAATGCTCTCCGGAACCAATTCAAATAGTGAACTATCTTACTAATATTATTCTGGGGATGGATGGATGCACGTATGGATGTTTGTTGCTCTTTCACGTAAAAACTACTAAAAGGATTTGGATAATATTTGGACACAGATAGTTTATTTACTTTTTTTACGTAAGGAAATCTGCGAATCAGATCCCCACCGATCTCCCCACGGTCGGTGGGGACCATAGGGAGTATGTGGGACTTCTGCCCTCTAAAACCCCACGATGTTTCTTCGCGCCGTCTATGGCCGAGGGTTAGGGGACGTTAAGACACGCTACCTTGTCCCCCCGCCAGACACGGGCCGCACACTTGCGGGCTCTTCTCTCTGCGGCACAACCTACCGCAGAGTGGGAGGCCGCTTCAACCTGACACTGATAACCCCTGCTCGTATGGCCGCTCATTTCCACGGCATTAAGGGTGAACAACCCAAAGGGGGTTTCCGCCTGACATTTCCACATCAATCGCGGCAGCGCGAGAGACAGGCTCCACCTCGTGTTGTCGACGGAAGAGTTACTAGGCCGAGTGTTCACTCTTCCGGACGACTGCAGACTACTAGGTCGGCTAGGTACTACCGGGTTTTCACCACCCTCCACAAAGCCACGATTGCAGTATTCTGCCAGACGGTCCTTCCCTGCCGTAGAGCTCCGTCTTGCCGTGCGTTGCCCAACTACCACTAAGCGACAGAGATATCCGAGAGAATCCGCCCACTGCGTCCATACCTCTCTCTGCCGTCTCTCACCGGCCAACACCCGCGTGGGCCGAGTACGGATCCTCGGTCCAGCGAGCGGTGACCGTTGGAGCTTCCAATCTGATGCTCTGCCACGAGATCCGATTATCGGAGCCCGCTCGGAGCACACGCACGTGGGTCTTCTTAGTTCCCCAGCGACAATCCGACAGCCAAGCAAAGGTCGGTGACCCTACCGGCCCCTGCAACCGCCAAGATTGCCACGGTCATGACCCACCTAGGGGGGGAGATAATTTATTACCTGGATTTAAATCCTGAGGGATCGTTTAAAAATATAAAAAATGTCGCCACTGTCGATGTGGTGGTGCTACCATCGTCACAGTGATACAGATGACAGGTGTTATATTACTCACACTAATGTTCTTTTTCAAGTTTCACCAGCTAGTAATATTATATGAATATGAGCTAGTGAAGATAGATATTTATCTTCTTACTTCATATATTCTGAGATCGGTCATCCTATGAGTTCAACTCGTGAACCATATTCCGCTAATCAATAATGTGTGTGTCGTTTGTCACTTGTCCCACGTGACAAGCGGTCGCTGCCCGGCCTAGTTCGAAGCTAGGAATAGGCGCCGCTATATCAGCGCCCGCTTGGACACACGGACGCAGACCGCCATTACCTTGTACACCCACCTTTTAAATTGCATATGTGACGTCACACGCTGATTTCATCATTAGATTGTCACTGTCATCAGCTTTTGAAACTGCGCACATCAATGTCGAAATTATGATAAACTTTAACTTAAGTACTTTGGTTAAAACTATAAACTGATTCAATATATAATTCTAGGGGATTACCTTAAAGATACGCTTTGCTTTATTGAAATCGATTACATAAATGTGGGCAAATCAAAGAAAAATCATTATTTTTCAATTTTATTAAATCATTAAAATCAACAAATCCATACTTACAGTATAAATTTAGAATTATCTGTCTGTTACGTTTTCAGGGCTAAACCGTTGACTACAATTTCTAACTGTTAGGGTGTGGTTGTATGGTAATTTGGTGTACGAGTATGGTAGGTATTTTCACGCGAATACAACCTTGAAGTTGGAGAAAATGTATCGAGAATATCTCTGCTTTATAAATGTTTTAATAGTAGCGATTCCGCATCGGAAATGAGCGCGATTTAAATATTAAGAGTATGTTTAGTTATAGTTTGCTGTAAGTGCGTCGGATGTCATAAAAGTCGTAGAGCAAAGAGCTCATTGCATCACAAAGTACTTGTATGAATTATTGCCGTGCGACAAGCGATCGCTCGCTTTGCGCTCTAGGGTTGACCACTGCTTAACTATTCTCTTCTCTTTATTAGAATTGATATTATGCACCGTATAAATAAAATCAAATGATTTATTTTAAAATATAGGTCCTCTTTTCATTATTTTTAAGTGACAAAATTTAAAGTACTTAGTTTGATTTCTATTGATTAGATGCAGATTATATGCCAAATAACTTATATTAGGGTTGAAAGATGTTATTTTTAGCCGAATTATGTTTTTTGGTAACTATAGTCACCACACATAATGAGAATTGAGTGGATGATCTTTGTTATTTTAAATTAAAACGGCCGTTTCCATAGTTGGCGTGCCCAAAATATTGTGCCGCGTGCCATTGGTTCGCCATCCTTGGTATACATATTCCATGATATTTTTTTCTTAATAAAAGTTTGTGCCCCTGCTGTTGTGCAAGAACCTAGCCGACCCTATAAAAACGAATGCATCACTCGGCGTCCGAATGCAAGCACAGAACAGTCCTTCGATTACTATTATCTATGTGTGCGTGCTACCTCTACTTAAAACTGATATTTGTGCGGGTTGATGTCAACAATGTACATGTACACTCACACATCTAAAACATTGCCATACTAACCACAAAAAATGTTAGCAATTTCCTTTTAACCCTAAACAACATGCGAAGCAACGTTTTGTGACATTTATTTACTGGTAATAATCGTTAATAATGCAAATTATGTTTTTTTTTCTTTAGAAAAAAAGTGTATCACTACATAAGAAAGCTGTTCTTATAAGGAACTCGAAATTTCAAACAAATTCGTGTGTACATTGAAAGTAAAAGCGACTTTCGATTATTTATGCGCATTTAGAATATAATTTGCTTGGCAATGTAGACATTGTCAAAATTTATCTCACTGTCTCACTATCTATCTTTATATTATTTTGTTTAATATATAAATTTTTTATTTTAATTTTTATTATACCTTTTATTTAGTCACATGTACCTACTCGTATAACTTCTTTATATATACAGATGTATACAGTCCTACAACTGCCAGGTTTTTTTGTTGTGTTAATGTCAAGACAAAGTTTGTATAAAATTTTTTTTTTTGGAAAATCCACGGGAAAAGGCGAAAATTTTGATGATAATTTATATGAAATTGAGAGGGCAACGAATGTAAATATTCTTTTCCCATACAATTCCTTTGACTTTTTCACTTATTTCATATTTATGCCGCTCCAAGTAGTCTAAATTCTACAGTAAATTTATATAGTATTCCCAAAAGTACATTCGTAATACGCATCGGTAATACGTTAATAAAATTGGCTAGAATTAACCGAAGCACGATCCTTAGGGGCTACGTCATGCAACACTCGACTCGTCGCTGGCCCTATTCTAACCTACTTTCCATTCCGCACGGATCAATCCGTTTCCATGGGCCATGGGGGTGACCCGTAACAAGTAGGTATCCGTAGAGATAGATAGACATATCTATCTCTTACTCGTGTAGCGCGTGAACTTCGACCTGGGTTTTGGAGGTCATTAACATTTGGGCGGACGGGTCGCGTAACTGGGTCGCCGAGTCGACTGCAATGTTGTTATCACAGCAACCGCCCGCAGACGCGCGATATATTTAGATTAAATTTGTTTATATTATTATATCTCTTCACTAAATCATCTTGATAACTTTCAAGACAACACATACGTACATAAAACACACATTGAATTATCGCACACTGTGATTGCTGAATGCTACAAACTAGGTATATAAATTTATAGGTAAAGGTAGTCTCCACTTCTAAGACGTCAAACTGTATGCCAATTTTCTTATTAAAAAAAAATATTAAATTGTATCATGTCTTCCTTCCGACAGTTACACAGTTTCACGAGGAAAATATTTTAAATTATAATGCGACTACGAAAAAACTACCGATAAGTAAGATTTTTTTTATTATTATTAAAAAACCTTTGATTAGAATTTTTTTTTATAAGATTGTAAATACAAACGTTTTAGATATAAATGCGATGACACTTTTTTTTACATTAATTAGAGAATTAGTTTTTTTTAATGTAGCTAACCTTATGCCTTCTTAAATATTTATGTAAGCAAATCTGAAATTTGTTTGCGCGATACCTTATGGCTTATACCCTAATCGCTCGTCGTTACTAATAGACGCTTTCCCGACGGGAGCTACAACCTTCAATGTAAAGGGTACCCACCCAGGTTACACCACGCAACCAAAATCAGGGGCCGGACGCAACTTGTGAAACCACTGTAACTTTAGACTTCACCAAATTTCTGTTTTATCGACAATTTTGCAAAGGCTTGACGGGTCCTTTAAAATCCATTGAAAATCAACACGATTTCTTTTCATGTAAGGCAAATAATTCAAGCTCCCCAAAAGAACAACCCTATATTAATAAGAATTTGTATATTGAAATTGTAACATAACTTTTCGTGAACATAAAAAAATTAAATCATCAACATGATCATCATCTTAGCCGCAGGACGTCCATAGGCCTCCCCCATAACTTTCCAATAGGACCAGTTAGAATCAACGTGGATCCACCTGCGACCTAGCCCTTATCAGATTGTCTGTCCATCTTGTGGGTGGACCATTTTTTTTTTAACGTTGGGAAATCCTCTTGTATGGCAGTGTATGGGGACACTGCCGGGTTATGCCAAATTTCTTTCTCAACGACTTTCTATCAACGCGGCCGTTGATGGGCGGGGTCGCGGGGACATTATGACACGACGTCGGTGCCCCGCCACGGCTATCCAGCGCGGGGAGGCCTGTGCTGCCTGCCTGTGCCTCTCAGAACCTCGGCGTACGAGAAAGAGGAGATACGCCAGGCATCTTGAGGGACCATACGACGGGCGGCATTCTCCCCCAAGACCTACGCCCGGGTCCCGGTCAGGGTGGATATAGGCCAACCGCTTACGCCCGAGCCTTCTCCGGCGGATTGGCTGGGAGAGGGGATCCTCTTCCCGCTTCCGCCGCTTCCTTGCGCGACATAACGTGCTCACAGAACGTGAGCAACGCTTGTCACGCAAGGTCACTGCCAACCATCGATCACGACGGCCGGTAGCCGGCGCGCTGCTCTGCCCATTCTGGGCATTCAGCCAAAGTGTGCTGCGCAGTGTCAACCGCACTGCCACAATGGTGGCATTCCTCCGTCGGGTCTCTCACGGCCACCCGGTGAAGGTAACGCCCGAAGCAACCATGTCCCGAGAGCCCGAAGCAATCATGCACCAGGCAGAACGTGAGGACCCCGCGCCGCTTCGCCAGCCATCCCTCTACGGAGGGGCGAATGGCCTCAATCGTCGGGTGGCCCGCACTGGGCTCCGCCAGCCTTTCCTTCCACTTTTGGAGGAGTGTCTGGGAGTGTCTCCTCAACACTACCTCCTCCGATGACAGCTTCACGGTACACCGCCGCCAACTCTTCGGCATCCAGCTCCTACGGACGGATGCCAGCCAGTACACACGTCTCCTCAAAAGAGATAGTGCGGTACCCCCTCACAATCCTGACCGCGATGGCCACCTTGTGGATGGACCTCCTGCGCTGCGCTTGCCAGTCCGTAGTCTCCACTCGAGAACCTTCCGGCCCCAGCGGCTCAAGGCTCTCCGTACTCTGTGTCCTGCCCACTGCCACTTTAACTTCTGATCCGCTGGCTTATGTCGGTAACTTTCGTACGTCTATGGATCTCTTCATTTCTCATTCGATATCGTAGTCTAACACCAAAAGTATAGCTCTCTATGGAGTTATGGAGCTCCCCCATAGCTCTCCATAGCAAAAAATTAAAATAGAAAATTTAAATATACGAAACCGGAATTAATTCAAAAAAGTTAAAAGTGAAAAGAAAGATGCAACAATAAAAATATAATAAACGGTCACGTTTATAGCTTTCCCAGTTGTATAAAATGCGTGCTTGCGTCACAATCCCGCTCTAAGGGATCTGAAAATAGGTCAATGGGGGGCCAAACCACTGTCACTGCCATACTCACTACGCTGTGTGTTTACAGTCGAATGTACTTCTATACACGTGTAACCCGAATGTGTGTTATGACCTTCGAAGATTTAGAGAAAAATTCTCACCTAATTGCTTGAATTTAAGTATAAGCTTTTGGGATATGTAAAGGCTGTGAAAATACTTCTTGCAATTTTCCGAGTGATAAATGATTTTTAATACGGTACGTTTAGTATATGTATAATATTATAACAAATAATTTAATTAATAGAAATAGATACAAAATCACATTTGTATCTATTTCTATTAATTAAATTATTTGTTTTCAAGAGTTTTCTTAAATTAGCACAAATGGACATAGATGATACCAGTATGAATTTTACATATTTATTTTATGATATTTAAATTAATGAATAAGTAGAAAAATGCCTTGATGGAAATAACTAAATTTTTAATCCGCCTTAAAAATGAACAAAGCCATAGGCTCAGCTAGTAGTAGGTACATAATATTGTCGCACTCTATTTAAGATACGCGGTACGAAGAGACAAACACATGTGCTTGCTTCGTGGGATAGCAGAAAGTAATTAAGGTCAACACTAGCAATATCTCAAAATAGATTATTTTCAAATTATCTCTTATTACAAGCACATTTACGTCCATTTTACTAATGAACGTCATATCAGGGAATACGAGTAGCGTTTTGATAACGATGTGACTCGCTACTCACGAATATTGCTACTATTTTTATGAATCAAGGTTTGGTTTAATAGTTATTTGTTCAACTAGAGAGCAAAATTGTTTTTTGCTGCGAGTGCCGACTTTAAATCACGAACTAGCGAAGTAGTGTAGAATTGAATCACGAGCGTAGTGAGTGATTCTAATATAGACTACCTACTGAGTGAGTGATTTAAAGGCACGAGACATAAAAAAAATTGCTCTCGTGTTTAAACATACAACTTTTCACCTCAACAGCGAGAAAAGCGTTACTAGATAAGAAAATCAATTAAGACAATTTTAAATATTACGTTTATTATAGCTAACATTCACATAGCCACAGTCACATAAATTATAACTAAATTAACAAAAATATTAAAAGTTGAAAATAAAATTACTGCAATTTGTAAGATACCTTAACAGTTTTGTTCGGAACTGTGATGGTTGTATTATTTACATGCGTGTTAGGTAAGGGTCCTGTCTCTATGTTTGTATGAATGAAAATAATTCGAATAAGATATTTTTCACGGGTCTTTTCTGGAAGGAAGCTAAGTTCGGCATTTGAAACTTGTTCTCTTAATTCCTCTGGAGTTAGACCATCACCACTGGGCGTACCCTTTTTTTTATATTTACCAAAACAGTACAAACACCTAGACCAGTGAACGACTGTGAAACTATCTTCATAGCTGGGCAAACCCAGTTGGCTATGATCGGCCGAATCTAGTCGGCTATTACCGGCCGACTCTAGTAGGCTATGGTTGGACACACTAATAAAATCAAAAAAATTTTCCTGTGAGTTAAATCGCGTGTTCGAATTTCGAATCACGCTCGCATCAAGAATCGATTTTTTTGCGAGTTTTTACCATGAGTTATAATGACCGCACTCGCTAGCGAGAGCGTCAAATATTTATATGGAAAATTGACAATTTGACATTGACATTTGACTGTTTTTCATATAAATGTTTTATGTTCTCGCTAGCGAGTGCGTTCATTATAAACTCATGGTAAACCCTTTTCGTGCTGGAGAGGTGAAAAAGAAATTTTACTTTAAAAAGTTAAATTAAGGATCCTTTTATTCATGACCATGTATTGACAAAACTAATATTTGGTGTAAAACTAGCGACTCGCATCAGGCTTCACACACCTTCGCGTTTATCACTCTTTCTATAAAGCCGGTGCCAGATTTAGCAACTATATTTGAACACTTGTTTGAACACATTTGTGTGGCACGGGTATTGATTTTGCTATTTGTGAAAATGTTTTATCAAACATTTGCACTTTGCCATGCGGTGTCGGTTTTTCGAGTGTACAAAAAATTAATTAAAAAAGAAGTAGTTACCTGGTTTTATTTCTTATATCAAAATAGATCCCAAACAAAAGTTCGTTTGAATTTTTTGCTCCCATACTTACAGAGTTGTCCGTCCGCACTTTCCACACTATGTTATGACAACATTTTGAGTTATGTTTCAAACTGCAATTGGTTTTGTTTAAAAATAGAAAAGGTGAGAACGTGATCAACGTTGCAACAAAATTGGTAGGGCCCCTGACATTGGGTGTTGGCCTCAGTTCATTTTGGCAGTCGCCTTGGCATTGCAACAGGGCCAGCACTACTCGACAGCCTGCATGTACTCCAAATTTATTCACAAGTACAATTAACGACGATTGGCCTTTGCCTTCACCTTTAATGTTTTCTTGCCTTTTATCTACCTTTATCCTCATAAGCGCTGTCATATTATTTGTAAGCGCTTCAACAATTATAGAACTTGGCTCGGTTTTCTCTCTTTGTTTCAGATAAGGTCACATCTAATAATAATTTATGAGTTCCCAAATACAGTTTACAGATCAATTTGAATAATACTTATTACTATATAATAAGAAATATGCAGTATGGCACATATATGTAAATTGACGCACAATGATAATACTAATATTACACATGCAAAAGTTTATGAGGATGGATGGATGTTACTCTTTCACGTTAAAACAACAATTTGGATCAAATTTGGCACATACATGGTTTATTACCTGGATTACATATTATTATTGCATACTTTTTATCCTTTAAAAATGTTAGATTCCCGATTCATCGTCTAAAAATATAAAAAATCTCGCCATTGTCGCCACTGTCGTCACAGCGATAAAGATGTGAGGCGTTATATCCGTACTAATATTATAAATGCGAAAGTATGTTTGGATGTATGGATGTTTGTAACTCTTTCACGCAAAAACTACTGAACCAATCACCAAAAAATTTTGCATACACGTGGTCGGGGACACCAGAAAGGACATAGGGTACCTACCTTTCATCTTTCAACGAGGACGAAGTCGCGGGCACCAGCTAGTTACTCATATATTTTCTATTTCAATGCAGACTAAACCGCGGGAACCAGCTAGTGATAAATAATACTACTGGCGTAGTCGCTGAAACATATTCACAGAATTGTAAACGTTAGTGTACCCTACTCTGTGTCGTGCAGTTGTAAACAGAACTAGTCTAATCGTCTACCTACAAATTTCAATCAAAATAATTCTCGTTAACGCTACTCCAAAGAGGGGTTGTTTAAGAAACACGGAGAGTGTTTCTATTATCGATTTATAATCAACAACAGAAATGCCACATAAATATCACCAACACTTCGGACTGATGATTATTGCAAAGAGAGCAAAAATCGATGTCGAAATTTCAACAGCGGCTAAAGAAGTAGAAGCTTTTCCTGATGCACTCATAGTGTTATTACCCTTAGTCATATTATGAGGGTGAGAATTAACAATTTAAAATGGAGTATCGCCGGCGGATGCATCGGGCGACGGCGATGGCTTGGGTAGCGCTTGCGCGACGCCCTACTTACCAGTCCGAGGTCACGGGTTCGTTCCCCGATCCGTATTGATCGGTTCGTTCGAGGCCGGAAGTAGGACTCTGGTGCAGTGGACATCGAAGTTGCTGATAACAATAACAAATCCTAAATGGATCACTTCCAAGCAAAACCTTCATTATCACGAGTTCACGTGACAGCTGTTTAAATTTGGAACCATTAAAAAAAATATTGAAATTGAAAATTGATTGTCTCTAACCTAATAAAGAGTCCGTTATGAAAAGAACAACATTATCTATTCAAATAATTTGATTGAATACCCAATTGATCTATTTTCAATCACCGACGCCCGACGCAAAAGAGGGGTGTTATAAGTTTGACCTGTTTGTCTGCGTATCTGTTTGTCTGTGGCACCGTAGCTCCAGGACACTCAACTCCTCTGACTCAGGAGTCCCGTGTTCGATTCCCAACAGGGCGAATTTTGGAAATGAAATTTTCATAGTTGGCTCGAGTAAGTAATCTTCTGGCAAGTAAGTAGTGGGTTTCGCAATCATTTAGGCTCGAGTTCACCAACAGACGATTATTTTTAAACAGCTGTTTAAAATTTAATCAGCCGTTTAATAATATTTTGTTGTTCAAAATCGCTAAAATGCGGGTTAAACGCCCTAAACATCTGATTAACTTAATGATTAATCTAATGTTTAGGGCGTTTAACCCGCAGTTTAGCGATGGTGATCAACAAAATATTACTAAACGGCTGTTTAAATTTTAAACAGCTGTTTAAAAATAACCGTCTGTTGGTGAACTCGAGCCTTAAATAGCCCGTCTGGCGGCGGTAACCGGCCCATCAATGATACCGCCATCTACCATCAAATGGACCTTCAACCTGTCATTACTTAATTATCTAATACTCACTTATCAACGATAATATTTATATTAAAAATCTCATAAGAATCGCTTTCAACCTATTGTCAGATATTGGGAATAAAAAATAATGAAACCTATTGGTATGTCATTGCTAATGTATTCTCGCCCATTAAACAATATTATTAATGCAAACATTCAAAATAAAATAATTTATTCGTTGTCCTCCTTTCCGTTGTATGTATATTCATTCTAAGTAACAACCATAAAATATTTAAGCAAAAATTTGAATAATGCATTAAAACCTGATACACTTGACATTGACACAAACTTGTACTGGTCTCAATTAAAAGAAGGAAAATTATTCGATCAAGCTCGTAGACCTTCAAGCTTTGAACATTATGTCCTCTATATGCTACTAACTTATACAGTCGACAATTTTAGTATCTACTTTGTTGATACTTGTCGAGAACATATTTTTATTTTCTTATTCTAAATTTTTATGTCAAAATAAGTATTTTAAACGCTTTTGTTTAAAAAAAGTTTGCAAGAAAACAAGTAAGTTCCGAGTCCAAGTTCCGGTGTCGTCAACTTTACAAATGAAACTTTTTCAGTTAAACATAATCGAATCGTTTCCCTTAGTTTCGGACTAAATAAAAATAACCACGCTAAAAATAATCTTGTGCGATCTTATCCTTCTATTAATAGTACTGTGATTGAAGGTAAAAATAGGTGATTACCTCCGAATTCTTAGAACCTCTATCAATTTTCATGAAAATTTGAGATCAAGCTCGTGATTTCTTGGAGTAACACTAACTTCAAAATTGACATGTTTAAGCTTTATATCGGTGGAAATCTTATTTAGTTAAGTAAAATAAATATTCTATAACATTTTGATGCAGGATTTATGATTTCCATCAATGTTAACCCTTAGAAACCAACCCTTGGTTGGTTGGTTACCCTTAAGTCGAAAATCATGAAAAAATTGTTTTTAGTTTCCCTGAAATATTAAATCATAAAAAATTTTACCATTGTTATAAATTTAACAAATTTAATTTAACATATTAAGTGGGAGTTCGTAGACTGAAATGAATGAAAAATGAAAAACAATTTTTTTTTTTGATAAAATTTGATTTTATCAAAACACAATTTGATTTTATCGATACCATTTTTATAGTACGATTTGTTATTAGCCTCTAAATAGGCCTCAGTTTCGCCGATTACCTCTCCATCGGCACTAAATTTCTTTCCAGCGAGCATTCTCTGGAGGTCTGAGAACAGGAAAAAGTCGCTGGGGGCCAGATCTGGAGAATACGGTGGATACGGAAGCAATGTTGATGGTTTTCCCCTTTTCAAGAAAGTCCCCAAAATACTGATCCCCAAATTACGCATCCCAAAATACTGATGCACGCTTTGGAGTTGGTTCACCAAGTGCAGACCACTCAGATGACGATCGTTTTGATTCTGGTGTAAAATGATGGAGCCATATTTCATCCATTGTCACATATCGACGCATAAATTCGGGTTTTTTATGGTGGAACAGCTTCAAACACTGTTTAGAATCATCAATTCGTTATTGTGAGCTTGCGCGGCACCCACTTTGAACAGAGCTTTCGCATACCCAAATATTCATGCACGATATGTTCAACACGTTCCTTTGATATCTTTAGAGCCTCAGCTATCTCGATCAACTTCACTTTGCGATCATCCAAAATTATTTTGTGGACATTTTTGATGTTTTCGTCGGTAACAGCCTTTTTGGGGCGTCCACTGCGTGCATCGTCCTTGGTGCTCATTTCGTCTCGTTTAAACTTAGCAAACCACTTCTCAACGGTTGATTTTCCTGGTGCAAAGTCCGAATAATGTTTATTAAGCCAAGCCTTGGCTTCAACAGTGTATTTTTTTGCCCTTATCCATTTTCTTATTTTTTTTTTAATTTATTTATTTAGATTATATACAGTCATAAATTTAAAAAA
The DNA here is from genome assembly GCA_944738685.1 of Synanthedon myopaeformis. Lineage (NCBI taxonomy): Eukaryota > Metazoa > Arthropoda > Insecta > Lepidoptera > Sesiidae > Synanthedon > Synanthedon myopaeformis. Next base: position 3,347,964 of record OX122918.1, on the reverse strand, counting down.
TATATATTATAGATTATATACAAATAGGCCTAAAGAATTATAAAAATTATATTTTTACATTTATTTATTAATTAAACATAATAATAATAATAATGAGACCAAAAAATAAAAAGAAGAGAATATTCTATAAGTGATAAAATTAATTTTTATAAAATAATTCGCCAATTTTCTTTTATAACAATTCAAATTGTTGGAAAATATGTCAATATCATTTAGAATCTTATTGTAGTGATACTTAGAACGATGAAAGAAGGAATTTTTAGAATGATTAGTTCTACAGTAGGGAATATGAAATGTTCTACAGTTCTACAGTTCTGAGTTTGGGTACATTGAAGTGAATACATTCTAAAAGTGAAGAAGAATCGATGTGATTATTTATTATTTTATATAAGAAGTCTGCGTCATAAGATCGCCTATGCTTTAAAGAATGTAGTTTGTGTCTTGAAGCGCTTGTTTTATAGTCAGTGAATATATTTCCTGTTGTATAATCTAATGATTTTAAGAATTTATTATGTATTTTTTCAATTCTAACTATATTATAACTATATTTTCTTCAAACCAACAAAAGTTGCTTCACTCAAAATGCTCTATCCCACAAACTAATAGTTCGACAGCTGTGCAATTTGTATACGTGTCTTTTGAAGATAAGGGTTAACTAAAAATCATATGGATTTAATACTAGTAGCGCCATCTGTATGTTAGCATACGAAATTTTCAACCCAACTGTTATTATGGGTGAGGCCTATAGGCTATAGTCATAGGTCTCCTCCATAATTTTTCACTAGAGTGGACATCCTACGGCTGAGATAATTAAATCTACCAAAAATTATTCTCGATATGTGCGATATGCGTTTAAGTTCTATGGGAGTAAATAAAACGCACTCGCAGCAGCGTTATCGGCTAGCGGGGGTGTTATCGGCGCTCTATAACTGGAGCCCGGAGGTGGGTCAATGACGTTCGTTCACCCGCTGCAACCCGCACGTGCTGGCCTCGCATCACATCCCCTCTCCCTCCTCCCTCACTTCCCCTCCCATCCCATCCCTGCCTCCGCACCCCTCACTGAACACCCTGACATGAGGAATTAAGATCGTTACCTAACTAAATTACTTATTAAATGCACTCGACCGTATTCAATTAAATCGACTTTACACAAGTACGAGTTCACAATTACAACAGTGAAATGGACCATGTAATTTAAAAAAAAACGTTTTGAATTTTTTGTATGAATGGAAGAGTAATGCAGGTACAATAAATAAAATTAACTCTGTCGTGCCGTAAATATTTAAAACCGTTGAAAAATCCACGGCGTAACTTGACCTAAAAATAATGAGCGAATCCGCAAATGAAGTCAGCTCACCAAATGTTTTAGTTAAAAGTAGAGGTTAAATGAATTTTTCTTATAGTCACATCTGTCGTAGAGCTGATAAACGAGGGGCTAGAAAAGTTGTCGAATGGAAGCATCGATTAATAGAAGCGACGAATTGAAAAGCGCAGCGTGAGATGTCCTGCGGTCAGGTGGACAGACGATCCCAGGCAGCGGCTGGGTGCGAAGGAAAGAAGAGCGTGCGTGGTGTGGTGGCAAGCCTTGAGAGAGGCCTACATCCAGCATGAATGAAATCGACTTCTTTGCGTAAAATTTTACATAATATCCGCTAGGCGAATTACCCAGCCCCGAAATTATACACCATAAAAACTTTGTCCAAGAAATGGAGAAAGAATACTTAGATCTGCCAAGTTTCGCCATGATCGGTCTAAACTTTTTTGGTTTACCTAAGGTGCAATTAGTATATATTATAGTATATAGATAAGTATATTTAATATTAGATACGTAAGCGTCAAATCATCATACTTACCTTGTGTTCATTATAAACCTTGTATTCACGACGCTGAAATCATGTGTAAACAAAAACACCGTTACGAAAATAATCCTGTTATTATTATTTAAGGAAAATTTCCCTTTGCGTCGAGCGATACGTGACAAAAGACAGGGAGCACCGGGGCGGCTTGGGACAGGGGCCTAAGTAAATATTTGCCCAATAATATTTTAGAATCCTTTTAATAATAAAAATACACCATTGACAATCTAAGCCTAGCTTTATCTCAGTTCTAGAATAACAGGGCAGTCCTCTCTGTGAGAAGTTAAGTATGCAGTCCTTCTCCAAAAGAATCTGTGTGGCGACAGAGTTGAAAGGACCACCGGTATTTGAACCTACATCTTCTGAGCCAAGCGCAACTCAAATTAACTCAATGGAGTTGCGCTTGGCTATTACTGCAATTTAATCACACGCATGATTTATTGCGTAACACATAGGCAGTGTACCATTATTGATTGCTTCTGCAGCTAGAAACTATAGTATGGTATGTAGTATAGTTTTCAATGCCATATTCCCAGTGATCTCTATATTTATCAGTCTGGACGACGACTGAGGGAGGGGTGTGAGGCGGGCGGGGTAAGGCGCGACGCGTGGGGAGGGAAGGAGCGATAGCGCACAGGTACTAGGTGGGTCAATGACGTTCGTTCACCCACTGCAGCCTGCGCGCACCCTGAAACTAGGGCGCTCCACTATATGGCACCCTTGACTACACCGTTTTTATTTATACAAGCTAGCAACATGCTGGCGACTTTCTGGTATATTTTGTTTGTATTATTCAAGTTATTTATTGGTATTTTTGTTTGTTAACCGATCGGAATGAAACAAACACCTCATGTTATGGGAAGCTTGCTACAATGCACCAGTGAAAACCACATTCACAGTTAAAAACATAAAACCGTTTCTGACATAAGCGTGCACAGACAAAAATTCTAAAAACTATTTTCTAAACTATTTTTAAATATCCATAAAATGTAGTTTAAGAATGGAGTCCAATGACTTTTATTAGTGTTTATTAGTGTACTTCGGAGAGTGTGCTCAGGAACTACATGAACTCATACCGCCTTCCCCTTTCTTCCATCGGACATACAGACGTAAGGCTGGTTACCATCCTCATCTTGTCGACCAAGCGCTTTAAAACATCTTTTATAATGCGCACTGCCAAGGTTTGGAACTCCCTGCCGGCGTCTGTATTTCCGAGCTCATATAACCCAAATCTTTTCAATGTTTGAGTGAATAGGCATTTTCTGGTTGTTGGCCTGTTGGTTCGGTTCGAGTTGGTTCTTAGTCAAGAGCAAACCCATCTTTAATAAAAAAAAATTAAAAAAAATATTAACGAATTTAATTTTCAGTGTCATATGGAGATCATCGTACCTTGTTTGTTTCAGTACTAATTTATTTATATATATTTTCTTGTTGAATTGATAACAAACAGGTTTAAGATCCACTGGGATCCATTATTGTGGCCCACTTGTGGCCAGAATAAATAACCCTACCTATTTTTCTAGTGTTGGATTGCAAGTAAAAATAATTGAAATTTTTTTAGCAAATATTTTATTCGCTACTATTTTTATAGGTTACTAGAAATATTGATAATTATTATGATATAAAATTATAAATATAAAATTCATTAACTAAACAACTACTTACCGATAACAACAAATACACAATCATTACTTAACTTCAAATTGACCTTCATTACTTAACTTTACCAAGTATATTGTACTATTATTATTTACTGTAATTACTCATACATTACGAATCATTCCAACATGTTTTGTATTGAAAATATTTTTTGTCATTTTCACTTACCACTTACGACCCGCACCTGGCTTTACCTACCTCATTTATCGTTCCATTAGTGGAAACAGTATCAAAATCCGTTGGTTGGTTTAGAATAAGTTAGCGGAAAAACAGACAGAAGCGGCCAGCTATCTTATTTTATATTATGTATAGATGAGAGTAATTTATGTGTTTAGTCTAAATAATTTTGTGTAAAATACTAAATTTCCACTAAATTATTAAATTTTTAAAATTTAATATTTAAAATTTTGAAACATTTTCCTGTAAATGTCTTTATATATGTATATATAATTAATGAAACCAGTCAGCTATATTTATATAGATTTACGTATGCAATCAACTCGCTACATAGACTGTTAGTACATATTTACAAGTACCTCTGTATTGGAAGCCTTCGCCCATGTAAAAGTAGATAGAATGTCTAAGTCAGCCAGGCCAGTAGGAGCCAAGGCTAGGTTGCAACACAATTCCATTAGATTTACAACTCTGTTTTATAGCGCAATAAGTCGAGAATAGAATGTCTTATCTCTTCAATGACGTTCGTTGACTCGAGCGTTCGATGCCGGCGCAGTACTGTTTTCCTTCTCTGTTTTCATGTATTCATATTAGAAACTAATGAAGCTGTTTCTGTTATAAATGTACTCGCAATTTCTATTAAATTACGTGATGTTTCTAAGTAAACAGAAAGATTATTACATAATAATATATTGATGTTACATCTTTTTAAAACACCGCATGAGGTAATAATTAAAAATAATATACTTACCTTCACACTAGAGCCCGCAGTGCGAGTTTTACTCAGTCAAACGCATCGAACGCGTTAACGTAAATTTGTATGGGAATGAAGCAGCGCCACCTAGTGGCTAATGTGTAACCCATACAAATTCAAGTTTACGCGTTCGATGCGTTTGATCGAGTAAAACTCGCAATACGCACTCAGATTAAAGTTTAATTATTTTAGTAACTAACCTTTTCCCGCGACTTTGTCTGCGCCCCTTTTTCTTTCGTTTTAAAACATTTACTCAACATTTTTTGCTCATATATTTTGTCAGGGGTTATTTATTTTTAATTTTTAAATGATCCCGCGGGAACTGTGATTTTTCTAGATGAAAAGTAGCCCATGTCCTTTTCTATTTCCCTGACAACGTGTATGCATAATTTCATGATGATCGGTTGAGTAATTAAGGCGTAAAAACGTAAGAAACAAACAAATTCATTTTTCCACTTACAATATTAGTTAGGATAGTATTTTTAAATTTGATTTTGTTGGCTCTACATTCAATTTAAATACGACGACAAAATACAGATTAGGTATATTTATTACCTAATACGTCATTGTACATGGTCAGATTGAAGATTTTATTTCCTGACATGTTAACCTTAACTTATTAATTCCGAACACACCTTCGACAGTTCTTTCCGTGTACTCCAAATGTGTAACGTATAGTATGGGATTTTATCATATCAACAAGAACGCGAAGAAAACTTTTCTACTAAATACGTTGTACCAAAACTTTTTTTAAACGGCAGAAGGTACGTTTCTTTCAACGTGTTGCAATTAAAGCACCAATTTTCACTGATCCCTGCAACCTCTCGATTCTCTCCGCCCCCGTTCTGTGAGAGAGGAAACTGTTTGTAACGTCAGAGTTCTCTTGTAATTGGACGGTGTGTACGTGAGGTGGCGCGGAGCTCGTGACCCAATTTCGCAGCTGCTGGTTTCAGCAGCGACTATGGGTGCCCGCGGGGAGTAGGGAGGGGTGAGGGGAAGAGGGGGCGCGTGTCAATGCCGTTCGTTGACTCGAAGCAGCGGCATCGACGCGGCCTCCGCCTTACATAACCACCGACAATGAGCGCGCAGCAAACGCATGTCATCTTACTCGAGAATATACTAGATGCGTGGAGAAATTCATCATGTATAAAGGTATACCAGAATCTGATGGCATTAAAAAACGTTTAAATTATTCATGTCTAAACCACATATAATTATATACTTAATATGTTGACTCGTATTAATGACAAATAAAAATTAAACAGTGCTTATTCCAATTTCCGTATTTTCACCACAAATTTTTATTTCCCCATTTTCTATGAGATTCTGGTAGAGCTCTTTCTACATTAAGTAGTTGAATAGGGAATCAATAGAAATATTGTATGAAACGATGGTGAATGGTTTTTTTATGTTTATCCCATAAGCAATACACACACCCAAAGATGTATTACAATATATTATATTAGTTAAAATAAACTTTATATCTAACAGAGTAATAACTAAATTTTATATAAGCAAGTACAACCTACTAGCTTGTATAAAATATAGTTATATTTAGCAAAAAATTTATTTGCCTGTGAATGGATGTATAACCAGTTTTTACAATACAACTACAAATAGCATGCCAACATTTGGTGTGCAAAAAAAAATTTTTTTTTCAACAATTTATTATTAATCATGATTAACATAATTTATAGTAAATTAATAATAATTCAAAAACCTAAAATATCAGAAAATATAGGGGTTATTTGAAATACACATTTCTAATAACTTTTATATTATTTATTAGGCATATACACTACTCTATTAAAACACTTGTATTTGAATGATGTATCATATTTGTTAAAGACTTACGTTCTAAATAGATTATGGTTCGTCTATAATTATATCCTAAGTGATTCGATTCTAGGTCATATTTCAAAAAAAATTGTTGAATGAAGCGTCGACTGTTGGAGGAAATGCGTGTGCAGGGATGTTTTCAGTTGGGCGCAAGGGCGGGCGGCGCTACGGACCGAAGTGCGGTGGAATTCAATGGCGGACGGAGCCGCGGGGCGTTATTATATGGCGAGTGCAGCGCGCCGCAGCCTCACGCAAACAAAACTTTAGTTAGTAACCTACTTCCGTGCGGGCGCCAGCCGCGAGCGGCGACTATACGCTATAACGCTACATCACACGCTCGCCTATCATTGGCGCTCCACGAGTGATCATTGGCGATATCTAGCTCCGTATTGTGACAACACGTTTCAGTGATGAACTTTGTAATGAGAACTATTTAGAACTATTTACTCTATACTATAGGTTAAACAGGTCGCTGTAGCTGTAGCATTTGAATGGACTCAAACACAATCAATTTAAGCAGAGGACAAGGGCACTTGCACAAAATGTTATATGGTGAGATTTATATTGATGATGTGTTTAGCTTTTTTTTTTATTTATTTTTTTCACGATCGCATGCACTTACGTTTCATTCATTCGTTTCCAAACGGTCACGCACACACAGCACAAAAATAATTTATGCATAAGCAAACACACGTGTTTATATAGAAATGTGTAATTTCTAATATAATTTCTTGAAAAATATGCTATATATATTCATCACGGATCACTGTAATTACAGTGACTTTAATAAATTATTTTAATAAATTATTTTATCGAGTATAATAAAACATCTCAAATCATTATTATTACAATTAATAAAATTATGATATAAAAAAAACTATTTTGTAGACATTTCTATTAAATTTTTCATATTTAGTTAATTTTTGGCTAAAATATTCTTCTAAATTTACATAAAATAAACTTAGTAACCTAAAATATTTATAAACGTATTTCAGCCAAAGATTTAAATCTTTGATTTCAGCCATTTTGAAATTATAAATTTAATTATAGTGAGCAGCGCCATCTACTGAGATGCAGTGACACGACTATTGTTGACGATGAGTTGTTGATAAACAGATAATTCTAGAACATACCCAAGTATGTATTTTTAAATATATATCTAACTAATTATATACTATGCGTGTATATTAAATGTGTATACAATTTATAATTTAGTAGATTAAATGTAAAAACAAATTTTCCAATGCACATAAAAAAAATCAGGGTTTGCCTAAAATAGTGTAACTAAGCTATAACAATATTGTTATCTATATTATATTAATATGTAATTTAATCCTATGAAAAAAAATAATTTTAGAAAATATTTTTCTAAAAATCTATGCATCATCATGTCATTGCAGTTTCTACAAAACTTTAAAAATTGTAATAAGTAATATAAAATATACATTTTGAAAATCTTCATTTCTTACTACAAATTAATTATTATTTTTGTTGTTCTGACAAAATACAAAGGAATGTCGCTTAACGCGTGACTAAGTAATAGTATAAAAATATACATCCTTAATTTTATTTTATTTTTAAGTTCCAATTATGAATACGATCTCCACATGTGGCGCGAAAGCGGTCCAGCTATTCGTGAACGAAATATGTGGCTCGCTGATACTGATATCACTGTTATTTTTTTTAACTCATGAATTGGACATCACAACAAGTGCGTAAACGTACTCAATACTCGTATAATATTGTACACTTTATTGTGTTGAATTTTGAGTAAAACTCGCTCGTCAGTCTATTCGAAACAAAACTAGGTCGGTTCAGTGACCTATATGTTTATCTAACGATTGTGCGACGCATGGACGCGTTAAAACTGCTTGCGCCCGCGCCCGACTTGCGCTGTCTTATCAATACATTATCTATGTGTTCGCATTTCGTTTAGGTTATCTGTCGGGCAACCTGTCTCTTGCATTAGCTGGTAAACACAATGCACAATTTTCACATATCTGGGCTCTATAGTCTAAAGTTCTATAGGCATATTTACAAGACCTATGTGACAGTTTTATTATAACTGATGCATTAGGTGAGACCTCTACGACTAAAAGTGTACAAATTCCACATTTTTTGAATGTTTCTTTACACTAAACTTATACAGAATTTGTAGCAGTAAAATCGCTATAAATATAGAAATTATAGAAGTATAGACAAGCAAATATAACAAATAATAACTAAATAGTTATTATTTGTTATATTTGCTTGTCTATACTTCTATAATTTCTTAATTTATTATATTGACAAATTATTCTGTAAGGTGTTATATTTGGTTGAGTTAAATATTTGATTAAGATATTTACAAATATTGTGTCCGAACGTTTTTCAAAAATATATAGTGTAGAATAAAAGCAATACATCAGAGGGAATTTTTCAAAACAGCTTTTTAAAAATGACTGTTACTTAACACTAATCGTACAGAGTAAAGTCAAAATTTTAAGCTGCCAACTACAACATGATTCGATCTGTTAAATAATTTAAGATCCTCTTAAATTATCATGTAAGCCAATGTGAAATATTGGTTGCATTTTATACATTAGCAAATTTATAAAATGCAACTAAATAACTAGTTGACATAATTATTTACACAAAAATATGTAAAAATGCAATCTATACCCTACCATCAATAATAACTACATATATTATAAAAGAAAGTAGCTGTCTGCTTTTTCTGCATACTTCTTCTAAAGACTCCAACGAATTGTGATACGGTTTTTACTAATGGAAAAAGCGATAAACGAGGAAGATTTATGTATATTATTATTGGCAGAAAGAAAAAGCATCCCTACGAAGCTGGAGCGGATCTCAAATTGATTAAGAAAACTGGACATTTTTTTCGTTAAATATTTGAATCTGTTTGGTATTTATGTCAAAACAAGCCATACAAACTTTCTCTCTTACAATTTAAATAATGTCTTCAAAAGTAAGATTGATGTATTTACGGATAAGATACAAAATGTATGCAATGCCGATGATACATTATAAGCAAACGTACCTTAATGTTAATTCACTAAGTTCGTCCGCGAACTGTGTATTCGATTTTAAGCCTTATCACCGAGGTTTAGGGTCTTCGTACGGTACATTTAATGGAATTAGTATATGCTTTTGAATAACCACTCGCTCGCCAAGGACAGTGAAAGTTGAGAGAAAGGATGCGTGTGACGTCATGCGTTTGTTCACGCGAAACGTACACTATTTCAGTTTTGTTTTACTATGACATTTATTTTGAGAGAAATATTGTAATATTTAATTAACGATCGCCCGCAACTACGTCTGCTTACTTTCGTGCGATTTTTATCAACGTACAAAATAGTTTTGACTTATTGCTGAAAGCCAATTAGTAAACCAATATAGCCAATAATCACAACTTTCACACAGATGCATTTTTTTCTTAAAATTATATACATTAATATTCCTCGTGTATCGTTATTTCCATTAGTGAGAATCGTATCAATATTAGGTGGTGTAAAAGAAATTAATGGAAAAATAAGAAAAATAGTCCGAGGACCTAAAACGGGCGGCATATTAAAATATCCATCTTTATCTCTCTTGTAATTTTTTTACACTCTATGGGAGAAAGGGACAGAAGTGGATAGCGATTTTATTTTACAATTATGTATTTAATATCTAATTCTAATCCAAAATAAATTAAAATTTTGTTTAAAAAAATCTAAAAGGAAACCGGGCAAAAAACCTAAAAGATCTCTAAAAGAGGCCATTGTGAAACCGTACCGACATTACTAATTTCATACGTAACTAGTATATGCCGACTTCGTCCGCGTCGGATCTCTACCAACTTCACAGGAACACCCGCTGAACTAATCTGAAGATTGTCTGAAAGTTTCATCAAAATCGTTTTAGCGGTTTTGGAGTCTATAGGGGACATACATACACACATCGCCTTTTATATATTATAAAACGTAATATACATTTGTACGTATAATTTGTTACGAAATAACAAATTCGAAGATATATTTCAGTATAAGCAGTATTAGACGAAGCAATTAGTAATCTAAGGCTCTAGCTTTGCCTTCAAACGCTCTAAGCAATAACATCGCCCTTCATTTTGGTTAGCGCCTTCTATACGAGTACGATTTACCTTAACAAAGGTGAACGTTGGGTTTGTACCAACTGAATTTATCATTGACGCTAGAGATAATTTCGTCTCGTCCGCGTTTATTGGCACTGCAATTAGTGCGAGCAGGACAGGGCATCGCAAGTAGCTGGATCAACACGCACTAGGCCTAAGGTCGTGCTTGGACAAAATGTGGATGCGTCAACGAACGCTGGCAAGGTGACGCATTGTCACTAGGAATGTATTACTGTGGTACTATGCGCGATTCTAATACATAGATACGCTAGTGCGTAAAGACCCCGTTCAAAAATACATGTATTCATACAAACGTTACGAATACATAAATGTAACGGATTTGTGTTGCACGATTGTTCGCTGTGTACCTTGCAGCTTTATTTGCATATGGAATTGTTTTGTATGAGTTTAGGTGGGTACGAGTATTGGAGGGTATTTGTTTAGTGGTAGGGCACACTGCGTTCAGCAACCCGTATGGCGATAGCAATCGCCCCCTTACAGAAGATCACCGTGAAATAATCGTACTGTTTCGGTAAATGAGTAAGGGATGCCAGAGCCAATTCCCATCTTTAACTAATACCTTGCGTTATGGTCGGTAGGGCACTTGCTTGTGTATTTAGGTGACAGTTGATCGTCAAAGTTGGACATCAGTCCTTTCCATAAAAAATCATCTCATCTTTATATTTCTTCATCCCCTTCAGTTTTGAATCCCTGGATCCAAAACCAATGAACAAAAGCTTTGACTAAATTTGACAGTTAATTCAAGCAATTCAAAGCAGCTATACAACGAGATAATACAGCTAGCATGGTAGAAATCCCACTATAGGGACTAAAAGTGGATTTATTTCAAAAATAATTTTGAATTATAATAACAGAAACATATTACATATTATGCTACTTTGGAGTGAAATTTTACCACGAAGTGAAACAAAGTTAGCACGGCAATATTGTCAATTGTACTTTCTAATTGTCTTACCAACATGAAGGGGTTATTTGCTAACTTGTTGAAAATGCAATTATTATTTTAATATTATCAAAGTTAATATATTTAATAATTAATACTACTAATTTATTATTAGTACCTTTTAAATTTAAATTATAGCGAAAGTAAATTTCCTGCAAATATTTAAAAAATTACTTATTTCATTTTAGTTTTGAAAATACCATAAACTTATTAAGCGCAACTTTTCTATGTTAAAATAAATTTATTGAATTGTTCCAAGCAAGAAAAAATTATTGCCAGTTTTGCTCAAATAAACTATGCAACAACTCTTTATATAACAATATCAGCATTTAAAAATGGGTTTACGAGAATATGAAAATTAGTATTTGACAATCGACTGTTCGATTAGATCTCAAATCTAATTTAATCAATTTTTTTATTGACTTAATTTTTTTATTGAAAAACGTAGCCTTTGGTACTTAGTGAAAAAGTTTCTGATATGGTCAATATGGTCAATTTATACAGATAATATAAATTGACCGTATTGGCCGGTCTTCGCCTGTATTGCATTCTTGATAGGATATTTCTTCACAGGCGCACGGTTTTTCTATACATTTAATATTAGACAATAGAAAAATGTATACACTTCTGAAACTATCATGCAAATATCTCCTTATTTTTAATTTTAGAATATCTCAAAACTCATTATTTAACTTTAAATAAATATAAGTGAGACAATACCATCGAACACCGTGATCGTTGTTTGGAAACTTTGTATTTAGAATGCACATAATTCTTAGCCAAAGGTCTAGCCAACTAGTACTTAGACTATATTCAACATCAGCTATAAAACAAAACAACTTGCAATGCAAAGGAATAAATTAGTAAATTAAATAGAAGTTCATGTTTCATCATATATTATAACTTTGCGAGCCGGACTGTCATGTTGGCATTCTGAGGGTAAATATATTTAAAAAGACTGTCCAATATAAACTATATTTTGTAAGTCTTATGTGACTGTTTATTCGGAGCAATGACAGAACTGTTTTTGGCGGGATTTATAGGGTTTATTTTTTCATGCTTTAGAGCGGTAGACAGGCCACTTAGTAAATGGCTACCCCAGGCAGCTTATAAACAATAGCAAACAAGGGGAAAGCAAGTACGCTTCCGAATCTCATTTTTTGGCATTCTTTGGCATCTATTTCTGGTGGTTTTAACGCACTGTCAGAGGTCCAAGATTCGATACCGGTAGAGTAAGGCCAACTTTAGAAATTTATCCGTCATATTTGGCTCTTGTCTGGATCTGGCAAGTAATGGCAGTTTCGCGTGTTTCGCAGACATTTCTCCAGCCCGAAACCCCATTACAAATGACCACCGTGATATAACAGCATGTGTGCTGTTGTTTTTCGGCGAGTAAGGGATTATGCCAAAGCCCATTTCCATATCCCTTCCTAAACACTTATCCTTAGGATCCTTAGGATATAACACAAGCAAGAGTTATCGCAGTTAATACCACAAGTTCTAACTGGCTTTTAACCTTAGATGCTCAGAAGTGTGTATATTTTAAATTAAGGTCAATGGTGATACAGCATTAAGTTTTACATCCAACATTGTAATGATACCATCGCGTGTAGGATGGAACAAGCAAATGTTTACAATGTAAAGAGGTTTGTGTACTCTTTATTTTTCTATGATATATTTTATAACAGCTATGAAGAATCATACAAAAATGTTTAAAATCTTACAAATAATAGGTTCTAATAAATAACATAATTGTACAATCAGCATTAATTATAAAGACACATGAATGAACGTTATAGCTTTATTTTAATTTTCAGTATTGATTTAGAATCAATCTCCTCTCAACGTCAATGGATGCCGTGGGCGATTCTATCGCCTACGACAATTGCAATAGATCATATTGTTCTGTCATTGAACTTAATTTTTTTATATACAGGATGATATACTAAAATAGATCACCCAACATGGGATAATCTGAAATCATAAAAAGTTTAGATAATATATGTTCAATAATTAGACACAATTGGTTAAAGAATACTTCAAATCTAATGTTTAGTTCCGGTGATTACCTTCTATATCCAAACTTACACACATCACTTTGTAACATAATAATGATACTACTCTAGACCGTTATATACCTTTTAAATATTGATAATCTGTATTTCAAACATCAAGTTCAAGTTGCATTATTTTATCATGGTAATCGGCCCTACAGTGCCAATATAAATTTGGATATATAAATTAAAATGTAGATAAAATAATAAAAAATGTCATGTAATCTTAAAGTTAGCGAATTTATTTACATCCAAGACGCAACCATTATTAAGTAAATCTAGTCATAACATTTGTCAGTGAGGTTTCCCACGCAAGCACCGCTGGTAGGTTGCGAGCGGCGGCCTTGCTTGCTGAACCTTTGCCGACAATGCTAACTTAAGAGTCACGGACTCAACCGTCTATTGTAATCTAATAACTATTGATCTGACACGTATTAATATTTTACTTTAATTATTAAAACCTTTTCAAAGATTCCTGTTTCAATGGTAAATATGTAGGTTATGCTGTCAATTTATAGACTATCTAAATATTTTTTAAGAAAATCATTTATGTTTAAGAAAATCAAAGAAGTGATAGAACCTATAAGAAAGCGTAATACAGGAGTGTTGGTTAACGATAAGGGAGACCTAATTCATACAATTGAAGATAAAGTTACGCAGTGGGAGCTTTATTTCGAGAAACTGTTTGAAGATGACAGGTGGTCCCGCTGGATTATTTAGAAATATTAGACAGTGGGGTGGAAAACGCTATCAGAAATTCAATAAACAATAAAGCACCGGTATTTACGTCGAAGTTCTCAAAATCATGTCCAATAATTCAACGAATTCTTGTGGTTGAGCAATAACCCAAGAGAACGTGTAAAAAAATTTAAATATCCGGGCAGTTATGTAAATGAATGTTGGGACAGTGAGCAGGAGGTTCGGGTTCGCATAGAACCAGAGGTGCTTTTGTGAAAAAGGGAAAGATCCTGTGTTTCAGACGAAGACGATTCAGTCTCAAACTCCGCATGAGATTGGTCCGTTGTTATGTGTGGGGTGTTTTGTTTCACGGAATGAAGAGTTGGACGCTAACTTCAGCATTGTGCTCGAAATTAGAAGCATTCCAGATGTGGCCATACAGGCGCATGCTCGGCATATCATGGATGCAGAGAGTAACAAATGTTGAAGTTTTGCGTCGAATGAAAAAGGGAATGGAAGTGCTGAGGACTGTAAAGGAGAGGAAGCTGCAGTATTTCGGGCACGTTATGAAAGGCGAAAGATACCGAATTCTTCAGCTAGTGATGCAAGGGAAGATACAGGGCAATGGCAGACAGGCTGATGGTAGGTGGCTACCGTCGCCTATAACACAAGCAACGCCATAAGTGCTACAAGTGCGATGCCGACCATAGAAGGATTAAGGATAAGGGATAGGGGAAATGGGCTCTGGCATCCCTTACTCACTCACCGAGACACAACAGCACGTATATATAAAAAATTTAAATTTTAGATTAAAATTGTCTTTAACCAATAACACCTGAACGAAGAGGCGAGAAGTCAGAATTAGATAGAAGTCAAACAACTGCTACTTTTTATAAGTACCAAAGAAATAAATATTATTTCTTACAATAGCTTGTCATTAGTGAGTTTAATGTCTAGCATTGTCTAGCATTTAATGTGTAAAGCGATTTTATAGTTCGAAGTGTCAAAAGAGGTGAACGCTCTTGAAACAAAATCTAACTCAAAGCAGAGACGTTCTTATGGAAAGTGAACGTAGCTATGCATTATACTATAAATAGATACTGACCTTTCGCTCGTCGGATGCGTCAGCCAAAGTTACATGATGTAACCGAACACACAGACTGACACACAAAGACACAGTGCCAGTTTATTAAAACGCTACAGTGTGTGTCTGTGTTAGCGTACTCATGTAAGCACCAGTGCGAGCAGCAGCAATCGAAAGAGAAAGTGGCTGAGGTCTTAGTGGGTCTGACCGCTGTTAGTGTTACTTACAAGACCAAAGATGGCTGTAGCTAATATCGATATCGAGTTGATGCTAATATTATTAAAGGGATATTAAATCGGCATAAATATTATAAGTAATATATTTCTATTGAACAATGCCTTTGTTTTATATAAATTACCTATATCTTACAAAAAGAAAAGGAAAAAATGAATGAACATAAATTTTGAATTTATTTTCTGTAAAAAATAACAATTTTATCGACCACATTTATGCCTTTAAAAGTCAAATTAAAATACAGTAGTGTTTTGAAATTATCACATGAATTTAAATGCAAAAAAGTTTCTACTTTGTACTCAGTTATCTCTTAACATAAATATCATAGGTTTACAAATTTGTTACAAATAACTTAATGAAGGCACTCTTCTCGTATTCAATATCATATTAAAATATACTTTGCATTTATATACTTTGTAGTAGAAAAATACACTGTAGAAAAAAATAGAACATTTTTAATACTCCTTGAATCCAAAAACCCTTAAAAAGTTCTCGGTTATATTGTGTATATATACCAATATTCAGCAAATAAATTAAAAATCATTTGAATTTTTAATTTGAAAAAAATATCTATCTATGAAATATAAAATCGACACTGCATGTACATCACTAGAGTAGCGGGCATAGCGGCACCGTCCTACGGGAAGCACCGTTACGTAACTCACGACTTACGCTCGATACCGTTGTACGGTACCGTTCGATACGTGCGCCCGCGCAGCTCACAACCACTCTGTAACTCTCGCTTTCTACACAAAGGCTTTCAATCTCTTTCTTTCAATGTTACTGTCATTCACTGTGCTATTGTCGGGAGAAATTGATAACACGAGTTCTCTTTACAAGTACCGAACACTTACTACATTTAACGTGTAGGTAATTATAACAATAGAATTATTACTATATTCAGAGACTGGCTTTGCTTGCGGTTTTTTCCGGGAATGTTATTCAAGATTAAAGTTATCTTTACATCTAAATCGGTTCAAAGGTGTTTTTACGGAAGCGTAGAGACTTAATTTGCATTATAGATTTGTTGATAGAAGCTTAATAATTATTTTACTATGACAGCTATTAACCATAACATATGAAATCATTTTATGACTATATAACAACAATATTATATTTTAATATTATAAATATTATTTTTATAATATTTTTTATTTTATAGCAGATAATGTAAATCCATACAATAAATGCGAAGGTTCTCGAATTATAAAACCAGTTACAAATAGACAAATTGTTTTAAACGTATTAAATAACTATGAACAAGCAAATTATATTAGCTTTTACTAATAGATATAATATTAACTTTTTAGTTATATATATATACATGTTTTTTTATTTATCTTTTTTTTGTTGGCGTGTAATTTTTAATGAATTATTATTTTTAATGTGCCTACCACAATATATCTTTTGATTAAGTTTTTGTGAAAATTTAGCAAAAGCCACAGTAAATACATAAAAGCCAGACAGTATATCAAACAAATCAATTGTTTAATATTTTCCATTCCATAAAAGTCCATGTAGACGTCAATCAAATCAATCCACGTCAGCTGTAGAAGTAAAACAGAAGATAAAATCATGTGATGCAACACTCGAATAACTTTTAAAACCTTGACCACTACTCGGGTGGCTGACATTAAATCGTACGCGCCTTTCACGGCCCGGTCAGGTGGACGTTGTATAACTCACTTTCCATTTCTTCGGCACTCACCACATTAAGTGGAAGATACACAATAACAAATGACATAAACATTAAAAACATTTGTCACGTAATAGCAATATTCGTAACGTAAACTAAAACCCATTAAATTATAATCTACTGTAGACCCGCTCCTGGCTTCGCCCCAGGATGCTTTTTTTTATATACTCAAACCTTTCTCGTTTATCCCTCTTTCCGTTGTGTGGTTTAGAACTAGCTAGCGGAGAAACAGACATGACAGATTTATAATATATAGAGATTGAAGTTTTAATGAAAGAAATGGTTACTGTGAGGCAACTGTATTTAACAAAGATATGCCATCTCATAGTTTTTTTAAATTTTAAGTTATTTTAATTACTTGACATAAAGGGCCTTTTCCACCATCTCTGAGTAAAGTGTCAAGTAGGCTAACCGCCATTTAAAGTCACCGGTCACCAGGAATGATGGAGTTGATATACCTTTGTTTGTACGGTAAAAGTCCCAAACATTAAAAAGAAAATAATAAAAAAAATCGCCTATTGAAGGATGCAGTAAACCGAGTGCATAATTTAATAAAACATAAAATTATTTCTAAAAGTAACTAATCAACACTTTACTTGTAGTTGGTGAAAGAGGCCCTAAGTCAAATAAATTAGCAGCCGTACAAATTAAAAATAATAACATTTTTTATTTTGCATCTGAATAAGACAAAATACTACAATCGCAATCGAAAATTAGTCATTTTGATGTGTATGCGAAAATAAGAATCACTTCGAGAAAGTAATAAGAGAGCGCCTTGCGAAATAGCTGTTCGCTTATTATTACTTTTTTTTGTTTTCATTAACACCTAACACAAAGTTCTTCAATTATAAAACGAGTTGTTAGCGCCAGTTGTTACGCAAAACGGAGGAAATCGTTACATAGCATAAAGCCAGAAGCCACTGTGTTAATGGCTTTAATCTTCGAACATTACAGGCGCTGTCGTTCTCTGTGTGAGTTTGATCAATAGTAAATACACCCGAGTATATTCGAGACTTTATTTGTGGCTTCGGCGTCATTACGAAATGCGGACTCGAGTTAAGGTCGCCAATGTGTGGCAATTTTCCCATTTCGAAGAGAACTCAAACCTTGACCTAGGTGTTACATTCCGTTTCGTCATCAACATTTCGCTGGTTGCCATTTATTACCTTACGTTCGCCGTAAAGTTTTCATTTAAATAAGTTTGTTTAAAACATCTATGCATGTACAATCTCTCAAACCAAACCATTTAAGTAAAAACATGCAAAGAAACTGCCTAATTTTGCCTAAGTTATAATAAAATAACTTTTACCCGTGAACTTCCTCCGCGCCCCTTTTTCTTAGATGTTAAAACATTTATTCAATCTTCATTGCTCATCTATTTTTGTCAGGCGTTGAGATTTTATGATCTCTCGAAATTTTTTTTTTTTTTTCTGGATGAAAAACGTCTTCCTTTTCTGTATCTCTTACAACCTGCGTGCGAAATTTTATGACACACAAACAAACTCATTTGCATTTATGATAATTATGCTTAAATTTGGTTTTAAACTAATATCGCTGTGATAGTTTTTATAAGAAAGCATAAGATAGTTATTGTAAAAAGTATTGTAGTCACTATTAATACTTCGTCGAATTATTTTAAATTAAGAATTATTTCATATTTTGTATCCCATAGCAATACTACCAGTATAGTTGGTGCCAACATAGTTAGTTGGTATAAATGGCGATGGTAACTTTTTATGCAGTGTTCATTGAGGATGGTTAGGTAAGCGTACGCTAGGTGGCGGTGCGCGCGCGCATGTTGCGCCATGGCAAGCTGGGTTTACGCAACGAAGTCATTCACCCCGGAAGGCGTTTTCCTCGGTGTTTCTTTAACAGTGTGTTACTGTGGCACGGCTCGCGTGATTCGCTCGCGTGCCTAACACATAAGTCCATTTGCGCCCTCTCGTTTCGGATCTGAACCGTTTAAAACTGTAGAGACCTAATTATTGTGAAGCACGCCACGTGTATGTATACCAGATGCAATTTTAAAGTTACACCGAGTTCCAGCCATTAGTGTGGAAGCTAATCTTCAACATTCCTAAGTTGGTGTCCTGTTACATGTATCTTTAAAAAAACAGTTAAGTTTCTATGCATAGCCTCAAAATAAACTAGTAAGATTAATGAATTGTTTTTAAATATCTATTATTAAAATATAGTTATATAGCTAAATTTAAATATTATTAGAATTTTATTATTTAATTAACTATTGCAACAGGGAAACGCATTACAATGATGAAAGGAATTAATCCAAGACATGGTCTATGTGTGTATACAAATTTTTACACTAATTTTTTCCACAAACTCCAGAGAAAATTTACAATTTAACTTTCTAATTGTTCGTAACACCAGTTAACAAATTATAAATAAAATAATCTATATCTATAATCTGAAGGACGTTCCATAAGGATAAAACAGTTCCTAACATATGCTGCTTCTAAAACGAGACATAATAAATTAAGGTTTAAAATATTTAAACATTTTAATATAAATTAAATATATAATAAATGAAAGTTTAATATATAGTTTAGTTTAACTAGCTAGTGCCCAAGACTTCGTCCAGGTTGAAAAATGAGAAAATATATCAGTAATATACTGCCTGACATCTTTATCGCTGTGATGACGGTGGCGCTGCCACCCGATTCTTTTTATATTTTTAGCCGAAGATAAAAAGTATCCTATATATTAATCCAGGTAATTAACTATAATATGTGTGCCAAATTTCATACAAACCCGTTGAGTCGTTTTAGTGTGAAAGCGTAACAAACATCCATTCATCCTCAAAAACTTTCGCATTTGTAATATTTGTAGATAGACACGGGCTGCAGTGCCGTGTTAAGGTTTAAAATGATTTAATTATTCAGATTAATGATTCCTTTGCCCATTAAAAATTAAGCTGTACCCTAAATGTTTGTGTAAGTGAGTGTAGTGTAGTCATTTGTCATCCGCATTTTCCAGCAACGATTTATTTTCATCTGCCTCGTTTATAAGTCATTTGTGTGTCGACATTTGCGAATAACTGACCGACTTACTATCGTAAAGTCGTCGCACTCCGCACGTAAAAATCCTAAATTTTTGATGAGTTTCAATTCACTACGAACTTTGTGAAATATGTTCGAGACACACAGACAGACTCCAAGATTCAAATTAGAGGATGAGGGATATACATTTTTTCCCAAAATTCCAACGGATACCGATTTTTTTTATAAAAAAAAAACATTATAAGTTGACCATTGTTATGGCAACCTTGGAACGTTGCTGACTGAGCCACAACGAAGTTCAACTAGTAATATAATATTTCTGTATATTTAAGTACTCAGCCTAATCTGTAAAACTACTCACAAGAATTCGTTTTTATAGGCATCAGTTTAATGTACAAATATGTCGAAATATATTTTGTGATCTAGAATGTTCTGTGGGTAAACAAATTTCGTCAGAGCTTGAGTAGCTTGTTAGGACGATTGCAAAAGATTTACTGAAATAGCTATGAGTAGTAAACAGTGATCTGAAACGCCACATATTCAGTTAATTCTTAACGACAACGCAGTGTAAATTTTGTGTGGCGAAGCTGGGTTAACGGGCTTATGAGGAAATACGTTATAGCGTTTTAGTCTCGTGGAAGTTTCGTAACAGCGAACTGCGTGCAATCCACCCGCAATGTGAGTCAAGTGTCAAAATATAAACAATGCAGTTTACGATCCAATTTGTGTTAATTTTGTAATATTTTATTTATAATTTTACTAGCGTGTCTGTTATAAAATAATTACTTTAATAAACCTTGCCTTCAAGATAGTTTTTAGCCTGGATATTCATATTTCGAATTTTTCGATTTGTATTTTTGATTGTCACACGAATACTACTGGACCGATTTTGAAAATTCTTTCACCTATAGAAAGCTACATTATCAGCGAGTAACATCCCTACATATTATAAAACAAAGTCCTCAGCCGCGTCTGTCTGTGGTTTTCACCAATGGACAGGAACAGGGAATCAGGGAAGGTTTGTACGGAAAAAAAATGCACCCCGGGCGAAGCCGTGAGCGGGACAGCTAGTAATTATAAAGTAAATTTATAAAGTAAATGCTAGTAACAAATAATCTTAAAGCGCCAGGTAAACTTTCCAGCTCAGGAAAATATGTAAATAAATAGGTATACTAAACGCTGTGTGTAAAGGACACACACCATCTTTGTAAATGGCAGGAAAATTTATAAAAATAAACAACAGGTCTTTCGTTAACCTGGCTAGAGTTAGGGTTAAGGTTAGGGTTGCTTAGCAAGCTGTAGTTTTCTATAGCGATATGTTTGGAGTTTCCTACTAGACAGAATCCGGATTGAGGAAAAACTGTAGAAGAAAAGAAAATAATATTGAAATTGATCGTAGAATTATTTAATTTAATGGCTTCTCTCGAAATTCTCGAAATAGGAACATGAGTTTAGACTTATGTCGTTAGAAAATGTCTAACGACTTAGTTAAAGGTCTCCTTCAAACGGAGTGAATGCCTGCTGCGACTAATAGTTTATGCTTAGAAGACCTTTGCCAGCTGACAAATATCCCCTGTTTGTCGGCTGATAACAATGTTTGAAAAACATGAGTTTGCATTACACGGCTAAATTAAGAACAGTGACAAGTAGCTCAACATTCCCATGTGATAATGGTACCTGTCCCCCTGAGCACCTTTTTACATGGATAGGTGACGTATGTGATTTAGCTGTCAAAGACCGACATTTGCATAACGACTGACATTGCCGCCGCGGGCCAGTTACGTAAAGATGCACCGACTTCTTGCGAAAGTGTACATCGCCCCCGCGAGGCCTGTTAAGGGGAATCGTAATGAGTTTGCGCGTAAAATATAATCGTTTCCAAGTAACTCATACATTATTCGTTACTTAAGTTTTCAATTTTCGTATTCGTTTTAAGACGTTCGAAATATTCGTTGAAAAAACGTCAACGAAGCATAAAAAAAGTTCAAAAAAAAAAAATTTAGAACATGAAATTATTAAAGGAATGAATTGTTATAAAAATTAACATTAAAATGTTATTAACACTTTGATAAATTTAATTTTTCCCAGAATTAAAATAACCATGTAATTAAAATATTCATTGTAGGCATCAAAAATAATCTTATATTCCAATATGTCTTCTCCCAAAGTCTATTCCATACTGTCAAGTGCATTGCAGTAAGGAGTATCCCATGACATAACACAATTTCGTTACAATACCATGACATTAGTTTCATAAAAATCCCAAAAAAGGGTAAAAATAATAAACAACAATATTTTGAAGTTATTAATTGCTTCTCCTTAAGTGACTCGTGAATTCACAATTTTATTAACATTAGAATGAGTGAGTTCTCTCCGGCTATTATGTGCAATGTATAGATAGGTTCTAGACGCAAATTTATATTTGCGAAACTTGCTCATGGCGAAGAGATGTGTAAGACTTGCAAGACTTCGTATTATTCAATTTAAAAAGCAAATCTGGCGTACTAATTACTCGTGCAATCGTTTCAAAAGAGTTTCCCGCTAGTTATTATACTTTTTTATTCGCCGTCATAAATAAAATAATAAAATAATGGTAATTTTATCTTATTTGTATCACAGTTACACGAAGATAACATTCGTTCTGTTAGTTTACGTTAAATACGTTAAAATACGTAACAGATTTCGATATAATTTATTTAAATAATTAATTTAATAAATAAATAATAGTTAAGTATGTAATGCTTTCTTATTAATTTCATAATATACTCGTAAATAGAATAAATAAAGCAGTATTTTTTTATGAAATTGATTTTTGAACGAACCTTGACTTCCAAGATTTTTTTACTTTTGCCAAGGTCATAAATCACATTAGATTTACATATTTAAATTTTATACTTGTATATAATACATTTATATATTTTTGCATTTACAAATACTGGACATTAACGGGAAATTACCATGAATTAATAAATATGCTGTTGTAATTCTGTGCGCGAATAAATATACTCCAGTACAAATAAAGATACTCAGAAAACAGAATACAGATACCCATTCTTATATTTTATCCTATCATTGTAGACATTTGAAACCGCTCCTGGTATTGTATGTTTACCTAAGTGACCGTAGACATATAGGAGTACTATCAAGTTAATTGTCATCCGGTACCTATCTCACGTTTTATCTACAAAATTTATATTTATCCGTGCGAAGTCTGGTTTGGTCGGTAGTATGCATAATTCAACTTCAGTGGAACTGCTAAAAGCTGACAATGTAAATAGATAGATAATAAGATCTCGAATTAACATCTAAACGCTCGCCTATTCGTATTGTCCGATATTACCTAACCGACGCTTTAAGTGTTAATATATTAAAACATCTCTTTAATAAAAGCGTCCCAAATAAACAGGAGTAAAGAACTTTTACGTAACTCAGTTACGTACAGTCGGTGAGAGGCAATGTCAGATTGCAACCATGCTATTATTATGACAGAAGTAAGGTATTAATCTGTAAATTTTAGAATAACCTTTTCGACTCTATTGTGTGATGAACAAATAGACTATCCAGTAATTCTTATATTGCTTCTGGGATATGATTTCAAATGTGTTTTGTTTTAATAAAAATATGCGAGAGACAGTAGACAGACCTGCACGACACCAATATGTTGAGATGGATTACACAAAAAAGGTGTAAGAATGAATGATTTAATGGTAACTTTAAAATATCACTTTTTGACTTTAAAATATAACAGTAACAGAATGAGAAACTCAGGAGCCATATTTATGGCTTTTGCAGCCATATTTATGGCTAACAACAATTTATCGTTGATGAAATTTACAACAAATAATAAGAATAAGTATATATTACTTAACAAAGAGTAATTAAGAAATAATATTTTAATATAAAAGAAGTAGTCTCATACAGTTAATCTTATTTATGATGTTGCAATAGTCGTGCCACTATGCTACAGGGCTACGAAAGTTCTACGACATTCGAGAAAACGACGAACAACGTGCTACGAACACTGTTCCTAAGCTACGAATGTGATTTACAATGAAATTCATTGCGAAATTATATTTTTTTTAAATAATACCTACATGTCTTACTTATTACTTTTCATACATGTGACTCAATAGGCATTAAAATATCATAGAGCAATCTACCTTTTGACTTTCAAGAAAAATGTGTTTATCCTCTTATTTCTTTTGAACTTAGCAACGAATTTTGATACGGTTTTTGATACGTATTTACTAAAATTTACTAGGTATATTCATTAATGTTATTCACTAACTTTTATTATAAAAAAAGCTAAATCAATGAGGTTTCGTGGGCCTCGCCATTTTTAATTTAACTCTCGAATTATTGCAATTCTATATTTGTACTTTTAATCTGCTTGATTGTTATTTCATTTCTTTTCTGTATTAATATTAGTGGCCTGAAAAATCAGTGGTCTGCTTCTTGCGAGTGGTACATTGTAAACTAAACCGGAACGGAAACCTTTTGATAAGTATATACAAATATACCAGGATAACACTTAAAAAACGCTTATGTAATGTCTATTTTTACAACACCACAATTGTTTTTTCTATTCTATTTGAAAAAAGCCTGGATCAGTAAATCAACAAGTCCTTACAAAAATTGTCATTCACATGACTAGCTTACGTTTGCTAAGACTTGATAATTAAACTTAAAAATGCCTATTTTCTAATTGCTCATAAGCGAATCTAAATCTATAGTAGATAATTGCCAAAAGCCCTTCTTAAATAGTTTTAACAACAGATATAAAATTGTATCTTCGCTTTACAGTTGCCTATAATACTTGTTGCAAATCAAGGTTCCTTTACCTTTAATTTCGCCTTTTGTTTCGCTACTAACCATACAATAGTATGTGTGCCAAAAAAAGGTCAATGAACAGCCTCGACGTTTCTACAAAATCATCTCTATACCGTAACAGCATTTGTTGCACTCACATACCGCTTTAATTGCGTTGCTATTCCGGTTAGTTAAAGTTCAAATTACAATAGTACGAGAGCGAATAGAAGACCTTCTATTTTACCTGTTGAACTACGATGCGATTAAACACATCTGCCGCAAGTTTGAAGACTCAACAAATCTATATTGAACCTTAATACTAGTTAGCGAATGTTCGAAGTCATTTGCAGTTGTAGTTTTGTTTAGTCTTTTTGGTGCTTCAAATTTGTTGGCAGTGACGGCCAAAATGTTATTTTGTTTATCGTTTGCGTTCTTGACAGCGAAAAAGTGAAAACGGTGGTTGAGCGTTGTGAAACTAGGCGGCCGCGTCGCAAGGCCTCGGCGATACTGTGCGTGTGCTATGGCTATGACTGACTTTGCACTATACGGCAGTACTGCGAACAAGCGGTCTCATATTATGTAATGCAGTTCAGTGTTATGTGCTTGTTTACAATATTATTTCGCCTCGCATATAGGTATATGCCACTAATTGGGTACTTTTACGAGCAACTTCCCTTTTAATGTCGATCCAAATTGTACATAACGTAACAGAGTTATAAATACATTTCTATTGTAGTTGGGAGAATCGTGAAACGGCTTCTCGGAGTTACGAATTCATTTGGCATCAAAGGAATCTCGCCATAATATACTATTATGTGTATTTTGAAACTACTCTAACGAAAGATCAATATTTGATTGTCAAGGATTTACATACTTTCAATGAAGCATAAATCGACCAAATTCCAAAAATAATAAAAAAATATATATATATTTGTACATAAATAAATAAGAATTCTTTATAGTCCATGGAAATGGTATCATACAAGTAAAAATCGACAAAAACTGAAAAAAGACCTAAATTTTAATAAATTTAACAATGATCCGAAAGGCTTTCGGTGTGGAAAATTTGGAATTGTCATTACCATTTCATCAGTACCAACATATAAAAAAATCAGAACTACCTCATTTGATGTAAGGTAAAATGTACCAATTCCACGAGCTTAAATAAAGTTAATAAATGAGCTTAAATAAAGTTAATAAAAAACTTATTAACTTAATAAATAGGCACACCGTCTACTTAATGGTAGACTGTCTGCCTGCATATAATACTTTTATTATATAGTTGCAACGCCCATAAGATTTTCAAGTGCGCTGCCAACCTTGATGGGATTCTACAATGTTTAATACTGCCCACTTTAAAAACATATTCCTGCAAGGTCGGCACCACCATGGTGTTGTTTGTGTCCTTAGACGACAGTAACTGTCTACTATCAATTGGAGTGTCAGCCTACCTGCTATCCTATATAATGTAAAAAAACTTTATTGTAGTCTAAGTATGTGCATTATAAATAGACATAATACACGGTAAGCGCCGATAACGCTTCTCAAATGTTATGAAACGTCCAATTACTGTACGAGGAAATAAATGCTGAATTGTGTTTAGCATATAAAAACGGTACAGGGTCGCTTTGTCAATCTGTTTACATATAAAGAGTTCGTTCACACCATTATCTTGCAATTCGACAATTTTATATCGGCAGTCGGCCGTCGCACTGAGATACGTGTTTGAAGACCCAATCAAAACAATACGTAATACTAATCGGTCAGGTACAATACACTGTTGCGGCAAACAAATGCATAGTTCATTGGTACATTACATCATGTTATTTGTTTTAAGGTTCTAATTTTATTTGTTTTAAAAATTGATGTGTGATTTTTATGATATAATTCGGAAGACCGGCTGACGGTCCACTTGGTTGGTGGTTACCGTCGCCTATAACACAACAACGCTACAGGTGCTGCAAGTGCGCTGCCGACTACAGTAGGGTTGAGGATAAGGGATTCGGAAGGGATAGGGAAATGGGCTCTGGCATCCCTTACTCATTCACCGAAACACCACAGCACACGTGCTGTTAATTTACGGTGGTCTTCTGTAAGGTCTTCTGTAAGCTACTGCCGCCAGACGGGCTGCCCAAATGACTGCGAAACACAGTATTATGTCCTGCCACTGCTGTATGTTTGAACTACTGAACGGATTAAAATGGATTAACATAAAGGATACTTTTTATCCTGTAAAAATGTTGGTTTCGCGATGGATCAGCTAAAAATATAAATATGTAATTGGGGGCCACTTTCCGTCGCGGGGCCACTGTCGCCGTCGCAGCGCCACCGTCGTCACAGCGATAAAGATGTCGGGCGTCTCATTATTTTCTCAGCGTTATAATACTCATTCATTAATATTTTTAATTTGTCAACGCGGTCGAAGTCGCGGGCACCAGCTATTGTTGTATATGACACTGTACTTAAAAACTTATTTAAAAAAGACTTATTACTATGCTTATTTTAAAAATTTATTCTAAAAATCTGATTTGACTCCTCCCTTTCTATATGTCATCAATCACATGAATCTGCGCGTGTGAAAAGTTTGACGTTATCACGGCAAATGCAGACCATCGATACGGCCAAATAGACAAGCTACGATAAACACTCCTCGGACTATGGGAACCTTTGTGTGGACACAAATAATGTTTATTCAGTGAATAGTTGCGAAATCATTTTGTATACGAACCGGTGAATGTAACAAAGAATGCCCTATATTTGAATCCAGAGAAACTGTGTCACTGATACCGAAATTTCTGTAAATATTTGTTCTGTGTCCAGATAAGGAGGTGATGTTTGTATTATTTTTTTATTAACAGCCGGTCCGTGTATAACGATAACGCTTATTTCCTTAGTTTTATTACACTAATTTATATTTATTTTAAAAAAAAGTGAAGTACAGAACTAACCCCTTACAGAGATGATTACTATGAAATAAAAGCACGTATGCTATTGTGTTTAAATATTTCAGTAAGACTTGTCAACAACCGATTCCGCATCGTCATTATTTCTCATTCATATTAAAACTTTTCTCAATACATAGCAACCTCTTTATTCATCACATCTTAAAGATGAAGAAATTTGATACCCCCTTGCGACACAATAATAAAAATACTGAAGCGCCAGTATGTAAAACAGTTACAGAGTTCGTTCCAAAAAAAGATTGCATTGGCGAAAACTTCCTGTTTATTTCCACCTCGAATGAGGTCTTTGGTTTACTTTCACCTATTCTTTAAGATATGCCACCTATATAAAGCTGTGTTGCGTCAATATTTCGAGTGGCCGTGTTTTTTCTACCGGGGAATAGTTAACCCAGTTTTAACGAGCCGTTCCTAGCTAAATATAATGCAGTGTTACCTGACTCTGTTTGAACACCACACACACGCCTGTCTTGTCTATCCACTAACACACTGACGCATTTTGAAATATAATATATAGAAACAAAGTTTTACTTATTGCTTGTTTCATTAGTTTTTCATACAATTTTCAAGATCCGCTCGATATATTTATAGCTAACCAACTTTTACCCGGGGCCTCGTCCGTGTCCCTTAGAACATAAATTATTTTTTGGATGAAATGTATCTTATAACACTTTCTGTACCCCTGACAACGTGTAATGTGAAATTTCAATATGATCGGTTGAGTATTTAAGGCGGTAGAGTATAATAGTTTATTTATTAATAATATTATAATATAAAGAAAAGGTACAAGAAATATCTATTTCACATTAATTCTATTTTATTAATGTTAATTACTTAATCATCAAAATTTAAATGCATCATGAACTGTAAACAGTAACGACACCGCGATTTGTGTGGAATAATATATATACTAAGTTCTGAATATACTCAATAGGTGGCGCGACTAATACTAGGAACAACGTTATACTCGTCGTACTATTTTAGACTTTATTTGTATCTTGTTAAAGACTAAAATGCCTGATCTTTTGTTAACAATCGTTATAAATTTTGTTTCGCGACATAAACTATTTAAATTAATTGTGAAAGCCTAATTTGTGTGCCCACTTTGTATCGATAACTCATTGTTCGCAATACAATGAATCAGAGGCGTAATCCAGATATGAATAGCGGTCGGTGCGAACGAACTCGTGTTTTAATGTAATCTAACACCAAACTGTGCCATCGTCCAGGCTAACCTTTCTTTCAAACAAAAAGGCGACCGCTTAACTAGGCTATGTTTTGTTAAGACACATCATGATACTTCGTATACATTTTTTTATGATAGCAAATGAGGGTCAGCTTGACGAAAACCACTTGATTGATGGTACCTTCTATGGCTACCTTCACCTGTCATCATCATCATCGTCATCTAACCGCAGGACGTCTGCTTCTAGACAAAGGTCTCCCACAGAATTTTCTAATAGGACCGGTCAAAAGCAGCCTGGATATACCGTACCTTCACCTGTAGGATAAGGAATATGATAATAAAGCAATGGGCTCCAGCATACCTCACTCACGCACTGAAACTCAACACTTGCTGTTATTTCGCAGTCTCAGATAAAATAAGAGCTAAAGATAAAGCCCTGTGGCCGGCAGAGTTAGGCAGAGTGAAGCCATTGAATTACACTTTCGCCGTGTACATAGTATGTAGTTACACGCACACAAATGCAATCAAATTATGTCTCACCTTTTTAAAATATTTACTAGTGAAAATTCCAAATTGAATTCCTAAGGGCGTAAAACCCAAGTTTCAAAAAATAAAAAGGAGAATTACAAAACTAACTGTTGTAATTCTCTTCATACAGTCGACATTTTAGTTAGTTAAAAGATGTAGTGAAGGTCAATATTACAAAATAAGACAACCTTCAAGCGAAACTATTTTTGATATCTCCCACTATATAGTCTTATAGAACTTAATAAATCTACAATATTTAATCATATTTGAACTTTCATAATTACTGGTTATTTTTTATATTAGAAGACAGGCTAATTGGCCACTTGATGACTGCGCTTAATGACACAAGCCACGCCACACGTGCTGTAAGTACGCTGCCGACCTTAGTAGTTTAAGGATAAGGGATTAGGTAAAGATTGGGAAATGGGGTCCAGCATTCCTAACTCACTGACCGAAACACAACTCCGCATCATCTCAATTCCTAGCCGTTGGACGTCCACTGCTGGACATAGGCCTCCTACACACATGTGCTGTTATTTCAGGGTATAGTCTTATATAAGGGGGTGGTTACTGCCACCAGACGAGCTGCCCAAATAACTGCGAAACGCAGTTTGCCCTGCCGCTACTTTCCAGATCCAGACCAGAGCCAACTTTGGAAAGTTCATTTTCAAAGTTGACTGTTATCATACCCAGGAACCCTGGAACAGAGCGTTAAGGCAAGCACCCTAACCACTCATCCAACGGGCTCGTCTAACATTTTATATATTTATATTTGAACTGGTTTTAATTGTGGTATTATTAAATTGTATGCTTGTGTATTTAATTACTAAAATGTTGATGTTTCATATTTAATGAATACATTTACATATATTGTTTTAAGTAAAAATAGTCAATTTACAACCGCGTGCGCATGCCTGACCTACTTATCATTAGTAACAAACATAACCTACTCTGGCTTAATAACGATACTGGCCGTAAAACGCGTCAACGCATCCTAACACTGAAACATCACCTATAAATTTTTCTAACGAAATCCCTTCTGTCAGTTCAACGACCCCACTATCGAAATCCGCGCACGCACACACGAAACTTCGCTCACAGCGGCCAGATAAAAAAATGAAACAAAAAACAATCGCGTAACGGTGAATGAATGTAAGAAAGAGATGACTGTATTTCGGCAGGCCACTCGTCAGCTGTAAGGTCGACTATGAAAAACACTGACGCAATTTTTACAGCGTACGTAATTGAGTACCGACTGAGTCAGCGGTGTGTGCGTGAGCGCCGAGAGCGACGCCCGCGTCTGCCGAAACAGAGGCGGAATATTTAGGTGAAAGTGTTTCCAATTTCGAAATGACGACATTCGCGCGCAGTCGTTATCGTGACTTTGCCGAATCTGGAGGTTCGAAGCGCTGATACTGGCCGGTGCGACCCTCACTTGTCAAGTGTTGTTTTCCGCAAGTAGTGCGCCGGACTCCGCATACTGAACGTGTAAGAGTGCCTTATAAAAAAACTATGCTAAGAGTTGTTGTGTCAATAAATTATCATAAACCAAATTGAAAAAGTGATCGGTGTTTTTTTTGTATTGAACAAACGTGGAACTAGCTGTGATGTGCATGGTGAAGTTGTAGGCAAGCTGTCGAAGTGCGACAAGCTGGGGCCCGACGAGGCGTTCAACGCCTCTACACACGCTCAACAATTACAGACGATGACCTCAACAATGGGTAAATTAAATGCGTAATAATATTTAAATTAAAAAAAATAAATGCAAATTTTATAAAACGAAAATATATTTTCGTTAAAAAAAATCACATTTCATATAACGAAAATATATTTTCATTTAATTTTTTTATGAAATATTAATTACAATTTGCATTTGAAATTTTTGAAGAACTCTAGTGTGAGAGCGCTACGTAAACGCTTGTTGAAACGTAGCAGTGGTTCGTAGCAAAGCGCTACGAACTGTTCACGCTACGACCTACGTATTTTTTTAGTAACAGAAATTTATACGGAAATTCATTTGAAATTTTTAATTTTTTTCATCGAATTTGTTGAAAAATATTAATTGTTTAACTAAGCTGTGGAAATATTATTATTATTATAAATCATGTACATTTACTTTATCTATAAATAGCGACCACTCCCGGCTTCGCACTGTAGCTTTTTTTTTTGCACATGATATACACAAACCTTCCTCGTTTATCGCTTTTTCCACTAGTGAAAATCATATCAAAATCCATTGGGTGGTTTAGAAGAAATTAGAGGGAAGAAAGACTGAGGCGGACAACGACATTATTTTAAGATAATGTCTGTATAGAATATAAATAATAATGTTGACAGGAAAACGTGCAATTTTAACACAATAACTTAATGATTAGTTATCGATTATACTAAGTTTAATTTAGACACGTTATAACTGACCTTTACACACAAGTAGGTAATTCAATCTTAAAATTAAGTTTTATTTCGTCTCATAAGTCTTCCTATACCGCAGTATCTTCTGTTTAAAATACTGTTGTACCTTTTTAGTATTAAATAGGAAATATAATAGCATTGAAACGAATAATGGTAACGTATTATATTTTATTACTTTCTTTATTGTGTTTTGGTAAAATTTATTAAAAAAAATACATACTCGTATAGTGAAAATGCGATTAAAATCTATATTTAAAAACAAAAATGAAACGCTTAATGTATTGCTAAGCGCATTACTTCCACGGGCTGGATCATTAGGCTATTTTTTTTTTAAATATTCGTTGAATTCTGAGGAAGTTTTTATGAAGAGAAAAAAAGTTGCCTAGAAAATGTTTTAATGCGAAGCATGGGGCGGGTAGCTAGTAATGAATGTAGTAGTAAAAAAAACTACAATTTAAAAATATGATAATATTTACAGCTCGAATTTTTTTTTATCGTTTTCACACCTTGTGGACCAACAGGCACGCCGTCAGTCCACTTAATAGTAATTGGCAACCATCGTCACCATTTGTCTCATGAAATTAACAATTATTCTAGTGCGAGGATCGATCGATGTGTTTCTGTCGATTGCAAAACAAAAGCACCGTCGTTTAAAGTTAACCGTGACATTCCCAAATCATCTCGTGGATCACGATCGTGACTGCATAACTCCTTTATGACCGGCCAACTTTTACTTTCATAACAATATGGCCGCCCTTTGTCTATGGTCCATGGCTCTATGGGGTCGACGACCGTTCGCCATTTTGCCGTTGCCGAAATACGTTTTTACGTTCACTTTCCAATACGGTGAAAGCGAAAAGGTAATGTCACTGCTTCCTTTCAATTGTAGTGGGAGGATGCCACTACAGCCAGTTTCAATAATAATAGGTGCATTAGTCCGTTAGAAACTCATTGTTCGTCATTTGAATAGTTTTAAGTTGAGCTCGTATCTATATCTATTTATATATTATGTCGCAATTAGTACAAATTATAACTTGTAAGTCTATAATTTTATTTCATATTTTCTGTTTCTCTTTAAACATATTGTTAATTAGCTTTCCTAACATATAGCAAACGTATAAAAAGTTATCACAAAAACTATCATACTTAAAGTAAGTCAGGTTTATATATCCATACAAGCAACATCATAAAGTCTACTGACCGTTCCCACATTACCAATGACAATCATATATTTACTCACACAAAGTGATAACTGCTATATAATTCAAATATAATATTTATAGTTCAACATAATTGAAGTTATTCACAAAATTGTATATTTTTGAATATTGATATTACATGCCTATTACATGCCTGTCTCGGTTACGACACAAATGATGGCAATGTCTTCTTTGTATACTCATATGAAAAAAGCCTGAGATCATTGTATATGCAAAAGCGGAAGTGAATTTACAAGACGTTCTTTAATAAATAAACACCTCCCGCCGAGAAAAACAAGCACAAAATATGCACTTATAAATATTTTAATTTGATTGAACAGGAAGTAGTTAGATCGGAAGTGGCTAAGTTTAAAAATGGAACGTTTGAGTGTTGTGCCCGCGCGCAACTTGAATGCCGACGAGAAATGTCAAGGCGCAGCGGCGGAGGCCACGAGAGGGGCCTCTGAACTGCGTCGAAATTACGCTCAAGATTTGGTAAATCGTGATCGAATTCAGGGTCAGATGCAGTTAAAAATATTCACTCGTTTTTTTTTATTTTATGCAATACGACGAGGTATTATTCCGTTACTGTCTAAATGAGTTGTTATGAAATAAAAACCATTACCTACTAAACTATATGTGGATAATTTAATATTGTTTAATAATTTTACTGATAAATGTGGTCTATTGGCACTAGTGACTGAATATATTCGTTCGATCGAGCTATTCAATACAAGTATTCTCTTAAATAATGCATTATTTTGATCTGTTTTTCCTATTTTCAACCAATTTGCTTTTTTTTTCTCCAAAATAAAGATACAAATTCATTTACGTGTTTATTACAGATTAATGAAACGACTTCAAGAGTATTTTATCGTTACAAATCAGAACAGTAAACAAACTGACATGTTTATTAACACACTAAAATTGGATAATAGAAATCTTTTTCGTATAGGTCACTTTCCTACTGATGAGTAGGTCCTTTGGTCAAAAAAATAAGACTAAACTGTTCATTGTCACGTTGTAATATCAAATATTTATTGTCACGTTGCATGATATATCTTGGGCAGTCATACTACGCCTACTGGATGTAACTTGTAGGGTGCTGACCAATTTACCATGAAACCATCGCCTCCTGAATCGGGCGGCGGCCTCGCGGCCGACAGTGACATTGCGGCCGGAACAGTACGGTTACTTCCTGACAACTCGACGCAGCTATTAACTGACCGGTTCCAAAGTTGCGAAACAATATTACTCGTCCACATAGCTCTAATTTGCACATTAAATTTTAGCAATGACTGTAGATGTATCAGGAAGTTCTCACTGTAGAAATGCTACGTGCACTACAATATTTTCTTCGTGCTCGTGAAATATTATTAGGTACTTTTACAATATTTTCCTTTAGTTATATATTTTTTAGAATTTACTATAAAATTAACTAACATTCGCTTGAAACTTCGTCCGATCTTTCGATTTACCTTTCAATCTGATATACCAGCCATACAATTTCAATAAGTTTTATTAAAATCGTGACACGTGTTTTTATATAGTAAGATAAATAATCGTAAAATAATCACAACCAACACCCCGTAATTTGCCTTCAAACTAAGTTAAGCTTGTTTTAGAATCTCAATATTCTCAATAGAGAGAATTAAAAAATTACAGTTTAAAATCACAGACTTTTCAATGTTACGAGTACAAATATTTACTTGTAACGGTGTCCCATAACGTCAGAGTTTCAAAACGATAGAATTTCAAAAGGTCAGAGTTTCATTTGATCAAATACAAATGCATTTAACATTTGTACGACAGCTCCTCAAATACTTAACAAAAACTTCATTAACTCGCTAACCTCTAAAATTAAAATCAGTCACTCCCAACTTTAGAGTAACGAATGAAGTCACCTTCAGCGCTGTCCGAAGAACATTTCCTGATGCATTATCGACTGTTTATGTTATTACTGCATATATTTATTTCAATCCAAAATACATGACGTAATATCTTAAATTAGATGCAGTTTCAATTATTATAATACTTCCATATCCCCTATCCCTCGGCTATGGCGACTCCTTTGGTGTTAATTGTGTTAATAGGCGACTGTAGCCACATACCATCAAATGAGATAAGCATCAATTTTGACGAACCCGTTGGATGAGTGGTTGGGGTGTTTGCCTTAACGCTCTAGGGTTACTGCGTTCTATTCCCGGCAGGGTCAACTTTGGAAATGAACTTTTCAAAGTTGGTTCTGGTCTGGATATGGAGTGGAAAGTAGTGGCAGGACAATCTGCGTTTTGCAATCATTTGGGCAGCCCGTCTGGCGGCAGTAACCACCCCCTTACATAAGATCAAGGGATGTCAGATCCCAATTCCTGATCTCTTCCCAATCCCTTATCCTTAATCCTATTGTGGTCGGCAGCGCACTTGCAACACATGTGGCGTTGCTTGTGTTATAGGCAATGGTAGCCAGCTACCATCAAAGGGACAGTCAGCCACTTGATGGCTACAGGTTTCTGTCTACAACTTTACAAAAAATAATAATATTAAGGTATTTTATTTAAGTATAGTTTAGATAAAACACATACGCTTAAAACATTTAAACACATACATTTAAAAAAAAAATATCAATGTACTTTAAAAAAGTGAAACTGTCCTCTCCCACACCATAGTCGCGTATTCAATGAAATTGAAACAGATGCTCGGTTTATTTCAAATATGGAGGTCTTAAAAAAGCACAGCTTTTTTCATCAAAAATCAAGTAGAGCAACTTTCGCTCGTCAGCCTCGCAGGAGACTGGTATAACTGTTTACGAAAATAGGTCAACAAGCATCCTGCATTGAACACCTGTACTGAGAAGTACAGTGTGCAAGCTGTTATCAACCTTTTTTTTTAAATTAATTTCACATTTCTTAGAAATATAAAAAAAATGTGTGGCTATGTCATGGCTATATTTTTGGCAAAAAAAAATCAGATTTAAGATGTAATCTCTATCTAACGTGGCAGGCTAGTGAGCTGCCAACTCTTTAGTATGTAGGATAAAGAAGAGATTAATTACCCTTGTTTTATTTTAATCAGCTTAAAAATATTCCATTAATTTCCCTTTTTTTCACAATATTTTTTATTATTTATTTATTTATTTATTTTCCAAAAGGTACACCAACAGCACAAACAAAAAACTTACAATAGGTATAGGTAACAAAAGGCTAATTTAAGGCATACACAGATAAAATTATGAATTTCAAGTAAGGGAAGACTTGCTTACACTCGGAGTCAAAAATAAACTTGAGTAGGTATATATATTTTAGTATGCAGATAACACGTCGAATTTATTTAATAGTAAAACAATATAGTAGTTGTGAAGGTGGCGGGCGGTCAGGTTTTGACCCTGAATGGGGACGCCACTGCACGCGTCACTTCCGTGTGATGGTGCCTCAACAAAACTACAAGACAACGTTTTCTTTGTCTTGCGATCTACTAGATCAATGTCATCGGGCTTAATACTTTTAAAAGGCTTTTAGTCTAAGTGTCGCAATCGATGTGAATCATCCATTTATTATTATTTTTAAGTAAATAATTCTATATTTATATTTATACGTAAGGCGAAAACTTTGGATCCCTTTTTAAGAAGTGCGAAGTGTGAAATTTGATACACTTAAATTTCATATGCAAAAAGGACTGGAGAAAGTTAATATTTTTATGTTATATAATATGCATTAGAAACACATTAAATTAATTTAAATAAACATTATTTATTTTGAATTTGAATTTGAATTATACAGCCAACCGCGTGTTAGACAGACGACGCACACACATTTGACATTGCGTATGCAATATGTGTACTCTTTTGTTTATGGTTGAATTTCGACCATAGAGTATATATTATTATCTAGAATAGTAGAAAAACCTATAGTTTCTACTCTTTGCAAAAGACAAAGAAAGAAATCTTACATATCCTCATTCAATTGTAAATTTTTGACACAATCCCTATACAACAATGCATCAGTTATCAATTGATACAAAGCAGTTTTATCAGTCAAATACCTCATTAAATGAATACAACTAATTTTATTACAATTTTTTGTTTCAAATCTGCTTTAAATTTAAGCATTGATTAATTTTGAGTTTTTTTGAGTCTTGACTCATATTGCATTAAGACCTCGTTCGATGTCTTTTTATTGAAATAAAAAAAATTTAACGTTTATGTTTAAACCCCTGGTGAACAGTGTCTACAGGATCTTGCTGAATAAATCACTAATACCATATAACAGCGACAAAAAGGTTGTTTAGCTCGTATAACTTCTCTTCTGGTCGGTTTCACAGCCGTATCCCTAAAAAAGTTTCATACATAGTTGATTCTCCAACTTTTCTCTCCAAAAAGAAAATGTTTAAAAATCCATTTTTATCACGTAATCTATACTTACTAATATTATAAAGAGAGATTTGTATTTTTGTTTCTAATGAATAAAATTTTAAAAATTCTTACGCCTGTAGAAAGCTACATTATCA
Organism: Synanthedon myopaeformis; assembly: GCA_944738685.1. Taxonomy (NCBI): domain Eukaryota; kingdom Metazoa; phylum Arthropoda; class Insecta; order Lepidoptera; family Sesiidae; genus Synanthedon; species Synanthedon myopaeformis. The sequence continues at coordinate 3,310,223 of OX122918.1, read as the reverse complement.
GCGAGTAACATAGGCTATATTTTATAAAGTTCGCGGACGAAGTCGCATGCAGCAGATGATTAAAAATAATCACTACACAAAGTCACATTTAATTATATGGAATCTTCAAATTTGGTTTTGTAATTTTTGAGTGTTTCGAGGAAACGCTTCGAATTTTCGATTTGAAAATCAAATGTTTTATAACTGATACATGCAATAAAGCGCCCATATGTCTATCACACTAAAAACGTGTATTGTTTTGACATAGTGCGGAACTTTTAGCGAATAGTCTCACGGCCTCGAGTGTACGAAAAATGTACCCGACGCGGTTCGCGGCCAACGCTTGCGAATTATTTCATTGGTTTTATTTATACTGCGCTATCAAGGTCTTTGCCCCAATCCAGTTTATTTCGGAGACTTGCTAGAGTTCGTTTATCTTTCTTGTTGACAGAAGTTGAGTGCGTTGCACCTACAATTTTTTTTATAATGTCGTCACATTTATATCAGATTGTTGGGGAACATTATTATTCATGGGCATGATAAATTACAAATAGACAAATTGGTAAATGGATTTTTTTATAATTTCTAAAGGTTATTGTGTAAGTTTTTATTCTATTTTATGAAAACAAAATAAATGAAGTAGGTAAGTATGTAAGATTTATAATTTTTTTCCAAAATAATATTAAAAGAATATATTTAAAAAAATTAAAAATAAAATAATCTTGAGATATAAATAATATAAAATAAAAGAAATTATAAATAACATCTGAAATGCAGACTTTACTTTGTATTTTTTTTTAATTGAAATACTTCTCTGTATTGAACTAAATACTTTTCAAAGTATGTATATGATTGCAAATGTTTTCTATTTTTATTTTAAACAAAGCAAGAGTTTGATAAAATATTATTACTACAGGTTTACTAGTTGTATAACGCTGACGTGACGTCAAATAAACTCAATAATGAGTCAAGATCGTTATCGGAGCACACCTGACTAATATTTAGACGTCATCTCAATATACGTCAAAGTTCGCATGTAGAAAAATGCGATTAAAACACACGTACTCTATTTTAATTACATTTTTTATATATAAATATGGCCTTGGTTTCGATTAAATTTTTATTGCTATCGGGATTGGGATTCTTTACTTAGTGCACAATATTATATTAGAAAGCTTTCCAAGCATCTGCAGCTACTACCGGGTAAAAAGTATTAGCAGCTTTATCATAAAACGTATCAGCATTGCTACCTAACCTAACTAGCAAACACTTCCAGCATCAACATAACGAACAACACTACATTTCTGTACGCGATTATATCTTCCTATTTTTATGTTACTGTCGACAGACAAACTAACGGGTCCACTAGATTGTAGGTGGCTATGCAGTTGCCTATAACACAAGCAACACCACAGGTGCTACAAGTTGCGTTGCCTACCATAGTATCAAAATCAAATCAAAATATTTATAGGTTTCCAAGAAACTCTTTCAATGGTCATTAAATATTTTACCAGGGTTTCGGAAAAAAGTTGCCAACATGATGTCGATCCCGAAAATAAACCCCGAAAGGAATTCAGGACACTATTCTTTTTGTCATCTTTAAAATAATAAATAAAAATTAAAAAATTACAATTATTACAATTAATTAATAATATAAAAGCCACAGTATATACAACACTAAACATGCTGAACGAAGTCAAAATCGTTTAAATCCAGGCTTCATTATCGCTCAAATAATCAGCGTTTTTATAAGTGTGATAAGGATAAGAATAGAGCAATAGGCTTTAAAATAAAAAGCAATAAATTCCTCAAAAATGAAAAGCCACTGTTAAATCTAAGTTACACTGTTAAATTACAAATATATAGATTGTATATTTTTTTACGTAACACATTCAAACGTCACATATTTCCAAATAATCTTTGTAATATTATATATTAGTTATTATTTTTTAAATCTTATCAAGCCAATAAAAGTTGACTGTGCGCATGAATGGAACGCCACAAATTTCTAGTTTAATATAAGAATGGACGTCAGTGAAATATGTCGACAGGATTTTAATGCGTTAAAAATTAATTTTCATGGTAAAGCAATGAGTTATGAATATTTTTTTTTTTTCATTACAACCTAAAACTGACTAATCGCTTGATCATTATTAACGATAGCATACTCTTAACGAAGCTATAGATGTTTTACGATTTGTTTTTATTGTCCACAGGAATAATGACACTCAGCCGCGGCCCGTGTGACCTTGACAATATGAGTCTGTTCCAAGACCTCAAACTCAAGAGGCGGAAAGTTGACTCCCGATGTAGTAGCGATGGTAAGCCTTAACAATTTATTACTTATAACCAAATCTACATGGTTAGTATTAGCGCGAGTTCATTTGCATCCTGACAATTGGCAGGTCTTTGATTTGTAATAACTAATGGAATTATTTTATTTAGTAATTTCATTTTAGTAGTGACATGGCACACAGAAACCACCTTGAAATAACAGCATATACTCGTATGTGCTGTTGTGTTTCGGTGAGTGAGTAAGGTATGCCAGAGCCGATTTCCCCTATCCCTTATCCTTAACCTTCTATGGTCGGCAGCGCACTTGCAGCACCTATGGCGCTGCTTGTGTTATAGGCGACGGTAGTCACATGTCATCAAGTGGACCGTCAGCTTGTCTGTCGACTTTAACATAAAAATAAAAATAAAAAACAGCCTGTCTGCCGACTTTTATAGAAATATATGGATTATAATCTTTCTTATCGTTCAACAGATAAGCACGCAAAATGTTGTCTTAATTAACCTAGTTAACCGCCCTGGCTTTGCATTGAATGGGATCTATGTATTAGAAAAATATTTGTAAACGTTAATGGAAATCCTTTACTTACATATTTTAAAAGAACAAGGGATTAAACTAACGCGATTAGGGACTCCGTTCTATAGCATTATAGGGCTTTATAAAGGAGAGTTTTCCTTAGTCTTAAGCAAAGTATTCTATGCAAATGAACTCATAAGCTACTAAGTATTGCAGATTTTTTTCCTACACCGTTCATCTTGCTAGTAATAAATCAAAAGAAAATAGCATCTTCATTTTTATATGTTTTTATTGTTTACATAATGTGTGCAAATTATTTAATACTAAGGGCGGTAAGGGCATTATCGAAGTTGGGTATATTAAAGAAGGAAAGTTCTTTTTTAGGAATCCTAATAGATTAATTACTCTGTGAAGTGTCATATTATCGGTCAAGGAGTTTTCCATTGAGATATGTTCCATTGAGATTATTTGAGATAAATTTGAAAATATATTAAATTTGATCGCGAATAAAAATTTATTTCGCACTGGCTATTCAATTTTCATTTATTGTACCATTTTCTCGTAAATAAAAGTTAAAAACGTTCGTAGTGGTTACGTTTAAATTGTGTTTAACAAAAAAAATTACCTAGCCAAATTGTTGATGTTAGTGAAACCGGCTTCTAAATAGGAACAAAACAAAAGGTTGCCCACTAAACATGGTAATGAATAAACGCAATGTTGACAACATAAGGTCATGTCGTGTTGTTATTCCGGTCGAGATGCGCCGCGCGATTGCCATTCGGATCACGGAACAGCTATCACTTTCGACGGACCACGATACGGTACCTACGCTCTAACTTCGTTTTCATTTGGACCATTGCTTTACTTTTATTTTCTAAATTACATTTAAAAACTCCTTTTCAACAAGGACACATAGCTCGCCCGCAATTGAGGGCACTTTGTCTTGCAGCGATGAACTCAGATAGATAGGAAACATTACGTACTTCAATATCAAATTCCACTGTTTTGCATCTCATTCGCATTTTTTATCTTATTTTCTGTAGAGAATTTAAAAAAAAATGAAAAATATAGAAATATCCATTTTTATATATATTTTAATACATTTAGGTAGTTTCAGTTCACATCGAACATAAATGATTTGTTCCTACTACCTACCTACCTATAGTAATTTTTTGTTTCAAGTAACGTAAAAATACAATGCAGAGTTTCCAAAAGTATGGAATGTTATATTAAAACACAAAAAACCGTAAAAAAAAAACCACGAACTCAAAGTATTTTCACTTTTATATGTAAATGGACCCAACTATGAAAAATTCATTTCCAAAGTCGGCCCTGTCGGGAATCTAACCAAGATTCCCGACAGGGCAAGTACTTTAACCAGTCAAAGAGTTCGTCAAATAAGATGGTGACTGTATTACAGAGACTTTAAGAGAATTCTTCTTTCTTATATTAACACTTCTTTACTTGATCTTTTATGACTCAATATGAAGCAGTAACTTAGTAACTTTTAGACAACTGTAGCTACCTATCAACAAGACTGAACCGTATGTTTTACAATAAAAAATGTGATGGACAAATTATTTCACAAACCATATCCATCCATAACAGTGGATTTGTGTCAATATTATTCATTTGACTACCTGTTATCCAATACGAAATAATGTAAACAAATTAGTAATTTGATAATTGTAGTCATCGAACTCGTATTGAATAATATCCGTGTCGCAGCGCGGACAGGTTCTACGATATTCAGTAACTTTCACTTGACAAAAAAGCTCCCAAAATGAAATCCGGTCCAACAAGTCTCGCTCGAAACAAATTGTTAACGCAAATGTCGTGCGGATTTATGAATAGCCATAATAATCTGTTAGCGTTTTGAGACGAGAGACGGTAATGCAATTTAAAGTAAATCATCTATTTACTTTCATCTGTCTCGCTTGAAGTATAGATTGTATCAGTGATTAATATTTATTTAGCTAAAGTGAAACGACTTGTACTGGACTATCATTGTCCACGTTCAACAAACGTAAAATAAAATTAATCAATTAAAATGGACAGACGAACTTAGGCGAATCCGGGCTGTTTCTGACCTGCGGGCCTTGTCTGGCGAGGTGAGAAGATAACGTTCCCATAAACACCTTGGGTTTTTAGTGGGTAGAAGTCCCACATACCCCACCGATGTCCCCATCGTCAGTGGGGATCTGATTCGCAAACTTTCCCACGCAAAAAAGGCTGCTTCTGATCGGTCTTAATGAAAATAAACGGAGGGGCCTATGTCCAGCAGTGGCCGTCCTGCGGCTGAGATGATGATGATGAAATTCAAGACACTTATATAATTATCACAATAAAAATGCATTTAATTGTTCACGTTCGACATTAATTCATACATTTATGATACATTATAGTCATAACCTATATTATTATGAGTCTCACGACATTCGTCAGATCCGTTTTTCGTCAGAGCCTACATTCAACAGATACTACCAAATCTTCCAATTGTTCCTAGGCAAAGCCTGGGTGTGTCGGTCTAGATTCAGAATGAAATCGGTAGTGTTTTTCACATCATAAATTTAATTTTATTCATGCATACTTTGTTTGCAAGACAGTGTTTTTGTCTTATGTAACAATGACGCTGTACATTTTAACCGTGATAAAGAAAGTTTACGTAAACTTGAGGTGAAAGCAATAAAGCAGCGTGCTGTAATTATAGCCATTGTGTGTCCATGAATAACACATGAGAGAAAGATATGTTTATTCAATGTCATATAATGTAACTTTAGTTTGCCACTACTAGATAATAAGACTGGTTTTGTTATGATTTAATTCTAATATTACAAAGGTATTTATTGCCACTTCCTCAACGTGAACGTCTAAATATATATCTGGCAAAATCATGTAGCTGTGTAAAAAGTACTTCCATAAAGAGCCGGACAGAATACTAATGCTACGGACAGAACAGAAAGCAGGTTTGTGAGCATTCGGTAAAATTCGTCAGCGACCTGCCTTAAGATGCTAAGTTCAAGGTATATAACAATTACCAAAGAACGGTGCTGATATGTGGCCACTGATAAACCAAGGCGAACGTCAGGTGAAATAAATGGTAATGGGTTGGACATATTTGTCGTGCAGCGGATAAGCGTTAACGTACCGCGATGGCGGTTAATGAGTCACATGGAGATCATGATCAAAATGCCCCATGGGCCGAAAACCTGTTTGCTGGATCACCTTGGGAATGGCTGGCTAGATGCGGAGGGCGGAGGACCAAGGTGGTGGCGTTTACTAAAATATACATTGAATATTAGGTATTAGTTCGTTATCCTTTCTTAATTGTGTATATGTAGATAACTGTTTCGCGTGTTAAAGTATTCCGTCCGCACACGACGCCCAGCGTCATAGTCGGCCTACGACTTGGGGGTGTGTGGTGACGCCTGCCCGTTCCGCGTGACGCTGACGCGTGATTACACGAGGCCTGGCGTCACAATGACGCGACCTCATACAACTGGCTGACACATTCGCACTGTGACATGCAATGCCTGTATTTACTAAAATGATAAGCTTTCTAAAAAAAGCAATCGATTTTCTAGTGTGTGCAGTTCTTGCGATAACCGTTATGACTAAAATTCCAAAATTTCATAAATGGTGTATTTGATAAAACAGTTCTTCTACTCCATTTGTCAACCGATTTTTTTTAAATTACTGTTGAGCTTTAATGTTACAATTTTTTTAAATTATTTGGATAGTGTCTTTCCCCATGATCGAAATTATTATGATCGTAGTCGTGAACATTAATATAATACTAATGCATTCAATGTTTTAAGTTTTGTTATATTAAATTAAAAATAGCTTAGAATAAATACAGTTTTATATTAAGATGTGGGTTGAACGCAACGGTGGGGTTGGGGTAGCCGGGAGGAGTATAGGGTGTGACCCACTTTCCCCACGTGTCGGCGACCGCGGTCGACCTTCGAGCTTGCAGCGATTGAAAAAACGATAACGATTGTTGCCCAGAAATAGAAGAGTTGCAACTTGCGTAATCATCTTTATTGTTGTCTGCCTATTTCGCTTAGATACTTTTTTAATACTTTATATTGACAATAACGTAACATCAAGTATCAAGTGTTCTGTGGTCATCACTTGATCAAAGAGAACTGGTTTTAGGGGTTGTAATAAATTGTGGTGTTTTATAAATAATTCTTTGATCATAATGCTCTATCTTTACGTCTTAAATTCAATTCCTTTTTGCAAAATGCTACAAAACAATACTCGATTTTTGGCTTTTAACATTAGTGGTACATTGAAACTAATGCTTCATTTTTCGTGCACAATATTCTTAACTCTAAAACAGGTTTGTGAAATTAGATACTCAACTCTTATAAGATTACATATCTTGTGAATCATAACGTGAGTTTACATTGTTCTGTAATCATAACTTATTAATACTATCCTATGGTCAGCGATTTTGTCTATATGTTTTAAAATATTTTGTATTTCAACCACAGAACAGTATATACTCACGTATAGATTACAGCCCTAATATCTTGACATCAATCATCTACATTTTTTTAAAGAACCTAATAGAATATGAGTAAAAGGAAATACTTAGGTACTTGTTACATAAGAAGCAATGAACTAAACGGGGCACAGTTATCTAGACGGCTAACTAGCCTACCTAGAACCTCTGCGGTGTTGCATCACGCGGCTAGAAAGATCGGTCCCCACCAGCCGAAGTGGTAAAGGACGTCGAGTGAAATAGAGATCGTCCTCGAAGCGAGAGCGGTGCACGCGTTGCAATAGTCATTGTGTGGTTGCAGTTCGCACGCACGGCCGCCGAAGTGACCTAATAGTGGCTGGAGGGAGGGACCGGGAAGCGCCGTGCGGGGAGCGGGGGACCGCCGTTTGTGCGGTAGGTCGGGCTCACTGCGCGCGCCCGCCGCCCGTCGCCGCCAGTGGAAAACTTTCTTCGACAGTTTTCCCCCGCGAAAACAAATCTGCGCTAATTCTGCGCCAGCGACTCCCCGCGCGTCGAAACCAAACACAAATGACGCCATTTAAATACTGTCCGCACATTAAAAAAATCACATTCATACAGCGGACAATTGTATTTGTATTAGACTCGTTATTGTGGACAATAATTATGTGAACTTGATAAAGTTTCGGGAATTTCTGTGATTATAAGCGATGTAAGCCTCATGTGTTGGTATACACTTCGGATATGGATTTAGTAATAAAAAGTCGGTATTTTTTTGTTATTTCTTTTTTTGCTTATGTGATCAAATGATTTAAACTAAAACTTTTTTCAAATTATAATCATTTTACCATAATTTAATATAAATAAAACACATAAGTGGAAATATGTCTATTAGTGTTTTCTAGATTTTATAATATATCTATTTTTATAATTCCATCTAAATTTCTATCTTTTATAACTATTGAATAGATATAACTTAGATATTAGTGCAGAGTACATGTACGCTAGCAATCGCGCTCACAGTAAATACGCTTCCGGGAATGGCATCTGACTCGTGGCGGTTTCACTTTCTCCTCGCACGCCGCGCTACATCTCGCGCCCATTGCGACCCAACTATTCTTCCTATTAGCAACTTTAATGTGATTTTCACACTACTAATCCAGATAACAGATATGTTCGGTTAAATGTTGGCTAAATTTTAATTGACATCACGTAAGTCTGTAAATTAATGACTTTATTATTATATTATCTATTATAATGGATATGGTTTTTTTGTAACCAGGGCCGTAACGGCGCTCACGTGACGCAACCGGCTAATCTAGTCGGCGGCGTCGGGAAGTGCAGTGTCGCGTCCCTGCGCCGCGCCCCGCGCTCTAACTGCGATCGCGGCGGTCATTCACATTTCACCTAGTTTCTATTTCTCGTCTCTAAAAAGTCCATGGTGCTATTTTCCTTTCGCGTCCGTGTTGATGATTGTAGTCGCTTTCGTTGACGCAGTGTTTTGTTCACAGGCGAGTCGGCTGCCGATACGAGCACGTCGTCGCCCGACCCGGGCCCTCCTTCGCCTCGCATGGCAGAGACCGGGTGCAGCACGCCGCCCCACCCACCGCCTGTCTTCGACGGCGGTGGCTCGCCGTCACCCTCACCAGCGTGCCACCCCACCGTCATTCGCTCCGCGCCGCCATACTCCGTCATCAAGTTCGAAGGAACCCCGACGCCTGTCAAATCTGAAAGCTCACCGGCCAGCAGTAAACACGATGGCTCATCGCTGTCAGTAGTGAAAATGGAAAGTGCACCCTCTGAACCGCCTCAGCCATACAGGCCACGCGCACCGATCCCACCGCCGCCCGGTGCTCACAGCGCACTTTCACCGGGAACCTGGCCACCGGCAGCCTGCATAAACGGTGTCAAGCCGGAGCTCATAGGCGGACACTTTCCACCGCAATCTCTAGAACCCAAATCTGGACCGCGAGGGCATACGCAATGGCGGGGAGCGCCCGCAGTCATCATGGGCGAATCTGGCGGCGTTCGTACAATGTTCTGGACGTTGCCAGCTCCGACGGCTGGCGGTGAGCCCGCAGCGAGCGCATCTCACACGCAAACGCAGCCGACACCAGATCCCGCCACATGTAGTGAGGAAAACGCTGCAAGATTGCTGCTCAATTTAGGCGGAGAGTTGAGACGACCGCGAGGGCCTCCCTTGAACATGGAGCTATTATGGGCGGGGGATGTGTCTCAGTTACCAGCACATCAACAGCTGCATGCACTGAATTTGAGCGCAGCGAGTAGTGTTGCCGGTGCATCCGGCGCGGCAGGTGGCAGTTCAATGGCTATTCCGAGGCCGGAGCTGCGGGCTTACGCACCGGAGGCTGAACGCGATGAAGACGAACAGCCAATGATTTGCATGATTTGCGAAGACAAGGCGACAGGGTTGCATTACGGCATTATCACATGTGAAGGTTGCAAAGGGTTTTTTAAGCGAACTGTACAAAATCGGCGAGTTTATACATGTGTCGCTGACGGTGGCTGTGAAATTACGAAAGCTCAACGGAACAGATGCCAATACTGCAGGTTTAAAAAATGCATTGAGCAAGGGATGGTATTACAAGGTATGTTTATCCTTTTATTTTTAATAAGCAACAAAATTATAGTCAGTTTCCTTCATATAAGTGTCAAAATATCTAACTTACGAGTACATTCGAAGTTTAGTGCGTAAACAATCTCATTTATAGAGTAAATGTGAAAGTAACTAACTCTGTCTGTTATATTTTCACGCCTTAGCTACTCAACCGATTATTATGAAGTCTTATTATCAGAGATACAGAAGAGTACATACCTTTCATCCAGAAAAATTGAGAGATCATAAATATAAATTGAATAAATTATTGCTCGTATATTTTGTCCGAGTTTATATTTTTTTTAAAAGGGGCGCGGACGAAGTCGCGTGCTCCAGCTAGTATACTATAAACAATTAAATAATAATGCAGCGGTACGAGAGGATCGAATGCCGGGTGGACGCAACAGTGGCGCGGTCTACAACCTATACAAGGTGAAATATAAGAAACACAAGAAAGCAAATAAGGCGGCGACAACCACAATCCGGCCTTCTCCGCCTGAAAAACCTAAAGACCCGTTACCACCGCTTCCACCACACCTCGTCAATGGCACCATATTAAAGACTGCTCTTACGAATCCAAGTGAGGTAAGAAACTCGTTTCACAACTAAAAGCTTACACAATTAACAGTGTCGCTTTATGTGTCGATTTTTTTTTAATGTCTTATAAGGACTCCATGCCTTTTTGCGATTTATACGTAACATTATGTATATTCAGGTTGTCCACTTGAGAGCGAGGCTTGAAAGTGCTGTGTCGTCGTCGCGAGATCGTGCCGTACCATTAGAAAGGGCGTTGCATATGATCCGGGCACTGATAGACTGCGACGCTATGGAAGATATAGCAACTGTGAGGCATCTTCCCGACTTACTCCACGACACATCGGAGATTGGAGACAAACTGTGTAAGATAGGCGATTCTATTGTTCACAAAATGGTCGCGTGGACAAAGAAATTGCCCTTCATCATGGAGATACCTATGGAAATTCACTCGAAGCTGCTTATGGAGAAATGGCACGAGATCTCAGTACTGACGACAGCGGCTTACCAAGCAATGCACGGGAAACACGCTCATACCCCACCATCTTCGGACCACGAACAAGACTTTATGCAAGAGGTAAGTTGATATGAACAATTGTAATCTAATGCTATGTATCAAATTTTCTTCTCTCTATCCTTTCATAGATGTTATTAAGGAACCGTCAAAAGCAGCTTTGATAGTCACCATCAATAGTCAACTTTGTTGTTTTCAATATATCGTAAAATTTATATACATCGTAGATTTTGTCAAATACATATTGTAACAAGTGAAAAAGTTATCGTGTACCTATAAGTTAAACCAATTAAACTCCTTCGCGAGGTACGAGTAGGTGTTCTTTAAATACACAGGGAGCAATGATGCTACAATTTGTGGGATAATTTTATATGATAATCTCTAAAGCTTTTGACTATGACCTATTTGATTTTGAATTCTATTAAATAACCTCTTAGTTTTGCGTTTGAAAATGCCTTACTGGGGTGTAAATATTTTTATGCTTTTCATGCAACGTTAGTTGAACATAGCACATTATCCCTATTATTACAGGAATTAGCACGCATAAGAATCTGTCTTTTTTGGCTCACAGTCCGTCGTCGGCGTCAATTTTTTATCAATCAAAGAAAAGCTAAATCATATGTAACACGTATATGACATAAAATAAATGTTGCATTCATCTCTGTAACGAGATCTCGTATTCACGTGCATCGGGTCACTTTCGCTGCAGAGACTTCCGCCGCAAGCGCCGGAGTGCAGTTACGTGATCTGCATCGGCGCTTGCGCAACCGCGATAGAAAGTCGACGCCTTTGGCAAAGAACTAGCTAGCTGCATTCGACCGTTCGCACACTCGTTGCATACCGCGTACTTTATTACTCGATCGCCATATCTGTTTTGATCCATTTAGTGAATAGAAATTACTACATAATTTATATTGTTTAAAAAAGAGAAAATATATTTTTTATATGTTATTAGAATCATTCATTCACCTTTAAGTAAAATAAATAAAAATTGGTTAATGGTTTTTAGTCGTTTATTCATTATACGCTGATTTAGTTGATTCGCTTTTTTACCTAAGTTTTGTTTTTTTTTTTTTTATAAATACAGAAAAGTAATAGAAAAATAGGCATTAAATTTCAACAGAGGCATAAATAAAGTGTAGATGGTTTAAATCACCACCATAGAGTAGTATGTAGGAGTACTAGGTCGAGTCCAGTAACCGTACTATTACCTACTGGATATAAAAAGCTGCTATAATCTTAAATAGACTAGCTGTATATCAAAAATAATTTAATTGGTAAACGGCCATAAGAAAAAAGAATATTTTGACGCTTAATATGTATTTAACGAATTTAAAAAAATAAGGTTTCTTACATAATAGTGTATATAAGTAGGTATTGTGCGATCGCGACCACGGTCCGCGTATTGCATAAATTAATCGAACGTTACATGAATGTAACGTCGCGTCGATAGCAGTTACATACAAGTTATTTTTCATTGTCTAGAGCGTTTCCTTTCTTATTTATACGATATTGAACATTGCGTAAATCTGCAAATCACTTTAAATTACTGCTTGTTAAACTAATGCGCCAATTATAAACTCATTTCTTTACATAACTCTCAGTAACTGGAACATGTGTACAGGTAATAATATTTGGGGAATTATACCAACGTGCGTTTTGTGTAATGTTTTTTTTGTACAAAAAATTACAAAAAATATAATTATCTCCTTTTTTTATTACTTAAATAGAAAAATAGGGCAAATGTTCATTGCGAAAATTAGGTCATAAAGTGATTTCTTATTTAGTAAAACCAACTCAGTATGAATGTGTTTTAGAAAAGACTTTTTTTACAGTCACCTTTCTATATTATTATATAAGGTAGGAGAGAGTTTTGATATAATGTATGAGCTGAATCCACTAACTAATTTTATTAATATTACTAAACATATAGTATAAAGTTTTTGTTTTGGTATTATTTAAAGATATTTTCAAAATTTAAAAAAGTACTAAATAATTCATGAACATCATATTTGACAGGTGAACGCGAATTTGCGGACTCTACAGAACTGCCTAACGTCTCTAATGGGTCGGCCAATTACCCTAGAGCAACTGCGGCTAGACGTGGGTCTTGTGGTGGAGAAAATGACTCAAATTACGTGCGTGTTCCGTCGCATACAGCTCCGAATGGAGGAATATGTGTGCCTCAAAGTCTACATATTGCTTAATCAAGGTAAGTCGATAGAAATATACTTTAAATTATATATTTTTACATAGTTATATCTGTGTAGTTGTATATGTAGGTACTCGTGAATGTCACCCCGCCCGACTTAGCTACACACGGATACAATTAGCTGAGGCTAACTTAGATAATTGAGATTTAGTAAGCAAAAGCTTAATAATCATCGCATGTCTAAAAATTTTTTTAGATAGAACTATCTGCTCAAGAATTAATCAGATAAAAAGAGATAGAGGTTTACACTATTTAGATATTCCCATGTTTCAGTACTGCGTCTTCTGGAATTCTAAAGATCTATTTTCTTAAAGCCTTTACCAAAAAGAAGGTTCTCTTAAAGTTATTTAGCCTTACCAACAGCACTCAAGCTTTTTAGCTTTTTATTAAAACGATTTTATAAATTGTTTATTTGAAGCCAATTTGGTTAATGAAACAATACTGAGTTAAATTTGTGCTAATTGATACGGGATAACCTTTCACCAGAGCGCGGCCATTAAGGTTACCAGCCGCCGGTTATTAGGGTATACAAATAGTGTGAATTTAAACGTTTCATTGTTTTCCTAAATGACACTTTTCTTTACAATAATTACAATCGTCATATTTGAAAAGGAAAAGACATTTGTTTATATTTTTATCTTTTAAATCGAAGTCAAATATAAGCCAAATAAATAAATAAAATGCTTCATCGTCATCATCATCACCTCATTCGTAGGACGTCCACTGCTAGATATAGACCTCCCCCATAATTTTCCAAAAGTACCGGTCAGAAGCAGCCTAGATTCACCGTCAACACGCGGCCCTTATTAAGTTGTCTGCTCACCTTATGGACGTCTTTCGCTGCGCTTGCCAGTCCGTAGCCACCACTCGAGAACCTTCCTTCCAGCCCCAGGAGCTGTCGGCTCTCTGTACTATGTGTCCTGCCCACTACCAATTAACTTACTAATCTACGGGGTTAGGTCCGTAACTTTGATTGGTATACAGATTTTCTCATTCCTGATTCGAATATGCTATGCTCACAGTGTAACCCTGAGCATAGCCCTCTCCAATAGCTCGTTGAGCGACGTTGATCTTTCTTACGAGACCATGTTTCAGTGCTATATGTCATCTGGCAACACACATTGGCCAATACTTGTCAATTGTAAAAAATTGATTACAGACAGCTTGATAAAAAGATTGCAAACAACACTAAGTGTATGAAAATAGGCGACAAAAAAATATTCAACAGCAATAAAATTATGTAATAGGTATTATATTACACCCACGCGTGTAATATTACATGCACTTGCTTGTACGGTCGACATATTAAGCTATAATCCATTTATTGACAAGTCCGGGGGTGCATCGTCCTCTGTCATGTAGGTCAGTTATGTTACGCAAGCTAGGCATCCTACACTGTGACGTTGAAACTGACTCATTATACATTAACAATAACGCGAACAAACCACTCGGATTTTCCACTATAACATGTCCATGTTAGAATTAAAATTAAACTAACCGTTATTACTTTTTTTATATAACAGTGTAACGCCTATAACAATGTAACACCACAGGTGTTATAAGTGCGTTGCCGATTACAGTAGGATTAAGGATAAGAAATTAGGAAGGGATAGGGAAACGGGCTCTTACACACTCGCTTACACACTCACCGAAATAAAACAGCACACCGAAATAAGCAACACATGGTGTTATTTCACGGTGGTCTTCTGTAAGAGGGTGGTTACTGCCGCCAGACTGGCTGCACAAATGACTGCGAAACGCAGTGTGACCTGCCAATTACTAGGGGTATTTTTACGGTACCTAAGGGGAATCATCGAAATACTAGGCTATCTGTTTTGTTCGCGCTGTAGATATCTGTTCGCGCCATCTATTAAAATATTGTCGAATTAATGTATTGGTGTTATCAAGTAGAAATGCAATTATCATTATTAAGATAATCCTAATCTGTCCTATCGTGTGTTAGGTAATCTAGGACAGAGTCTAATCTGTGTGCTAAGTTTTAATGAAATTTATCAAACGGCTTGGGAGTAATTAAATAATAAATACGAGTATATAAAAATCTTTCAAGTTTAAAAACCGCTTTTCTATATAATAAATAAACTCAAAAACTACTGGACCGGTTTTTAAAAATTCTTTCCACCTTTAGAAACCTACATTATCAGCAAGTAAAATAGGCTATATTTTATAAATTTACGCGGACGAAATAATTAAAAATGTAGCTGTGATCAGAAACCACAGATTCATCAGATCTAATAAAGATGTGATGCAACACCAATATTAACTGCAAAATGCACTCGTTAATATTATTTGCATTATAATTTATGGCACATATAACCCAGTTATAGCACGAGAGTCGACTTACTTGCGAAACCGATTTGATGTCCACCCGATAATAATTATTATTATGTCTGTTGGTTTCTCATTACTAACGGTAGTTTATATTAATCCTGAATCCTAAACAGTTACAATACCATGAATTTATTTCTTATTATTTTATTAAATAATAAAAAATTACTACTCACGGAATTATTTCAAAATGTATAACCACACCTTAATGTGTAGGTATTTCTGTTAGACTTTTCAGTACAATGTTTCATTAACAAAATGTATATTTAGTTGCATACAAATACAGAAGAGATTATGTTAGTAAATAAAATAAATACAGTCCCGTTCTAACCATCTTGTTGATAAGAAAGAGACAACAGTAAAGTATTGCCACTTTTTAATTTCTTAACTTTTTTGCCAAGCTAAAAAAGCATTAATTTACGTTACACAGAGCAAAAAAAATTGGGAAACGTTTAGTTAGCTCTATATGATTGTGCGGAGGAAAACTATGGCATCCTGTGTTATCGTGCGTTTGTGCGTTTAAAAGTAGGTCACCCGCACGCACTAACGCCATATTGAAAATTATTTTCACCGCGCGTGCGCTGTTGTTACTATTTTATCAAACTACTTGTGCTATGTTTGATTAGTGAAAACATTTTCCTTTTAAAACTATACACATGACATGAATTTGTAAAATATATACATTTGAAGGAATCGAACTATTTTTATACCAATTCAAGTTTCGAATTAGTAATATCATATTGTTAAATGTATCATGTTGTTATATGTATCAACATTTATATTACCTATGTAACACATTTTATGATGTCCCATTTCGTACAGCGTTTTCAGATACGGGTTTCCTCAATGTTTTTCCTTCGCCGATAGGTACATAGTTAAAACAATTTTATAAATATCTGCTAAATTAAAATCCCATGACTTAAGTAATATTTGTTTACCTGCTTGTTATTTAGGTACGCTTCTCGAAACTTCTGAAGGCCGTCTCTATGTATGTATATCTAGAAATGCAAAGAATAAATTTAAATTATAAACATTTCTGTATTTAGCTTTAAAGTATTTTAAAGACGGCGACATTGGCGAAGTACATATGTGTCATTCATTTCATACTTATTTTCGCTGTCGTTTTGCGTCCGTTTCTAGTCCGGCTCGAAGAACTATCTAATAAATACTACAAATTTTAAAAAATAGGACTTATTAATGAAATTAGCTCGTACTATGATGACCGGAGTAAATTTTTAGAAGCAATACCGTCTTAGACACAAACATTATACATTTTTTAATTAGTATCTTTCGAACAAGTATTTTTTTAGAAATTTACCAATATTTTGCAACATACAATAGCTGCCATATATTTTATGCTCTGTTTACATTTAAAAAAAATGTTATTTAAATTGACTTTATCCAATTGTGTTTTATTTGAGAAACATTATTTTTGAATGGCTCATTTTCCATTTTGTACTCAATTACGAAGATTCAAATGTATGATGAAGTTATTTAAGTTACTGTGTATTGAATAAAAACACATAATGTCATTTGTAACTACTGCAATAAATAAGCGAGTTAATTGCACATCGTGTTAGGTTGCCCATAAAATTAAACAGGTCCATGAAACACAAACATTTGATTGACACAGACTATTCACTCTTGAATGAAATGGACTCACAAATTGACTTCAAATTGATAGCACGCAGCACAGATAACCTACTTACCAAGATTGGATCGAGCATAAGCATAACAGCTACTTGAGATCGTCTTTAGACGCCCTAAACGTACCAGCTTTTTAAGTTTAATTAATTTAATATACGCATAAAAAAATTAAAAAGAAAAATGAAAAACGTTAGACTAATTTATAGATTTATTACAGTTATCTATCCCAGTTTCCGGGTTATCCAGTTTCAAAGCCCTTTTCCTTTCATCTAATATGACTGTTAAAACATATTATAATATTATATATGTTTATTATTCCAATCCCATTGAGCAATCCTATACTATTTGTGAATATTAAAAGGGATACCCCCTTAGACTTCCTCACGTAATCCTCATTAAATAAATTTTATTTGGACTCTTTCTGATTGGAGATGACAATCAAATTATGACGCTGATTGTACTTTTCTTATCTGGAATAATTGAGTTTTATTGCTTATCGAAATAAACAGCCTAATGGAAATATACCGTCGTGTGATCGTCTTAAATTTAACTGTTAAAGTAAGTCGTTGGTGAAACGGAAAGCGTTTTACGCAATCACATTGCATTCGTCTGTGGAATTTATGCGTTATGATATATATTTATATACTTTTTTAAATATACATGTATAGTTACTTTTTAAAAATCAAAACTTTGTTTATATTAAACCTCTTGTTACATATAAAATATGTTTTATATATAAAATTGTAATAACTTACAATTCAAAAAAAATATTCTCAATTCAAATTTTCTAAGAAACAATAGATATTATGACTTAACTAGAAATTTGTTGGTATTTAAGAAAAATACTGGTAAGTTATCATCATGGTCAGCTACTGTGCGCGAATTGTATCCTGTTAATTTAGTTTTTTCAAAAAAAAAATAAATAGTAATTTTAAATAATATAATGCACCTAATACTTTTTTAATAATATTTGAATCTGACATAATTATGCAAGTAAAAACCAAAAATTTTCAATTATTCCTATAGGTACCTAATGTTCTACGCTATGTTCAAATGTACAATTATGTACATATACATAGAATTAGTACGCATTATAGCTTGCCATCACAGCTTATGTCGGTGCTCATAATTGCTTAGTTACGTCATATAACAAACAGGACAGCATTTCACTCTCGGAGCGGAAAGCGCGACCCGGAAGGCGCACTTTCTCTTTTGCGAGGCAATGAAAAAGTTAAGATTATGCCAGCAGTATACCGCTCTATGCGTCTCGAAGCCTTTACATAACTGCCGAGTAGCAGTGCGCGTAAAAAAATTGTAGGTATTTATTTTTCTAACAAAAAATTAGACTCCCGAACTAAAGTAATGATCTAAGTACCGATAATCGTAATAAAAAAATAATTAAAATTAGACACTCTTAACGCCACATAAAAGTGCTAAACGTATCATTTGGTGGCAAAGGCGTGTGTGCGAGCGAGACGACGATAGTAAGTGAGGACGCGAGCCAGCTCGAGCGGAGGTCAACGGCTAGCCGCGGTCGTTGCCCCGCTATCGGAGTGACCTACTGAGCGTGTGACGTCATCGCCGCACCGCGCGCTCGCTCGATACAAATGGCATTGGTTTACCGTTGCCTCTTAACGCCATCTGGTGGCCAGTAGCGATAAATTATCACGAGACGACATTCTGCCGGATTCAAATTATCGCAAATTAACTACATAATTGGAATTATTCAAAATTTCAGAATTCAGCATTGCTCTAATCTATACTCGTAATAATTACGATGTCAAAGTTTTCAACAATATTTTTTTACATTTTCATAAATTTAAATTCTTTTTGGACTAAGCTGTACAACTTCCGTGACATCTGTTGTAAAATGTATCAAAATCTTTCAATTACTATTATAATAAGTAATGTACCTTCGCCTAAAAATGTGTATTTTTCCATGCACTTACATTTTCCACACTACTAAAACAATTATGAAAATGAAAAGACAGAAATAGGTCTTTCCTTTGGGTTTTATCTGAAAGAGTGGTTAGGTAACTTATTAGTTGATAGACAAAGAAATCCTTTTCGATTTTTCTTTTCTTGCCTTCAATTTGATACAATTCAATTTACTTTACATTCGGCATTTCGAGAGCATGATTCACAAAAAAAACATCGATGCAAAAAATACATAATTTAGGAGCCTAGCTCAAGAAGAAACTGTCAAAATTGATTTCCTAATACGTTACAAAATACGTTGTACAATTGCCAATTATTAAAGACTTATCATTCGACTTAAGACGCTTTTTAGCTGGTAAAAACATACATCATTTTTCAGTTGTTAAGAAATTAATTGATATATTTTTCGCCGAGTGCCAATTTGAAACGTATTAAGCCATTAAAATGTTATGAACGAAACGAAACACTGTTTTTTTATGAAACACTTCACATTTCGTCTAATTATATCTTTTTCCCTTAGATACAAGGTTATTATTGACTTTTAACATTTTGCTTCAGTGTAGAGGATTAATAGATAAGGAATTTTTATTCAAAAGCTTGTTTTTATTTACAGAGGTCGAACTTGAAAGCATCCAAGACCGTTACGTGCAAGTGTTGCGGAGTTATCTGGAACACGCCGCGCCACATCATCCAGGAAGACTTCAAGAGCTCTTTGCTAGAATTCCGGAGGTATTTGTTTGTTTGTTCGTTCATTGTTTCGTTCACAGAATTCGCACGTTTCATGTGGTTTTTTTTTTTAAGTTAAGGTCAACAAGCAGGCTGAAGGTCAACTTGATGGTAGATGTCGTCTATAATACAAGCAACGCCAACAATGCTGCAAGTGCGCTGCCCACCATGGTAGGATTAATGACAAGGGATTAGGAAGGGATAGGGAAATAGGCTTTACTCACTCACTCCCTTACTCACTCATCTCAACACCACAACGCTCTGCCACCAGTGTGTGTGAAAAGTGGTGCTTACAACCACCAGACGACTGCGCCTAAATGACTGTAAAACTTAGTGTGATTGGTAACTTTCTTCCCCAAGAGGTTAAAAAGACGTAGGGAAGTGTGTAGTTTGATGGACCGCCTTTGTTGGATAGGAGTTTTGTGGGCTTTGGAGCTAATGGATGATATAGCTAGGCTTCTTTAGGTGTGAGCCTAGATAGAATTAGCCCAGTAGAACAAATAATGAAAAGGGAACCTGCTAGTCTCCACAACATGTAAGTTCTAAAAACCTTAGGTCGATATGTAAAATTTACACAGCGGAATACAATTAAGGAATAACTACATTTTATTCAGCTTTTAAGCTGCGTTAGCGTCCGTTCAGGTAAATTAAGACAACGCTGAATTAAGATGAATAAATGTAATTACTCCGTAAAAGCAATCTTTTACTTCACGATTCTCTTCCGTAAGCGGATGGTTACTGCCGCCAGACAGCGTGCAACACTACAAAACACAACAAATACTCTCCGTTTAGAACACGATATTGTTTTTTTTTTAATTTCTTATAAACTTTCAGATTCAAGCGGCGGCGAATCTTCTGTTGGAGAGCAAGATGTTCTACGTACCATTCGTTTTGAACTCGGCCGAGATCAGATAGTATATGGCGCAGCAGGGCGTCTAGTTCTCGATGTACGAGCGGCAGACCCCTCGCCAGTCGCGTTCTTGCCGCACCCCCGTCTTATGATCGCCGCACACCAACGCCGATATGTGTTCACTGTACCACCGGTCCAGCGCAAGAGTTCGTACAAAATGTTCCTACTCGACGCGCCGAGCATCGACAATAATGACTGCTTCACACGATGCCAGCGACTCTGCGCTGTACCAACCGACCTCGGGTGTACCGAGTGCCGCCCATTGCTCAGTAATCTCAGTGCTCTCAGGCAGTGCTAAGTTCCCGTAAACACTCAATTTCCATTGCAAGTGACAATTTTGAGCGAAAAGTGCGTAAACTGAGCGGAATGTTTTATACGTTTATTGAGTCGATGTGTGTAATTGATTTTTTTGTTAGAGGAAATAAAACGTCCCAATTCACAGACTGATTTATTATTAATTAGCTAGTTTTAACTTAGGTACCAGGGACTTGAATGCGTGTTTTATACTTGATAATAGTGTATGTAACATAGTGTTAAAATTATATATATAGTTAATAATAATGACGATAATAATATTATATTAGAAGTGTCGCATAATATAATATATTGTTTCTGTAAATAGTAATAAAAAAAACCTATACATTAAATTAAATTAAGACGTTGTTTTAGAGAGAATTGTTTCTTGTAAATTAAATATATCTAGCTGATTTAGTTCGCATTTTGTATTGTCTAACCAGTAGACACGATAATTAGCACTAAGTACCTACTCTCAGCGTTTATCAAGACTGCTTGTATACATTTTTACTGTTTAATGACTAACCTAAATACTGCGGTGTGACTTTCGCCCGCCTCTTATAGTCACAACTTTTGCATTTTTATTGCCAATATTAAAAAATATTATATCTATATATGTTTTATCTGATAATTTCACTTCACCTTATTCTGGTCTACCTTATTTGTATAAGCGTTTGTGTGACTGAATGTATGTACGTTTTGACTATCCATAGAGTTCGTTGATGCATTTCTACTTAAGTAAATGTCATGTTTGTATTTGTTTGTTTTCTAACAGCCCGATATTGAAGTTTAACGTCACGAGAACAAATTATAATATTACTTATAAAAAATGGACTTCATATTAAGAAGATAAGTATGAAGAATAGAGGTAAGGAGAAATAACTTAAATGGGTGTCAAACTGAAGAACTGGCCAGCTACAATAATTAAATAGTGCTTCATAAATTGGCCAGAACGGCGCTTGTGTAGCATGTTGTTGCTACGTAACCAGTTGGTTACGTAGCTCATGAAACCACCGTAAACAAAATGCTACTATAGCGCCTCCTATTGAATCGTAGCGTAGCCAAACGACACTCTTTCCTGTACAGAAATTGGTCTTCCTTACCTCAATTATCCATGAAGATAAGGTTGCTTCCAAACCGACAACATTTATTAGATCCTTATAGCGCAACCACAGACTAATATGAAGTAAAGAAAAGTGTGTTACTATCACAGAAATCAGAATAATAAAGCATTTACCTTGTCTTATTATTCTATTTTCTGTGGTACTTATTGTCATAATTTTATACACATATAAGTTGTAAATACATCAAAATTTTGTTTATTCTTTAATTACTTTAGTATTTTGTTTTATTCTGCTCAACTTACTAACAGGTTCATTTCATAATAATAATAAGCCTATATTTGATTCGTTACAGTTCATCTTTTACAAATGTATGTTATATATAAAGAAATGTATTATGTTTAATTTTAAACATTTCACCCGTGCTATCCAGCGATCACTATAATTATCGAGTATCGGTAAATAGAGAAAAATTGTTTGAAATATTTTCAACTTATAGCAATTAGACAAATTTACATATTACTGTGTTAAAAAAATGTTATCAATGCAAATAATACATAATCATTTGATTAACAAAGATTATTACTTTTCGTCATAGGTATATCGAATGATAAATTGTAAACATTTTAAGTTATAGATTCATTTTTTACTAACATTCATGTCATATATGTATAATTACTGTGAGTTCATGTATCTATTGCACAATTGTTGTGAGTTCTACTTGCGATTTTGGTGCAGTTGCCTAAAACTTTACGACCTCTGAAATAAATCACTAGTGCGTAATAGACTTGGTTCAGTCATAAAGTTTGATACTATCTATGTACAAATCAATTTTATGGTTAGTAGATCACACGTAGAACTAATTCTGCATTTCTTGTCTATGAACTGTAGTTACATCGCCTAACTAAATCACAAATATTTTTTTCAAATCTCACTATAACTGTAGTTACATCCACCATCTAACTAAATCACATTTTTTATTTTCAAAGCTGTAAGACGTAAAATTTCATTGAACATCTTTTAACATAAACTAACACTGGAATTTCAAAAGGCACATTCATTCATATTTTATATTTTTATTTCTAACACAAACTACAAGGCTAAATAGTTATAAATGTAACAGTAACGTGTGATTCTTGTTCGTTATTTTTTTTTCAAACTGAGACTTCTTAGATAATGGTCAAGGTTTTTTTTATTCAAGGGTCAACTTTAGAGGAGTAATTTTTTGCAAATAAATATCTACAACTGCGTAAGTCTTAACACTGTCAGCAATCACTGCCTTTAATTTTTTTATAAAGTTTTGCCGTTATTGTTATGAACTATCTTATTAATCGTTAATGTTATAAATATGTATAAATACGTTCCAGCAACGGTGAACAGTTACCATTAGGGATAGAGAGAAAATGGCGTATGTACGTACGCCTCATAATCTTAAGTAATTACAACCAAAAAGTTCGTTCTAGGGACTAAGGTTCTACACTATTTTGAATTTAATCGTTTGAATGCCTTTAGCGATGTCGATAAATTGTGACACGTCACATCACTCGGTAAATGGTCTCTTTATTCGTTTTGTAATCAGGATAACTTTCACTATCAATTCTATGAAAGTAAATAATATGTTATGAATCAAATAAGGGCCGGCGCTGACTGACGGCACGGGACGGCAAGGCACGCTTCGGCATACTGCGGCATTCCTAGGCACATCATGGTATCCCATAGTACGCTGCCGTGTCATGTCGAAAACTATTCAGATTAGCATTGCGTTACTCCGAAGTCGGTTGTGTATACCTACATAATTTTGTTAAAATGATTGATTGGTATCTACTTATTGCTGAAGGGATGCCATGCCATGTCATGCCGTGGCTTGACGCGTAACGCTGCGGCCTCTTTGTATTGAAATAAAGGAGTGTGAATGCTAAAATCATTGGAATAAGTATAAAAATAATTATATAAAAAAAAAAAAACATTCGCCATGAAGTCAGTCAGCGTCGTCCCTAAATGAAAAGACGACACCGGTGCATTAGTTTACGGATGAGCAATTATTTAATATATAATAAATAATTAATGTAATATAAAGAGAATCCTGTTACCTGAATGAACGACTCACGTCCGTTCCTCATCGTGTTACCATTAGATAAGTATTAGCAATTATATAAATTGTGTTTTTTTTAATAATTATAATTAGTTTGAATATAATAAACCAGTTACAATACTGCCATCAAATGCCTAAATTGTTTCCAAACAATTTTGTTATTCTTTGTATATGTTTTAATTTAGTTAAGGATGTGAAATTATTAGTTAATTGTGATAATGAAACAGTGATAGTGTATTTATGCGCCAAGTTCCAGTCGACAAAACGGTCGGTCTCAAAACACAATTTTAAAGAGACATGCACACAATTTACAACGTATTTCGTTACGTTACTTTATAATTGGATAACTATATTTATTTATTATTGTTTATCTAACTTAAATATAAAAATAATTAGTTTATACAAAAAACACCATCAGAACGACGGTGTAAAATCTAAAGTCTGAGGTAAAATGCCTTTATAGATTTTTAAAAGTGTAAGTGAACGAAAATTGTAAATTTAATCGCGAATCGTACATCGTTTTACTAATCGTGTATTTAAATAATCGACGGTTATTTTGTTAATAGCGAAGCGTACCTACTGTTAAGGTGAAACTGGAGGCAGTGTATCAAATGAAAAATTAGATTTGTAAGGATGTTATTGGCGTTGTACAAAGGAATAATATTCATAGTGAAATTGGCGCATTACTGGCGAGTACCTAATTAGCTTAGTCACGAAGAGCCCGCGAGGCTAACTTGATATGTAAATACAATTTAATGAAAATTAATAACTTCCAAATGTATAATGGCCACCTGCTTTTCGTTGCTCTATCAAATTTTTTGCTCGAATATTGAAAACGTAGCTTCTTGTCGCCTCTTCGACAACACGCTAACAGATTTGTAATCTTTCACCTGACATTGACTGAAACAATAAACATAGTGCGTAGTGCGAGGTTTACTCAATCAAACACATCTAACGCGTAAATGTGAATTTGTATGGGAAAGAAGCAGCACCACCTAGTGGCTAACGTGTAGCCACTAGTGTAACGTGTAGCCTCTAGTGTAACGTGTAACATGTGGCTAAAGTGTGTGTGTGTGTGTGTGTGTGTTTGATCGAGTAAAACTCGTACTACGCTCTCAGAACACTGACGTTTTGATGATTTGCTTTTGCCTGCTCTGTCGATTATTGTTCTATAATAATATGTTATTGACATAATTGTAGTAGTGTTTATGGTAATATTCATATCCGAACACTTATTACTGGACTTAGAATCACTTGTGGAAATGTAACGATTATTGTACACGTTATTCTTCAATAATTAATCCTTCGAGAGGATAATTACGTTTTAATTTTTTTTTCGCTATTAAAATGAAATGGAACATTAACTTTTACTGAGAATTTAAATTTAAAATCACTCGTTTCAATTTTTTTTTTTTTAGAAAATAAATTCGACTTTTTTATTATATTTGCTCAGTTTTATTCCTTTTAAAGTTGCATGAATAGCTTCTTACATTTACCTCAAAATATTCAAACAAGGTTCAATATACCTATCTTTTAATTTATATGTTATAATTAACTTTGAATTCATAAATTGTTGATTTCATCCATCGATGATTATGACGTAAAATTATTCGTTACCTACGGTTTAAATAAGACCGTTATTGTCACAAGTGATTTTGAACCTTGCGCTGGCATAGATTTCTAGATAATTGTAATTGTTGCAAAAAAAATCTTTTGACTGATATATTGTAATGTAAACATAATAATATTAAAATATTTATAAGTGTATAACAAAAAACTTAAATGCATTTCACATTTTCTTTACAGTCCATAAGAGAATAACATTAGTTACATAGCTAAGTTCAAGTGACAAAATATTTTCACATTCGTAGCGTTAAGGTTTGTTGTGTAAAAATAGTGTTTTGTGTAATTCGGGTTAAAGAAGGGTTGAAATTAATGTACATTTAGACATTATGATAAAATAGCTATGCAAATAAAACGAGTGTAAACCAGTAATAAGAGAATTATATATTTGGAAACGTTGACGAATGTTTGTTGTATATATAATTACACGTGACAGATGTATATTTGAACTAGGTACAGTCAAGGACAAAAATTGTATACATGTCTGTTCGTACAATCGATCATCAGTGTTCCTTTTTTTTTTTTGAACCATATAGGTCTTGTCGACTTTATATCCGGTCTGAAATAAGCCACAGGCCAAAAAATATAATATGACGCGCAAACGCGCGTCGTACCTACGAGTACATTCACCTCATGTTTAGGTCGGTCAAAAGTAATAAAAAAGTGTACCACTTGGATTAGAAATGATTGATATTAATTTATTGATTATCCATAATATTCCTATAAAAAAAACTCACAATGATTTCACACCCATGGAACAAAATATTGTAAATAGTTTAACTTGGTTTATTATTTGCTATAGGAACTATTAGATAAATCATGCTAAATTTATTTTGTGGTCATATGTCTACTTCCTGTATTAGGTACTTACAAAAAGTTATGATAAATATCTTAATAAATATTTAAAAACATGCAAATAACGGTTTCGAACATGTTGTATGTAAGTTTTTTCCTTGGCCATACCGGCGTACTTTATATATTATAAATACCTATACCTATTCTACAGTTCACATCATCGTAATATTTTATTCGAAACAATAATCGATTTTTGTTATGATTAAGTAAACCTATACTTATAGACAAACACGTTTCGCTTGTCTAATAATTTTAATTAGTGAAAATTCTTTCGTACTCCCAGATAATTCGTACTCTTAAAATAGTATATCACGTACAAGTGCCTCCTAAAGGATCAATAGTTACACTTTACCATAAGTAGCCGCAAGTTTTCATTGAATTATCAAACGGGGTTGAGTGTGCTATGTTTATGTTTTAGTTGGGTCCGCTCAAGCCAAGACTTATCGCTTTCAGTACTAGCATATTATGAATGTTCGCTTTAAGTATTATTGATACCTTATAGAGTTCTATGTTACGTGTAGCGAATCACGTTATATAGTTCGTTGATTGCTGTATAGTTATCGATGGGATTAAGGCTGTTGTTTTAATTGAATATGTTATATGTCACTCTATACTGTACTAATCAGATGTATGTCTCTTGTATGTACACATCTCGTTCGAGTGGTGCGCCGGGTGTTAGTCAAATCAATCGAATGTCTATGGTTTGCCAAGAGGAGTTACCTAAAGTTGTGTTTTAGTTAGCGTTGCATAACGTGTTTGTACTTTAATTTGTTTTTTAGTTGTACCTTGGAAATCAATGGTTAATAATTTAAGAAATTAAAATGTATGTGAAATATTTTTTCTCTTTTACTTAGGTACACCTTCTACCACCCCTATACATTTACATAAAATTACAAAATTATCATATTATTAGCTTTAGTCGGTTTAGCATTACCGGTGTTCTGGGCGAGATTTCTACCGAGGCGGTGCCCCCGCTCTACTGATCAATTTAAACTTACAAAAAATTAAAAAACTTTTTTTAAACACAATCGTTAAACAAACTCTCTTATTATTCTGCAATGTCATTTTCAATGTACCTATTTCAATAAGTGACGATGAATAAAAGATGTAGCTTGATTTTCGGTGAAAAACCTTAGCGAAACGTCACAGCTTCCCCTTCTAAAAATTTAGTTTTTCATTGATTTAAAATTTTTGCTACTTTAGATTTTAAAAAACGTAATTTTTTAAATAAAACAATTAAAAAATAGTCGATTACCATTGTTCAAGCGCCCCCAGTTCAAATTTGCTAACCCCCCCCCCCCCCCCCCCCGCTAGTTTAATCCGACACTGCTTTTGAGATATTGTTGATAGTAGATTTTGTCTAGTTAGCAAGTTCAAATCGATAAAGCTCATAAAAATATATGGGATAGCTCATTGGATCCGGAATGATGTCTAGGAAAATGTATTAAATGGTTTTACCAGCACAAACATTTTCAAAACTTATAAACAAATTAAGATGAGACAACGAGGCATTTCGTTTTTTGCTAACATAGAGGATGGGAATCATATTTAATTGCTAATAAACTAGAAGCGATAACGAAAATCGAAAAAATTATTCTTAAAGACCTTAAAATTCCGATAAAACACTTGTTTTTCGATTCTCTATCTTAGCCCAGGCGGTATCTGCTAAACATCACTTATGTTTTGGTAAGTTTGGTATTTAGTATAATAGTTTTATGTTACAGTCACTCCCAAAAGTTATAAGAAATGATAATTTCACTATGTCCACCATCAAGTGGACCGTTATCCTAACACCCTTTATAATATAAAAAAATCATCTTGCCCCTCTGGCTGAACCATTAGCTGGCGACACACTTGTCCTCTTCTGTACCCCGAACAAAGTGTACGCAAAAATTTCATGGTGAGTAATCCATAATTTATTTATCACATAATTTAGATATATATAATGTAATGTATATTTATACATACATACATTTTACTACACTACATGCCTTATCCTCTTGCGCTGTATGGTAAAATTCCTACGTCCATGGGTATCAAATCAAGCGCCATCTGTTAGTTGCTGTAGTATTTCAATTAAAAAATAACTATAGAAAAATACTCTAAATGTATTTTCTATTATGCTTCTAGGGTTATTTTATTTAATATGGATCGGTAATTCTTCTAAAAATATAATATGTTTTCCTTTCTTTAGAGGAAAGATGTTTGATGGTCTGTGGTTTTTTAAATGAAATATTCTGTCAATTGTCATTGTCAAATTGTGGCTCGCTTCAAAAAGCCAAGTTAAGACTGAAGTTCTCCTATCATTCTATCTAATGTGCCACATGCCACATGTTTTGTTTAGTTCAATTAATTTTTTACAGTATTTCGTGTAAATTTTCATTACAATAAAAATTCAAAATGGTAAATTCATAATCTTATAACTTGTAAACCTTAAAAACATGTTTTAAATATTAAGGTTAGGATAATGAAAAGTGAAGTTACATTTTTGTAATTTGTCATGATTTTTCTTTCAACAGAAACCGCTTATGCTCCAAGGGCACGAACGTGCTATTACTCAAATCAAATACAATCGGGAGGGTGATTTGCTATTCTCTGCCGCGAAAGACTCTAAACCCAATGTATGGTGGTCTTTGAACGGCGAAAGACTCGGAACTTTTAACGGACATGGCGGCGTCGTGTGGTGCTTGGATGTGGATTGGCAAACCATTAATCTCATCACAGGGGGTGGTGATAGTTCATGCAGGTAACATAATTTTACATTTTATTCCTTCTATGTTTTTTTTGTTGAATCTGTTCTAATGTTGTGGATTCTTCATGCAGGTTATGGGACTTGGAGACTGGAAAGAACATTGCCACAGTAAAAACAAACTCGTCCGTGAGGACTTGCAACTTTAGCTTTAGTGCTTACCAAGCTGCATACACTACTGACAAAGCTATGGGCCACCCTTGTGAGGTAAACATTCTTTTTTATATGTATACCTGTCGTTTTTATGTTAAAGTCGACAGACAGGCTGACGTTCCACTTATGGTTACAACTTCCCATAACACAAGCAACACAGGTGCTGCAAGTGGGCTGACAACCATAGTAGGATGGATAAGGGATAGGGATACAACAGCAAACATGCTGTTATTTCATGGAGGTCTTCTGTACGGAGATGGTTACTGTCGCCAGAAGGGCTGCCCAAATTACTGCAAAATGCAGTGTGTTAACAGCATACGGCTGTCATAAGTGAGCTATCTCTACTGAACAACTTCTGTCAGCCGTGTATAGAGCTCAATTAGTGTGAATCTATGCAAGTCAATAATCAATAATATTGGTTTTCAGGTGTTCATTATTGATACTAGAACTGTGGATGAGTCCATGTCTACACAGTCTCCGATTTTAAAATGGGAGATTACTGATACAAAAGTGACATCTATGGTGTGGGGCAATCTGGATGAAACTATCATAACGGGTCACGAAGGTGGTGACCTCATACAGTGGGACCTCAGGGTTAGTATAGCGCTTCTTATGTGTTTTTCTGTCTCATTTAAACTTGTTACAAATTATCACTATTGGAATAAATCTCAAAAATCAACTAGCAGTGAAAGTGTAGTAGGACAATTGCTTCACTGTATCTTTATTAATTTATTGCTTTTATAACGGAAAACATTTGTTGCAGACTGGCAAGAAAGTGCATTCAATAAAGGAGCATACACATCAAATCAACGACATGCAACTGTCATGCGATGGCACCATGTTCATAACTGCCTCCAAGGATCAAACGGCTAAACTCTTTGACACTAACTCTCTAGAACTGCTCAAAGAGTACAAAACCGAGCGTCCAGTCAATTCGGCTGCACTCAGTCCAATTCTTGACCACGTAGTGCTTGGCGGTGGTCAAGATGCCATGGAAGTGACAACAACTTCTACAAGACAGGGAAAGTTCGACGCTCGTTTCTTCCACTTAGTGTTTGAGGAGGAATTTGGAAGGATAAAGGGTCACTTTGGTCCGATCAACAGTTTGGCGTTCCACCCGGACGGTAAGAGTTACGCTTCCGGTGGTGAAGATGGTTACGTCCGTGTGCAGAGTTTTGATCAATCATACTTCGATTATACATTTGATTACAACAGGGAGTGAATACATACTTTAGAAAGAAACCGTCTTCTTGATTACATACTTATTATTATAAAAATATTGTACACAAATAAACTTGTTTTTCATTTCTTCTCAATGATACTATGAAAATAGTGTATAAATACAAAATTATGTACCATAAAAATTTAAGTTTGTGTTTATACAATTTAGTCAGAAAAAAAAATTTTAAACAAAAAATAATTCATATATTATGTATATAGGTAAAATCCTAACACAGAGATTTCAAGTGTTTCTTGTATTTATATATTTTATTTATTTATCACGTTTTATCAATATTTTGCTTTACTGTTAATTATGCTACACTAATATAACTTAATATTAATTTCAATGTACATTTAATCAACTTTTTTGTTTTTGTAAAAAATGTTCATGATTAGGGCGCCTTCACATTAGGTCGCGCTGCTCTTATTATTTATGAAGTATCTTATAGTGTGAAGGAGCTCTTATATTTATGAAATATATGAAACCTCATAAAAATTTTAAAATGTAATTTGCCTGCAAAATAATTTGCAAGAAAAAATTATAGCACATAAATATATTTTAATTACACATAATGAAGCTTAAAGCTTTTTCTGATCAGTTTTTTTTTTGTTATTAAACTGAAGGGATAAATTCAATTGCAAGGAGATGGTCGAGATATAAATAAACAACAAGTATTGTACAACAATTTATTAGAAATTATTATATCTAATTACACTTGGGAATACATTTATGATCACTTTTTTATAGAAAATATGGAGTGGTATGTTGAGGTGGCACTTCTCTTTCACTGTCTGGGACAGCTTGGAATAATTTTGCATTTCTATCATTTACAGTTTTGAATTCCATTATAGAGGCCACGTTTCCACAGCGATAACAATAGTTTGGCGCCGACCAGATCGTCACCAATCTTTTGTCGAACATGTATTTATAACCTAAAACAAAAAATAACAATACAATCATCAATAAGGGCAGCAATTTTAGGGTTCTTGTACACGGAGCAGAGGGAAGATTTTGATACCTAAAATAAATTTTATGCTTGATCCCATTTATTTTGATTGCATAGTAGTTGAGGAAGAGAAAGAACAGAATTATTTGACACAAAACTTAATAATTTTGCATGTTTTCTAAAGAAAATAAATTACTTAACTATAAATTGGTATATAAAAAAATCATTACCTTCATTAACAAGTTGATGCGCTCGACATATTAATGTTAAATTGTTATAACTCATAAACAATTCTGTCACAAATCTTCCAAATAACCATCCTGCGCCCCGCGGACTCACTGACCTGTAAATTTATTATAGGTATTATTATATAATATAAAAAATGCAATAATATATCCATGGTGCATGTGTACTCTTTTTATTTTAATCTAAGTCTGCTACAATAATTGTTAATAATAATTACAATAACTGCTGGCCTTAGTTTTGTATATGATCCATAGTTTAGGTATGTTCAAACAGGCAATAAAACTCAAGTGGTATTGGATTGAGTCATATATTATTATCAAGAAATATAGATTCTTTTATGTTTAAGGTCGTCACATGCTGACGACCCACTTGATGATTGATGGCTATCATCGCCTATAACAGTCTTTCTCAAAGTAAGCGATACGCCCCCTTGTGGGCGTTGGAGACCTAGAGAGCGGCGTTAAGGGGCTCAAAAAAAAAAGGGGGGGGCGTTGGCGTGGTTTAATACCGCAATACAGTGTAGAATATATTAAATATAGATTCATAGAAAATTCGACAACTCCATCTTTGCCTTTGTGCCTTCTTTGTTCAAAAAAATTTTCAAATGAAGCAATGAAGCCTTCAAGACTTCAAGATCATTTGAATAGAATGCATCCAGATAAGGACAAAAATGTAGCCTATTTTCAAGACCTGGAAAAGAAGCATTATGCTCAGCCAAGTGTATCAAAACTTTTCGGTAGCTGCTAAGCAAGACGATGACCGACTTCGAGCTTCATACAATATCTCTTTGTTAATTTCTCAAACAGGTAACCACACACCATCGGAGAAACTTTAATTTTGCAAAAGAAGTTATAACTACTGTGCTCCATAAACCGGCGGCAGACATAATTCGAAAAATTCCTTTGTGCAATAGTTCTGTGAAAACACGAATTGATGAAATGGCTGAAAACATTGAAGAGTCATTTTGCAATCATCTGAAGATTAGTCAATTTTCAATTCAGTTAGATGAGTCCACTTTACCAACTAATGAAGCACTGTTGCTGTCTTACGTGAGGTTTATTAAAGATGAGAAAATATGTCACGAACTATTATTTGCTAGAAATTTAGAGACAGATACAAAAGGAGAAACCATATTTAAAACACTGGAAAAGTTTTGTGATGAAAAAGGAATTCCTCCAGATCCAACTATGACGGGGTGTCAAAAAGGCTTCATAGCGTACTTAAAAAACAAAATTCCAGATGTGCTTGCTGCACATTGCGTTATACATCGACAACATTTGGTTGCTAGATATTTAAGTGAACGACTGTTTCAATCATTGCAACATGTCAACAGAGCAGTCAATAAAATCCGAAACAACTCTTTAAATGACAGATTATTTAATTAGCTTTGTGTTACTAATGATGACGATTTCAATCGATTGATCTTTCACACAGAAGTGCGTTGGCTATCAAAAGGAAATTGTCTGACTCGATTTTACAATCTGTTTGACTGTTGTAGAGTTCTTGGAAAACAAAGACACAGAATTGCGCGACAACCTCATCACATCAAAGAATGATATCGCATACCTGACAGACCTTTATAAATTGCTTAATGATATCATAAGATGAATATGAATCTCCAACTTCAAGGCGATGACTTGAACTTAATAAAAACAAAAAATGTCGTCGCTACTTTCGCAGCCAAGCTGCTCTTACACAAGAAGAATATCGGCAGACGTGAGTTCCATAATTTTCCTATCCTGCAACAACGACGACTTGGTTGTCTACTGCCAACATTTGGAAAATCTCCACAGTGATTTAATTGAAAGATTCCAGGACATTTTGAAATTGGAAATACCAGACTGGGTGTTAGATCCTTTTTCAAATGTCAACATAGCAGTATCACCCCAACTGGAAGAAGAACTTATAGAACTGACAACGAACGAGGAAATAAAAGTCAAATTCAAAAATGGCTACCAATTTTGGCTACAAAAGTCAATCCCACAGTTGTACCCTGGATTGTGGTCGATCGTTCAACGATTTTTAATAGCATTCCCATCGTCATATTTGTGTGAACGTGGATTTAGCGCTGTGACAACGCTGATTACTAAAAAGAGAAATCGTTTGCATATTACCGAACGCGGCGACTTACGACTGTTTTTGAGTAAAATCGAACCTGATATCAACAAATTTGTTAAAAATCATCAAATTCATCCATATCTTTAGATTAGTTTTAAAACTAAAATTGATTACCTATCTATATTGCTTCTTTTAATTTGATTAAAATATATTCTTAATATTATAAAGTTGCGTTTTAATTGCTCTCACTGGGAAAAATGTCTAATTTAGAATGTAAGTTTAAACACCAGAACCGACTAATATAGCACACTATAACTAAATTAATTAAAGTAATGAAATTGTGGTTTTTAAATTTTTGGAGTGTATAAAAAATGCGGGGCGCTGAAAAATAATTGATTTTCAAAGGGGGCGGTAAAAGAAATAAGTTTGATAATCTCTGGCCTATAACATCACAGGTGCTGCAAGTGTGCTTGCCAACCTTAGTAAGATTTATAAGGTATTCGAAATAGGGAAATAGGCACTGGCGTCATTTACTTACTCACTGCTGTTATTTTACGGTGTAAAGAGGTGGTTACTGCCGCCAGATGGGCTCCCCAAATGACTTTAAAATGAAATGTGCCCTGCCACTACTTAAATACAGAGTAGACCAGAGCCAACTTTTAAAAGTATATTTCCAAAGTTAACCAGGAATCAAGCACTGTACAAGCAGTCCACTAGACCAATAGGTCGTCAAAAATGTACCAATGGGCCCTTTCTCGAAAATGGCCATACAGCACTACTGGGATTGTTCCATAATCACTGATGATGAAGTCTCTACCAACACCCCAAGAGGCTCTCACTAGATGGGTAGATCTTGGGACAGGTACAAAAGGTGGTACTTCTTGTCATAGCAGATATGCAACGCAAATAGACTATTTAATTATTCTTAATGTATTAAGAGTATGATTGCAGACTGCAGCTAATTTTGGTCTTTATGCAAGTCATAAGTTCAGCAATAGGTTTGTGTTGCCAATTATAATTAGTAATAAAAAATAAATTACTCACTCAATAAGTAACTCAACTCAACTTACCACATCTTAACATCTGCAGGATCTGACCACAATAGATCACAGAAAGCACCTTTATGGGGTATTTGTTGATTCCTATCAATGCATCGAATTTGATCTACCAAGGAAATGTCCGGTGATAAACCGCCATGGACACACAACACGGTTTCATCAATTAACTAAAACAGAAAGAACCTATTAGAACTCTTTCACAAACACAAAGTACGAAAAAAGACGTGCACTTGATAATATTGACTATCAAATAATTTAAAAGAAAAATACTTACGGCTGCAACAGTTAAAAGATCGAAAACTTTACAGCAATCTTTCCATGCATTTGCATTTCCATATTTGTTGAGACATTCATCATAAAATCCATATACTTTTGTGATTTGACAGGTTTCATGGTTACCTCGCAGGAGGACTATCCTAAAACATAGTCACTATTGTTAGCATTTGCTATTCACGTCAACTGAAGTTAATCTGTATGTTGTCCCTCATTGAAATAGCAAGCCACTATTGTTAAGGATGCCTATACATTTCTCACATTGCGATTTGAATGTTATGACCGGATTTGAATTTATGTCTAATGTCCCTGTTGTGCCCACCCCACTAACAGTTGGGAATTTAGTATGCTAGGAACATTCTCAACAGCTGAGTGTTTGTTTGCATTACATCTAGTGTTATTAGTTGATTCGTCTCTATATAATTAGCGGTAAAATTCGGTTGCAGTATTTATTAGATCCTTTCTTTTAGTTATTGCCTCGTTATTTTTGTTTTGAAGTTTGGAAACCCAATTAAAGGAATTACGTAGCTCTTTTAGCGCTTTTTTCACTAAACCCGTTTTTTAGATATGGAATTTTATTGTGTTCATCCGTATTTTATTCTTATATTCTCTTATACTTGCACTAATTCTCTTACTAACATCAGCAATATTTTTTCTATCTCCCAGTAGTTCTTTTCTTTCTTTAATTTGTTGTGTAGCTTCTTCTCCGATCTTATCTTTGTTGTGTTTTTGTGCTTGTAATTTTTTTCCAAGATTAATGAGTTCTTTCTCTATAATATCGTATTTATCCTGTACGCCTTTTAGGTTTTTTACACCTTGAAGGTTCTGCTTTATTAACTTCATAATTTCGTCTGGTATTTCTGCCTTAAAGAAGTTTGGAGGTAGTAGAGTTGGCCTTAATTTCCTTGGATTTTTACTATTGATTGTTGCACACACCATTCTATGATTAGTGTTGAAATTCAACTGGTTAATCACATCTACATTTTGAAACGTTTTTAGGTTCTTGGTTAGAATAAAATCTATTTTGTTCTTTACTTTTCAGCATGGTGATATCCATATCCATTTTCTGCTTGAGCTCTTTTTGTAATAAATATTCATTATTTTCAAGTTGTTTTGAAGCGCAAAATTAATTAGCCATTCACCATTGTCATTTCTTTTTCCTGTAGTATATGGGCCTAGAGTATTTTCTTCGCCACTATTCCTAGGTCTCATCTGACTGTTGAAATTGACCATAATTATTACATTTTTATTAGCTTTATTCAATATCTTTCTTCTTTCATATCTTTATTCTTTATTCTTTCATATCATCATAGAATTTATCTTTTATTTCAGGCTTCGTTTGATCAATGGGAGCTATAACCTGTACTATTGACGACGGATCTTTGTGTGGGGGGACATAATAGGTGTTTCACAACTGAATGAATTGTAACACTGTGCTAATACTTTAAAAATGAATCATCTTGTATTTATTTTAGGGTGTAATGATAAGGAATTCACTTACCTATCGGGATACCTTGCTTTTAGTGCCATAAGTAATGTCAATGTTTCTAAACTATAATAGCCACGGTCTACATAATCTCCCATAAATATATACTTCGTATGAGGCAACTCTCCTCCAATATGAAATAATTCCTCTAAATCATAAAACTGTAATAAGAAATATTCAATACATCTAAACATTTAATAAAAGTCATAATCCAGCCATGTTTGCATATCAAAAATCAAAATTCAAAACAATTTGTACACATACTTCCGTTACCGATGTGACGAAATTTGGCACACAGAAAGTATATTATATGGATTAACATACAGAATATTTTTTATCCTGAAAAAATGCTAGGTTCCTGTAGAATTTTCAAAAAACGAACTACAGCACATACAAAGTTATGGGCACAGTTAGTTAATTAATATAATTTTAACTTTCATTAATTCCTCTCAGCCGTAGGATGTTCACTACAGGACATAGACCTCCTCTATAGTTTTCGAATAGGAATGGTCATAAGCAACCTGAATCAAGTATTGACCCGCAGCCCTTATCAGACGCAACGCTCCACTGGAGAACCTTCCGTCCGGCCCAAGCGGCTCGCCGTAATGTGTCCTGCCCATTGCCACTTCAACTTACAGATCCGCCAGAATATGTCGGAAAATTTCGTTCGTCTACGGGTCCCCTCATTCCTGATTCGATATCGCAGTGTAACCCCGAGCATAACCCTTTTCATAGCTCGTTGAGCGACGTTGATTTTTTTTACAAGTCCCATAATTGGAGATGGGTTTAATAGTTTTAAATAATACTAATTTCTTATTGCATCATATATTTAATAAGATATATTGTTTACCTGGCCATGTATGTCTCCGCAAACGGTCACAGGCGTTTGCACCGGTTGTACATTAGGTTCCTCTAGAAGTAAATCACTAACAATATTGCACAGCTCCCGTAAATCATCTTCTGGCAAATATTTACATCGCTTTGCGATCTCTATCCATTTATCCACGTCGCCCATTTTTAAATTAAATTAATAATTAAAAATAGGCGTCCGTTTATAATTAAAAAATCTCAAAAACTGTATGTTGTACAAAGACATTCACTTGAATCCAACTCGAATCTCAATTAATTTTGATCCTGTGCGTGCTTTACTTCACTTCACTAAGCTAATATGTCAAACATGACCGGTGACTGGCGGTGACAGCTTGTAAAGAGTAAAATATTTGAATACCCACAGACTGGCGAACTATACGGATTGAATAAGAAATGCCTTAGTCTTCTATAGTTATAGTATGCGTTTATTTGTAATCATACCTTACATACTTATTATTTTTACAATGGCACATACCTAGTTGTATACGAATGGAAAACGTATGATTGACCTGTCTGACTCACCTGCCGGTTGAGGTGCGCATTACGGGCAGCGTTGCCAATTTGTGGGGAATTCGCCAATCAATTTTGGAGTTGGCGATTTTATTGGGACTGTCACTAAAAGTTACGGAGAAAAAGTGAAGATTTTAACATTTACCATTTCATTAGTAAATAGCTTGTGATTAAGACATCAATAACAATGATTTGAAATTGGTATATATTTTTTAAATATTGTAGTTATTTGCTAGTTATCATTCTTAGTTTATTTGCTATAGCAACACTGACATAAGTTCAAAATGATAATGATGATGAATGATGCTGAAAGTGCCCAGTAACAGTAACTTTTAGATAAAATTTTTAATTATAAAAATAGGTCAAGACAATATACGGACAGATTAGACGCCCTTTCGCGCCGCCGACGCCAGTTAATGTCTTGTGGATATGCTCAACATCGTCTTGTCCGTGACGGCTCCTGCTGGTTCCTGTTCATCTTCCGACATGAATCCAGCGTATATGCATAAAACATTCACATTTGTCTAGTATTTATTGTAGTTGCATTTATTGTCAGTCTGTGGTAGATATTTAGGTGACAGTGTTACCAAAAATTAAAAAATACAACACACTTCCATTTCTCTAGCTAGACTTTTTAGTCAAGTTGGGAGTATTTCCATTTGTACTACTAATAGAACAAAATATTTAGTACAGATGGGAATACTCCGTCAAGTTGTATATCCGTATGAAACAGTATGAGCTTCAGCTCATATTTCTTTCATACAGAAATCATTCAATAAGTTCCATGTTCCAAATTTTATGTAGACTGAATGATCCTCACCTGTGTACCTGTGTGAGGTGTAAGTTACACCTTAAACAGGGGGACTACCATCTCCATAATAGAAAAGTGTAATTACGATCACACTGATACAGACTAGCAACGTATATACTTGATTTTGTTATTCTTTAGTCAACTTCCGCGCTTATTTTTGAAAAAATGAAATAATTAAAACAAAGAATATGAAATGTTCAAATAATTTTATTTAAAGTAAAAACAAACATGCAAGTTTAAACTAATATCAATTAAATATTATATACCGGTGCCGGAGGTTGTTATGCTGCTGCTGTGAATGGGTTAAAATAACAATAATAGCTAACAATAATATAACTAGATCAATGTTACTAACTACAATTTTACTGCACGAAACAGATTGTTAGGGACGGATCCAATATTATTTATTTAAAATACACATGCAAGCACTTTAAAATCAACATTTTTATTTGGGGTCAACCAGGGTGATAAAATAAAATAAATAGGAAAATAAATAAACAATTTTTTGTGAAAAAAAAAAATAGGTGGTCGTTAGTCATTTTCTGCGTCTGAACATGGCATATTTGAATAGAATTTCGAAAGTAAGTTCGGTATATAATCTAATCAGTGGCTTGATAAAATATTTAAAGTACTGTCTCGCATTTAAATCGTTACAGGTATTGGATTGACCTTAGGGCACTTAGACAAGGGCCAAGTGGCAGAAGGTTCTATATAAAAACCTGTTCCAAAAGTTAAACATTTAACAATGCATCATTAAGTATATGTAAGTAAGTAAGCAAAGAGGAATAATAATTATTTCTAATTAATTGATTGAGTTAATTAACTCAATTAATTAATCAATCAAATAATTAAATTATTAGTTGAGTGCGAGTGAAAGGACGCCATAAAAATTAATTGATTTCATCCGACAAATAAAAAAGTTGATGTATTATGACAACTTCACTTTTCGAAATTATACTAATTAAATATATGAAGTATTTTATACCCTGGTGAACTCGAATGCAACTACAAAATTAATGTTTCATTTATTAAATAAAATTAATAGAACAGCTCTCCCAACCGTTACATTTGCAGAGAAACAAACGGGACTACATTACTATAACAATAATTTAAAATGCGCAAATGCTAAATCATAGAAGGCTAAATCACAGAACGCTATTTAGCTATTTTTGAGTGACTAGCAAATGCGAAAAAAAAAAAAAACAAATTTTCGGACAGCAAAATCCCAAAACAGTGTAAATTAAAATTAGTCTACAATATAAAAAAAAATCCGGTAGACAACAAGCACTAAGTAAAAAAAAACGCATATATCAAAAGCGATACGTGCCTATTTTTGGGGGGGATAAGATTCGTCTGAAAATTCGCAATATTAGTATTAAAACTACTACACAGTTATAAAAAATACTTAGGTGAGAGAGTACCACGCGATCACAGATTTTGAGAATTCCGTTCAATATTAGTTCAAAAGTTACCAATACTTTATCGGATTCGCTTAACAATTAACACTAACAATATAAGTTGCATAATGATTAATGGTTCTTCTTCAGAATTCAAGGCCATAACATCCTTCAGAAATATTACACAACTTAGAATAACCACACGTAGTACGAAACAAAGGCCGCGCGTACGCTGAGTTCGGACGACAATAATCGACGAGTTAAACTTGATATTATTAAGTATATTATATATTACGCTATTTATAGTATTATGCATTTCAATTGGCAGTAAAAATAAAACAAGACAAAACTTAGACATTATATACACATACAAGCATTAAATTATTTA
This sequence comes from Synanthedon myopaeformis, assembly GCA_944738685.1. Classification (NCBI taxonomy): domain Eukaryota; kingdom Metazoa; phylum Arthropoda; class Insecta; order Lepidoptera; family Sesiidae; genus Synanthedon; species Synanthedon myopaeformis. The sequence continues at coordinate 3,269,431 of OX122918.1, read as the reverse complement.
AGAGCGAAAAGGTGAAATAATATTTTTCTATTTATTATGAAGATTACAGACATAGAGTCACGCATGTTTAACATACACATATTATCTTGTGAACTTACGATGTGTATAATATGGTCACAAGTCAGCACCCTCCACCTAAAATTATCGTTTAGTCGTATAAAATGCATTATTGCTTTGGTAAATTCAATTTAATCTGTTACACACAACCTTTCATTGAAACTGTATATATTTAAAACAAATAAAAATATATATACAATTTTACACGAGAGCACTGACTTGAGGACACAACGAAGACGAGATCTCGTGACAATAATGCGAAAGTTAAATACCGCTTGAGAGATTATGTCAGCATTTATGATTAAAATGCAACCAAAAGGACCCTAAGTTACTTCAAATTATCTACACACATATATCCATTACACATTTAAAAAAGTTGAGGGCGTTTGTCCACCGTCGACATCACCAGCCCCCATATTATATTAGTTTTTGTTTTCCGATGTATCGTCTCCGACTCCGGCACGGACCGGTCACGACGTGTAGTAACATTAACGTATTAAGAGTAATTGCGAAAATTGCACTTAGTCATTATCGTTCAACAGAAAAATGAAAAACTATGAAAAAAGAATAAAAATAAAATTTGAAATGGATGGATTCGACTAGACAACATTCGCTACTTACGCGGACACGGTTGTGGGACAATAAGGTAAACAGGCTGGTATACCATTTCTCTATGTTTTTATTCTAACAGAATTTGATATTCTCGTGACGGCGATCGTTTGTTCAATTTGTCCCAAAATCCGGGCAAACGATGCGATAACGGCTGCGGTGGACAAACGCACGCAAGGGTCAGCTCACGCAGAAAGCCGTAGGGTACACAGTTTACCTACACTAAATATTTTATAATATTTTTAATATTTATGTGAAAGGCTGTTTTACCATTTATATAAACCGATATGCCTCGTGATGTAAATTTTTCTTTTTTTTTTAATTAAATTCCTGCATAAATTTCTACTTTAGGTTAAATAAAAACCTTAAACTTTAGGTTTAAGGTTAATAAGGTTTGTATAAATAAAAAAAAAATCTTTTAAAATTAAGAAATCGGAACTTCGTATGTGTGAAAATATTCTTCTGTTACAAACTTTTTATACAGATACACTTCTTAAAATTAATTACAACAGTTTAAAAACATATATTAATTAAACACTATGCTACGTTAAACATATAATTGTAATGTGTAAGAGACACAAACTTAATATATAATTAATACAGATAAATACACATTTAATACAAAAAAAACCTTTATTTTTTGTATACTGATATATTAATATACTGATTTAAAATATTTAGTATATTGTTAAAAAAAATAACTGTGTATGAAAATTATATACTTAAAGCTAAACATAAGCAACACAACGCATATATATATATATATATGAATAGTAATAAATAGCGTGTTACGAAAATGGTATATCATTATGGACGCTCATTGGTATTGTTATATATTATATGTGGGACATTTCAGAATTTAACATATTAGTGTAAAAATTATGAAATTTCTTTATACATATATTGGATTTATTAGATTTATTGTCAAGCCCTGGGAGGAAGCAAATCGTATCGTGTCTAGTTTGTCTAAATCGGCTGCGTCCAGTCCGATAAACCCTTTCCGTTGTAAGCTATTAGACATCTATCGTACTAACAATCACTGAATTCAAGTATGCAGAGTGCATTGAAGGGAGCAGAGACAAGAAGCTACGGAAATATCGTTGTTAAGTAGTGCCTTGTCTTCCAGTGTGGTGCATACTATAGATTGGCGTATTGGGTTCAATCAGTTGAACTGTCCGACGGAGAATGCGTCTATGAGCCGGGGAACGTTTTCGTCGATGCCGATAATGTCGAATACTCCCTCGTGTGTGCCGTCCGTAGTTCCGCATCGGTGAGACGCCAAAGACATTGTAATCAACCTGGAAAATTATTTTACATGTTTTTGACAGGCTGACAGTGCACTCGATGGTAAGTGGCTACCGTCGCCTACAACACAAGTAACGCCACAGGTGTTGCAAGTGCGCTACCGGCCATAGATGCATTAAGGATAAAGATAATGAGCTCTCTATCCCTTCCTCCTCCTCGTTTATCCCTATTTCCGTCGGATGGTTTAAAAGTAGTTAACGAGAAACAGACATGACGGATCTATAATATCTATAGACCTATAGATATTAAAGTTTTAATTAAAGAAAGGGTAATACTCAGTCAAACTTAACAGATAGATATTATACCATCGCGGAGTTTTCTTTAGGATTTTAGAAGAACTACAATTCTCTAGTATATCGTTTTCGTGTGTCTCTTAAGGTTTAGCATACGTCGTAAGACATGTAAATTTATTTTCGGCCACTCGGTTGTACGTATAAAAACTTAATTAGATTTTATTAACTATACTAATACTAATATTATAAAGAGAGATTTGTAATGAATAAACTCAAAAACTACTTGGCCGATATTAAAAATTCTTCCACCTATAGAAAGCTATATTAAAAGCGAGTAACATAAGCTATAGGTATTCTATAAAGTTACGCGGACGAAGTCGCGTGCAACAGCTAGTTATAATACATTATAAAACTTTCCTGAAAAATTATCCGATGGTGTTTTCCGCATGAAAATCCGTTGCGTGATATAGGAGCGCGAAAGGCGACTTCAAGTTATAACACGTAAAGATAAAAAATGTCTCACCTGGCGTCCGGCTGCTCCATGTCATTGCGGTATTTGAGAAGTGCGCGAACCGGACAGTGATCCTCGATCGGTTTTTCGGCCGAGGTTGAAAAGCCCTTTGGCGGGGTCGTTGGCAGGGGACCGAAGCGACCCCCTTGACCGCGACCGAAACGCTTCACGTACTCCAGTTCCATGTAACGGCTGGGACGATCGATCATGTTTATGAACACGTCCACCTTTTTCTTGTTGCTCGTCGCGTACTTTATGGGCGCGCTCAGTTGTACGGTACCGAGGTTCGGGATTTGCTGCAATCGTCATTTCATTGATAAGTGTGTATAGATCAATATAGTATTAATTATGTTTATGACTAATAAAACACACAGAAATATAGCATCTAATTCATACCTCATTTTCATAGATCCTACGAGCGCGTTACAATAGAGCAATGAATGAGTATATATTGTTCTTATCAAGATTTTTGAATACTTAAATTGTGGCTATTCATTTATGCAATTATTTCTTCGAAGAAAACCACCCCCTTACAGAAGACCACACAGTGAAATAACAGCATATATGCAGTTGTGTTTCAGCGAGTGAGTAAGGGATGCCGGAGCCCATTTCCTTATGTAACACTTTTGTAACAACAAAAAAAAAAACGGATCATAATCGGTCCATCCGTTTGGGAGCTAAGATTCCACAGACACACACTCAAACACACAGATACACGCGTCAAATTATAACACTCTGTTTTTGCGTCGGAGTTAAAAAAAAATAGGAATAATAGTTACTCTGAGTTGATACTGAGCTTCTTCCAGCGTTGTGAAGCCTTTCTCAATGCTAACGCATTGTACACCCGCATCGGTGAAGACGGCTATTGTCACATCGTCCTCGCGTTTCAGCAGTTGCAGCGCGACGCACAACGCTAACGATTCAAATAGAACTAATTAACACATTAGTTATTTTCTCTTTTATCACTTTAAGGCCCGTCTCACATGGATCTACTCAAAAACGACTAAACTGGTCAATAATAATTACAATTACAAACCAGTCGCGATCAGATACTAACCGGAATATACAGGCGGTGACCCTCAAGTAACTCGTTAGAAATTTGGAGTTTTTAGCTAGTTTTTTTTTTAGTGGCTCCATGTGTGACGGGCCTAATAATAGTTTTCAATGGTAAGTAGTAGCGTGACGATCGCACGACGCATCACTCGTGATGAATTGCTAACGCGTTACTAACCGGTAAGTGACTATAATCTGTTCGCGTTAAGAATGCAGTGAGTCATTAGTGCAACGGTAGGGTAAAGGTATATTCACAGTGGAGTTAAAAATCAAACAGATAATATTTTAAAACATATAATCTATTTGGATAAATATTAACTTAATTTTGTCTTAAATAAAAATAAAGCCCTTATCAATATATTTTAATCCACTTATTAAAATATATTCACTGACACTTCAGTGGAATCTCCCTTCGTATTTATTACAGTATTTAAAAACATTGTAAATTACTCGTTTTTTTTCCACTATGAATTATCGCGCCACTTTTATGTCAAGCAACTCATTAGAAAAAATCCTTATTTTATACAATATTATAGAAAAATTCAAACGAATTATTTTACGATATGTAACCACCCCCTTACAGAAGACCACAGTTATATAACCGCACGTGTGCTGTTGTGTTTTGGTGAGTGATAAGGGATGCCAGAGCCCTTTTCCTGTTACAGTCGGCAGCGCACTTACAGCGACTATGACCGTAGCCACCTACCACCAAGTGAACCGTCAGTCCATCTGACGACCCTAAACATAAAATTATTGTGCCGTTGTGGTAAACATTGAAACTATTTTGTATAAAAAATACGCAAAATCAACGGTTATACGCAGTAGTCTCCATATTAAATACGCTGAAGGTATACGAGTACCGCCAAAGTGTTGGCCAAGGGTTTTAAAAAATATTTAAATGCTGACCTGCAAATCCAGGCATAACGCTGGTGAAGCGAAAGCATTCTGCGTAAAGCTTCTTCTTTCCTTTGTTGTCCTCCGTGTTTTCTGTTGTGTTAACGTTTGCAAGTGCTTTTATAGCTCTCATAGTCTTCTTGCCTTTCTTCGTTGTGGTCAAAAACGAGGTTCCTTTTGAAAAATGACGACCTGAAACAAGAGGTGTGTAAACATTTCCGAAAATATTGGTCCGAAATAATCACTGAAGTGATTAAATTTGTAAAACGAAAACATTTCTCCACTAGTGTGGGGAGTCTTCAATAGGCATATATTATCTCATTTTCTCAATCTAAAGAGAGATTTGTATTAAATAAACTCAAAAACTACTAGACCGATTATGAAAATCTTTCACCTATAGAAAGCTACATTATCAGCGAGTAACTTAGGTTATATTTTATAAAGTGATGCGGGCGAAGTCGCGTGCCACAGCTAGTTCAAAAAATCGGATTCTCTCTGTGTGATGTCTTTGATTTTCGTCGGGCGCTATTTCGTTTTCGCTTAGCGTTCCTTTTGACCTAATTATTTTTGATCGGCTCCTTAGGATCATGACGATTTCGAAGTATATGAGAATCCGATTAGAGCTACATCTCTTGAGTATTCTTCAATGTATATCCTAATATTATAAACCTCACTTTAGGAAATCTATGTCAAAAGCGGTATGAGTCATGAAATTATAATTTTAACCTTAAATAAAAACCTTATACTAATATTAAAAGGCTCCTTAAAGAAATCAAGGTTGAAAGAATTGTTTTAAAATTGTTATACCTTTAAACATGTGGTGTCTCATATCCATAGTGATAAAATAGCGGAGGCCAGTACGCTCCGTAATAGTCCACGTTTGATCCATTAGCTTGAGCAAAGCATTTGTAATCTCAGGATTTGGGGGTAAATCGATTCCTGTAAATAATTTAAATCAAAACGTTTATTTTTGATCTTTGAATGGCGAATAACATTTTCCAGCAATCGCTCTTTTTAATATGAAAAATTACAATTATGCCAAACTTAAAAATATTAAGAATAATTTAATCCCATGCAATTATAATCTTTGTTATTATATATTTTACTGGGATTTCGGAATTTTTTTTTTTTAAAAGATGACGATGATACTTAGAAGAAACCTTGAAGGAATTCAAATAGAAGAAATTATCATTTTAATTAAATATATGTAATTTATATAAAAACATATCGAAACTCAAAATTTACTATGCCTAAACAGACCTAACAGACTATGTTTAGGCAAAACAACAAAACACATTTTGTACTGTTCAATTATATGTCAATCATTAAAATTTGATCACTCTTTTTCACTAGTAAAAACTCTAAAGGTTAACACACTCTAAGTCTAAATGTGGTTTAGAAGAAGTAAGTGGAGAATCAAATAGACGCGTAGACTTCTATCCTATTGATATTATTAATGTTACAAGTTTGTGAAGATTATTGTTACTCTAATAACGGCTGAATTAATGAATTTTGACACACAGATAGTTTATTATCTGGATTAACACATAGGATACTTTTTATCCTGAAAAAATGTTAGGTTCACGAGGGATCGTCTAAAAATAAAAAAAATAAAAATCCCCCGATAAAGATCCAGGCGTTAATCTCTCGTTTTTCAAGGCGGAGGAAGTCGCGGGCACCAGCTAGTTTATGATATGAAGAAATAAACAGTCACCAAGGTTCTTCAATTCTTTCGGATGTTTCCTGGTGTTGGCGGAGGTGTCGGTCCACGTGCCGGTCTCTGAGATGAACACTTTACGTTCGCGGCGACGCTCCTCCTTTTCTTTGAGAATTTTCTTCTTCGGTGCTTTCAAAGGCCTGGTAACAGACAAAAGAGGATTTTAAAAATCGTCCCACCTACCAGCGTTATTAAAAATAAAAACTAGTGGTCTAGGATCCGATGAGAAGTCGTTCTTCACCCATCTGTTTACCAGATTACCAGATACCAGAAAACCACCGTGAAATAACAGCATGTGTGCTGTGTGTTTCGATGAGTAAGTAAGGGATGCCAGAGCTGGTTATACCATCCTTTCCTAATCCGTTATCCTTGTGTTATAGGCGGCGGTAGCCACCTACCATCAAGTGAACAGTCAGCTTGTCTGTCGCCTTAACATAAATAAAAGATGTTAAATTTCTTTAAGGAAGAAATAGAATAGTCCTGCTAAGTCCTCTTCTAATTGTTTAGCATCATTAATTATGGAAGTTGTATTGAAAGACGTGTTCCTATATTTTACATTAAACATATAGGAACACTAGCTGTTGCAAGCGACTTCGTCCGCGTAACTTTATAAAATATATCCTATCTCTTAAGCTGGATCAAACTGCACACAGTGTGCAAAATTTTATTAAAATCGGTTCTGTAGTTTAGGAGTTCATCGGCGACAAACAACGTGACACGAAATTTTTATATATATAGAGAAGAGATGTTTTTAGGAAGTATTTTCTTATTAGCATTTATTTTTATCAATCAATTACAGCGCGATCTAACGTCGAATAATTGTATTATACTTCAAAAATATAAATATTTTTAGACAATTATGCTTTTGCAGCGCCATCTACCGTTGAAGAACTGCATTTCTTATGTGACGCTGACATCATCTAAAGAGTTCAGTAATTTATCCCCAAACAAAATTCTCCATACATAAAGTTCCCAACGCGCCTTATGAAGTTTTCACTTTAATAACAATAATGTACTCACTTGAATTTGTTTTTATAATTGCAAATAACAATGTATACAGCGAGTGGAGTGAGTCGTGATTTTTTAATGAGCTCAGTGTTGCCCAACATGGACAATACGATAGCAGTTGTTTCGCTGTCGCTGGTAAGAAAACCCATGTTTTGGATGCGTAGTATGTTATCAAGTAACTTATCAAGGCTGAACTGTGGCAGTATTGCATTCCATACCTGAAAATAAAATTCACTATATTACTAACTTAATGGCAAGGAAAAGCAAAACAATTATTTAAATAAATAGGTTTTTTTTTTCTTGTTTTATTACGGCGAGTTACGGTAAAATTAAGTAAATAATACGGTGATATGGGTCCGCCCTAGGAAAGAGGTTGGGAATCCCGTACTATATTATTATATACTATTGGTAGTGATTCATAAACTGGAAAAAGACTATTTTTATAACGGAAAACTGAATGTTTTTATTGAAAGGTATAAGAGATAAGCTTGAACCATTGGAAAGTGCACATAGGTTAAAAAGCTGAGATACAATTACAAACTTACAACTTGCGAAGTCAACAAGTGTCCAGGCAAATTTTCAATAGTGAATTTATTGTTTTCAATGAGAATGGCAGCTGCTTTAGGATCCTCGCAGTGGCGTAAGTCATCCGCACTCTGGATATATTCCATCACCACATTCGCTTCATTATTGTTTACTAACTGTTTTGTTTTTTTCATACCGAACAAGACATACTTGATGACTGCATCGCGAGCTACAATTAATATTTTCCAACATTACCTAATGTATGTATGTAATCCCTATATTGTAGGGATTACATATACATTTAGACTATTTTATTTCCTATCATTTTTTGAAACTGGCTTCCAATTACTAGATTATTAGTACATGTGTTATATTCAAAATGCAATTTATATTTCATGGGATTTGAGCCAAAATAAATAAGTATTAGAAAATTGGTTATAATAAGCTAAATTATTATTTCAGCAATCTTATCTTGTAATGAATAACGACTGGCGACTTTTGAGTGGGCAAATAAAGAACATAGGTACATACAGGCATAGTAAGCTTTTCATGTGTGTCGATCAATTTCCAATTGCATATAAACTCATATTTTATAAAAAATAATGTATGTCGCCCACCTTTCTTTGCAAAAACATTGCATTTACAAAATAAACTGTAAACTGTCTGGAGCTATCTTCTTTAATTATACGTATCATACCCATTTTATTTTATGAATGGTAATCATGTTTATGTTAATATACATATAAATAAAAAATTATTCTGATTTATTAAACTTAAAAATAAATCAAAATATTTAAACATAAAAAAGACTTACCACAGTCTGCAGGATCAATCTTCAAATGACACTTTCGGATAAGAGTCCTGTGGTCACGACCATGACGAGACCTAGCTCTTGTAAGCTCTTTAGCGAGTTCGAGGGGGTCTTTATTCAAGTACCACAGTTTCATTGTTTTATTCCAACCTTTACCATTACCTAAAACCAATGGTAATTGTAATATGTAATATTATTTTTTACTTGTCATTTAAAGAAATTACTGTGAAATATAAAGAAAACATCAAACTAGGCATACCTGTGCTAAGCATCCATGTGAATTTGTTGAAAAGTATCACCTCTTCACTGGAAGTGCATATTTCTTTAGCTGCTTTGTATACAGCTTCCTTTACCTTACTATTTACAGAAACGAGACATTTCGCCAAAGCAAATGCAATAGTGTCGAATCGAGTATACCATCCATCTTTATAAGCCTGAAAAAAAATTTTATTGGTCATTTGCACTTTCTTGTGTTACTGAGGTGTATTATATAAAATAATTCTTAGTTATACTGATTATTTGGTTGTTACATTGCTTTTATTACAAGGCGATTATAACTAACTACCATATGAGACGTTGTTACCTTATCATCGCCATTTACAATAAAAAAGAAGTAAGTCGATTAAGAAACAATGATGACTTAAATTAAGTCTTAGATAATTCGTACTAAGTAACAAATATATATATTTCATGTATATCATCAAATTTAAACAATCTTTAGACCTAATACAGGCAAAACGGACCCAACTGTGCCTGTGATATCTATGAAACTCTACTAACTTGGAAGATATATTCAATACACTGGACTGGAAAACACGCAGCCACAGTTTAGCTAAGGATAAAATTTATTCTTTATATTTTAAAAACAATATTTTTTAAATGTATTTCACCCACCTACATTCCCAGCATATCGCAAACTGACTTAAAATATATATCTTATAGTGTGAAGTTTGAACGTGGAAGATAATTTATATTTTGTGATATAATATAAATGAAAAGTTAGCTTAAGAATAAATCATTCATATCAAGTTAAAACATATTTAGTGAAAGAAACAATTTGATCTTCAATAAAAATACACCACAAATCTCCAATACATTTGACACACAAACATTAATTGGCCCAATTTAAAAAATGCTTTCCAAAATTTACGATTCTTTTTTTTTTTTTTGGTTAAATATTAACCATTTAACCACTTGGTTTTGTCATGTCCCTAACGCTTGACTCGTATTTTTTTTTAAATAGAAAGCAAGGCAATGATTTAAAAATAAACATTATACAAGTAGAGGAATTTGTCATATGTACACGGCTCTGGCGAAATGGACACGAAAATAATTGTCAGATAAATCAGACTCTGGCGGCTAAAGGATTAACTCTTGTGGGTAATAATACTAATTTTATTACAAACACATAAGTGGGTAAAAACTAGATTATTTTAATAAAATATACATACTGTGGGTATTTATCTAAACTAAAAATTAGGGTATCTAAAGTAAAAAGAACTAAAGAAAATTTTAATTTTATAATGTAATGTTAATTTTATAATAGGTACCTACCTATTGCAAATCCTTATAATAATTTATGAACATAAATAGTTTTGGATTATTTAGGATTACGTCAAAATGTCTGTTCGTGGTGAAAAATCATCAGAAGGACACAATTTGATGTGTCCCTTTGAATGGAAAGTAACAGGCATTTACAAATTAGTTCAAATAAATTAATATGCAGTGTTAATTTACCTTTACAATAACTTGTACCAGGTCTATGCCCCTTTTCTCACAGTCAAGTTTACTTACGACTTCTTCTACTGATTTTAAATTAGTAGTTTTAAAATATCTACAATAATCCCAGGAGCCAGGAAAATATTGCGGTACTTCAAGGCCTGTGTGTATAAATCTCAGTACTCGATTGCGAATTTCTGGTTCCAAAGGTATGTATTCTGTTGAGGCTTCAGTCATCCTGACTATTTAAAGATACGAACTGTAGTAAAAAATCTGTAATTTTCACCGACAAGTTACGGCGTCGTCTTGCAGCTGAAAAACACAATTTATAAAGATTTTAGAGGTGAACGAACTTGCAATCTATTAATTTTTTACAGGTATTCGAGCGAAACATGTGCCACAATAAATTGAGGATGTGGCCAGAAAAAATTAACAATGGACTATGTATAGAGATCCGACTTGATAGAAACTGAAAACGCACTTAAAATCTAACACCAAACACATGAATTATATTAATATTATGCTGGTTAAATCTAAAACAATAAGAATAAAAATTCAGTCTAATTATGTACTTCGTTTTCTCGAATCGCTGTTTTTTTTGCTTGACTTCATTAAGTTTGTCAGCTTGCTTGTTAAATACTCTTTTGCTTTTTATTTAGCACGCACACACACAGAGTGCATACAAAAACATCAGACCACAGAAAATTGCGCATAATTTTTGTTGCCAGCCAGCCACAGAGGAAGAGTATTGAACATTTTAAAGTGCATATGTTGTTAATTTATATGTTTTTCTCAAGAAATTTTTAATATTTACAAACATTCGGGCCTAAGAAACTACAATCGAAAATTATAAATTAACCCCCGACTTTCTATTCAGCCTAAACCACGGACGTAATATACTAAGCAGGATTGATTACTCGCAGCCAAAAGAAGCCGCATTTCAGAGCGAGCTCCTGATGCAGGATTCTGGCTGCTTGGTTGTGTCTTTGCAGATATTCAGTGTTGGCAAGCGCGGAACAACCGGAGTGTTTTTATATTGTACAGAGACACGTTATTGGACGGTATTTAGATGGATCTGCGGTAGCACTGTCTTTAGGAGCTAAATGAGTGACCCCTGTAGTCCTGAAGTTTGGGAGCGGCCAGTTTTCAAAAGCCTCTTGAAATTGAACAACGAGAGTGGCATGGCTGCGCCAGAACCCCTTCACCAGTATCCCGCCTGGTCCCGGACTTTTGAAGTTCGGAGCATTACGGACCGCAGCAACCACATCGTCTTCAGTTATTGTAATGGGGTTCATCGGCGTGATTATAGCGCATGCCTCTTCCACTGCCCTCATCCAAAGGCCCTCTTCGTGAGTAACTTTTACCGACCACAGGTTTCGCCAGAAGGCAACGGTTTCGGTCTGATTAGGTCTGGAACCAGTCACCTTGCTATCGGGATGCCCTAAGTTTTTATAAAACTTCTTCTGCTAACGGGCCGCAGTGATACGAGTTTCTATCCTTCTCTGCCGGCCGGCACATCATTGTATTGAGTGGCACGACCCGGCAAACGTGCTTTGGCGCCTACTATTCGGCACACAGCTATAGCTGCGCTAAATAGAACGCCAAATTTAGCTGCGAGTAATCAGTCCTTTTTATTAAAGTCTGATTTACATTGATACTGTTGCTGGCGCCAGCATCACTCGATTCCGGCGCTGGATCAGCACTGTATCAATTTACAGGCTAGGGTGGATTCTCGGATATGCATTTCCGAGTAGGGTTCCGAGACTCAGGGTGGATTTTTTGGGGTGGAGAAACGGAATAACCGAATTTAAACATGTTTCAATCCAGTCCAGCATCCAGTGACCGCCTTCCGTACGCCACACAGCCCGTGCCAGTGGCACTGGATCCGTATAAACACCTACGTACGCGCCAGTGAACGCCAGTCGCTAGAGCCTAATCGTACATCGAAAATGTCATCTAAAAAGTGGTCTGATGAGGAGCGTGTATTTTTTGTGCCCGTGAACCACCCAGGTGTACAAAGTTGGTGGACCACGGGCAATACACGGTGTAAACGACGCGATCCAGTGCCAGTGCCGATCCAGCGCTTGAACCCAGTAATGCTGGATCCAGCTACTGTATCAATGTAAATCAGACTTCCATGTTCGGTAGCAAGTGCAGTCATTATGATACCATTGTCATATTAAAACGGTAGAGACGGGTAGTGAGTACTACGAATAATACAAATGTTAAATCAATAAAACAAGATCAAAAATATTTTACCGTAAAATATTATAATGGTTTAAGTAAAACCGATATTAGTACCTACAGCACTGTAGAGTGTAAATTTATCTCTTCATTTTATTATCATAGGATCCGTGTATATTATTCAATAAAACCTTTTATTTAAATGTGCACATCATCTTTATTTCTCATTTAATTACATGATTAATTTAATACATATCCAAAATATTATAATAAACTTATAAATAATTCTGACTTTACTATCGAAATATCTAAACAACGCTCATGACAATGTTTTTCACACTTTTTCACATTTTAAATATCTAATTCAAATGTACTATCTTTTTAAAACCAACCAGAGCTATTTAAAATTCAACTACTCTATAACAGCATTACGGAAAAAACTCTGGTAACATTATTTTAAAATTTGACATTAGGACCTGTCAAATTACTCCTTCGAATTAAAAAACGCAGTATACATACATTAGTATACAATATACATTGTGTGAGAAAAATAAGTAACTAGCAGAAATTATTTCATTACTTGAATAGTTATTAACAGTTAAAAATCAAAAGTATTTACGCCAGTGAATAGCTTCACAAAATACAGTCCTATGAGTTTGAATGCAGAGGAAATTAACGAAACACAGCAACTAATGCAGAATGAAAATGAGGAGGAAGAACAAAAGGTTACACAAACGGCGACATCGCCTGTTACTAGTAATAAAATATCAAGTGGAGCCGCTAGCCAGAGTTCTAGAAACCCAGGACCAATGATCACAAGTACAGGAAACAGTAGTCTGAATGACTCAACCAAAGTCTCTTATGTTAATGAGAGGCGATTACATCGAGATTTGATGAGATCTAACTACAATAACAAGCCAAAACACATTCCAAAAGAAGCTCCAGATGTAAAGCATATGGAAAAAGCACTATTAGAATTGCTCAATGACTTCCATACAGGGAAATTGAGTGCTTTTGGATCTGGAAGTAGTATGGAACAAATGATTAATATAAGAGATCAGCAGGAACACTTGGCAAGGTTACATTTTCGCTTATGTGCTGACGCCGAAAAACCTACTACTGAAGATAACTTTGATGATTCTTCATCAAAGGATAAGATGGCACAATTAGTACAGAGTTTAGAACAATTATCTACTTCAATAGAGCATCTGCATTCTAATGACACTTCAAACAACAGTAACTGTAATAAATCATAAACCTGTTATGTACCCAATCGTATTTTTTTTTTACCATTTCCAATATTGTTAAATTAAAAAGTCACAGCTGTAGTAACTTTTTTGTTGCATTACAGAAAAAAATAGCAATAGTATAACTATTACTTGTAATTTTTATATACTCTGCATGGAGACCCAGTGACCTGAGCATTCAGTAAGTAGTAGGTTTGAACTCTAGTGGTCCAGTAACTTTTGAGCAGAGGTTCACAAACTTCTTGGCATCACAGTGCACTTGCCAAATTTTTCGTATCTGACCCTAGCTTAGCTAATATTGCATTTTTGCAAATTCGGATAGGTTTGAAATAAAATTTTAGTATGTTATTTAACTCTATTTAGACAAAATAAAAATGTCTTGGTAAATAGTTGGCTATGTAGCAATAAACCTATAAAATTAAAAGATTTCTAGTGGGAGGAAAGAATATTATACTTTGATAATAACTATGTAATATTTGACTTCAATTTAGTAATGTTTAATCTTAATAGGCTTACCCAGTAGTATATGTCCCAAGTTTAACAAGTTAAAAATTTTTGTGACAGTCAGCACAAAGAAATAATTCATTTATTTATATCTTTAAAAACATTTATTTTGTACAGAGGAAACATGGTATATTTAAAAATATATAAGTAGAGGTTTCCTAGCAATATATGTAGATGCGCCTAACCTAACCCAACAACATGACACAGAAATAGAGTAGTAACATTATAGAATGCATTATTCCTTTGTTCATCTAAGCATAGAATGCAAGCCCTAAAAAATGCAATAGAACTAAAATAATTTTAATATTCGTATTATAGGTAATCTGTGGATGTGTTTTTTTCTATTATTGGTAAGTCAAAATTAAAGTGACAACCTGCTTAAATGAGATCTACTATAAATTGTGGACCCCCATTCGCATTTACATTTTATATAAACTTAGGAAGATATTCTGTTTTGTAAAAGCATCTATTAAAAATTAATAAAAAATAAAAAAATATTAAGTTAACCATTTCAAAAATAAGTAAAGTAAATAAAATAACTGAAAATGATGTCTTTAATATTTGTTCATATGCCATGAGTAACATTCTCAATAGGCACACAAAAATTATAAAATATGTATACATAAAAATTAAATATAACTAATATAAGTCTATTAGAATGGCCAAAAAATTTTGTGATACCCACTACCATTGCCTTTTAGTATTTTTCTACAAATTGGACATTTTTTTCCATTCATTTTCAATGCTTGCTTTATACAATTCTTACAAAAAACGTGTCCACAATAAGTAGACACAATATTTTCTTTAGACAAACTTTCCATACAAATAGGGCATTCTATATTTCTCATGGGTTGTGCAGCTTTTGGTGATGATGTATTTTCTAAAATAGATGTTCTCGTTGCCATATTTATTGTCTGATTAGAGTTGTGACTATTTACATTTTCTAAGTTCTCTTGTTTCTGTTTACAATTTTTTTCACAGACATTTATTATAGAATCTGAGTACTTGTTTTTGTACTTTTTAATTAGTAATTGATTTTCTGCTAAGACATTATCCACATCAATTAACACACAATCGCTGTTGTCCAAACTAGAGTTAGTGTTCGGTTCATATGAATCTACATCAATAATTTGAACTGAATTGTCAATAGATATATTATTAATAACAAGCTCATTGTCAATAGATCCATTATTAATAATAGGCTCATCATCAATGGTTATAGTTTCATAACTTGTTTCAAATAATTTAATGTCATCTCCCTTAATATTGTTTGTTACTTTACTGGTCTCATTCTGAGTGCTTCCATGGTCAAATGAAGTTCTTATTTCCTCATTATTTTCAATATTTTCATTAAAAATGACTTGGCTTAATGGTTCAACATTTGCTAATAAATCATTTGAAGACAAATCACACAGGCTTTCCCTTAATAGTTGGTCATTTTTTAAAAATATTTCATTATCATTGGAAGTACTGGGTATGGGAGAAAATGAACACCTTTTAGGTGCAGACGATATATTAAGGTCAGTATCATATGTTATGGTTAATGTGCTGTCATTACTATTGTCATTGAGAATAGATTCAACTTTTCTTGACAGTGGTTTCTCATCGTTCAAATCATTGGTTATGCTATTTGTTTCATAATCATCATGGCATTTACGAAAGTGTGTACTAGAGTTCATAGGTATTCTAGGAAGGTCTGAAGTATTATTAATATATGGAATGCAACTTGTTTTAAGGCTTTTTGCAGGCACTAGTTCTGCAATATGGGTAGAATCTTCATTTAAATCTATTATTTCTTCTGGCGTATTCGTCAATATATCAATATTTTTATGTTTCATTTTTTGTCGTGGCTTTTGAGGCAATATGTTATTTCGTGTGGGAATTTCTTCCTTAGAAGTCGAAGAAACTTCATCGTCAGAGTCTTCAAACATTTTTTCTAAATCAGATAAGGATGGCATAGGCTTGGAATTCACAGATACTTTGGAATGTGCTCTTATTCTTCTATCTGTAACTTTCTTTTTTGAATTAAATTTACCTTTCTTCACCCAAGCTTTTGATTTTCCAATAACCTCATCTTCACTTTGCACCATTTTTTTAGTTTTGATTTGGTTTTCTTTATTACGTTCCTTAGACGGCTTTCTTTTACGTTTCATATCAGCTGGTTGAGACATGTTTTTTTATCAAATGTTTTATTCGAAACAAAGATTTTAGATTTATATTTTGTTTAAATTGAAAACACAACACAACGTCCTTATTATTTCAACGTTTCGTTTGTTTATGTCTGCAATATATAAAAAGTTACTCTATGTGTTTGGTGTTTGACTTTGTTTGTTTGATATTTTTGATGTTGATTATTGATGCATGTAGTCATAGAACACTATAATACACTCACAACACATAGTACAAGTACAAACAATAAATTTCTATACAGCAAAGAATACTAAACCGGTTTACAATTCCAATTTTGATGGTATATCGTCATCGGAAAACTGTATTTGTTGATATTGGTAATCTGTATATCGGAAGCAAAGTATTCTAAGTCACATTTAGTAAATTATTTAGTACGCACGATAAACGTCTGAGTGTAAACATGTAACGAGTTAGATTTGTAACATAATATAATTAATAAAAACGAAACTTTTTTGTTTTCTTTGATAGGAGACTTAGGACTCAAAAGGGTACACCAGTAAATAGAGTGTAAAATACTTATTTCAATGGCATCATAAAGTGTTTTTTTTTTTAAATGGACTGGATAGTATACCACTGGGGCTTTAGTCAAAGTAACAATTTAAAGCGAAATGATAACGAAGTTTGAAAGAATAAAATGTATGGAATGTATCACGTGATTTAGCGACGGGATATGTCAATCCCTTTGAAGTTACTTTGACTACTAGGACTCACAGTAGAAGTAGATTACTATATCCCTAGGAACAAGGGCTAATTAAATATTCTTAGTGCCTGCCTATTAGAAATACGCATAAGAGTACATATAAATTTTAAAAAAAGCTGGCTGTAAGCAAGCATAGGCACACGATTTGGGCATCGAGCACGCGATCCCCGACAACCCATCTCGGCTTTAACGGTTCGAAATTGGTTTTGAGAGCAAGGACTACGTGTTCGATGCTCAAATCACGTGTCTATCCTTACAGCTATCTTTTTTTTTTTTAATTTCAATATTCAAAGCAAGGAGGATAGAGGTAAAGCAGCCTTTACATTTGGCTAAATTCAGTTAACTAAATGAATTAGATTCTGAATTTAGACAAGTGTAAAGACATTCAGACTGTAAGACACACTAATTAGGCAATCAGAGTCGTGACTGCCGATCTAAATCAGTTAACATGCTGAATTTAGCCAAGTGTAAAGCTATTTAGGCAAGAAATGCGTTTAGTTGTCTACAAGGAACATATATACTCGGACTCGCAGCGGAGTGCGCACGTCCATCATTTGTCGCCGAATGCAGCGTAGTAGGTACCTACTTTCGAGCAGCGATGGCCACTGGAGAAAAAGAAGTAATTCTTTTTCTTTAATTTGTTATCTCTTTAAATTGTTCAGATTCCAATCTTAGAAAATTTCTTACATCATCCGGTTCTAATATATTTAATATTTAATTTGTTAGACACTTTTTTCTTAAAAGCAAATATTTTTTCACCCAACACTTCCTGCGTCATTTTTAGTAATTAGAATGGAGCTCGACGCAACCATAGCCAAGGCGAGCCCTATCCTTTGGTACAGCCATTGATGTTTTGATGGTCTCATGAGAGTTCAGAGTGGTATATACGTACGACACGCTCGGAATTCGCTGTTATACTGTGTTAGCTAACTAATTAGATCAAGTGTAAAGAGCAAGCTTTTTATTCGCCCACGCTCACTGTCTGAATTTAGTGAAGTGAATTTAGTTAAATGTAAAGGCTGCTTAAGTGTCCGTTGAAAGGTGTTAAATAAGGGTGGCGCTAGTGTAGCAAGAGCGTAAATTTTAAAGAAAGAGACAGGTGTATTATTTTGTTTATTTTTATTTTGCGTCCGCCCGCTTGGGCAATTTTTTACAGCACAAATTTTCACCATTAATATTTTATAATTATTTTAAAAAGTTTTATAACCGTCAATACAATAAAATCACTAAAAGATATTAAAATCTCACGAAAATAATACAAAAATCACGATGACAAAAACAACACAAAATTAACCATGACAAAAAAATTAAAATTTTCAACTTAATGACTTCACTCCGTCAACAACTATGTACTACATTCATTTCATACACTCTTGCTACACTAGCGCCATTCTGGTCAATTTATGAATCACTATTTTTCTTGATTTTCAGCAAAATCGATAATTTTAAACTTTGCGTACAATAAGGCTTAGCACGCACTGCGGTTTCAGATACGCGTTTTCACGAGTCTGAAACCGCAAAAAAAATGTAACACAAAGCTTCCTATACAAGCGCACACATTGGCAATTTTTTTTAGTGACTGATTTTAAAAACGCAAGACTGATTATATAAAACGTAACTTGCTACATTTTGATTGCGGTTTGTAAACGCGCGATTTTTTTCTATCCCATAGTAATAGTATGGGGGCGCCCGCACGGGGTTAACCACATTCGGTTTTTTATTCAGTCTGGACTTAGCGACAGCAGAGGATAGTCGTTTTTTGCGGTAAGGATAAGTCATGTCGTCTGAATCGGATACATCGTCGTCTGCAGACAACGTGTCGAAAAACATTATCATTGAAGTGGAAAAAAGGCCGGCATTATATGATAAAACATTAAATCAGTATAGAGACAGAAATATTAAAGCTATAAAACCAAAACTATAACACACGCTTATCGCCAGAAATCCATGATAGTACTGAAATAACTTTTAGTCAAACGCCAGCCGCAATGCGTGCCTGTATGCGGTTTTGCGTTTTCAGTTATTTCTCAACTGCTTGCGTTTAATCGCAGTGCGTGCTAAGCCTAATCTGAAACCGCTCGGTTCCGGCCGCGTCTGAAAAGACTAAGAAAGAAAAATCGCAGCGCTTTGAAACTTTCAGGGTTTTTTCAGAACCCTTTGAGCTATAGAAAATATCCTTCGTATCTGCTTTATTTGTAAAGCTATTCCAAGGTATCCAAATATCCTTAAATTTGTAATTTTTTACCTTTTTTCGGCCATTTTCGGTTTGAAAATCTTTTTTTATCAAATTTCAGCACCTTAAAATGTTTTGCAATTTAGTAACAATCGCATAGAGCTCATAAGGGGGTCAAATTGTAGATAAAAAAAAATTACAGCCCATAAACCAATTTTTGTGCAATTACAAAAAAAATTACAGCCCATAAACCAATTTTAAGACGAGCAAAAATTTTGGAAAAGTTTTTTTTTTTCGTTGGTTTTCTGACGATTACTCATAAACCGCTGACATGCAAAATATTTAAAGCTCAATAAGCTAACAAGCGGATTCAATAACTAGAGACTTGAAGCTACAATTTCCTTTTTTAATGAGCTCTGCACGACTATTTCCTTTGAAGTTACAGCCTGTTGAAAATCACCTAAAAGTTTTAATTTAAAAAAATTTATATCCCTTAATTTTTGGGACTACTATGTATAAATTTTTTTGTGTATATTCGGTAGGTCTCAGCATAGTTCGTAAATTATTTTTTATACCCCTAAGTGAAAAGGGTGGCCCACCCAAAAAAAAAAATTATACGGCAAAACAACGTTTGCCGGGTATATTTATTTCGGATAATTTACAAATTCATATGAAAAAAGGTACTCAATAATAGGTTTTGTCTGCAAAATAGTAGATGTGTCGCCAAATTGCAGTCGTTAAACAATATGAAACAATTCCATAATAAATCATATACAATCATCGGGATATATTATCAATTATCAAATAAATAGGTTTGTGTTTATCGTACCTAATTGGTTTGTCTTGATAATTGTACCTATAATCAAAATAATTGAAAACGATCATTAAAGAAATGAAATATGTCACCTTACATTACTTGTTACTTGTATACCTATTTAACAGGTTGTTGTCTAGAATATAGAACAAATTTGTTCTATATCCTAAGGTTCTTGTACGAGTAATGTAAAATATGTGGTTTTTAGTAAAAGGTAGCTGTCACAGATATCTACATCTGTGGTAGCTGTTTATTTACACCCGGTAAATTGCTAGGATGTATTTATTTATTTAGGGTGTTGTATTGATTTATTTATTATTATAATTTAGGTAGTCATTACAAATATATTCAAATAGTAATTTCTTTTTGTAGCGCTGGCTCCGCCCCTTTAAACATTTTTTTTTTATTTATAAACTGAATTGTTTAAATGGTAACGAATTGTATTATTTTGATAACTGAAAAAATAAAATGTAACTACTGTACTGGTGATAAAATAACAAATAAAAAGAAGTCACAATTTGGCGACGAAAATAGATTTATTTGGCGATCAGATCTATCACTTTGAGTACTAAGCTATTATTTAAGGGATAAACCTATTATTTTCACAACAAAGTTTTATTCATAGGACTAACTACGATTTTTTTGATAATACATTTCTTATTGTACATACCTACATATTGACATTAATTTGGTAATTCATATCTGGCGACACATTTATTTATCTGACCATGAAAATATTTCGTGCCGACAGGTCTATTAATTAGATGATACAAGTTGATGACAAAATATAAATTTTGCTGACGAAAAATATAGTTCCTATATATTATGAAAAATATAAACGCCTGAATAGAATTTTATTAATCATACAAACAAAAAAAAAATGGATCAAAATCCATCCATCCGTTTTGGAGCTACCACTCCAAAGTTTTTGTTTTGAGTTTGTAACACAGTTTTTGCGTCGGACGTCGTGGGTTAAAAATAACAATACAGCCCCAAGGCGTATGCTTTTACAATCGACTTTTAGAAATATATTTCTTATATTGCTTCCCAGTGGCTTGTGTTGGTTAATAAAGCGGTAGCAAAATAAATAAAGTAAAGATGAGACCCGATGGCCTTTAGCGGTGGCCAAAAGTAACAATAGTTATTTGTTCAACAAGAGAGCAAAATTGTTTTTTGCTGCAAGTGTACTACTTTACGAACTAGCGAAGTAGTGATTCTAATATAGACTAATGAGCGTTCGTGTTAAACATACAACTTTTCACCTCAACAGTGAGAAAAGCGTTACTAAGTCATCTTTTGGTAAGAAAATCAATTAAGATAATTTTAACCAATTTTGTTTATTATAGTCAACAAACTTTCATAAAACATAACTAAATTAAAAATATTAAAAGTTGAAAGTAAAATGAAATGGTCGTATTATTTACTTGTGTAAAAAGCTATATTCAGCATTAGAAGCTTGTTCTCTCAACTCTTTTGGAGTTAGACAATTATCTTCATAGCTGGGCCAACTCTAGTCGGCTATGGCTGGACACACTGATTTTTCTTAAAGTATATTTATCAAAACAGTTCAATTGACACAATGCTGAAAAAGTTTGATTTCCGCCATTTTGCTTTATAAGTTTATATATTTTTTAGATATTGCGTTCAGAAATTGTACCCGTTGACATTTTTATGAAAACCAAAAATGATATTTTTAAGAAAGTTATATTAATGTTTACTATTATTTATTTTAAATATTACGATTTATAAATATCAATACAATTTAGAAACTTAAATTTCAATAAATAAAATGAAAATTTTATTCCTGTGAGTTAAATCGCTAGGCCATAATGCGTTTCTGAACGAACCATTTCTTTTTTCTGCGCCGAATAATTCTAAAAGGTGGTGTTCGAATTTCCAATCACGCTCGCAGCAAAAATAGATTTTTCTGCGAGTTTTTAGGCACCAAAAGCACCCTTTTCGTGCTGGAGAGGTGAAAAATATATAATCCATCCAGGTACCGTGTGAAGACCAGTTAAGTATGCTTTACCGAGTTAGAAGTGTGCTGTGTCAACATCATCAGCCCGTATCCCTTCAACTTCAATGTTGGATGTAGGCCTCTCCCAAGGCTCGCCGCGAAGCCTTTCAGGTCAATCACATCAATTTCAGTATCATGTGTGTTGATCCGAAACACATTTCAAATTCTAATTGAAATGTTATGCGGTCCCCGTCAAGAATTTATTTGGGCTTTTACGCCTCAGTCTCAGGAATGATGTTGCGCTGTCCAGTATTGATATTTCTTATAATAGCTACTATAATAAAAACCATTACTATAATTCTGATGCTCCAGTGAGTTCACCAGGAGTCAGAACACAATATGGCCTCTGGCATCCCTTACTCACTTAACGAAATACAACCAGCATACAGTCATGCTATTATTTCACAGTGGTCTTCTGTAAGGTGGTGGTTAATGCCGCCAGACATGTACGAGTAGCCCAAATGACTGCGAAATACAGCGTGCTCTGTCACTACTTTCTACATCCAGACCAGAGCCAACTTTTATAATTTCATTTCAAAGTTGACCATTCCGGGAATCGAACCCGAGACACTTGGCAGAGCGTTAAGGCAAACACCCTAACCACCAATCCGACGGGCTCATCAAACGACTACATACCCGTATTTACCACAGCATATTAAGTGTCGATTTCATTTCATTTTTAAATTCATTCAGGCAATTTCATTTTGGTACATTGGAAGGTCGATACTCGGCTTCAAGCGAGAGTTACATAACCAAGGAGTCTGAATATGTTACTGTGACCAAACCGTAGAGTCGCAACGGTCATTCCGCTCCATTCTACACTTCAGTCACGCTTTGCGTCTCGTGTCGTGCGAGCGTAATAGAAGCTCCATTCGCTCTCTGTTCGGAACACAATAGCAGTGATAACTTTACGTGTAAATTAAATATTTGTCCTAATCACCCTAATGTGTTTTTAAGAATAAAATTTAAATCATAATACTTAAGGCACCGAGACACAGAGATAATGTTTTTCAAATTTGTAAACATATTTTATTGTTCTTTGTTTCTTAATAACCAACTGGGTACATAGAACACAAAAGTCTATTTTTTTTAAATTTATGGCTGTATGTAATCTAAATAAATAAATAAATAAATAAATAAATAAAAGTCAAGTTCAAGTCAAACTTCAAGTGTTGCATTCTGTAGAACAATAACAGATAAAAATCACAGGTTATTGTTTTGCGTAGCATTCGCTACAACAACTACGACCGTCGTAGCTTCTGCTACGACAGCGTTGAATGTTGAAAACTTTTTATTGTTGTTAGAACTAAAAGAATTTGTTGTTTAAAAAAACTCAATTTAATAACGAAAAAATGTATTTATAATTTTATTATTTAAAAAACAACTAATAATCTTAATTTTTTACGAATTGAATAATATATTAATATAAGCTTCGGTCCATTAGACAGGTTCCCAAGCATGCTAGGCTAGCTGCTTCGTTGTATTGCAAGACTAGTTTACTGGCCGAGTTAATAACCAGCTCTAAAATCGCAGTTATATTTTTCATAAATATTAGTTTAAGGGTTATAGGGAAATTATAGCATATAGCCTATTAAAAAAAAACTTAAATGCTTAGTTAAAATTTCAATTCGAAATAAAATTCATTGTACTTAATTGTTAAAAAATTATTGTTCAAAGAAATAAAAACTAAAATTAATATACTAGAAAGAAAAAAATAATAATATCGTTTTTATATTAAATTAAATTGCATGTAAAATTATTATTTTATATCATTATGTAAATTAAATTACATAATGATATAAAATAACTCATTTTAAATAAGTAAACAATAAATAAAGTTAACATCAAAAGAACAGTGTTTAACATTATCAATTATACATATATAACTAATATTGTACAGATATTTATTATATAATAAATCAAAACATATAAAGCCAATTCACTACGTTAAATCTATTCATCAAACAGATTTTAACATTTTAACATCGGCATATATTATTGCCCTGTTGTCTTCTGAGTACCTGTCAACGTGTTCGCATTTCGTGTGGAACATACAATTATACGAAATGTAATATATAGTGATATCGATCAGTGAGATGGAGAGACGATCTGATGAGGGGCGGCCTCGTACCATAGCGCAACAGGAACAAGGCAAGTATTCAAATTACCTACACACTTTACACACCAAACGATTTTTTTATTGTTTTAAACCAGTTATTATTTTATTGTATAATAGTTCATATATTGCCTTCATACATTGACGCCTGACAATATACTTTTGCCAAGCGTTGGGGGCCAATTATTTTTAAATTAGCTATCTGCTGTTATCCATATAGGCACTAGCTGGGCCCAACTGAAATATTTAGCCTTTGTCCACTTTGAAATCTTATTCTAACTATTGGTGAAATATTTTTTTATCGGTTGTGTACTTTCGAATATATTATTAGTATAGATATGTATAGATATATATACCAATAAGTGGTTGTTAATCAATAGCGAATTGAATAACTTAATTGTAATAAATATACAGCACTAAATAAATCACTAATTAAATTTAGATTATGATTAATTCGTATTTATAAAAATGAACTGAAGTGTTATCGCACTAGTAAATATTATGTGAAGAGCTCAATAATTCGGTTGATTCTTGCTACCGAACTACTAAGTCAAAAAAGTCTCATTAGTACGGTCACCGACTAATAACCTAACTACTGAGACTAGGTCAACTATAGTGTGCGCTTTTAAAACATTATTTATGCTGGTTGCATTGTACCCGCATACTGAAAGAGTACTGAAAAAAAAAAGTTTTATTAAAAAATGGGTATACTTAAATTTCACGAGCACTCTCGTCCCTTAGTGTCACGGCCGGACTGGAGAACATTAAAATAATGATGTACAGTACTTACACTGACAGAAATATATAAAGCGAGGCTTATTTTGTGTATTTTAAATGTAACATATAATGAAAAATATATTTACAAAATATATAGCACAAGGACCAATAATTACGTACCTAAGTCTACAATATGCGCTATTATCTATTGTAAAAGTACTGTTTATGTATAAATATTAAAAAATGTGGCAGCGCTACCGTCGTCATAGCAATTAAGATGTCATATATAATATCTACTCATACCTATATTTTTTCAGTTGTTATATTTTTAATTTTTCAACGCGGACGAAGTAGCGGGCACCAGCTAGTAAACAATAACCAAATCGTTTTAACATAAATACAAAAGTTCTAAATTTAAATGAACCTCTGTCAAAACTATAAACAGACCTTATCACATTGGGAAGACTAGAGCATAATATAATTAAATACCTTTCAAACGCGAGTATATAAACGATCATTCTCGGAATTATTTGCATTTAAAGTGAGGTAATTTGGGTCAACATACAAAGCTTAATGTTTGCTCTTCTGAACCCCTGGACCTTTCGTCGCTTTTGTTGCTTCAAAGCTGCTTTGTACAGTCAGTGTCATAGTAACAAAGAAATAGTCAGGGTGTCCAAAAATGCAAAAAAAATTGATCATAAGGAAAAATTTAAAGTTTAGTATTCAGCATCATGATATTATCAATTAAAGATGTAAAGGAACTAAAATGTAAGATTACTATGGCAGAAGGGGAATGAGTCAGTGCCCGGTTAAAGCAGTGGGAGCATTTTTGTTTGAAGTTCAGTAGTCAGGAAGTAATTACATTATATTCATCAAATTTCAAACTAATCATAAGTATATATAATCTAAAATATATAAGCTATAAAGATTGAAAAAATGTTTAACATATAAGAAAAAGCAGCGCGGATGCGAAGTCGCGGGCAAAAGCTTGTAAGGTATAAGAAACAAGGTGAATATATTAGGCGAATGGCTAGAGCACACCTTATAAGTACGCACCGAAATACGAGAATATACGAGTATTATTAATTGGTTACTGACATCAGACGGACTGCATATGAAATAGCCGAAAATATACATAATATTTAGTAAATTTTAAAAATATGGACATATTGACTATTACTCATTTATGGTGCTGATTGTACTAAGCGAAAAGCCGCGCAATATGGCGTGAGCTTAGTATCAGATATCACAAACCCGATTTTTCACTTCACTACGCTTTTCATGTCACGTGAAGGTATAAGTGGTCATGTATTGTTATACACTTGGCTTATCCACAACCCAACTATTATACAGTTTACCCACTCACGATAGGTTGTGGAGGTCGGTAGCGATTTTAGTGTCAAAAATATAGAATTAATTTATAGGTGTTCATTCATTTGCCGTAGCCAACTAAATTAACATGCAAATTGAAACAGCGGTCAATATTAGCTTACTTAATTTTATTCAACGTGAATAACCTTGATATTCGTTAAAATACAATAATATCGTGCGCTTTGTATTTTTTTTTTTTTTTTTGGGCGCGGTGTACGAATTACTTCTGTGGGAATCGGAGAAAATTACGGAAAAGCTGGATTAAAAGTAGGCCCCGAAAACCCGACGTTTCGGGGCTCGGGTGATGAGTATACCGTTTAATTTTGTGTTATATTATTTCGGAGGCCTCAACGCTGTGAAAGGCTGACTGATTGCAAATATGAAAGCCACCGTTTGCTCTTGACTTATTTCTGACTAATATTTTTGAACATTCACACTGAATCGAGCGTTCATTTTCAAGAAATTGTTTTTAAAATTTTGTTCAAACTTTAAACCGATGTGTTGGAACAAATTTAAAGTTAGTCAATAAGCATTGGTGTCCTAACTAATATTATAAATGCGAGAGTGAGTTTGTTTGTTTATTATGCTTTCACGCCTTAACACCGAAGCGATCACCATGTAATCAGGGATACAGAAAGGGACATGGGAGAGATTTTAATTATAAAAAACAAAGTGGTGTTCCCGAGGGATCATCTGAAAATGAAAATAATAAATTCAACTCCTGACAAAAATATGTAAGTAATAAAGATTGAATAAATGTTTTAACATCAAAGAAAAAGGAGGATCAGAAGAAGTAGCGAGTAAGAACTAGTTTTTACAATAAATACGAAAGACAGGCTGGTGTTAGCAAATAAACAGACAAGCGCGACGCGAAAACTTTGTTTTTAAAGAGAGACTATGCGAAAATTCCCGATATCAATTTTGTCTCAATTCTTTTTGTGAATTGTGTAATTATTTATAACTATTTTATTGTGCTAGTTTCGCAGACAGTTGTACTTATCTTCCACCATTTTGTGCTGTCTAGACCCACAGGAAATATGTTTTAGTGTTCTAGAAGTAAAAATGTCACAAACAGGCAAATTAACACTTTCATTTATAATATTGTTACAGACGGACCTTAGAACAAAAGTAAGCATTGATTGTCACTACTATAGAAAAAATATCAATTAAGTAATTAATACTATACATAGCGTAATTGACATATGCGAGGTCAACATAGCGTCCAAAATCCCATGAGGTTAGATAAAGAAAGGGTTGAAGCCTTTTCGAAATGTGTGCGACGTTTCCAAGCAAACAACCACATCAGTGTGTTTCTAGACATTTCCTTTAGATGGGTATACAAACATTTATACGGGATTCGGAAGCGATTTGCCTAGTACACACTTGTAGACCATATATTGCGCTATTTGTCGAGACCGTCCAATTTTAGATTTTACTTTCTATCTCCGCCACAGTCTTATAGTGCTTCGCAGCCGGAAGATTCCAGGGTCACTTTTCTTTTTACCTGGTTTGTGTAGTCAGGAATAGTAACATACTACAAACAATGACATGCATGATAATCTTCAATTACTTTTAAAATTTTTTCGTTAGACCACACGTTTTCAAAAGATCTGTAAAACAACAAAAAAAAAAAACTGTAACACTTTAAACAGCTGAATCACATAACTCGGTAGCTGGAGACACACTTGGACGTGTCGCCTCTAGACGCTGTATGCGATTTAAAAAGCGATACTCGATAAATGGGATTTAAAAAAAGCGATACTTCGATGACGTCTGCCAATACTAAGAAGCTCTAGCTGATGATCTAGTCTTACAAAATCTGAGGCCTGCTTTACTTAAGAATCGTAATGAATTATTCTCTTCGAAATTAGCATGACAACAAAAGCAATCTATATAACCAATTCCCGAGAGCCGATGAACGCTCAGTCCATTTGCACAATAACTGCTTTTTCTTTGGAAGCCGTTTAATTTTTCTCCTCTTTGAGTAACGAAAACCTGTCGCTACTTTGTTTCTTTGAGCTTGTTTACTTTCGTACAAAGTTTAGGAAAAAGCCTTTATAAATGTAAAACAAGAAGATCCATAAATACAAACTAATTGTATTTCAAAGAACATTTTGTTTATTATTTTATTTCAACAACAAAAATTTATAAGTATTTTCTTTAGTAAATACTTAATCTATTGGGTATAAAGTATAAATTATAAATATGTAACATAATTATGTTACATATACCAATTTATGAAAATTTCGACATGTGTCATATTCTACTAATATATAAAGTTTGTTACGATTTCACACTACTTAACCGATCGACATTTTGTCGAGAGTACAGAACAGGATATTGGGTGCCTTTAGTCAAGGAAAAGGCACTGTTCTCGAAGGCACGGACAAAGTTGCAGGCAAAAACTATTATTCTATAGGTATATATACCTAACTTATCAAAAAATCAAGTAACCACTCCCTTACAGAAGACCATCGTGAAATAGCTGCCTGAGCCAATTTCACTATCTCTTTCTTTTCCTATACTTAATCCTTATAAGGTTGACAGGTTTCTGATAATTTTTATTTTCATGCTTAACTCGAGCCGAGAGTGGGGAGCGCATATTTTTTGAAGGTTGTGCTGTGTGGACCGAAGATACGAGAAATTGCAGTCGCCAATATTTTTATTGTGAAATAAAGAATATGACTGTTTTCTTTTGTTTATAGAAGATCGGCAGGTCGGCTGACGATCCAAAAAAATAATTAAGGATGTTATAATACTTTTGTATAATAAGGATATTGAAGTAGATTTTGGCATCCATTACTCACTCACCGTAACACAACAGCAATAATGCTGTTATTTCATATTGTTCCTCTGTAATATGGTGGTTACTGCCGCCAGACGGGCTGCCCAATTTATAACTGCGAAACGCAGTGTGCCCTGCTTCTACTAAATTAAATAAATGTGTTTGTAACTGCTGTATAAGAATTAAGTTCTTATAGACATGTGTTTGCGCAAATAAAGATTTATTTAATATTTATTTATTTAAAGCATACTAATTAAAATTTTAATTTCTTACAATGTTAATTTTTCATAGCAATATCCAACGCATAATTTAAAATTTACATTACGAGCCCGAAAATATCCGAATTATGGCGCGCAATGGAAATTGACAGAGAAAGATTACTCTGCATTTTATTCAAACGAATTCGTTAAAAAAACCTTCGAAATGAAAATGGATCATTGAGTGATTAATGCTTGAAGTTTCTCTCAGCGATATTTCCTTACAAAATTGAGTTTTAGAATCACGACCGTTGTACAAATTAAGTCAGTTTAGCTAGGCTTTTATTCAAACAATTATTTGTTTTTACTAGTTTCCGCCTGCAGAATCGTTCACGTCAATAAATCCACAGTAATGTTATAATGTGAAATTAACTCTGTCTGTTACCTTTTCATGCCTTAATTACTCAAGTGACCACCATGAAATTTTGCATAAACTTTGTCAGGGATACAGTAAAGGACATAATCATACAGTAATAACGTCTGACGCGTTATATTACTCATATATTTTCTCAGGTGTTATATTTTTCAAAGCGAACGAAGTCGCGGCCACCAGCAAGTACTAAATAAAATAAAAATATTATAAAAAAAAACAATAAATTTCAGCCATCGGTTAAATAATGATAATACTGAAACCAAGTAATGTCCTTTTGTACATAATTTCTGTTTTTCTACTTTTGTAAAATTTGAATATTAGACTAGTCTAGAGTCTAGACCTTATGTATGCATATAAAAGATTTCCTTTCATAAGCTTTGTTCGTTGTAATATAAATATAATACTAGAGTCTAACTATCTCTATACCAAATTTCATACAAATCGATCTAGTAGTCCAACCATTAAAATGTCAAAGACAAATAAATAAGTAACTGCAATTTATAATATTTAGGTAGTTACTGATTAACGTGAAGCTTCGCCTGTATTTGGATTTAGATATTTAACAAAAATGAACTACTAAAATAACCACAGAAAACTACTGTTGTTTTTGTTACCTAACTTTATAATATAAATAATGAATACAGTTGAATATATGCCCCTCCTTTTTAAATAAAGTAGTTTTCAAACAGTTAAAAGCATTCTTATTTTGTCCGATTTTTGTCTAAATCCATCTCCACATTAGAACACCCTCAAGAGACAAGTTAGGTCTCAGTTTGAATAGGATAAAGCAGCCCCTATGGAGATATATCCGTTTTGGGTTATACCTATTCAGTAAGACGTGACGTGAATGAGAAAATGAGATGGGTGTTGAGGATAAATCGAACGATTAATTTTTAATTCATTTGTTGGCCAAAAAAGAATTGGTACGTTTTTCTTACAAACGTCTATGTAGCTCAGTTATTTTGTTTCTTTGTATATAAGGAGTAAAAATCTAATATTAGTCGTGATTCATAAAAGCCTGCCTTTGTTATAATTTGTGCAACCTCGTAACAATTTTATTTTACTATGTAATATATGAATATGAAACTATAATACAGTTTAATGTGGTTCAATTATATTATCTTTTAACTTGCAAAATCATAGTTAATAGAAGTAAGTATTTTCCACTATAAATTAATAGTTTTTAGAAATTTTGTCCGTTGTTTGTCTATGCACGCTAATTTCAGAAATGATTTGATTTTGGTTTTTACTGATGTATAACCTGAAACTGAAAACCTGGATTAACATAAAGGGTATTTTTTATCTTGAAAAAAATGTTAGGCTCCTGTGGGATTTTCAAAAAACGAAGTAAAGCGCGTACGAAGTTGTAGGCACAAGCTAGTTTTATTATATGTATGGATACAGATACCTTTGGATGTTATATTTGGGTGTACAAAGTCAGAGGTGTGTATACCAGTTCCAAATGTTACATAAAAACGTCGGCTATAAATTACAAATCCAATCTTACAAATGTCTGCTCATAGACCGTTCGCATCGCACTATGTGACTAGCTCGTTTTACTACCAAAGTTGTAAGTAGACGGGAGCTCTTGCTTTAGAAGTCAACCGTAGATAATCAACTCTTTGATTAGAGTTTACCTTCGTCGTCTATTGTTTTAGTTAGTCCATTGTTCTCTTTCTTATAATTCAGATTATAAAGTGAGTATTAAAAACTTTCCCAACACATAAATGCATAGCAAATTTTTGTTACCTTTTCATGCTGTTCAACCGATCATCACGTTGTCAGGGATACAGGAAAGGACATAGGGTACCTTTCACCCGGAAAAAAGTACAGTTACTGAGGATCATCTAAAATAAAAAAAAAAATAGTAATGCAGACGTCAGACATTACTTATTGCTTATGTATTTTTTATTTTTCTACGCGGACGAAATCGCGGGCACCAGCTAGTATGTATGCATGTGCAAGTATTTGGGGTTTACAATGTACTCCAAATCTTAGTCTTCGTTAAGTTCTTCCCACAATTCGTACGAAACAAAATTGTGCGAAACCACTACTAAACCTCCTTGTATAAGCAACTTTTAATTGTTTACCACTTACCACTGAATTAAAGTAGGTTGATAATTTCTCAGCACTTCCTTCTAGTGAAAGTTAATCATTCATATTTGTTTGTTTTAGGTTTGTATGAATAGATTTCAGTGGAATTCTATTGTAAAGTGATATTTCTATTGTAAAGTGTTACAATAGAAATATCACACACATGAAGCATTTACATTCATTTTGTTTTTAAAATGTGCACAAAATGACAAAATGGCTTTGCGCATTATGGAAAAAATTTAAATGTTTTTGTGTGAATTGATTAAGTTATATTAAACCTTTGAAACGTGTCCAACTCTAAACGTTTAACGTGTTAACTCAGTAGGTATACAATGTGCATACTTGAATAAGGGAAAGCCATTATGAAGCTTCGTCTCCTAGGTATATGAGGACGAAACGTATATTCTCTCAAA
Source organism: Synanthedon myopaeformis (assembly GCA_944738685.1). Taxonomy (NCBI): domain Eukaryota; kingdom Metazoa; phylum Arthropoda; class Insecta; order Lepidoptera; family Sesiidae; genus Synanthedon; species Synanthedon myopaeformis. The sequence goes on along the minus strand of OX122918.1, from coordinate 3,237,034 downwards.
TATTTGTTGTCATCTGTAAGGAGGCATGTCAGCTACGCAATATTCACGTGACGTGGGCTGGGGCCTTGTAAGCTTTCCTTTACGACCCTTCTTGAAGTTTTGAATCTAAATGAAAAAAAAAAAGATCTGCAAAAGAAAGGGATTACTACTGGAACTTCAATTTGAACTTTGCACATTATATATTTTTGTAGTACATACTGGTTATAAAACCGGCTTCACTATGTTGTAGGCAAAATTCTGTCTACAGTTTGGTTTGAGTATAGCATGTGTCATTCTAATCTAATGTATAATACATGTATATTTCATGAAAATTTATTCCGTGATATTTGCTTGAAATATCCATACATCAATACCCACAAATTTTCGCATTTATAATATTATTATTCTATAAGTGCGTTTTTATTTGTCGCTAATACTCATAAATCTATATTGTAGTTAAAGGTATCCAAATAAACACATACTATGTGTATGTAGTATTATAATTCATCGACATTTGACGTCCTTGACTGAATCACAATGGAATCACAGCAATAATTAGTCCGACTGTCGACGTGAGTGTGCGAAGAAAGCGGCGTTTAACTCAATGCGCCGGATGGTTTCATCCGCTTCATGTGTTGAGTACCCCACTGTATTTCAGTGCGAGTCGTCGAATAGACCCTTTCAGAACTGGGTCACATGTATCTATAATACGTGTTAGTCTGTGAATGATAGACACGTAGTCTTGTAACAAGAATACATACATAGGGCGAGACAATGCTTGTGAATTTGAGTACCTAAGGAGATATCTAGTACGTTACATAAGGTAAGTTGCTTTTGTTTTATTTAAGACTTATTTAAATGATATGTTATGAGGCCGAATAAAAGTGGCAAGCCTGCTAACCGTTTCCCTGAAATATAATGTAGACATTTTCTTATACATTTTTAAGGTGTTTAACTATGAGCCTCGTAAAGAAGCTCAATGTCGCTCAACGATCTATGGAGAGTATTGGAGTGGGCTATGCTCGGGATTACACTACGAGATCGATATAGTGATGAGGAAATCCATAGACGTACGAAAGTTACCAGCATAAGCTGGCGAATCAGTAAGTTGAAGTGGCATAGTACGGAGGGCCGACAGCCGCTGTTGCCGGAAGGTTCTCGAGTGGAGGCCACGGACCGGCAAGCGTAGCGTAGGAAGTCCGCTCACAAGTTTGATTGATAAGGGCCCCGGGTCGACGGTGGTTTTCTTACAACTTTGTCTGTACCTCGATTTTTATTCAAATCATATACTCCACAATCTCTTGCAAATATGATTTCTTGATCAGAAAACAAAAAACCACAACTTTTCAAGTAATATCTAGATAATTGGTAAAGATAATCTCTCAGATCATCTCAGATCTCTGTATAATTGAATATTGATATAAAAAGTATATAACACGAAGTTATTTTATGGGTATAAATGGGTACGAAGTACCTTAATCCTTTATCGTTAAAGTTATAAGTGCAATGTCAGTTAGTTTGAGGTCACAAAGCTCATGCAAGTGGCGAGCATGATCCCTACATATTGTGCTAGACGTCTATAGGCAGGGTATTGACGCAAACTCCACGGGAGACATTTTCCTCAGACCATGGTAACTCATGTCAAACAGGGTAACATCGATCTGAATAAATTAGGTTTGTCTTCACAAACTTCAGAACTTTTTCACAAATTCTAAATAAATTAGATTTATCTTGTCAACTTTCCAAAACTCCTGAGGTTCTCTATGTAAATTGGAGAAAATATTTCATTTCTAGTAAAAATGCCTATAGAAACAAAACTCACTAGTATCACCAAAATATATGTATAACAGTAGGTAATTCATATCTGCAATCAGACATCTACAAGTATTCGTTATATCAAGGATGTTCATATTATAAAGTTTATCTAAATAATTAAACTTATTTTAAGTTTAGATCATTTTACTAATTTTAAATGTATAATATTTGAATAGTAGATAGTAATTGTAGATAGATAATGAATAGTAATATACGAATAACATAGTCTGTTGTTGTAGTTACCTACATATGATGCTGTAAATTTTTGTCTAGTAAATTATTTGTGTAGGTACTGTCACAGAACTCTGTGTACACTGAACACAGAACTAAACACCGATAATGAATCCTATTAATATAATTAATATCATAAATGCCAAAGTTTGTGAGAATGGATGGATGTTTATTACTCTTTCACGTAAAAACTACTGAACGGATTTGGATGAAATTTTGCACACAGATAGTTTATTACCTGGATTAACATATAGGACACTTTATGAAAAATATGTTAGGTCCCCGAGGGACCGTCTAAAACTTTAAAAAAATATAAGTAATGCTATAGCAACATCTTCCTCGTGGCCTGGTACCCTCAACCTTTCCCTGAACCACAATTCGCTCAATAGTCACCTCTCCCCGGCGGCAGACGTGGCCAAAGAAGGTGAGGATACGGGATTGTACCAGAGATGACAGACGCTGCTTAATGCTTAGTTCTCGAAGTATAGACTTGTTGGTACCTAGCAGGTACATGTCCCTAAACGAAAGCCCTTTAAATGGCCAAGGATTTTCCAAATGTAGAATAATAATACGATAATGTAAAAGTACTTTTATTTATTGAGAGGGAGGATCTTTTACAACATAATGGGATGGTGCCTAAGCAAATAAGTTTTTTTTCACATATATGTGTACCCGCTCGTCGATATTAATGGGCTGGAACGGACAAGTGTACAGTACATTTCCTCTGCCTTACCCATTAAATGAATCGTAAAGCGAGTACGAGAAATCTAATACATTTACTTGTTGTAATGTACTCAAAAGTAACTAAACTTCATGTGATAATAAGAATAAAATGTACTTACTAATTTTTCAACCCTATTTACATAGTTGCTGAAGTGTTGGCTCACATTAATTGGAACAGTGAAGGGTCTTTTCTTCATTCATAACTGAAATCTTTTACTGACAATGACATTGAAAAAATTTTTAGATTTTAAATTTTTTTCTAAGTTATTTAAAGTTACTGTAGATTGTCGAGTTTCTTATAAAAAAATTTAATAAATTAATTGAAATTTTATCTTTTGAATTACCAAACTTAGGAATAATTATCTACTGTTATTTGAATCGCTAGAAGCTTGAATTTGAAGAATTTAATACATTCGATACAAGTTCATTTCCATAGTCTATATAAATATCATTAATTTAACTCAGAGTCCTAAAAGAATGCTATCAAACTTATTTGTAAACTAAACAAAGGTACATCATTGCCTCGAACACAACAAACCCTCCGTAAAGACGAATAAAGAAAGAACCTCTATACCACCGTAATAAAATTTTTAATTTGGCAAGAAGACGGTCATCCATTATGTAGCGTTAATGAACATAAATTGAAATTTAATATAGAAAATGACCACATCAAGCCCGCATTATATCCGTCGGTTTTGTTGTTGTGCAAACTTATTCGGGTTTATTGATGATAACTAAACCACGTCAAACAGCTTTAATGTATTGTAAAATCTATACCTGACCTTATTAACTTAGCCAACAGTTTACACTAAAATTTAATAACAGCGAATCACGTATGCTACGTTCAAAATAAAAACAATCTAACTACTAAGTAAATTTAGTGGTATAATAGGTAAGTTTTAATGCTTATGTAAGAAATTAAATTAATTAGTCTATCAAAATTCTGTCTAATCGCGAGTCTGGTACTAGCAAGTGTTGTTATAAAAGTAACATTTCTAGGTACCTATAATTATAAAAAGGTAATAAATTTGTAAGCTCGTTATTAAACTGATTTAACTTACTAAATACTTGTTTTAAACCTATAACTGTATCGCAAGGCTGAAAAATCTTTTTCTCGCTGTCACACTACGAGAGCTTCTGTCTACTCACGGTTCAAGGCATGTACAGGGAGGCATTAGCGACGAACCTTCATTAATATTATGTGACTTTATTTTATACCTAACATAAAATAAAGTCGTTTACCGCCATCTATCCATCTGTACGCTTAGATATTTTAAACTAAGCAACGGAATTTAATGCTGTTTTCACTAATGGAAAGAGCATTAAACGAGGAGGGTTTCTGTTGAGGATGCCAACCCCAGCCACACTTAATTGTTTTTGCCTGCTTCTGTTATGTATTCTGTGTGTTATATATTCCATGTGTTTACTTATATATTCCATGCGTTTACTTATATGTTCTGTGTGTTTCGGTTATATATTCTGTGTGTATATTTCTTATAATAAAGATGTCCTGTGGGAGGCGGGGTGGCACTGCGCATGCGTCGGCGGCTGCGCGCAGCCAATGAGCGCGGCCCACTATCGACACGCACGCCACCTAGCGTTTTTATTGTGGCACGGATCGATCGACATTCGTACGGTTCAATGTCTACTCTCTTGTCATCTTGTCTGTTTCCAAGCAATAAGCAAGTGTGCTAGCCATCACGCCTCCCGGAACAAAACATACAAAAGTATTTTTCTTTGAACCACCACTGTCGCCAACAGTTTCTATGTATAATTCAACGCGAACGAAGTCGCGGGCAGCAGCCAGTTTATTATATGTATCAAATGTTAAAAATTATCTATCCCTTCCCCATGGTTTTCGTTAGGTCATAGAATATTATATTTATTAAGTCCTATAACAACTCAATGTACTTCACGTTTTTTATTTATCAACAGCTACGACCTCCTCACGCAAAACTGAGGACATTTGTTCCGAACGTGCTCGAATATGGCACACGGAGATCGATCTTTGATTCCCGTGAGCATTGAGAAGGAAAAAAAATGAAGGTTTCAAAATAATGAATATTAGAAAACGAGGCAATTCATTTTTGCCCGCTCTTTGTATATTTTATTAGAAGTTGCTCTTACGAAAAAAAAAATTGGATGTGGCTGTGTGTTTTACGTGAATACGTGTACGTTACGAGTATACATACGAGTATACATCCAACAAATTCTAATATATGGTATATTTAAAGAAAATATTTGATACTTTAACGAGTGGTGTGAGTGAATTTTGGATGTACGTAGATATTTTATATAGCTACAACATCAAACTGTATTCCCCGATTTCGTTATCATCACTTTTCTTAATTGCCTCCGACTAATTAAGTAAAATTAAAGACGTATTACCCTTAAAAATAGTATTAACAAATTATTAAAGATGAAATTGTTACGGATACACGCGACCGAAAGGCCGTCGTGAGCCGGTCTCATTTTAACATAGGTAGGCAAATAAAAAGTTAGCTCGTACAGAGTTTAATTCTGACAAGCAAACGACTTGAGCGTTCGCTTCTTTGTTAAATGCGTTCCGCTAAATGAATGATTCAACGAGTTCGGAGGCGGAAAGTCCTTGACATAAACGATTCAGTGGCCGGCGAGAACCCTTCACGTCGACAAAATGAATTTTGATGCTTGTTTGTATACCTAAATAAATACTTCATTTTCGTTCAAATTCACAATGGATTATGGGGACTAACTTAAAAGACTATTTATTTACTTCCAAGGTTTAAGAGGTCACGGACACGTTACGACATCGCATTTGATTCAATGCGCCAAGTATTACAGACAGAATAGCTGACTGCTGTCACGACGCCATGTTTTTCACACCCTACAGTCAAATTAAGGCGAATACAATCAGGGGAAATAATTCGCGTAGTTTTGAAAATTGGTACAGTTATACCTTACGGTATCCAGATGAATATGCTAAAAGTCCTCAAGGGTGGGGGCTGAGGGTGTAGGGGGAAGGGATTTGGAGGTACCTTTTTTCAGGTTTTTGCTTATATCGCGAATATCTATGATTACTTCTGACATAAGTTTTTACATAAAATTTTCTACAAATTTGGATATATTCATTTTTACTGTAGCTTTAGGACTCGATCAAAACTCTAGGAGCTATGTTACGCTTGTTTTTCAAGTTTCATCAATATCAAATTAAACCTGTTCAATATTAAGCACTTGTTAGTTAAAACGCTTAGGGCCTCTTTCACCATGTGTCAAGTAGGCTAACCTCCATTTAAAGTCACCGGTAACCGGGAATGATGGAGATGATATATATACCTTTAAAGTCCCAAACATTAAAAAGAAAATAATAAAAAAAAATCGCCTTTCGAAGGATGCAGCAAACCGAGTGCATAATTTAATAAAACATAAAATTATTTCTAAAAGTAACCAATCAACACTTTATTTGTTGGTTGGTGAAAGAGGCCCTTATCAATTAAGCTTACATGTTGCGAGTTGATATATAAATTTTTAAAGTTTATGTTTTAAAGTTTATTTCAATTTTAACTATATTAAAACGCGGTTCGAACATAAGGAAATGAGAAAGGAAGAAACGACTTAAGTAATCATGTTTGCGATCAGCAAAGAAATTGTTTTTCTGATCTAATCTTGGCCAGACTTGTTGCCGTCGGTCGTAGTCTATAGGTACATACATGTAAATAGATTCTTGATCCAGATAGAAAGGACTTTGATTTGCAAAAGCCGTCAGTAATATCAAGTGCCTTTGACCGTAGATAAATAAAAGGAGTGTACTCGCTTCTCACACTGCACTTTCATTTTAAAATGCAAATCCAATTCCATTACAAATTTTTCTATGAATTGTATATGGACTCCTTTTCTGCTATTTCTATTTAATCTTCTTCAAGATATAACTGGTTATAAAGTTATAATATTTTTTTTTATATAAATGTCGTCCGACAGGCTGACGGTTCACTTGATTGTACTCGTAGGTGGTTACCGTAATATTTCACACATATACTTCTGTAGAATATGAAATCGCGGCCGAACTTGAATAACTAAACATACTCACCGAAACAGAACAGCACACGTGCTGATATTATTGTAAGCCATGGTCAATGTAGCTAGACAAGGGCCCCTAGCCAAGATGCAAACGCCCCAATAAAATTTTGACCAATCACAAAGTTTTCTCTTCTTTTACTCTCCAATCAACTCATTCTTTTACATAGTAACATGAAAAGTCAAGAAAAACATATAAATACAGACAGAATTACTTTTTTATTTATAATATTTTATTTATTTTTATTTATTAGGAAGCCAATACAGTATACAACAATCCATATACTTATTCACATTTAAACAAACTTTTATAATATTGTATACTCCACTTATAGTAACTCAGCATGCATTAAAAACGAACACAAAAGACGACATTTTCTTAATATTAATAATATTAATTTTGTCAAGCTGTACAAGGTGCATTTGTTTCTATTTCAGCTTGGAGTTGAAATATTCCCAGTCATAATTTCACAATTTCACTGTGAAATAAGAAAATGAGAAATGCCAACATACAGTTTGAATTTTCAACCAATTACCTACTCTATATTTTTATAACAATTTTCAATAAGCGTTTACAAATGAAGACATTAATAAATAATTGAAGCGTACCAGTATCGATTGGGCTAGCTCACTATACACAATTATTGTTACATTGACAAAGAGGTCAAACGGGCGTGAAAACCCGTCGCTTTAACATCAATAAACAATACAAATGGAAATAAAAAATGTATCTTTGTAATTTTTAAGGTAAATTTTAGGCAGGTAGGCTGACGATTCATTTGATCGCAAGTGACTGAAATCGTCACTTGAAACATTTTTTGAAACTTTTGAAATCACTTTTTTGAAGGTTGTGAACATAAATTGAGGTTGTAAGATTAATTTAAAAAAAAATTAATAAGTAAGCATTAAATTATATTGTTGGTCTGCGATCTATTATTGAGATATAGCCGGACATGCGCACTGACCCTTCGTGCATCATGGATCCCAAAAAACTGATCGAAATCCTTTAATGTCTCCGAAATATTTATAAGTTTTTTCCACATTTTTATTTTTATTAAAATTTTTTAATAATAGGTTTGCTCTTGGCCGGCATCTAGCTGTGCAGCAAAGACAAGGCCGACGATGGAGAGACCTCACCCTATGTGTAAATAGGAATATGACTGTTAATTACGTCAGAATTACAAACTTGTTATAACGTTACTCACACACTATGGACTAAGTAAAGTTCAATATATACTCGTAAATTTCCTGTCTAGTAAAATTGTCGCATATTTTTACGAAAAATTTTTTTTTTACACTTTCTATTAAAAAAATGTCGAAATCAGATATTTAAAAACAATTATAACCCATATCATTTCGTGCGTATCGCATTGGAACAAACGCTTCAATGCTTTTCCTCAAAGGGAACGAAATTCATTTCACAAAATGTTTTATTGAAGTTAACTGCGCCGATATTAAAGTAATTTCGCAACAAAATTTTTCTAAACGCACCGTACATTTTCCGGTTACCCATTCGTGTACGAGTACCTGTCGCGAAAGGTAATGTAAAGATTATCCGAATTAAAGCTCGTCTCGTCCCGGATTCACTCGACTAGAAACGTGATTATCTATTATAAGTATATATGTCTCACATTCCTACAAACAATTTATATCTGGCATTTTCCCTTTTTAAAACATTTAGAACCGCATTTAGAACATTTTTGCATTTTAACCAATGTAATCTTATCTTAATAATATTATAAAGGCGAAAGTTTGTCTGTTTATATGTTTGTTACTCGATAACGGCTGAACGGATTTGGATATATTGTGGCACATATACAGTTTCTTACCTAGATTAACATATAGGTGCGACTTCTATTCTGGAAAAACGTTCCTGGTGGAATTTTTAAAATACGAACATTTTCAGTTATGTTTATATCACTAAGATTAAAATTTCATTACAATTCATAATAGATCAGTAAAAAGTGACAATGAAAATTACCCCTTACCAAAGATTTAAATCGAAAGATGCGTCCTAATCTCCCCGCGCCATACTTCAACACGCCAAAAATTATTAACAACTACAGTGAGTGACGGTCACTTGAAGAGATTGTTTCTGTTGCTTCTATTATCAAAAAACTCGCTCTAAATGTTGTCTGTGTTTAAAAGTGTGTTTAGACAAAAGACTCGCATTGCTATAAAAATGTATAAATGTGAATGTATATGTATTTTTTTACAAAGTTTCGCTAGTAAGGGCGCACCTCTCGATTTAAATCTTTGCCCCTTACTGATTAGCCACATTCGAAATATGAGTCAACACGTTGTTTTTAAATTATTCAGCTATAATTACAAACAAATAAGTAAGTTGATTTTAGTGATGTGCCGGATATCCGAACTCGGATCCGTATCCAGCAAATCACTAGTTTATTTACGAATAATACGAGTAATTAAATAATATTAATTCACTTTGATAATTACGTAAAAGAAACGTTGGTAGTGTATTGTATTCTAGTAACTTAATTATTTTATTTATTTGAAGCAATGCAATTAACCTAATTAAGCATGTAACCTAATTAGACTGCTTCCCAGTGGAATATATTATATATACAATTTGAGATAATTTTACGAGTAAACAAAATACAAAACACACAGTGAAGTTATGTAAGTGTGAAGTTAAAATAAATTTAAGTGCATATACATAATTATGTTGCAGATATTATAAGTATACTTAAACATTTAACATAAATAAATACAAGCTATAATTAAAATTATACACTAACCCCCGAATTTCTATTGAGCCGAAACACGCAATATCTGATGTAAGTTGCTGAGGGATTGGGTGACCCGCAGAGCACTTGATGCTGCAGCATCAGGTCGAGGTTAACATGTCATGAAAATATCACCGAAGTAACAGTATACCAATTTTTTTGGATATTATTTTTGGGTATTGCTAAATTGACGTATTTAACACGGCATAACTCTGAATGGACTAATATTTGGAACTAGCCGCCATCGTAACCTTTGTTCAGTTCAAAAATAGAAAATAGCTATCTAATGGTACACATAGCTATTGGAGGGGGGTACCAGAATTCATATATATATATCCGGGTGAGTTTGGTCCATCATAGGCCTCATCCTTGCTACACAGCTGGTTGTTGGCCAAGAGCAAACCCATCTCTAATAAAAAAAAAATAATATCCTGGATGTCATTTCAAATCAATCGAACCTGTTGAAGCTAGTGAGATCCTTTCGTCAACTAGGAAATGATTTCCTAGTTGATTTCAATGGTCTTCAAACGCCTGAACAGATCTTCATAAATTAAAGCTAAGAACATTATAGCTAAGATCACGTCAGCCTTAAAAAACAACGGATCAAAATCGGTCCATCCGTTTGGGAGCTACGATTCCACAGACTGATTCCACGTCAAACTTATTACACCCCGTTTTTGCGTCGGCCGTAAAAAATTAAATGGTGTCTCTATGGTTATCTAAATAATTTGAGCTCTTATTTCAAATTTAGAAGTGACAGGACATACTGAGTCGCAGTATGTCCTTGTGTATTAAGTCTTTTTGTCTGTTTGTCGAAATTAATCTCTGAAACGGCTTTAAGAAATTTTGAAAAATATTCTTTGAAAGGTCTACAAATTTACAAATACAAAAGAGAACAATACAAATTATTAATTTTATTGCAACAGTATTTAGAAAATTTGGGCAACCATTTTTAAAACATTCGCTAACGAAGTAGCGAGTAAATGTCAGTAGTAAATATATTTGGACATCCATATAATCTTTTTAAGAGTTAACAAACAAGTGTCCCAAACTTATTATTCCCCAGTCGGGAGTCACCCTTTTTGTCAACTCGAGGACGCTGGGACTTGCTTTTTGTTTTTCACCTTTCAAGTTTGTGAATGGGAAAATCAATAGTCGTGTTCAACGGTACGGTCAGCAAAGTGGGACAAATGTTCTTTGAAACGTGTACTCGTATATAACAAGTTTATACGCATAACTGTAATTACTTCACCTCAATTAGTGTAACTTTCTTGGTTACTTAACTTAGACGTCAATGAGTAGCGCCTTCTCTCTTACGAGCCAGCATTTAATATGGTAATAATATTTAATTTAATTTAATTTAAAAATATTAATTAATATTAAGAATACTTAATTTATTTCTTCATATTTTAATCGTAGGATTAATTGCAGTCAAAAACTGGTAATTTCATCCGGCAGGAGTAACGAATGACCGCAAGATGAACATATTATTTTGTTTTCAAGCAAAGCCAAAGCCTCATTTAGTCCAAAATCTTAAAACCTATTTTTCCTACGAATAATCGAAGGTAATAATGTATTGTAGAATAGAATAGAAATAGAAAACATTTATTTGCATACACATGTTATACACATATTGTAGTTTATCCACAGTCATAGCACAGTCATAGTATAACCATATGATAAGTATATTGATTTATAAGTCATAGGACTTATAGTATCAACCGTCTAATAACCATTCTGTGAAAGTTCTTGTAAATAAAATTTTAAAAAGGTTATGTTTCCATGAAATTGGCCAGTTTTTGCCTTAATCTATCTTAGTCTATTTACTCTATTTTATCTTGCATTTATAAGTGAGTAGTGTTATCTTAAAATATGACATGTAGGTACGGTTACGTTGTAGGAACTAAGTGAAGTTAGTTCACAGGTTTCTAGTGGCATCGTTTATTACAGACATGTGACGTCACTGCTCGCTCTCCGGTAGTATACCGGATGTTTTTGTAAGCAACATCTGGACAGGGAGTTCCGTGCACAAGAGCGTTATATAATATTTATCATTTTCCCTGTCAAGAAGCGGTATATCTGCGGTAAGGAAACGCTTTCATACTCCTATGTCGATGCATTGTTGTCTTCCGATGTTATTTATTTATTAAACACTGTGTAGGTAAATGAAAAATAGTCAGTTACAGCACTGACTACTGTTAAGTTAGAGCCCATTGCCTTTTCCATCCCAAATCTCTTAATCCTCAATCTAACTAAGGTCGGCAGAGCACTTGCTGCACCTGAGGCGTTGCGTGTCAATAAGCAATAGTAGGACGACCATACATATACTATACATATCATAAGCATAGTCCGGAGAGCCGACGGCCTTTGGGGCAGGAAGGTTCTCGAGTGGAGGCAGCAGTGGATGTCCTGTGGCTGAAATGATGATGATCAGCTTGTCTGCTGATCGCTATATAAAAAAGTCAATATTTTGTTACTGTATTTATAGATATAGAATACGAGTATATTGAACCAGCTGTTTTGCCGGCCATTTTCTCTTTTTTCACTATCTCAGCAATGCTTGGCTTTCGTTTTTGCTTATAATTTTTATTTTTTGCACGGCTTTTAAGGATTTTCAAGTGATGTTAAAAAGATTATAAACCTTGTGGTACACAGATTAAAACAAAGTTTATAATTAATCCATCTTGAGAATAAAAAGCTTTGACTTAACTGTTTTTGTTAAATTTTTCTGTATTGCTTTTTTCTTCTTTTGAATAAAGTCCATTTTCGTTATAGACACGAATATAGACTTTATTAGATAGTACAAGCCATTAGAAGATTTCCTTCGATTTTCATCTACTCTGTATATCATAAAGTCATGATTAGCGTCGAGGTCATACTAGTGTGGGCGGTGGCTGGTGTTTCATGCATTTAACATACCACACTGTCCGTTTGTATGCACATCTGTATGCGGGTATTTAAGCAACGTTCCCGTGCCAAGTTAGATCATTGGCGACTATTAAATGTATATTTAGTGGGAGCTTCAACGGGATCTGTTGAATCATTACTGGAGGTTTGATTGCGTATGATATTTATAGAGATTTGAAGACATTTGAGTAAAATTAGTTTTAGGTAGGTAAAATGTAGTAAAAATATTATTATTAATGTTGAGTATGAGGCAGTATGATGAGTTAAATTCGATGGCCTTTAAATACAAGGAATAACTGGGATTGTAACAGATGAGCTATTATTTAACGGTGATCTTCTATACTCGTAGTTACCGAATGACTACCTACATACATACCTACATCATCGTAAACATTGGTTATTAAGTGATTTAAATTAATTTAGTGTTATTTTCCTGTGTTATTTTCAAATGTAATTAAACTACGCCTCGCCTTATAGCGGAAATGCTGAATTGCGTAGTAAAAGGGTATAAAAACCAGTCTTCAAAAATAAAAAATAAATTATTTTTTTAATCTTGGAAACCAATATTTCCAATAAAAAAAAATTGAAGTTATAGCTTAGAACACAAAATCTCAATACAGTAAATAATAAAGTAAAAGACATGTTTAGAAAATCGGGTTCACTAGGTATTTTTCCGCAAAATTCTGTCTTATTTGGTCTGAGCGCATGAACATTATAAAACCTATAATTTTCACCTATTCATTATTTTGGTGCAGATATGGTCACAGAATTTAGTGCGAGCATTAAAGCTAATACAAGTTAATGTATGCCAGGCCACCAACTATGTAGTTGCAATATTTGCTCAGTTGGATATTCAATGCGCGTTCTCTTTTATAGCGTGAATGAAATCAGCACAATTTGAATATGTTTGCCTTATAGCGACGTTCTCAATATAGCGACTTCATACTCGCATAAAACAATAGCTTACAAAAGAATTTATTTTCATTGTGAGCTCCCCAAGTGGATTCCTTCGTGATTGAAACCAGGAAATGGGAACACAACATTGCAAACAAAATGCATTTGTCTTAGATTCTCAGACAACTGTAATAAAGGAAGCTCGGTTGAGCGAATTTATAAATATAATGGAGTGAAATTTCTACTCATTTGCATGCTACAAGTATAATTTGAACATTAACATGCTTGTCTCTAAGAAATAAGTTATAGCGAAATGTTTATTGCTTATTCTCGTGTGTGTAATGATTGTGTTCCACATGATGAGTGGTTAAGATGCCAAGTCTCTGAAGTCTGACTCAAGCGACTTAATCTTAGTCCATCACTTTGAAATTATAAATCTTATGTTCAAAAGAGTGAAGTCTTAATTTCAACATTATTGTTACATCTCTAATCCGTACTTTTTATCTAACAAAATTATTGAACTTTTTTAAATGAAAATTTACTATTAACATAATTTTGATGACAGAATTTAAATCACTTCATGTACCTACTCACTAATCCTAATAATATAAATGTGAAAGACGTATGTTTGTACGTTTGGATTTTTGTTCGGTTTCATGAAATTTGGCACATATATAGTTTATTACCTAGTTTAACATGTAGGGTACTATTTACCCTGAATTAATGTTAGTTTACTAGCTATGCCCTTGGTTTTCAACACATTCATACTGGTGTAATACTCTCATAAACTGTCTCCTTGTCATTATTTTTTTAAATTTTCGTCTGTCTGTTTGTTCCGGCTAATCTCAAAAACCGCTGGACCGATTTTGACAGAACTTTCACTGGTAGACAGCTGGTATTATAAGGAGTAACGTAGGCTACTTTAATTTTAGAAAATACAATAAATATTGTAATATTTTAGTAGTGTACAGTACCGCGAGCGCGCTCCACGCGCATGCTGTAACGAAGCAAGCCCGGGTTCACCCAGTTTTCAATAATAATAATATAAAAAAAAATCTCTTAGAAAATGACATTCACAGTTAATAACGTTTGCTAACCCGAACCGTTATCGAATTCGCAGGCTTTTTGGTCCGGATTTGGTAAATGAAATTGCACTGTAGTAGATAATTACTATCCGATGTTGCGGGCAGTGTGGAGGTTGACTCGCCTCGGAACAAAATGGCAGCAAAATGCGAGTACAAACACAATTACTTGTAGTATCGTAGAGTTAAATTGCCTTTCAGAAGCGCACAGCGTGCAACCTTTATCCAGTACACCTGTGTACCTAATTATGTATAAGGCTTTTGTTCAAATATAATTTTGTGAGGCAGATATTAATTTACAAATTCCATTAGAGCTAAACAATTAAGGCACTAAGTGATATTATAAAAAAGTAAAGTTTATAAGTCGTAAGATATAGAGATTAATCTTCGGAACTACTCATACAATTTCAAAAATTATTTCAATAATGGAAAGCTACATTATCGACGGCTATATTTTATTATGATAAATATTGGTATGGTTTTTTTTTTAAATAATGAAATCGAAAATGAGACCTACATAGACTACATACATAAAGCTAGTAATTAATGTATTTATAAAAAGAGAGATATTTAAACAAAAAATAGGCGCATTATAGCCTATAACGATACATAAAAGAACGTAAAAATAGCAATCATAACATTGTATGTTTTATGGATGAAGTGAGCTTATAAATCACAATTATCTATTACGTTTCTTTGAAAGCCCGACAAAGAACGGTGGAAAATATCTTGGCATTTTCTGTTTATATTTTAGCTAGGTACCGGTATTTATAAAAACCAGCAGGGCTCGTATTATCAACCGTGTAAAACTAGTATAAATATATTATTTTAATAGCTTTTGCGCGTGACTTCGTCCGCGCAGCTTTTTCTTAAATGTTAAAACATTTATTCAATCTTTATTGCTCACATTATTTTGTCACTTGATCCCTCGGTAACAGTTTTTTTTTCTAAGTGAAAGGCACAACATGTCATTTTTCGCATCAATCGGATGAATAGTTAAGGCGTGAAAGTGTAACAAAACAAACTCACTATCACGTTTATTATATAATATTTATTAGGATGACATATCGAAATAATATATTAATATTATACCAAAAATTATATATAAAGTTTATATAATAACAGATAACATTTGACAATTTTGTGCTTATAAAACCACAAACCAACCACCGCTAGGATACAAGTCCACTGTGAATCCTTATGGATTACATCTTTATAGCATATGGGACCAGGTATTGGCTTTGGCAACTCGTGCGTACGCTTCGGAACAAAATATGTACCATTCGGGCTACTGTTTTTGACTACGGAGTGTGCTGTAAAAATACTATACCACTAAAAAAACAATATGTAGTAATTTTGTTCTTCTGTAGTAATATTGTCTTAAAAACGCAAACTTTACTTAATATTAATCCTACTAATACGAGTTTTGTAAAGGGACGATATCTTTACATATACTCGTAGGTATCGTTTTCCTGCTGTCTGTATGGCCGCTAACTCCTTCTAAACCACGCAATGGATTTTGGTACGGTTTTCATCATTAGCTAGATTTTATTCCACGGAATTTTTATATATTTAATAAAATCAAATTAAGTTTTTTCCTGGCGAAGCCGGGAGCGGGTCGCTGGTTATAATATTTGTTTAATGTGAACAGCTCAGCTAATTAAGAAAATGGGCAAAGTAAACAAGATGAAAAGGTGTGATTGTTATTCACCGAGAAATATTGTACATTTTGTGCAAAAACCACATTAAAACTAGGACACGAACTACACCACACAAACAACCGACTGCCACCCGAGCGTTCGTTATAAAGTAATGTAAATATTAAAACAAGGAATGAGATAGTTATGTACAAAATTTAGAAGAACAATTTTGATTGCAAGACCAAAAGAGGAGGTTTAAATAAGTTCACTACAAAATCATGTATATTTTCCCAATGACTACTATCTATTATTATCTTTAAACATATTGAGCTGGCAAATAACTGCTAGGTTAACAGAATTTCAGGTTTACAACTCAATTAATATTTTATTTAAAAAGATTAAAAATTATGTGCGTAAATTAAGATTTGCTTGAAACATGTATAAGTATAAATAGCTAGCTTACATGCAGAAATCACACACGCGAAACCCTCGTACTTTACTTAACTGAAATAATTATAATATTTGTAAATTTCCTTTTTTGAGTTATTCTTCTACACTATACAGACAATTAAGTTTTTTGGCTATATATTGTACCAATTCCGCATGTTATTTGGGTACATATAAAATAAACATACCAACATTCTGTTTATATTTGCACAGTAAAAGCAATCAGAGTTTGTTTTTCAATATGCTATCAGATCGACGTTATGAAAACACAATTTATGTAAACAAAAAGCGGACGTTTACTGCAATCTACATACATATACGACATAATATCAAAGATATATAATTTCGATGCATAATATGCTTATGAAATAAAACGAGTTTATATAAAAATAATAAATTTTTGACCCGAAAACGCTCGGTACCCGGCATGGTCAACTTTTAAAATGAACTTTTCAAAGTTAGCTCTGGTCTAGGTCCGTTGGGTGGTTTAGAAGAAGTCAGCGGCTATACAGATACACAGACGCCCAAAATAAGATACTCCCAAAATGCTCCACATATTTACATAAAAATTACTTAAAAATTTTCAATATTCAGACAAAAATGGACGACAAATACTGTTGGAAACAGTAATCAATACTTGTAATGATTTATGAAATACCTTTTAAAATAGTTCATGTCACCGACGTATAATGAAAGAACGCTCAGGTTGTTAAGTATGATAATAGGCACTTGTTTTCGTCTTTAATTGTACGAAATATTAACCTATTATTGATTTAGTAATTTTTTATTATTTGACTGGCGTTGTTGTGAATATATGCTTTTGTTTTTACGAAATACTAGCCGGTGCTCACGACTTCGTCCGCCGTTGAAAAATAGACCTGCCAGACTTTGAATTTCTATTTTCAGATGATCAGTTGGAAACATTGGAAAGTTGTGTATGAAACCCTATGTCCTTATGTCCTTATGTACCCTATGTCCTTTTCTGTATCCATGTATTTTATTAAAATTTATTATGATCGGTTGAGTAGTTAAGGCGTGAACGCCGAAAAAACAAACTAACTCAATTTCGCACTGATATATGTAAAATTATGTGTTCATAAAACCAAGTCCCCTATTACAATTAATTTAAATAATGACATTATAACAGATATTTTAATACATAAAAATTCAGCGACCGCAGATATTCATTCAGAAACAGCTGGTTTTCATTTGACCCAAGAGAGCGCGCTATTTTAATACACTTTCAAGGAAAGACCTTCGGGCATAAATTATGCAGTGAAAAGTATACAATATTTAGCAGCTGAGTGGATCGTAGAAAATGTTGTGTTCAATAATTAAGTCGGAGCTGCGAAATTTTACTTTTAGGAGCTTTCGTTAACACGATTACCATTTTTAAGGATTGTCCATTATCAATTAATATTTTATTTATTTAAATAGTAAGTATGTCAAGTAATAGTCCTTTTATTATATTTATGTTAAGGTCTTCCTATAATCTTCTTTAGATATATATTATATAAAAATGTTAAGTTTGTGTACGCTTTAAAAACTCGAGAATGGGTTGACCGATTTTAATTTTGTTTTAACACATGGGAAGAGAGATAAACGAGGAAGATTTTTATATATGAAAACCAAAGGATCATCTAAAAACATAAATCCAACGTCTGGCAAAATTACAACAGCAATGAATATTTTAGGCGTTATATTGTTCATATATTTTGTCAGTTATATTTTTTATTTTTCAACGCGGGCGAAGTCGCAAGCACCGGCTAGTACATCTAATAAACATTTTAACAATGTAACCTGCAAGCGGGAATCTTAACTACCAATTATATATATTTTTTCTACGACACAAGTATTGTATCGTGTAAGTATTATTGCTGCGGGCAAGTTGAGTACATTCTCGTAAAAAAAAGTTGATATAATTTTGGCGTACAAAAAGTTGCTTCGTCAAAAGTTTTCCCATCAGTCCCAACAGCTCTCTATACAAAGTACACGTACAAAATATGTAAGCATGCATAAGTAGTTCTGTTTTATTACTTTTCTATCTACACTGGATGTTGTCTAAACTTTCCGAGGAAGCGGAAGCTGTTTGCAACAAGTATAAACTTCAATAAATCAATTTACTTAAGTGGATAATATTTCTGCATTTAATATGCGGAAAATATATTGTTAAATTTATTTTCTTGTTAAAATATATATTTTTTACTAGCGGCCCGCGTCCGGCTTCGCACGGATGCATTTATTTTTACTGCATATTATACAATAATAATATATATACAAAACCTTTCTCGTTTACCGCTCTTTCCATTAGTGAAAACCGTATCCAAATACGTTGGATGGTTTAGAAAAAGTTAGCGGGGGAAACATAAGCGGAGAGTGACATTTTTTTAATACATATATAGAATACATAGATATAGAAGATTAAAACAATAGGTTAAATTAAAATTTGCATAAACAGCGTATTATCATAACTTTGCTCATATTAATGAAATTATGAAAAGTTTGCGCATCACGTAGCTTTAAGTGAAAAGTATTGTCTAAACTTTGTACGACTCTACTTTGTCTAGCTAAATTTTGTACGGAATAATATTTCGTTGTTTTGTATAAACTTCATTTATTTTAGCTGTCATATAGTACAATAAAACTTTCAAATTATTATATTAATTTTACATACGTTTTTTGTACTAATAGTCAGTACGTATTGTATACCTATGTCTAGCCTAGCCTATGTGTTATTTTGATATATTACTTATTTACTGGAAAATTTTCCCCGAAATCCCTTCAAAAAATTACCTAACCTAAAATACCTATTTTACCTAAAATAGCAACTATTATAAACTGTCACATTTTTATATCAGTAGATAGAGCCCATATTACAATAACATTCCCACTATCCCACTATTGTCGACACTACAACGCACTAGCTGCACTATGATATAGGGTTGCTCATGTTTTATAGTTAGTGTATCCACACACTAACTAGCATTAACAGTATGTAAGGGATCCCATAGCCCATTCTCCTAATTCCGCTATATTATCTCTTAACAAAGTCGGACTTGTATCTGCATTACACCTGCTCTTTCCTGTGACGTCAGCCTGCCTGCCATACAAAAAAAGAAAAACCTTTACATACAAAAAAAACATACTAGACATAAAATCTTATATTAAATCCAGAATTACGTGCATGTAGCTGCGATGTAGCATTAAGTGGAAGCACCTAAATAGTCTAGGTTAATAAGGGTACCCACTACCGCTACTAACCAGTCTTTATTACTCACTAAAAGTTTACGATGCTGAAAACGAATTATAGTCTCCTTATCTTAAATTCGGTGTGGATAATAAAATGAAGTCGTGATATATTCCTGAAAGTGATTCATAAGTTATAAAATATTCGTAAAAAAAATAAGTGTTAACCCTCAGTGGTAGTGCGCTTGATTGGCTTAGAATTGTCAAATAGGGTAAGACGTTACGCTAAAGTTCGCATCCAAACGGTTGCAAGCGCCATGGAAAATACAGCGCTTACGCATTTTTCCTTCGCTCTCTTGCAATCGACTATATGAGTTACGGAGAATAACCGTAACTAAATGCACAACTTCTGCGTTTCGCTCAGCGAGTCCATATATAAAAGTCATTGGATCTTTTTGATGTGTGGATATGATATGATGTGAAAATATTCGTAAAAATAAATGACGTCTCTGGAACCAACAGAAATACATGTTCAAAACTGAAAATATATGTACATATTATTTAAAATTTTAATTTAAAAATAAATAAGTCATTAATATAGAAATAGCCGCGGTTCTGTTGTGTAAATATTTTCCAAATATAGGATACCTAACATTTGTATAATAATTAGGTACATACCCAAACTAATACATAATCTTCTAATTAGTAAGCAATCTGAAACATGGATAGTGTACCTACCCCTTCTCTGATTTCCTCCTGCTGACACTCACAGTCTCCCTACATCACAGGTTATGTACCATTAGTTTTATAGAGATGGCGTTTCATTTTTACGACCACTGTAGGTGATTTTTTTATTTTTACGGTCACTGTGGGCATACTGAATTCTATATAATATTGAGGCAGTGTCAGGATCCTGTTAAATAAGATTATATTATATGTGTCATGTTTTTTTTTATTTATTTAGTGCTGCTTGCCACATTGCTTATTAAGTGTTTCGTCAAACATTCTAATGCCTTTTATATTGAAAAACTTAAAATACTAAGCTTAATAAAAAATACTAAGCTTAATAATCAGACTACCCCAACCAGTCTTGATTAAATTCGATCAACATAAATTCGACCAAAATGTTCGATATTAAAATGACTACTGTACAAAGGGGCGGAATTTACAAATGAATTTGTGTTTAATCAGGCCACTTTGAAGGCTATCGGTTTTAAAAGCCGAAAAGTCAATTAATAGGTGAAATTGGCCTTTTGGTCGAACGATGCGAACTTCCTTACGTAACACACTAGGTCAAGGGTGGCTATGACTATGGAAGTGTGGAGCATTTTTATTGCTCGAATAGCTGGCAATAAAAATAATGACTTGTATAATTATGTTGGGCCTATGATAAAAATCAGGTTTTTGTAATATTTTGACGATTTTAATGAGCCCATTTGTCAAACGATTAAAGTGCTTGCCTTAGCGCACTGACTAAAGTGTTCCGGATTCGATTCCCGGTTGCAAATTAATAAGAGTTGGCTCTGGTCTTGTTGTGCAGGGTATTCAGTAACACAAGTCTAATAGTGGTTACTTTGGAGGCCATTCAATCGGTACCGGTGTTTAGTATATTTATTTTCTTTATTTATATTTTAATTATTTAAATACATTAGACTTAACTTCACATAAATATGTTATAAAAATTTTAGATGTTAAAAAAACGATTTAAAGTAAAATTCTTTCTTTTTACTTGCATTACTTTTTGGGAAAATGTACCCGTGCAAACCCTGGCGGGTTAAAAATATTTTTGTTAATGTGTCAAAAAAGCTAAATAGCTTATCTAATCCATAATCATCATTAACAGCTGACAGATGTCCATTAACTGCCTGCCTACTAACAAATTATATTAATTCCGCTTATTAATTCTATTAGATATGTCGTTGATTTCTGATTTCCTACGTTAAAACCCATATAACAGTTTGTGTCTCGTAATGAAACCCTTCATATTATCTTAATCGTAATACAACCCCCAGTATTCAATTACACCGCAAGGATTTTGCTCAAAAGCCTACCTAGGCTTTAGATTTCGACTGTAACCTTATTTAGGCTTATTAACGCTTTTACTATTGAGGTCAAGAACGTGATACGGTAAGATAATGTCAAGGACGATACGGTGATAGGTAATGATTTGATGTTTCGAAATTTGAATCAGATTATAAGAAGCATATTTTCACTTCAACCTAAGCAAATTATAGCAAATTTAATTTAAAAAATACATTATCTTTTTCAAATACTTAGTTTTTTTTATAGATTTAGCAGATGAATAAATGAAAGCTGTGGATTAAACGAAAAACTTATTATTGTTGCAAACACATTACAAATACAGACAATTCCAATGAACAATCTAAATACATTACATTTTTGCATGTATGACATTTCATTCGAATATCGAATTGTTAGCGGCCAGGACGCCTGATTATTATACAATATACAACCTACAACAGTTTTAAATTTTCAAAACTATAGAAAATTCCATATGTTTTATTTTATATTTTTATTAAAAAATAGTGATGAGTAGATTGAGTGTCCGCTTGATTGTAGGTGGCTACCGTCGCCAATAAACATAAAAAACAGCTAATGTATTGTCGACCAGACTAAATACGACAAATTTAATAATAATGAAATACAACAAACAAAGATTTTGGGCAAATCAAGTCTCTCTACGCACGTAACAAAACAAATCAACTCTCAACACATCATATATCATATGTAACGTATAGATGTTTACCTACTTCTGTCAGCACGGCTGATCAGTTTAATACGACTGCGCCCACTCACGTCTTCAGTTATAATTTCAAATTGCCAACGAATATTCAGATTTTAATTCTTTTATTGGCCGTTGTTTCAGGAACTTCACCTTCTTGGGAACAGTTTGTGAGGGAGTCATTGGTGCAGGCAGCGTGGCCTGTCGCTTTGGTTCCGCCTCCGAGACGTGCCCTCACAGTGGACCATCAGTGAGTCATGGTTTTATTTTATTAAAGTAACAAATTACACATTTTTAATTTTGATAATAATATATTATGTACATATAACGTATTAATACTGGGAATATTACGTTTATATTAAATGTGTGTGTTTATCATTGTGTTGTATTTTATTTTTTAAATACAGGACGGCTCTGATGATAATGGAAGATTAGTAGTTAGATACTGCTAGTATTAATGCACGAAAGTGCTAGCTAGTATTATTGAAAAATATTATTTTTGGGTATTGCTAAAATGACTTATTTAATACAGCATAACTCTGAATGTACTAATATTTGGAACTAGCCGCCATCGTAACATTTGTTCAGCTCAAAATTATAAAATAGCTATCTAATTGTACACATAGCTATTGGAGGGGGGTACCAGAATTCATATATATATATCCGGGTGAGCTCGGTCCATCATAGGCCTCATCCTTGCTACACAGCTTGTTTTTGGCCAAGAGCAAACCCATCTCTAATAAAAAAATATCCTGGATGTCATTTCAAATCAATCGAACCTGTTGAGGAATGTAAGATCTATTCGTCAACTAGGAAATGAGTTGATTATCTTCAAACGCCTGAACAGATCTTCATAAATTATATATTAGATAACTAGGAAGCATCTCGATTACGTAAAAAAAAGGGTGTGTGTCAGCTCCGATGCACGACTGGAGTTTACTCCTTACGAACGATAAATAAATAATTTAATAAATATAATTAAAACATATTAATATAATATATTATATGTATTATATTATATTAATATGTATTGAAGCATATTGTAGACTGTAACGCGTAGTGTGACATGTGACATTTGATTTTACTCCCATAAATTTTCATACCCGGGGGCTTATATATGTATACTCCAAAAAGGATCAAAATCGGTCCATTTCGTTTGGGAGCTATGACAGTACATATAGATCTTTTGCGTTGGGCGTTGGGGATTGAAAAAGATAGCACATTGTCTTAAAGAAGAGCAATAAAGTGGGATCCGAGATTAAATTGAACGGCAAGGACTTGTAAAGGTCGTTTAAGGGTTGCATTTCATCCAAAGCATAGATTTATTAAAACTAGTATCTGAAGCAAGCAAACGTACTTAGGTACTCACTAAAGTATAGACATTGAGCTTATGTCGATGATCACTTGTTTATTATTTGTTATAAATTCTTATTTTGATATTTTATTCTTTTTAACCTAAAGTTCGTCATATAGACTGACGGTCCACTTGTCTTGATCGTAGGTGGCTACCGTCGCTATACTGAAGTAGAGGTAAACTTACATAATGAGATGTTCTTGAATGTACTGTTTCTTTTTTTTTTGTTTTTTGGGATTTATATATTTATTTTACACATGAAGTATCTACACTAGTTTAAAACATTATATATACAAATAAAACATTAATAAACAAATTTAACATTAAACCTAAAATACCAAAACAATTATAAAAAGAATACCTCGTCTAACAGGTCCGCCTGCGGCATGGACCCTATTATACTGGCAACGTTACCCCTCTGTACTGCCAGAGCGATACGTTGACAGAAGTATGTGCCAGCCCTGGGGTCCCCTGTGGAGTCGACCAGCCGTGCCGACAGTGCCCTTACAAATTTTTTCATGTCAGCTGACCAGGGGCCCAGTGTCTCCATTGCGAGCGCCGCAAGCTCGTAGTCCTTGAGTAAGGATGAGTATTTGCGGCGCTTGAGAATCTGGGCCTGATCAGCAGCAGCGCCGGCCTGTGTGGTGGTCGCTTTGATGTGGGACTGTGCGAAGGTGTCTACGCACGTTGCGTCCCACACCAGAGCTTTTCCTACATTCCACGGCACTAATGTGGCTCCGTCGGGACGCTTGCCATCGTCTCTCGCCATTCCCATGGGTTCAAGAATCGCAGGCACAGAGACGGTGGCAAGCGAGCGACGGACCAAATCATTAATAGTGCTGTGGCGATACAAGCGGCCAGCGCTTCTCACACAAGAAAGGCCATGTCGTCCCAGCTGGTCCACGTTTTTACCGCAGACGCACGCGTGAGGAACACATATTTTGGACCCGAGCCGTAAACATATTGCTATCCTCAAACTACCCGGGTCCAAAACCGTGCCCAACTGCCTCGACGGGAGTGCTCGCAGCCAATGGCCTGATTCGGGCGCTGATACTGCAAGCATGCGAGCACGTTCAAAATCGTCCTGACTATCAACGAATAACGAAGTATGAGCTGCCTTAAGACGGGGGAAGTCCCAAGCCCGCTGAGTATGTCGAGAGACTGGGATGTCCTCACCTGGGCACGACTCGCACCAGGCTTCCCTGGCGTCCTTCAGGCTCGCTATCTCATCGTCGAGTATCTGAGGAATGTTTAAAATAATACTGACGAGACACAGCGAGCCGTATACGGAGGCCAAGAAAGCAGGTAGAGCAGAACTGACCGAAGTGCGAAAACCCAGTCCACCAAGCCTAATGGGGAGAACCGCTTGGGTCCATGGTCTAATTTCGAAATTAATGTTGAGAATTTTTGAAAGGGTTAACTGAAGGGAGGTGTCAATGGCAGACAAGATAGATGGAAATTTCCAAATTGGGCAACTGCGGAGTAAATATATGAATTTGGGTGTAAACAAGCAGAAACGGACAATGAACAGGGCCATATGAGGGTTTATTTTAAAAAGGAGATCTGAAGTATCATTGAATAAATTTAATTTGTGATTGATGACAGGTGTTACTGATTCGTCGAAAATTGGTGAGCCTAAAAGGGTGAGGGATGATTTGGAATGAATAGAAATATTAGGCAAAACGGCTTTAAAATTTGTTAAAATATCTATTTTGGTATTCGATGGGACATGGTCTGGTATAAAAATTTCGCATTTAGTAAAATTTAATGAAAGACCGATTTTAGAAAATTTATCAATGATAGATTGTACATCTTGTAAGACGGTTATGGCATCTCCGCCAAGTGATCCGTCATCTAGATACCATACATTGAATTTTGAATTTAGACTAGTGATTATGGGATGAATGACTAATCCGAAAATTGCGGGCCCAAGCGGGTCTCCTTGTTGGCAGCCCATACTTGATAAAATTGATTTATTACCAAAGAATAATTTAGACGGTGCTCCGTAGCATTGCCATAGGTATTTGAAAAGTTCCGGCAGTTCTTTTTTGACTTCGGCTAACAGAGCATCGCGGTCGACCGAATTGAAAGCATTTTTGACATCGATTTTTAGGAATACTTGATAGTCAGGACGCTCCAAAAATGTGCGCGCAGCGTGCACTGCTGCCTCACAACCGCCTCTGATGCCAAATCCCAGCTGCCGAGGCTTGAAGATGTTAGTTAGCCTTTGGTTGAATGTCCTGCAAGAGAGCTTTGAGGCTAAGCGTCTAAATGTGCACCCTACTGCTATCGGGCGGATACCGCCATCCTTCTTGGCTAGGGCCACTAGGTTAGCGCCGTATAGAAGTGGAACGATGTCCTTGTGTACGCGACCCGATAGCATCAAGTTGATCAACGCCGTGATTTCTTTTACTAAAGCTGATCTCGTCTCGCCCAGTGACTTCGAGGTCAGGTCTTTAAGATGTTGAGGGGACAATCCGTCTATCCCGCCGGCGGAACCGTTGGGAAAGGAAGCAATAGCTTGAATAACGGCATCTTCAGAAATAGTAAAAGAGGGATCGTTAGAGGCGGGAGGATCTAGCAGTATTGAAGAGGCGGAAGAGGCTGGGTGTTTTTCTTTTAAGGCGGCGTAGGTCTCGTCCGAGTGTGCAGCCAAGTCGTCGCGAGAAAATAAAAGCCGGGCAGCTCCACTCACGTTTCCCTCTGAGAGTTTATTTTCGATTGATTTTATTTTCATATGAAGTGAATTATTAGGCAAACGAGTACTTATGTCAGGATTTTGGGGGATGATTGGTAGATCGGAGATTGAAAATGTGTTACTTTTAATTTGAGATGTGAGCGATGCTTTAATGGTTTTTTCTGCATGTAGAACAGTGAATGAAAACGTGAGCAAGCGCTCCCATGCTTTAAAAGTATTTTCTGCGACGACCTTGGCTACGCACTCGGTGAGACAACGTGCGACGGTGATACGCGCACCACGAGGTATTCTCTTTACTATTGGTATATTTATTTTGAACAATCCAAGTCTATCTGTAAGCGATGCTGGCGGTGGTGGTGGTGGTGTAGAGCCCCCTGCCGAAGAAGATGCTGCAGATTGAGAAGCGCTAGGTAGTATAGGGTCGATAGCCACACGGGTGCCATGCCTGTACGAGGTATGGATAGCGAGTCCTCGCCGACCTTTATATTGTTTATTGTCACCGCAAGTAGGGCAATACAGCAACTCCGGTGGGTTCAAGCAGGTTTGCGAAGGCATAAACACTCGATCGCGAACCCCGTAGCAGGATCACAACATTTGCTGGCACGAGTCAGAATCCTCGGATTTCAAACGTATGTGAATTCAAATTCAAATTCAAATGTATATTATATATTCGTAATATATATATATTCGTAATCAATTTTATTTCTTATATTTGTTCAATGTTTTCAATGTGCTAATGTCACAATCTATGTGGTTGGTTTTTATATTATATTTTGATGATTTTGGTTTCAACAAACACTTACACAGTATATTTAAATTTTCTAGTGCATTTTTTAATGACTTTTTCAAGTAAATTTCACGATAAATTGTATTAAATTTGTTAAATAAATATTAAGAGCACATTACTATTGTCAAGGATAACATGACTGTTTCTTGAATGTAATATAATTGTAAAATAATATTAATAACATTTTCTGTTTCATCACTTTATTCCTACCAAATATTTTTTTATAAAGAATATCGAAAAATTCAAAAAGCCATAGGATATCGAAGATTTTTTCTCGAGATTAGCATATCATCGCCGAGAGTGCCCGTTCCATTTATCCCTACTAAGGTTTACCAGTGGGAATACTTTTCCAACTATTCCCAAGACTTTCTCTGCGTTGTGTGGCTTTTAAAACTAAACGACAATTTTATTTCAATGTCATATGAATCACTATCAAATGAATGGCGACGGCAACTAACTACCATCAAGTGGACCGTCAGCCCGTCTGCTTTCCTTTACATAAAAGTACACCAAATAAGTAAACAATGTCATAGAGGCGAAATTTCATGCGTTTTTTTTTTTTCAGTACAGTACTTTTATTAAATTGAATATTTTTCTATTCGAAACATAACTTTAACGCTTTCTGAAAGCTTTTGAATCGGTTCGGTATTTTCAAATACTGTTGCGTATTTTTTAACAATAACGTAAAACAAACGTACACTTTCTATGTGCCCTATAAAACTGGGAGCTTATTTTTCCTGAACATAGTGTATTTCACAACTTTCAGCGGCGTAAAACTTTATTGTTTAAACATTCACCATAAAGTTACGTTTAAACTACGCTTTGCTGTAAACTTTTTTATGTTAAGGTCGACAGACAGGCTGACAGTCCACTTGATGGCAGGGTGGCTACCGTCGCCTATAATACAACCGCAAAAGGATTAAGGATAAGGAATAAGGAAGAGATGGGGTAATGGACGCTGACATCCCTTACTTACTCACCGAAACACAACAGCAGATATGCTGTTTTTTCACGATGGTCTTCTGTAAGGAGATGGCCAAATGACTGCGAAACACAGTGTGTCCTGCCACTACATTTCGCAGAACCGATGAGGATTGTATAACAACAGTATATCGATGTTGACAAGTAGGAAAACTGTTTCATTTTGAAGTAAAAGCTGAGTAAAGGTCGTTTAGGAGTAACTGTCATCAACAGTTGTTGCAAGTCATTATATTTTAATCCTAGAGTAGGACCATTAAACAGGCTTACATTCTTTTTTAAAAGCAGACACAAAGAGTCCTAATGGGTACGGAAAGTGCTTATTATAATTCTACGTTATCACTTTGTGTTATTAATTTCTTCTTCTGTGGATTATACCGTTTTTGTTTTAGCTATTCATGGTTACTGTTATTTATACAATACTAGTTGCCCGCTCCCGGCTTCGCCCGGATTCAAAATAAAAACTATCCTATCTTTTATGTTGGAACAAATTACATATAATTACAAAATTTGATAAAAATCGACTCAGTAGTTTAGGAGTTCATCGCGGAGGAAAATGTGACATATACTCGTAATTTTTATATAAAATATTTACAGTCAAGCAGAGTATTATAATGACTAAAAGAATAGTGGAATTGACTTATGTAATTTGACCCTTTAATAATACATAATAATATGATATTATACTTATAACAGTTTAAATTTTTGAGCTGTAAGAACAATGCTAAATGTAAACGTATACAAATATTTGAAAACTGTAAATAAATTATTTGTTAAAAAAAATTCATTGAATCTCATTTCATTATCATTGTAATACGTCGTTCAAGTAACATTTAGTAGCATTAAATTTTTTTATTGTATATTACCTTACATTGTGAGGGTATTACAGATATAATGGATCATTAATTTTTTATCTCGTAAAGGTTTTATAGCAGAACCAAATGAAAGAGAATGGAATTATTCATTTTATTATATTACTAGATCAACCCAGCAATGCTTCGCTGCAGCGTGCGGTACTGGATACTGAACACTGGAACTATATTAGTTGTTGCACCCGACTTCATCTGCGTAACTTTATAAAATATAACCTAAGTATGTTATCCGCTGATAATGTAGCTTTCTATATGAGACAGAATTTTTAAAATCGGTCCAGTTGTTTTTGAATTTTATTCATTACAAACAGTATCTTCAATTTATTTATTACCATAGATATAGATTAAATAATGCATGATTGAATTTTGGATGTATAAATCGGTTTACATAAGTACATTTTTACTTTTATAAAAATTATAGTTTTTAATTTCATTTCTAAACAGTGGAGATACTGTTTGCGTATTTTGAAATAATGCGCAATTGAAGAAAATAGGTAAACCTAACATAGGTAAACTAAAGATAAAAATAGCGCAACTAAAGGATTATTATATATGACATTCAGTTCTAAACAAAATACGGTAAAACAATTTTCCAAACAGATTTTCCAATTCATAAAATATTATGAATTTGTAAGCAGTCAGTTGGACGTGATCTGAAATGAAATTTGATTATAAAACACGCCCCCATTAATATTTATGACTACACTATACATTATTTTGAGTATAATAAATCACCATTTTATGTTCACCGACAAATGCGTTGGCGTAAATGCAAATTTATCGGTGTAATTCGCATTTATTGTTTCAACGAGTGTATAAAATGCGATAAAGTCATAATTTATCGCCGATATGGAGCTTTATTGGCTTATTCAGAGGCACCAATAACAATTCTGAAGCACACAAATTTTAAACAAAATATGAATAAATATGACACTTCATTTGATAAATTCAAAAAGTTTCAGAACAATACTTGCCTGGGGCGAGTAGTTTAAATTCCTTAGATAATAATAAAAGTTATTCCAAGGTTTCCTTAAGCGTAATATTAGTGTTTCTCGCTTATATAATACAGACTTGCATCTCAACTAGGTAATGCTTGGCTAACTCTCACGCCACGTACTTACACTCTCCGGGTAACCCACTATAAAATTTTATTGGTAACATTATTACTACGTGAAACTTCTAGCGAAAGGAAAATTGCTTGTTCCACGAGTTTGGCCAACGTGACCTCTTTGCTCTTAAACAGCTAAATAAACAAATAAAACCATCAAGGGCCAAGCTAAATGTATATCAAGAAAAAAGTCACTTAAAATATTTTAAGCTTAAGCTTATATAAGCTTTTGAACGTTAAAACACCATCTAATTGAACACTGACTTTTATTACAATTTCGCACAGTTGACATCAATACAGAAAGGACAAGGGATGTTTGAAAACTTCTGTTGAAAAACGGAACTACAGAAGACAGTTCAGGCGTTTGAAGACCAACATCCCATTTTCTAGTTGACGAAGGGATTTCACTAACTTTTAAATTATGTGAAATTTGGTATACTGTTACTTTGGTGGTATTTCCATGACACAGTCACTTTGACCTGATGCTGCAGCATCAAGTCAAAGTCAAGCTGCGGCGCCCAACTCCTTTTACAGCAGATATAGCGTGTGTTTAGGTTATATCTGCTGTATATATATATTTCGAAGATATTGAATTGGTGAAAATTATTTTGATATTTTGAAATGAAATGGCCGTAACTAAATACTCTACGATTTCCCTTCTCTTATTACTAAATAATAGAACAATTACCTCCCTATGTAAGTTTATACTTAAATGAGTGATAATCGATTGGCGATGTGCAATTAAATAATGTGAAAGACGAAACCCTAACGCGTGGGCCACGAAACCAACGCTCGATGCGAATTCGCTTTGCGTTGCAAGCATCAGCGTCGAGCGTCACAAACAAATTATGGTTCATATAAAATGTTCATATTGTAGTTACTTTCAAAAATTCTTTAAGTAATTTTGACTGCGTCATTTTAATACGTTTTATACAATGTTTCTGGACGTGGTCCAATAAATACTAATAACAATACTGGACTCCCTCTCTCTACCTATCTTATCGTTGCAAGCGAATGTCAAATTTCGTGGCCTTGTTTTCGACGCTATGATATTGTGCTCGTAGCGAATAAACGCTACGGGCGTGGCTATAGTTTCGTGGACCTCAGGTAAGCGGAGTCGGTAAGTGGAGTGGAGTAAGTTTCTAACTTCAAGTTTAGGAACTTAATTATATTATATTTATATTTTTTATTAGCTTTGACAATTTAAATTAATTCGTGGTTTAGGCTTATTGGCTCTTCACGGTTAATGTTCGTTTGTGGTAGGGCGATAGCAATCGGCTTCTACGAGTATGATGAGCATGATGATACTTGGTATATAACCTTCCTCAAGAATTAGGCCAAAGGGACTATTTATTTTCATATATGTCATAAATTCTTTTTATATGTGTAGTAAAGTCATTGGTTCAAATTTAAAAAAGTCACTAAAAAAGTAGGACATGATTCTTAAATTCTTAGAGGCATTTCACCAAAACACAGGCATAGATAAAAAGAAAGACATTTATCAATCGTTCAGTATTGTTCGGTATGCAATAAATCTGAAGATTATAAGTCTGAGGTATTGTTTCGTTTTTAGTGTTGGGAAATTAACTTTCATAGTGTCGATACCACCAATCATCGAAATATGCCACCAATAGTCAAATAAAATATAAAAATATAGGTTTCTTTTTAGATAAATATTGTCAGTTCACGAGGCGGACAACATTATGCGGGTCGACAGTGGATCCAGGCTGTTTCTGACCGGACCTTTTGGAAAATTAGTGGGGAGACCTATATTCAGCAGTGGACGTCCTGCGGCTGTGATGATGAGAAGCATTCGAAATGTGGACATTTAGACGCATGCTGTTCATTAGCTGGAAACAAAAAGTGACCATTGTAAACGTCCTGATTGGCCAGAAATGCAACGCCATGGTCATACCTAGGTCATATACTTATACAAAGTGCCTTTTTGTGAACTGTAACCGCGCCTAGCCGAAATAGGCCGATAAATATTCGATATTAGTTGTTAATGATTCGATTTTTCAAATATAATAAGCCGCTGTCAAACCGTATATTGCTTATAGATATTCATGACTCACAGATACTTTATCGATACGTTTCGATATTGACTTGCAATCCCTATTCGTGGATTTATTCGAACCGTCTGCTGTGCTCCACAAAAATGAACAGTTTTTATTACTAAAATGGAAGCGGTACATTTAATTAATCGATGCTTTAAACATTCCTTTAATATCTCCCGGTGGCTTCTTTATAATTACTTTTTAATTACCACAGTAAAGTAATACAGAGCCCTTTGTAATTAGATTTTACTTATGAAGTAGATCTTGAGTGATTATTTTCAAAGGTAAGCAGAATAAAAGATCTTATAAAAGAATTCACGCTTCGGCGATTCTCTTGTTAGTGGTTTTTTTAGAGTTAGCTTTTTAATTATCCCAAAAAAATATGTATTTTTATTGAAAATGAATTATTGATAATATGTTAAAATACACGGTTCAGCTTTGCTAATCAGCCTAGATTAGCAAGCCTGAACAGATTTAACTACGAGACTCTCAACACTAGTAATGACATTTTGTTTCCACTAGATTTCCACTATTATCAACAGTGGATAATAATAGCAACTATTCCCCTGTTACCCACTGTTGATTAGTTTAATTATCTATTAGGGCCTTATTTTACTTGTAGTTGGTGAAAGAGGCCCTTAGTCTCCTAAGATCGTTCCATATATAAACTATAAAAGTAATAATAATAATTTTATAAGTTTAATCAAGGGATAACCATTCCAATATTTTCAAATTTTCATCTAACTTTCTTAGCCACCAACCTAAACTTTTTATAATTTGATGATTTTAATATCGAACTGATCATCGGCCAAGGTTTAAGATATACTTCTTCAGAAGGTAGTGAAGCGTTTTAAAAAGACGCTTATAAACGCTGTTTTATAACCAAGAATTCTTGTTGCGGCAAAAGCGTTGCTAAAAAAAATGTTTTTTATTTATTACATCGTAGCTTTAACATCGTTAAGTAAGTTCCGATATTACTCCATTCTATTATGATTTATGGTATTTTTAAAGGGTCTTTTTAGCATGCTCATCCTCAAAATGAGGGTCGTGGTAGCGTATTTTCCAACATTAAAAGAAACTGGTCTCAAGGTAACATTTTAAAAAGCAATAAATGTTTGGGTAAATATTGTCTCAGAAAATTTGTTTATAATTTAAAATTAAATTAGATTTTCTTAATATAAATTTAAGTTTTAAATCAAGCCTTCGTGTTTATATTTCCAACAATTTTAATAAAATTTCTTAATAATTTTCGAAACGTTTGTGTTGTTGTCAGTCGAGTTCATTAAACCAACAATTATACCTCTCGAGCCACGCTTGACAATGTAAAGAACTTCTATTTATCGTCTAATAAATTATACATACTCGTATATCGTTTACTTATTCTCTATTCGGGCTGGTAAATTGAACCAAAGAGAGTATTTTTATTGGTCAATATTGGATTGTTAAAATGATAAGGAATTATTGAATTAAGTTTAATTCTTTATGTAGTATTTTTTCAAATAATTAATTAATAAAATTTGTGTAACAGCTTTTTTGGAAATCAAAATTATGATGCCAATTATTATACTGTATGTTTATATGCGCTAACTCCTAAACTACGCAACGGATTTGATGCAGTTTTCACTTTTGGAAAAGGAGATCAACGAGGAAGGTTTCTGTATATAATTTGTTGAAAAAATGCATCCGTGCGAAGCTGGGGGCGGGCCGCGGTTATACTAATAAATCAATGTCGTTTTAAGCGTATGTCTATCTGTATATCCGCTAACTCCATCTAAGCCACGTTACAGATTTTTATGCGGTTTTCACCATCAGTTAAATAATTTTTCACGGAAGGTTTATATAGGTAAATAACAAAACCTTCGAAAAAATAAAATTACTTTGAGCTTAATTCAGTAGTGATACATTGCACTTCGCAAGTAATCACCTCATTACAAAAGATAAGCGTGAAATGACATATGTGCTGGTTTAGGTAATTGAGTAAGGGATGTCAGAGGCCCTGTCCCTATACCTTTCTAATCCCTTATCAGTTATCCTACTAAGGTCGGCAGCACACTTGCAGCACATAAGGCGTTAATGTGTTAATAGGCAACATTAGCCACTATCTTTAAATGGACTGGAAACCAGATTTTTAAATAAAAAATATTGGCATTAATTACACGTCCTAAGCCTGCATGGGTAGCTCATGAAATACTCGTACCCTAAATACACTAAGAACTATTTCAATTTCCCGAGGAATTGAAATGACGAAATACCGAATGAGTTTCTTAGATTAGTTTTGAAAGGGTTTTTAGCGTCACTCTTATTTTTAACCCTCGATGCCCGACGCAATAACGGGGTGTTATAAATTTGACGTGTGGGTCTGTGTATTTGTCTGTGGATTCGTAGCCGCCAAACGGATTGATCGATTTTGATGTTTGAAGTTGATTTTGATGTTCAGGCGTTTGAATACAAACAGCCCATTTCCTAGTAACAAAAGGATTTCACTAACTTTCACATGTTCGATTGTTGTACACTGTTACTTCGGTAGTATTTCCATGACACGGTAACCTTGACCTGGTGCTGCAGCTTCAAGTAGTCTGCAGGACACCTAACTTCTCAGGTTCATTAGAAAGTCGGGGGTTAGTATGTAATTTTAATTATAGCTTGTTTTATCATTCGTATTCGCCATTAGGTGTACCTTAGCATAATTTACCTTGGAATATCGTTAATAAAGCATGAATAAATTCATTCACTAATCCATCTTTGTGTAAATAATGATTACGTCTTAATAGATTGCCAATGGAAATAGGGAGGTTTCCACTCACAAGATTAACGATGTGCACGCAAGAAGATGCATGACTTATTTTTTGGTTATTTCACATTACCTTTACAGGCATACGTGTCTGTGTTTTAGTTGGGCATGGAACGTGCTTTTATGAAGACCTTATACTGAAAGCCTGTGGTTTGATCCATGTTAAAAATTAAAAGTGGTTTAAAATGTCGATATTGACCTGATTTATGCTCAAAGCATTATGTTGCTTCAGTGCTATTTAGTGGATGTTATTATCAAGCAATTCGTAATTGTTTTTAAATGTCAATCTATGTGTATCGATTAAGAATTTTCATTTGATAAAGACACAATTGGGGATATCAAGGTCGAACCACAAAAGCATAGCTGAAAAGAAGGGTTTCTCAAATGATCCGTGCTGAAGGTTTGTTTTCACTAGTTCCGACCTTAATCTGTTTCATTATGATTTATGGAGTCTTTTAGTGGGTTTAAAATACTTTAACACCATATAAATAAACCATGGGAATTTTTCCAATTTCCTGGGGACAATTCGTTGGAATGCTTATTGCATGGATTTTTTCATGGAGGAGCGCCTGTTTTAATGAATAACTTGAGTTTGTATTATGACCATTGGAGATCCTTTTGTATATACTTCATGATTTTAGAATGCTATATTATTAGTAAACCTATATACCTATATACCAGTAGGTTAAATAACCTATATACCAGTAATATTTAATAAAAAAAAAAAAACGAGAATTTATCGTAAGTTTAAATTTATATTAATAATATTTCCTTATCTCATTGATGTTTCCCAATTACTTATATTATTAAAACTGAAAATTTTTAACACTATTTATGTATCCACGTGTTTTACATCTTAGTATTTCTTTTACCATAGTATCTACAGAAGGAATCCCTTTCTCATTCGTATTCCTGAATTTTAAAACAATTTTTTACTTTTCCATTATTTCTGCGATATTTTCTCACATAGCTGACATATTTTTTTGAACTTTACTCATTATTTTTCTATTTTTCAAAATTCCCCGCAATGACGCTTGTCTTTTTTAATATTTGTGTTGCTATTTTTGTCTTTGTACCTATGTATCTCTACTTTATGCCTGTTTTATGCAAGGCGTTCGGTTTTATTTATTTCATCTTCATTGACTTTGACGCAGTAATCAAATGAAGGCTCATTAGGGATCAGTGTACCTGATCCATAATGAATATAATATTCCTTGAACGTTTCGTGACGTTTCCTAATTTTCTTAAGTCGGTATTACAGGATTTTCGTATCTCAGATACCTACTCATGTTTCTAAGTACCCGACACTCAGCATTAATCCTTTTATAAATGCTTATACATATATTTTAGTATTCATTTTATTTTTTACTAGCTGTTGCACGCGACTTCGTCCGCGTAACCTTATAAAGTATAGCCAATGTTAGTCGCTGATAATATAGCTTTCTATAGATGAAAGAATTTTTAAAATCGTCCCAGTTATTCATTGTTTATTCATTACAAAAATAATAACAAAAACACAAAACTTTTCTCTTTATAATATTAGTATAGATTTATTTTACGAGTATCATATATTTAAGGGCACACTAAGTATCACTACTTTAGTGTTACTTTGTGTTTTATACTCAAAGGACTATTAAAACGAAAGAGTCACGTTTTCTCTTTACTGAATGCTAAAATGCGTAGTGTTACTAAGCATTTTTAGACTGATTCTGAGAATCACTGGGCGTGGGTTTTAAGTCACTTCTATTCATTATTCGATACTAAGAGGAATTCCCCTCGGGAAGAAACTTGCAAATTACAAGATAAATTACTGTCGGACTAAAATAATATTCCTTCTAATCTTCAATTAAGTGGCTAGTCAAGACATAACAAATTAAATTTACTGAATTACACTGTTACTTAGGTACTGTGTGATTTAGTGTTAAATTGACAACGGTTCACTTGTGAAAGCAATTAATTAAATGTTTTTAGTCCTATTGTATTCTTATGTAATTCAGTAACAATAATCAACGTCAGATATTCAGTGTATTATAGAGTTTCGTACATTAAAAAGGCAAAATGTAAATTCTTATCATTGCCAATTTTTATTTATAAGAATCTTTGTGGTTTTTTTTTAATGTCCTCCTCTGACATGGCGAGGCACCGAAGTCGTGTCATAACGTCCCCGCGACCCCGCCCATCAATGGTCGCGTTGATAGAAAGTCGATGAGTTTTAGCCCCCAACGAGGATTTCTCAACGTTAAAAAAAGGGGTTCCTCTGACACAGGTTCAGAGTTCTTATATAGCTTGTTTTCTTAATCTGTGATGTGAAAGTACATATGGTAGGTACAGAGTCGGCCAAATTTTTTTAAGCCAATGAATAATGATTACCAAAACGATAGGACTTTTTCATTTTTCTTTTTTAATTTTGCGCAATTTTTTTTCGTCTTTTTTCTGTCATATATAATTCTCGTGTCAGTATTTGTAACCAAATTCCTCCGAAAAGGCTTGACCGATTTTTATGAAGTTTTTTGTGTATATTCGGTAGGTCTGAGAATAGGTCCACCCCAAAAAAAGAGATAAGGGTGGCCCACCCCAAAAAAAAAAATATATGGCAAAACAACGTTTGCCTGGTCAGCTAGTATAATAGAATATTGCAAATAGCAATATTAATGAGTTTATCATTTTATTTCACCAAACACTGACTCACACAAAATATAGGATTTTGTATATATAATTTATTATGTGGATCATATAGGTATTACACGCATTTCTTCAGAATAATATAATACATGATCAATTACCCCTCCATCTTTTATCTCATGAATAAAGGTAATCCGAAGTATAACGTAATATCTTGGGGACTTCAAAGAAGTGATAATCTCCTTAAAGATAAGACCGAGTATTTATACTTTCATATGTTTCACAGTACACTGAATACGACGTACCTAAGACGTATATACTCATTCAATAAATAAATACCTATAATGTGGTTTTACTGGGAAGTAAGTTTTTACTAGGGATTACTTATAATTTGAGTCTTATTCTTAATTAATTAGAATTCGCTGTGAGAGTTAGCAAAGAGGTAAAAAGTGGAACGCTCATCATTATTAAAACATAGAAAGTCCTTAAAGAAAGTCGTTTACCTCACACTGTGTGAACATGTGACATGGTTATTCGTGCATTACTTTATAACACTTTGATCTACTTAAGGCAACGTTGAATGTAGGGACTTCAGTTCAACTTGAAATGCTAAAGCAATTTGCTTGCTCTTAATTATCTCTTCAAAAAAAACCGTATAAGTAAAGTATTCACCATTCACAGTACCCCTATGATTTGTATGACAAATATTATTTCTATATACAAATTTATGTTCGTGCGAAGCAATGAAGTAGTTTCTCGCACCCACGTACACAAAATAGGTACGTGGCGTTTTCGTGAATAAATATGTATCATAAATATTTATTAGGAATTTCAGAAACCTATTCGTATATACTGAAGGTTCAATGAACAAATCTTTTTAGGGGTTTCAGACTCATTGGAATTCAGTAAAGAAATTTATTACACATTGGTAAATAAATTCCATTTGCCTAATCTGAAGTATAATTCATTAATATTATCTCAATCAGACGAATTTGCTGGATATCCGAAATGGTTAAAGTATTTGTTTCTGAAATTTTAAATATTAAGTTGATTCAAACATTTAAAAAAAATAATTCAAATATGTAGATTATCTAAGTAGTATAAGCAGGTTATAAGTTCGTATGCCAATACTACAGACGCAGGTTCGAATCTTGTTTCTCTCTCAATCTTTTCTATAGATTCTACATAAATTGTAAATGTCGCGGAAACGCACTAGTGATGCCGCAAATGGCCCAAAGTTAGCCATGTCCGGAATCGAACCAGGAATCTCGAGATGAGACAGAGCGCAAGTGCAATCACCTCAATCACTCGACCTTAATGGGTCTAAAAGCCACTAAAATAATTTTGTTATGAGGTGTTTTAATAGCATTTTAAAAGCGCAGTATGCTGTTTGTAATAGCGTTATCTGCGGTATGTTTTGGATTTTTGAAAATAAACGTCAAAGCCAACATTTATAAAATACTAGCTGACCCGGCGAAATTCGTACTGCTTCAGAATACGAACCCATTCCATACAAAATGTATGAGATAATGAATTTTATTCACAATTTTTTTAATCGTGAATATTTCTGATGTTTTAATAGATAATTTAATATATTATTCGGGGCGGAGACAAATTCAACAAAAAAAAATCATAAAAAATTGGACCAGCCGTTCTTTTTTTAAGATGTAGTCAAGTGCCATCAATAGTTGTAGTAATTCGATGTCAATTGTAGAAAATAATAGTTATAATACACACACAGCCTTTACGAGATGAAATATTTCGTCCAGATTTGTTTTTCTTATAAGGAAACCTCTATTTTACATACAAGTATTTTTATCTTACTAAGGAAAATTATAAGGAGATTGTTTTAAAGAGTATTTGTGTCGTAAGTTTTCATTTTGTGAAGCAGATAATATACGTTTAAACGTCTTGAGAACGGCTTTATTTTGCTTCAAGGTTGCGGCTGAAGCTTAAATTCCACTCAACCGCGTCGGGTTTAGCGGTAATGTGACCACATAGCGGAATAACGTTGTTATTGCTTAGAAAACAGACGAGGAAATTCTTAAAGTGAATAGTTTAAATATACGTTCACAAAAATTTACTTTGATATAATTTCACGTAAGTAGATTAAGAATATGTGTTACATAAGGATTAGATAGATCACCGGATGGAATTGAATTTGTGAAACTTTTCAATTTCAGATGCAAAAGTAACTGTCAAAAGTAACAAAAGTACCTTATTATGTTTTCACGGTTAAAGACTGAGCCACAACTGGTGTGACAGGAGGAGTTTCGAAGTGTCTAAAATTTAATTACATACTTACTCAAAAAGTAATTCCTTTTATTGTGCAGTGGAATCTCTCTGGCCTAACTCCAAAATAAATAAATGTAAAATCAAAATTAAACTGTCGGGTACAGTAACTTACATTCTTAATTTACAAAGGTAGATAATACTCAAAGTAAATTCTTGCAGGGTCGATACCGCCCGGTGTTTGTTTTGTAGCCACGAACCATTCTACGAATATTTTTTAAGGAATTAAATTAAAAATTAATTATTTATTTTCAGGCAACTGGACTCATA
Source organism: Synanthedon myopaeformis (assembly GCA_944738685.1). NCBI lineage: Eukaryota > Metazoa > Arthropoda > Insecta > Lepidoptera > Sesiidae > Synanthedon > Synanthedon myopaeformis. Next base: position 3,196,758 of record OX122918.1, on the reverse strand, counting down.
TGTTATATTATTATATTTTAATTATTCTAGACAGTTCCATATAAAAACATATAAGTGAAAGCTATTTTTTTTATATTCTAATAAAGATCACAGATAATTCCCTATCGATAAATCCATTTTTAAATATATTAAGCCTGAAAGTAGCATGAAGTAGCGGATGCTCTTATTGGCCAAAGTACCCGTATTAACTTCTCTAGCAGAAGTTCGTCCCGTATCAAAAACTTACACAATCAACTTCATGTGTATCTTTTGCTAACATGGTTGCAAATAATTTGATACATGTAGGATGACAATGAATCATTTATTGTTGAGGATTTTTTTTTTGGTGTTCAGTTTATTACCTTGAAATGTATATGTTTAAATGTCATTGACACACTCATATTTTGCATGGACTTAATTTGGACGAAGCTTTTTAATTTCGGAAAAACAGTGAGACATTATGTTTTTACTGATAGCACAGTCCAATGAACAGTCACCAGCTGACAGGATAAACACGGGTAAATCTGTAAGGTAGTCGGGTTGTAGCCTCTGCGCCTTTTCGATTTTATGTGTAGACTAGCTGGTGCCTGCGACTTGGTCCACGTTGAAAAATAAAAAATATAACGCCTGACATTATACTTTTTCCAAGGGTTGGATCTTTATCTTTAAATAGCTTAACAAGCGGAGGCTTTATTTTAACAAGATAAAAGCATATTTCGCAAAAAATATAGGAACAATATTGTGTAGTTCATCTTGTAATGTTCCTTTACTAGAATAGAAGTTGAAGTTGCGATGCAAAAAGTCGTAGCAAATGTACACTGCTACGATATTAACCTCGTAGCGCAGCTACAATATTATATTTCCATCGTGCTACGAAATGTAAAAGAAGCTACATAATATTCGTATCCTAGCTTACTGGTGTTTTATTTGGAGAATTGATTAAGGCGTAACTAATATCCGTTAAAACAATTGTTATATATTATTAAATATTTTAAAATATATGTACTGTATATTTTTTGTATGTAAAACTGTATATATATGTAAAATAAAAGACAAGCCCAAAAGGATGTTCGCTCGGCCATTGTGTCGCCAGATGCACTGACGAATCCTGGCTAAAATGGGCAAATGCGTTGTCAGGGATAGAGAAAAGGACATACCATCCAACGGGCTCGTCAAAATAATAGAAATAGTCCTCTGTAATAGAGCAATATGTATGCAAATAATTTAACTTACACATATAATAATATTTGGTAGAACAGTCATGTATGTGCTCTTCTTAATTACGGTTCGAGGGTTATAATAAAATTTGACGTATTGGAAATATACCTTCGTCATATATCGTGGATATCAACTGATATAGATTGATTGAGGTACGATATATCGTTTCGTTTCGTCGCACACAATCATTGCTATTGGAAGAAAATAACTCGGACGCAAGAATAAAGTTTCATTCTTTTTTAAAAAATGTCGTTTCATTTGTTATAACAAATAATAGGGTTCATATATGAATATGAGTGGGACGACCCGCTCCCGGTTTCGTCCGTGATACATTTTTTTATATACACAAACCTTCCTCCATTAGTGAAAACCGTATCACAATCCTTTGGTTGGTTTAATACAAATTACGGACAACATTTATTTCCTGACCGATCAGCAATTACCTACATTACAACACAGTAGTCAACGTCTTGTTTTGACTTTTTCAACACTACTAGTAAATCTAAAATATTTTGACGCATTCTAAGTGTTAAATAACTATTTTTCTAAATAATACCAATAAATTTTTTAAATTAATTATTATGTTAATGCTAAAAGAGCAAAACTTTGTAAGAATTTTATATCTATCATTTTAATATCTAGGTATCTTATTTATATATTTTATGTTCTATCAATTAATATTAATGTGCTTTTGAAAAGTTAAACAAAGCTTCAAATATGGAAAATGTGGAATCAAGCTTAAAATATTACTTATATACCTACTTAATCTGTTCATTTTTTATGTACGTAATTGTGAATTTGCACATAGCTATACCTACTGCAGCATAATTAACTAAAAAAAATATGTTATTTTCAGTGTATCAAAACAAAAGTGGATCTAGGTAAGTCTTAGAGAAATGTAGATTTTCACAAATTAGGGTAGGTATGCTATGAGCAAGCACAATTTCAAGTTAAATTCATGTTTTATACTTACTATGTTTCAACATAGTACTTAGGTTGATGTTATAAAATAGTTGCCATTGTCATACCGATTTGAAGCACGCTTTTCGCTTTGCATAGTGAGCATGTTAAGCACAGAATGAATAGTTAAAACACAATAACTACTAAGTACGTACGTACCTACTGCGAACTCTTTCAATCGGTCGAAGAAAGAATCCCAGATTTACAGGCAAGGTTTCAAACTTGGTCTAAATAACACAAAGCCTTTGTATAATAAATACTATTTTTGAGGTCATAAAAGCGTCTTTTATATAGTAACATCTATTATAATATTTAAAAAATAACATAAAATATATACAATTATAAAGTTTGGGAAGTCGCGACAGTTTTAAAGTCCCGGGACTTCGAGACATTAATGAATGACATTATAATCGAGTTTATTTATTGCTAGATATACCTACTTATCAGTATATAGGGGATTTTAGTAAATTTCAAAATTTGTTTAATATAAAATGAAATTCTAACATTTATAACGTTATTTATATAATTTAAACAAATCGTATGTTTAATTCTTATAAACCCACGTTCAATTTCTGGTAATAAATACTTATAAGTCAAAATATAAAACAGATTAGTAATTTAGAAACATTAATAATTTTCATACAGTCTGTATTCATCAGGCATATAAATAATTGTAGTATTATTTTTATAACGCAATAACTCACTCCCCAGTTATGAGATAAGCCTACATTATAATGCATTCAATATAGGGTTAGGGTACACCTAACATACTTGTGGATAGTTAGATGCGGGCCGTGTTCATTGTTCCAAGCAAATGGTTTTTCATTCGCGGCGGGATGCTCCACTGTAGTGGGGACTTCGGCGTAAAGACGTCGTGTCAATTTCATTTCAATCCAACGCTATTTTCTTTCAAGTAATTCATGAAAACATTTAAAATGAGAAATTAATTTTTACTAAAATATTAGAAAGTAATACAGTGATATTTGTTCATATATTTGTGGTGAATTGACTTTTATTGTGAAAAATTAAGTGTACATTTAAAAATTTATTTAGTGAACAATGTAAGTACAGTCGGGGTACGAAAACCTTCGTCAATTTTCAAATTCATTCCTTTATCAAGTCATAGACTCTTAATACCTTTTGTAACTAAAGCACTAAGCAGACAACTGAAAGACAAATTTTGATATGACTGATAATTTTCCCTGGTGCAAGTAAATCTCGACTTTAAGGTGACAAACCTTTTCTTACCCTGACTTTACATATTAAAAAAAAGTTTTATTTATGAAACCATGAGGGATACATATGGTTTAAGATCCGAAGAGAAATCGTCCATTTCAGAGCCTTGCAATATTTATGAACAGAATATCGCATGCAATACTATCAAATATATACTATCGAAGGTATAATTTTATAATTTGAAAATCGGAGCAAGCAACGATGTGCGACATAAAGTCATTATCACAGGATCAAAAATGTGCTGGGTAATGGAGAAGGACGCAGCATAGCAGCTAGTTTTTTTTAAGTTAAGGATATGCATGAGCATATTTTAATGGCACAATTGCGATTTATTTTCTCATAGATAACAATCAATAAAATATACTTTTTGTCTGGTAAAAAGATGGGTGAAGGACAACCAATCTGCGGATCCTGTACAAATAGTTTAATTATTAAACATTAAACAGGTTGTCTCGTGGGTATTAATTTTTCTGTAGGCAAAAGTTTCACAATACAGTCTGTACAATAATCTGTTCCCGCATTATCGGTCCATCTTGCACCAAGAAAGCCGGTCTTTTTACATCCTACACACATAGTTCTGGTTTGGTATACAGGCAATGTCTCATCTATTAATCTTTGCTCCTTAGCCATTCTTAATATATCAAGAATATATGCATTATTATCTTTATTTTCTGTATAAGTTGGACTTTCATTTAAGTCATTCTCAACTTGATCTTCCATTTGAACCGGAACATGTAACTGAGGAAAGAATGTAGTCTTTTTATTATAAACCAATGGCATTTTGTTTCTGGTTTTCCACAATTTCTTCGGTGCTCTACCGGGTATTGGTAAGCCAGCTTTAGATAATTTTGCAAAATATTTTTGTACCCTACTTGTTACTTGAAGTGGTGTTCTTGTTCCGAGAGCTTTTGCTATCTTTTTATACCTTCTGGCTTCCACCGCTTCTTCAGGATATATTTCGAGTAATTCTTCCAAACGTTTCTGTTCCTCGTACGACCATAATTGATTGAACGTTTCCGGTTTGCTATCTGTAAACTTACGACCTCTCACCTTTGGTAAATCCTCTTCATCTTTAACCTTCGAATCTCTGAGATCATCATTTTCATCTATTGACATATCAATTCCATATTTACTCAAGCAAATTTCTGGTAATTCCGGGACTGTTTGTCTCGGGGGAAAATGATATGTATGCAGATTCCTCACAAATTCCAGAGGATCAGCCAATGCCTTATTTTTGACTTCTGCTACTTCTTCTATATCCTTCAAGGCTTGAACTTTTTGAGCCTCTAATTGAACAATATATTTTAACAAATTACAGTAGTCTTTGTTACCGCGCAATGCGAGGTGGTCTGTTTCAAAAATAAACTCACTGTCTGACTCTTGGTTTTCAGATTCTGTAACTGTATATGACTCTGAGGATTCCAAGTTTTCCATTGTTTCAATACTGTAATATAAAAATATTTATATGTAACAATTGTTAGAAACATACTGAATATGATTAAAATACCAAGTAGCCCAAAGCGACTAAGTATAAAAATTAAAAATAAATTAAATAGTGTGCAGCACAAGAAATGTAAGCCGGAATACAGAAGTGCATCACTTGAAGGTTGGTCTGGCCGGTGAGTGTCATTCATATTACTTAATTACCTTTTTATTGTATTCTCTGCATTAGAATTTAAATCATATTCTTACTGTATAATTAAAATGTTTTTTTTTACAAAAACATAAATAGAAACAAATTTTGAAGTATAATACAAAACAAATCAATTTGCAAATAACGGAATAGAATTGGATTTACGTACCTACCCCTGGCTGTATAATTCTCTAACTCGATTTGTTTGGTTGCAAAATACCAAGACAAAGTTAAAATGACTATGTCTGATTTTTGTATTTTGGTAAGAATCTTGATAGTGTACACAACAATTTGCACATGTAAATTGTATTATTTTATTGTAATATTTAATATGTATTGTATTGCTCAATGCTCTTCTCTTAATCTAGACTCTAGCCCTAAAGTTTTGTGTGCCTATTGTCAAAATCATTTGTGTCCAAGTGTCAAATTGACAAAGAGCTTTCTAACCACAGAGCAAATTACAATAGCACATTTTTATGTTTAAAAAGCACAATAATAAATAAATGTCCTACATATTACACAACAAATTACATATAACAAAATTATATAAAGTACGGTTATATAATTCACTGTAAAAAATTCAATGAAAATTTGTAAATGTTACAGTGACTGCGCCATCTATGCGAAACTTATAGAACTTCAAGTAGCTTTGTGAACGTGAGTTAGTTTCACTTGTGACGCATAGATGTCGCATAGCTATATTCTTAAGATAAACTTCTGAAATCTCTCATAGATAGAGTAAATTTGAGAATCTGTCAAGGGAATAACCAATAATATTCTTAAAACGTTTTACTTCACAGGTTTCGATTCTAATTTTTATTCATAGTTATAAGCAATGATAACTTGACAATTTTTATTTAGACTACGGGTTCTATTGAGGTTAACCAGGTTAATTCTCAAATAATAATAATAGGTAGGTAATGTTTTACATTGATGCCGCTTCCTTATTTATCTTATAGAGAGTTGTATCTTTGTTGTATCTAGAGTTGTTATCTTGAGTGACTGTAGAATTAACACTCAAATAATTATGTTAATTGGATCAAAAACGATTGTGAGCTGGCAGCCACGCTTATGAATACACGGCATACACGGTACACTCATCAATTAACAGGTTCACTGTTGTTATCAGTAGGTACCTAATCAATTTAGCGTGTATAAATGAGGTTTCTCACTGTCTGTAAGTGAGATCTGTGACGTGAGTTCATATTATTCGTAGAATTTAGTAATAGACTACGTTTCGCAGTCATTTTGGCAACTCGTCTGGCGGCAGTAACCACCACCTTACAAAAGACCACCGTGAAATAAAATTATGTGCGCTGCTGTATTTCGGTGAGTGAGTAAAGGATGTCTTAGGGCACGTTACCTAATCCCTTCCTTATCCTTTATCCTTAACCTACTATAGTCTGCATCTCACTTGCAACACCTGTATTGCTTGTGTAATATAGGCGACATAGCCACCTCCCATCAAGTGGACTGTCAGCCTTTCTGTCGACCTTAACATAAAAAAGCCCACAAGCATCATTGTTGGACATAATTGACTTCTGATTGAATACTAGCAATAACCAGCATACTTGGTAGGTCTAAATTGATTTTCTAAATACCACATTAATTGTGATCATTTTTTTAGAAGTTAGAATGCATAAACTCTGTTGATAGATGAAAACTGCATGAAAAATGTTCAGTAGTTTTTTAGGTCATCGCGAACATACATAGGTACAGACATATAGACAGACACGACGGAGGACTTTGTTTTATAATATGTACTCGTAAGTACTGTTATACTGTTAAATATATTTTTTAATGTACCTAAACTTGTGGATATGTTTCCACCTACTCGTATTTCTTTCACAAAACTGTTTACGTATAGAGTAGCCTTACAATAAATAATCTACAGCTGTAACAACATGAAACTCTATTTGTTTTCACAACACGTACCCACAGAGAAGCAACATAAACATAATAAGTTGTACTCGCTCAAGCAGAAAACGAACATCAAAGCAACGCGTCTTTCGACTGACGTCTGTCAAACATTGAGACGTACCTTATTTATTGTGCAGACACAAGTTGGGTGCGGCTGCTCAGATAGTAGACAGTTTTTATTATTATTCGAATAGAATAACTGTCAAAATATAACTTAAAATTTCGCATACACGTTATCAGGGATACAAAAAATATATATACTTAGGCATACTTAGGGTAACTTTCATACAGAAAAAAATATCTACCTATTGTTTGCAGGAATCATATAAAAAAAACCTGAAAAAATATTGATGGTTACAAGGGGTGCGGACGAAGTCGTGTACCAAATGGTTTTTGAGAGATTAAACCACACTAAATCATCACTGCAATAATGGCCTAGTTAGATCCACTAGAGAAGTTTCTCCAGAATTTTTTCATTATGCTTATTAAAATTGTTATTCAATATTTTAAAAAAATCTCGTCAATAATCACAGTTTTTATCTCGTCTCTTATAACCTGTAATTTTTGTTTTCTTGTAAAATATGCGACTTAATCCTGGGTGCTATATTCATTTCATGAGCTAAAATCATTCTTTTGAACAGTATTTTTTTATATGAATATTAAGTAGACAACTTGTTATTTTGCTGTCAAATACAGAAGACTTTTAAATTATACTTATCAATACAATACGTAAACATTCGACTAATATCATACGGATAGAGAAATTTTAAGATTGCATTTAATTCCATACCTTTTGTGTTGTGCTATGACAGCAAATCGATGATTTTTACCACTCTACTGCTTTTTATATCACAAAAATGAGATAATAAAATGAGACACAAATGTTTGAAGACGTGAGTGGATGAAGGTAATTTTGAGTAAATCGAGGTTAAAGTTTTACTTTTAATTTTTGAGATGTCGCCATGGAACTGATTTTTGTACAAATTATGATGCAAAGTTGTGAAAACAACCTAAAATATTAATGGTATGATAGCAATTAAACACTTGTATTACTATTTTTTATTATTTAATTAAAAAAAAGTGAACATAGCTCCTTCTTCCCTTAACCAAAGTGAACTTTTCTGCACTCTTTTTTCCAAAATATGTTTTAAATCGACGATCTTAGTCCGTAATCATTTATATGGACATATTATCTTCATCAACGCAAAAAAATGAAAAAACCCAAAAATGCGACATATCACCTCCATCCACTCACGTCTTCGTTTATATATGAGAACTTATGAGAATCATAGTTTCCAAATTCAAATGTTATTATGTTTTACTAGCTTTAGCCCGCAACTTCGTCTGCGTCCCGGGAGAACCTTTTTCCGGAAGAAAAGTACGCTATGTCGACAATCAATATGCAAAATGTTATGATGATCGGTTGAGAAATTAAGGCGTGAAAGGATAACAGTTAGAATTTTATTGTAACAGTATATAAACAGCCAGAGTAAGTATATATCTAAAGATACTTAGCTATATCATAGAGTAAATACTCTATGCCTATATTAAAAGATTATGTATATATAAGTAACCTTACTAAGCCATCAAGTACCCATCAAATGCCTCCCCTTAGAAATCCACCTTAATGGTCTACGATTAGTTTTTCGACCTATTAATCGGCCCCTAATCAAGAGTCGGTCAGACAGGCGATTATCGACATATAAGTAGGTAATATATATACTCTCAAGGAAGTGACGCGCCCTACTCCGCTCTTGTGCGTTGTTGATTCCCATTAATATAGCCTTAGATAAATACAACACAGTTTATATCAAACACAGGTCTGTGTCCTATATTTTTTATGTCAAGGTCGACACAGACAGGTTGACAGTCCACTCGATATGTAAGAACGCAATAAGAATTGCAAATGCTGTGACTACAGTGTTAAGATAGAAAGATAAGAAGGGGAAAGGGAATACGTCTTGTTAATTCAAGGTGTTCTTCTTTTAGAGAGATTATACTGCTGTCAGATGTGCATTTTATAACAGCTTTATTAGTCTAGTTCACAAGTCGAAATTCGTGTTAATTAAATAGTGATAAAGCTCCTAAAAATATGAGCGATAGCTCATTGGATTCGGAATTACATCTAGAAAAAAGTATTCGAAGGATTTTCCAGCATGAAAAAATTGCCAAATTTATTAATAATTTAAGTTGAAAAACAAGCATTTCGTTTTTTGTTAATAACTCTGAAACTATTTATATTTAAGAAATGGAAGAAATTCAAGTCTATATAGAATACACCATAATTAATTCAAATTTTTAAATTAATATTTAATACTCTAAAAAAATTTTTTTAGGTGGCGTATTCACTTTAGCGGCGCGGCGGCGCACGCATGTCGAAATGACGAAATTAAAAATTATAAATAGTTATAAGGAGTTGGGAGTTTTTATTAGAAATTTCCTGCAATTTAAGAATTTTTTTTTTTTTTTCATTTCTTAAATATTAATAGTTTCAGAGTTATTATCAAAAAACGAAATGCCTTTTTTTTAAATTTATTTGTTAATAACTTTTACAATTTTTTCGTGCTGGAAAATCCTTCAAATACTTTTTTCTAGACGTAATTCCGAATCCAATGAGCTATCGTTCATATTTTTAGGAGCTTTATCACTATTTAACACGAATTTCAATTTGTGAACTAAACTAAATTCTATGTACCCTACATGTGCGCTACATTCGCTATAGCCTTGTCACTCACAAAGGTTTTCTCACGATATATCCCTTCACAGTTAGATAATTTTTTTTGAAGTATAAGTACCATCAGCCTACAATGGTTGGTGAATACCATCGCCTTTAACACAAACGCCATAGATGTTGCAAGTGAGCTGCCGACGTTAGTAAAATATAGGATAAGATAAGGGATTAGGTATGGAAATAGGTTCTGACTTTCCTCACCGAAAACAGTTGTTATTTTACGGTAGTCTCCATCACATCTGTTATTTCACGACGTTGGTTACTGCCGCCAGACGGGCTGCCCAATTTATGACTGCGGAGCGTAATGTGCACTTTTTCTACTTCATTGTAGATTCATTTATTGGCTACGTCTGAATTTTATCCCATATGTGGTGAACGTTCGTTAAATTGTTATTATGGCCTATCACTACTCATAACTTTGAATAAATACTAGTACAATACAATGGTGCGTGCATAGAATACGTATGCACTATGATATATTTGTTGGAGCATGTTTTGGCAACGTCCTACCTATAACGCGTTCATTGACTTGACCCGAACTGGCCTGGCTTTGTCAACACTGCAATGGTTGAATTTTATTTCCTTTTCATGCGTTCACCTACTTCCCAATTAATTTTGATTGCTTGAACCTAATTTCGGTAAAGCTCAGTTGAGCGAGCCTTCGGCACTTAAGCAAAATATTAAGTTTCATTTCATTGCCTATTGCACTCAAATTATGTTTAACAGTGGAGCACATAGTTGCTATATTTCGAAGTGAAGTTACGGTCACTTAATGGTGGGTGGCTATCGTAGTTTATAATACAAGCAACGCCAAAGACCCTGACATGATAAAAAAGAGAAGTCATGATATAGAAGAGTAACTCTCCTTACTCGTCCTAACTGTTATTTGGGTATTCTTATGTACCTACCTGGTAACTGCCGCTAGACCAGCTTATGACTGTTGACCGCAGTGTCCCTGCAATTACGCAATTCCTATTTACTAATAAAAATAATAGATATAATTCGGCAAATCGTCTAAGGTAAGTGTATAAAGGACTGTTGTGATTGTAACGGTCTTCTTAACATAAAGTACCTACGTAATCTGTCTGATTGATTAACCCCTAGCTTTATAAAGAAAAAAGTGTACAAGCTATCTTAAAACATAGTTTTAGTTTTACTAAAATCTTTAAACATTCATTCGCAGTGAAACTCTGAAGTCATTAATGGCTTCTAAGAAGTAAACTCAAACGTATAAAAACAGTGTGCAGAACCATTTTGAAAAAGCACGTTTTTCATTAAATGTAGCTCGCAGTTGCCATAAGTCTGCTCCAGGCTATGTACTCAATCTTGTTGACGATAAGATGGATAGTTTTATCGGTATATCTCTTGATGCAAAGGCACTTATTTGCTGATGAAACTCATAATTGAAAATATATTTTTTCTATTAGATTTATTATATAACTCTTTATTTAATATACTGAAACTTATGTAAGATTAGTGTTCGAAATTGGCCTCAGTAAGTCAGTATGTAGCGTTTTTTTACTTCACCATAATAATATTCAAGCAGAATGCCCGCCACCACTCTTCGTTAACATTTTGATAGTAAAAAATCTTTGGAAATGTTCGCGTAAATAATCTGCACGGCAGGGTTGTCGCAGGGTGAATTAAGGCTGTGTTTCCGACTAAGCCGTGTGCCCTCAGTCGCGAAGTGGCAGTCGGACGGCGTACATCTCTGTCTGCTTTTCATGACGCGTTCCGCGTCGCGGGAAAACTTACATAAACAACATAAACAAGTTAACACCGTGGTGTCATTTGAAAATCGAATGTAGGGTTACCCGTGCACGAAAAACAGCTTGACACTATTTTTTTTTGACAATTCAGTGCCAGTTACGTGTTCGCGTGATGTAACGAGTTTGCCCTATTTGTTAATGCGATTGTTTCTCGCCGTTAAGCTAGACATATCGTCGGCGTTTTGCATAAGATAACAAGCACGTGAACAACTTTGTTTTCTTCCTGAACTTACTTGAAATGTGATATTAGCAAACTCATTACTGACAATTTTAAATGCTTAAAAGAGAATCAACAATAAAAAAGTTTTACAACGAAATTGTTTTAGCAACAAATAAAATATAACTGTTATTTCATTGATATGAATATTTTATCATAATTTGACTGCAAACATGTATGTGATTGTTAGTATTAAATTTTAATGAAAACTAGTCAGAAATCATCGAAAAACAAAACACATTGTTTGGTGAGAACAACAGAAAAAAGTATATTATTAGTGGGGCGAGCTTGGATTAAGCCGCAAGTCAGCTGAAATATCTGTAGGGCTGGTCGGTTTGTAAGACGCGGTTAAGAGGCCAAGGCCATCTCAGTAGATGCACCGCAGTTCTTTCGATCTTAGAGCCTGTTTATAATGCTGCAGCTGAGATGTGCTAATTACAAGTGAACATTCACACAATAAACAAAATACGAATCTATTATTTGGTATCGTTTGGAAATTGACTAAAGAGTTCGTTTCGAATGGTGTGCGATGGTGGAGTCATGTTGTGCTTGGAATCGTTGATGACAAGGTGGAGGGAACGCGGGGATCGTCACAACAATAGAGATGGGGAGAGACGGGCGCGATCACGAAGCCTCTGCTCGTCAGCAGCAGATGGGAGTCTACTGCAATTGCTGCACAGGAGAGCCAGCAGTGCAATGTAAGACATCTTTTTTAATAAGCATCGGAATAATATATCTTAGTTTGCTGTTAATAAGCTGTAAGGAACACAAGCTGTAAGAGATGTTCATTTTATCAGTGCCGCAGTTAATGGTAATCACATAGTAGTCAATCTGCCTGCCATCCTTTATTATAATGAGGAAACAAGGCAAGCACAACTAACAATTACAAGGTTGAAGTTTTAGGATAAACGCGCAGCGGTAACCATTACACACAGAGCATGGCCAAAATTGCAGAGTTCGTTCCAATAGTTATCCTAGCCTGGAACAAGCCCGACCCTAGTGTTAAAGGGATAATAATTTAAATTCTCAGCCCTTTGACCTCAAATTCAATCAACGGGCTTGTCTATTGTGATCCTACCTAATTTCAACAAAGGTTTTCTTCTATCCTATATTAGTTACTTTTTTAGGGAGTCTAATTTCACTTTTAAAAGAGGAACGCAATAAAGAATTTTCATCATCTCTTCGTCGTTATTTATTCAAAATATGTAGCGGTTTTTTTATAATCCTTTGTCGAGCCTATCTCATCTTGTCTAAGTAATTACCAAGTATTTCATACATTAGAATCACCCATATTTTAAATGTATGAGTGCTGTGGTAGGTATACTCAGCTTACTTTAGTTTTATTTCAGGAATTAATAAGAGAAAAAATACAGTTTCAACTGAACATCATGACTTCTTTTACGAGTATCAATTTCAGTCGACTGTTTGGGTGTCCAGTCTATAATATCATAATAACCCCATTTAATTAACATGTACAACTACAAGATTGTACACAGAATTGACATAAAATATAGGTAACACCGAGAGAAAGAGATTGACTCTGTTTTACATCTGAACATAGGGATAACCTTATTTGAAACTAATTGTGCTAAAACTTAAAATATATTACCGCTCGTGCTTTCACGGGTGTTTTATAATCACGAAAGCCACGCACATAGAAACCCTTAGTTTAATAAATCGCCCGCCATCAGCTTCGGGTATCGCACGGCCGACGAGCTGTAACTCGGGATAAATAGAAAAATTGAAGCACATTTTTTCAGAGCGTCAATCTTTAAAATTATTGGAGTAATACACAAACTTCATTTTTAAGAAACATTTTACACTAACTTAACCTCAGTGAAGAATTTTAAATTAAATTTTAAATTTTAATAATTTCCTAGATTTATTTAATCTATTTTATGATAAATTTGTATTAATAAGACTTTTTCTAATTAACTTATATTAATATTAACTTTTTAATAAATTACATAAACTTCTTTATGTTTCAAGATCCAATGTGGATCAGTCCTGCCGTGAGAGGCTAAATTTTGGCACCATACGGCAACGTCAGAACATTGCAAACATATAATATTATTTTGATGGTCAGGTCAGGACGCACTGATTATATATCTTGGTTTTTCAAACATTGAGACAGTAGTGACGCCCTTTGTAAACATTTTCCATTATAGAAGAAATATATTAGAGACCGTTGGTATAGTCCCAACTTTCTCTTGAATCAATCCAGGCAAATGTTGTTTACTTTAATATTAAGCTAGTCATTTGGTATTCGAAGTGACAAAACTATAGCTGTCTCTTTTTGTGTGCTACAAATCCTCATTTGAAAGTATGGAACGAATTTCTGCTCATCTATTGATAACTGCAGCGGGCTTAATTACCAATACCAATTAATTGAAACTATTAATTTTCTATCATCGTAGTTCCCAAACAGAATGCCAAATTGGATCCGTTCTTTCTTTGTTGTTTAAAAGCAGACATGATTGAGATGGTTCTTAGCTATAATTTATGAAGATCATCAGCTCATGTCCTAGTTGACGAATGGATCTCACTAACTTCCACGGGTTCGATTGATTTGAAATTTGGTGTAGGTGCAACAACAACTAGTCTGCGGGATACTAACTTACAGCTGATATAACGTGCTTGGGCTTAATAGAAACGCTAGGATTAGTTTATAATTTTTGATTATAGCTTGTTAGTATTTTTGGTGTACGCTACAGTAGTCACTATCCATAATTGCCAAACATTATCAAAAATATTAGTATAAAGATACTAAGATTTTTTTTCGGACCTTATAACACTATAAATAAGATATTTGGATAAATTTGGATAAATAAGGGTGTTTTCGTAATGACTTGTAACATGGTGGCCTATTTTATACATTCGAGAAAATTGGGTCATTCGGATGCGAGCATCGCCAATAGGACTGCCAGTAGTAAAGCACTTCTTTTGAAGATGTTAAAGGTTCTTAATGAGTGCTCTACTTCATAAAAATAATAACAAATAAAAGTTTAAACAACCAGTAGTTATGCAATCACAAAACCAGTAGTTATGAAACGGACAGATCCAGTAGTTATTGCAAAATATTGTTATTTTCTACTTGCATCAAAATCCATTGCGTGGTTATAGACAGACAGCGACTTCAAATTATACTAAACTAAGTCTTAATACTTAATTGTTAAGTCGTTAATTGTCATGTTAAAAACGTGTGTTAAGTTTTTATTATTCTTTATCTTATAATGGCATACAGCGACATAAATATGAATCCCACACAATATCTCTTAGATATCTAGATATCTAAGAGATAGATATCTAGAGAGATTTTAGAATAAAAAATATTATTCAAGAAATTATCTAAATAAATATGGACAATTGCCCTACATGATCTTCAGTAATTCAGACTAATGAGTATTGGTATGATATTAATGAGTACACCACTTAATCTGTTACAGTATTCTGTGTTAGTCTTTCGTCTTGTTTTCATACTGGATCATTGCGATGTACTTATTACAACTTTCCTGATTTTCCACGGGTACAAACGGGCCGTGTGGCTGTCCTTCACATAATAATGTTATATTTTTTGTCACACTTAAACCTTTTAACTAACTCTCCATATACATACATAATGAAACAAACGAAACAATGTCCTTCTTGGTAATACTACAACTTAATAAAATCACGTTAGGATATGCTTTTAAGTTTGCGAATGTTCTCTATAAAACGAGTTCGTGAAACATCTCAAAGTTTGAGAAGTTTCTCAATATAAACGTTTGAATGTTGAATGCCGACAAGCGACAAAGTTTTGCATACTTTCCTTTATTTTCCGAATAGTTTTCTGTCTGTCCTCTCTCTAATTGGAACTTGGGAGTAATTTGTTTCAGTCTGTCTTCCACCGAACCTTTGCCAATAAATTGGAAACAAAAATGTCTGTCCTTCTTATTTTTTTTTCTTCGTGGACAACATTTTAATGTTTTGATTATACTCGTACAATACTGAGTTATTAAATTTTTCATAACAAGTGGAAGCAAAAGTTATCCAATATTACATTATTTGATTAAAAAAAAAAACAATTTCATGAGAATTTTCAAAACGAATTCTTTTAACTAACTCAATTGTTATATTCAAACAATTTTATGTAATGTTTGTAAATTTTAAGGTCCGTCCAAATTAAATAACATGTGGTTTTTTTCTTGTTATCCAAATTTGTTGTATAAAACGTCCACATTATCTAACACTTAAGTAATGGCAAATACTTTAATTAAGTAGTGGCAGGGCATACTGCGTTTCGCAGTCATTTAAATAGCCCGTCTGGCGGCAGTAACTACTCGTACTAGGGCTACGAGTACATGTCCCTTGAGACCGCCGTAAACAAAACAGCGCGTTTGCTGTTGTTTCGGTGATTGACTAAGGGATGCCATTCTCATTCCATTCTCTTCCTTGATCCTTTTTTTTTTTGGAGGGGAAATGACGTTTACGCACTATCCCTTGTCGACGGGGACAGTCGACGAGGGGCAGTGTGGGACTGGAATGCTGTGAGCCGCCACGCGTTTTTGTTGGGTATATCAGGACGTCAGATTTCCCTTTCTGACGCCCTGACGTAATTTACGCAACGTGCGCCGCGGCCTATGATTGGATCGGCCTGGGGGTCAACCTCGCGAGACCGCTCCTTGGCCTTTTTGCCCCTCATGGCCGCTTCACAATACGTCTTGACGGCATTCCAGTCGTCAAGGCTACCAATCATAGCCGTGACGACAGCGGGTAAGAACAGGAACTGTCCCACGAATGCCGTCAGAGCAGCCCTCTTTGTGTCCCATTCTGGGCATTCCGCCAAGGTGTGTTGGGCCGAGTCATTCGACGCCCCACATTCGTGGCAGACGATGGTTTGCTCCCTCCTCGCGATGTTGCACAGGTACCGTTCGAAGCAACCATGCCCCCATGCCCTGTAAGCACCTGCACAAGCCGGAAGGAGAGCGAGCCGGCCCGCCTGCTCGTCCACTCTTTGAGAACAGGCGCGATTGCAGCTATCGTGCGATGACCCGCACTTGGGTCCAGCAGCATATCGCGCCATTTGTCCAAGGCCTTGTCGTAGGCCTTTTTCCGCCAACGAGAAATTGTTTCTAGAAGTGGAGCCGCATGTCGGACCCTTGCATTCACAGTTTTGCGTAAAACTACTGCAAAGACCTTGGCTTCCAGTTCCCAAAAGTATTCCGGCTATTGCGCACGCCGTCTCCCACGAGACAGTGTGATACGCCCTGATGACTCTGTCCGCCATGACCCGCTGCAGTCGCCTCCTTCCTTGATCCTACTGTAGTCGGCAGCGCACTTGCAGCACCACGGCGTTGCTTGTGTTATAGACGACGGTAGCCACCTACTATCAAGTGGACCGGTCAGCTTTGGTGTGAAACTTTTTTGCAAAAGAATAAGAGAATCTTTAAATAAAATAATAAAGGATTCCATTATTGTGTTGTTGGGTTCAATTATTAAGTTGTGAAAACTTAACAGACAAACGTAATTATATTTACATACATTCGTAATATTAGTATCAATTTATATTAGAACTAGCTCAGTTAACCCAAAGAGATCATGCATAGAGAGTTTTGCTGCAAATTGAAGTGGCTAGTTTGTAGTAGTTTGTACCCACTCGAGCTCCGAGTCTAGATTTAGTGTGTATACTCGTACAGTATGTTATACCTACGGTATACAGAATGCTATAATGGTTGTTCTTGTAAGTAAAAGTGTTTACATTTTATGAAAATTCAGATAGAATTGTTAATTTATTTTCTACATCTATACTAATATTATAAAGAGTTACTTAATATTTGTATGTTTGGTTGGTTGTTTGCATGTAGAAGGTTATATTTTTGAAACTTTTCATCCAATTTTAAAAATTCTTTCACCAATAGTTGGAATACAATTCCAGAATGGACATAAACTAAATGTTACACGCGGGTGAAGCCGCGGGCTCCAGCTATCTAAAAATCCATCTCTTGGCAAATGTATAATGTCAGCCCTTAATGTAATATGATTAGGGCCTGCCTTATATTTACATATTATTTTGTCATGCTTGATATCTTTTATTTTTTAAAGCGGACGAAGTCGCTGGCATCAGCTAGTATATATTGTATCACCAGCTAGTATATTGTAGTATTTATGATTGTTATTAGAATCTCGAGAGTACTGAGAAATCATGCGTGTCTGTAATCCTAACCCTGCCAATCCGCAATGCCATATAAGAAGGCTAGCTAGGCATAGTAAAGGAAAGTAATATAAATGTGATATAGGTACACATATCTCATGACACAGGCCTATCATGACCTCGACCTATGTAATCTCATGACCTAGTGTGGGAACCATTGGTAACCAATTTTTAAAACAAATTATTTTAATTAATAGTTATTTACCTACTTTCTTTCTTTCTTTGTTAATAAACATTGTGTTAGACACAGTGTTTGAAATATATGAACATGTATACGAGAGCTGTACTCAACCATAGGCAGGTGGAAAGCAATAAACCTAGTTACGTGCTATCAAACGTTCACCTTCAACCAATTTTATGAGTTTACATTTCTCTTTCGCATATTAATTAATGTTACAATGCTTCTATCACATGAACTGAGTAAAAAAATATAATACATTGCTAACACCGTTGCGATAAGCTAGTTTTAGTGGCTTTTTAGTATTTATGTTAAAAAATTATTAATATTTCTAAAGCTAGCAAACTGGTCCGACTACAAATTCCCAACCAACTATTTCTATCTAAATACATAGACTATAAGAAGATCTATCTAAGTCACAGAATAGGTACAAGCTAGGTGTAAGCTATGCCCACATATGCGATGTATTTTTATAGTAATTAGTAGCGACCCGCTCCCCCGGCTTCGCACGGATGAAATTATTAGGGCAAATTTTTCAAATTTAAAAATATGAAACTATTGTATGATTAATATACATTCCTAAACAATTTTAAATGGTTTCCATACACTAGACAAATAGATAATATAAGTAGCTATAAATTCATACAACATCTTTTGTCTAAGTTATATTTTGCCTTCTACACTCGCCTCTGCCATGAAACCCTTATAATTGAATCCAAGTGACGTAGCATTGCTGCTCAAGAAATACGTGACACGACAACGTTTTATCGAAATCTTGCCCCACAAAAAAATCTTTTTATCAATCAAATCGTGACAACATATGATATAGACGTAAGTCTTGTCATAGCAACGCCAATGTACGGTTGTTATTATTCACCTTATTATATGGTCCATTCCCAGTAGTCCGGTTAACAGTCCGGTTTACCGAGACTTTTTTTCCCAGTAGTCCGATCGTACAAATCAACCGGAATAGTGAGACCATTTTTCTTTCATTCTGGTTGTAAATCCAATTAAGCAGCCAGCATTCTTGATACTCTGCCTAGGGGACCGAAGCTTAATATTATATACAATTTGTAAATATATATAACTTAGATTAATTTTTAATTTATTAATTAAAATTACCGTTACATGTCAGAGTCCAATAAACATAAGAGAACATCGAGCATTAGGTATAAATTTATATACTAGCTAACCCGGCGAATAATAAAAACCGGTTCAGAATAAATACAAAATGTACGAGATAATAAATTTTATTTACAATTTTAATATTTATTCTATTATTCGGGGCGGAGACAAATTCAATAAATCAAAGATCATAAAAGTCAGTCCATCTTTTCTCGAATTATAAATGGACTAATAGGACTCTTTTATATAGACTTCTAAAAGTAATATAAACTAAGTAAAGTAAAGTGATTTTAAGAACTAGTTTTAGGAACAAGTTAGGAACAATTTAGGAACAAGTTCAAATTAAGGAAGCGTCTTGAGAAAGTGGCTACGAAATACCTGCTACGCTTTGAAGATTTTCCGTAGCACATTCTGTCTACGATGAGGTCATAATATATTAAGAAAAACCGAATGCGTTTAAAACTCGCTCCTCTGTGGTTTCTGTTTTCTACAGCTAACTGTTTTCAGGGTGGTCTTATCTATAATGGTGGTCACTGCCGGCACTGCCGCCAGACGGACTGCCCAAATCATTGCGAAACCAGAGTGATTTAGAAATGTTCCCTAAGAGCGTTACATTTAATTTTTATTACAACTTGAAACCTTTATCTTCTGTAATACACGTCAAGCATTTACAAGCTCACTACCATTTATATATCAAAGAAAGAGTTATTTATCAGTTAAGACTGTCGTTTGATATTTTTCATTTTGTATTTTTTAAGTTCATTTTTTCATATTTACTCATACTGCAGTTGTTTTCTTTAACAAATAAACAAAAGTAAAAGAGTACGTTGACCTACCGAGTTCGTTTCTTCTTTCTAATAAAATATGGAGCCCTGAAAAACAGACAATAACATTTTAATGAAAACGCGTCAAAGTTATAATGACATTCATTATATTTTTCGCTGTAACAAAAGTACCTAAATTTTGCTCTGAAAAGTAACGTAATTAAGGTTCACAATGGTATCTAAAAGAAGATGAACAAAGCCATAGAGACGTATCAATCATGATCATACTTGTCCGCGGTGACAAATATAACATGAACGAGCACAAGCTTTGTTTTTTGTGAATGTACTAACTGTTGTTTGCTGCTTAGTCATCTATTCAATAAGTATCGGCGTGATGTTTTAAATTTATATTATTACTAAATGGATTTAATATATGATTATATAAAATTAAATACAAATTAAAAAATGTTTCCTTAATTTTACTTTAATATTCTTAATTTTTTATACTGTTACACAGATCTGAAGTTAGGCTGTTGATAATGCGTGGGACAACGTAAGTAAGTGGTAGTCCATTCGCCGTACGTATTTATTAATTGCGCGGTGTGTACGCAACCGATTCTTTGACAGTGCATACAGTCTGTTCCATCCCATTTGAAGGACTTGTTAAAAAATTGTTCTCTAGTTAAAGATACAGATGGAGTCTGTGTTCTATTTGACAAACGGTTTGTTAATTAATTTTACAATGCTTTCTTTACTAAAAAATACCTTGTAAATTAAGGTAATTAGGAACTCTGACTAATAACCTTAAGATAGATAATTACGTTGGCTATAGCTATAGTGACACGCTCGTTCCGGGTTGATTGATGTTGGCAATTAAAACGACCGTTTCTGGAACATGACACCGAGGGCCAAAAAAAGGAACATCTAATACTGTGTATATGAAAAATTCCGAATATTAATTAAACAATACTTCTTTATTGTTTAGTTATTAATTAGTTAATAAAATTTTATAAATTTGGAAAAATTCAAAGTAGTCTATACAATTCAATACTCGTAGTAGATTCATCTTCTATTTACAGAGTATAACTTGAAGTCGCTTTCCTTGTCTGTCTGTATGGCCGCTAACTCCTATACCACGCAATGAATTTTGATTACAAAAAACCTAATTAAGTTTTTATGTAAATAGAAAAAAAAAACAATAACTTGAAACCAAGTTGCCGAAAAACTAAACCTTTAGAGATACATAAAAATAATGTACAGAGAATTGTAGTTTATCCAAAATTATAAACGGGATGGTTTGTTTATATTAAAAAATTGCATCCTGGACGAAGCCGGGAGCGGATCGCTTGTATTTAACAAAATACGATTATGATTACCATTCGAAATGCTTAATATTATAAACCAGACAAATCTCAATTAGTCTTTTTTACTATAATTAATTGTTATAGGAATGTGTATTGACCTCAACATAAAAAAGTGGCCCAAATTTGATACAATAATTTGTATATAAATAAGCTAGATTTTTAATTAATTAATTGTACACGGTTAGTTAACATTAATTAAAACAATTAATAAAAATCTATAGTATTTCAGAATTTTTCACTTTGAATAACTTCTATTCAAATACTTCAATTTCAAGAGTGTCTACTCAGACACTCTTAAGGCTTAGTGTTAAACAATTTATTTTAATATAGAAATACGACCCTATGGTATCTCAAACGCCCTCTTATCAAAGTGTATAAAGTTCACCGCTTGAAAATATTATTACAATATTATTATATTAAAGTCTTTACATAGTTTAATTTGAATTAAACTGCTAACGCCTCCTAAACCACACAACGGATTTCGATGCGGTTTTCATCATCAGTTAATTAATTTTTCATGGATGTTTTATGTGTATACGTTTTCATGTAAATAGAAAAAAAAATACAATATCTTGCAACCAAATCGCCGAAAAATAAATTTACAAGGCTTACGTAGGCTAAATCTTATAAATGTGTCATATCTGTATTAACTACTACTTCTAAACCAGTTAACGGATTTTAATCAGGTTTTCACTTATGAAAAGAGGTATAAACGAGCCGAGGAAGGTTTGTGTATAAGACAAAATGCATCCTGGGCGAAGCAGGGTTGTAGTTGCTAGTATAGTGTAAAAGCCTTCATTTGAATTAAAAAAAATATATAAATTATTATGTTTCGTAACCTGTCTTTTCGAGAAATGACATCAACAGCCTAACTTCAGATCTCTATAACAGTATAACAACTAAGAATGTTAAAGTTTTTTAAATTGTATTTAATTGTATATAGTTATATATTAAATTCTTTAACATTTTAATAATAATTTAAAGTGATAGTACAAGGTTAAACCTTATCATTATCATTAGACTTATGTATATTAGTGTTATCATTAGATTTGTGTATATTAATAGTTTTAAAATTGTTAAAATTATAAATAAATTAATTTGTATACATTTTTTAATTTATATATATATATAAATTAAAAAATATTTTCGTATACAATATATATATATTGTATACGAAAGTTATATATCTCTCAGAGCTCGTTTTACTGCAGAAATAAATCCTCTCACCAATTTCAGTTTTGAATTTAACATTTTTTAACATCTGTTATGCAATGTCACGTTCACACAGCTCTTCACGTGGTATTTTTAAATTAGACTTGCCTATAAAATATGCAAATGTATTTGAATGCGTCACTCTTATAGGAAGATGGATAGGGGCGATTTTTGTTGTTTTATTTGTCTACTTATTGTTCATTTTTCTTCCATGCGGCATTTTTTTATGTTAAGGTCGACAGACAGGCTGACGGTCTACTTAATGGTAGGTGTCTAACGTCACACATAACGCCATAGGTACTGCAAGTGCGCTGCCGACCATATAAGGATTAAGGATAAGGGATAATGAAGGGATGGCGTAATTTACACCTTGAGTTAAAGGTTGGGTATCTTCAAATTTAAAAGCTAATTTGATATTTTTTTTTGTAAACATAAATGTATTTTTAATGTATTTTTGTAAAGCACGTTTTATAATTACTTTGGAATCCCCTTCTTGGAAATTCTTTTCTAACTAACTTAACAAGGCAGCTTTCCTGGCAGCAAGCAGCCATACAGAAGACCATTCTGAAATTTTTTAAAAGATCATATTTTCCCCTTAATCTTATCATATATTCTTCTTGATGATTGTGTTAATAGACGACGGTGCTTAACTACCATTAAGTGGACCTGTCTGGCGTCCTCTACCATAAAAAAGTACTTATATTATCAAAATATTGAATAAGTTAAGAGATTAAGAAAAAAAATCTAGTAAATACTGCATAATTAATAATAATACTTCGCCGCAGTACGAATGCAAAGTTTGTATGCGGCGACACGAACACGTTTCCACATATTTTGATTCGGAAAAAACAGAATTCCAATGAAATATTTTTATAAAATTTATCACCGTATCTGCTATTTACTCACCGAATATTTGAGCGACGAAAAGCTTTGAAAACGCTCCGCTAATTCAATTTCCAACACAGCGAAAGAACACCACTAGCTTTTATTAAATTCTAGTCTTTGTGTTAACTTTGCTTTTTGTATTTAGTTATTCTTTAGTGAACCATAAATTGGATTCTTATAAGCAACTTTTCCCTTAGTCAAATTGAAATGGAGACAAAAAGAACAAAAAGATAAAAAGAAAATTTTGTCTATTTACAGACGAGTATAAGTAGGTACTTAATTGAAAATATTTTTATAGTGACAAAAATGTCACCAATGCCTATGTTACATATGTTGATTAGTTACACAAACACACACATGTTAAACCTTTTTTTTATTATCTTAAAAAATATAGTTATAACTTCTTATATACCGATTATGATGTCTCGTGAGCCACCAGTTCACGAAATAAAAGGGGAAAATTGTTATATATAAAAAATTCACCCTTATATATAAAAAAAAATCCTTATATATTTATAAGGATTGGGATATAGATACGGATATGGGTTTAATGACTTTATTTCCATATTAATTGCATTTTGTACGCTGAAATGGATATAATATAAAATAATTAATTTAGTTCTTTGACCTTTTATACCCAACACGCCCACATTTAAAGAAATTTAAGATGTTCGTCTAATATAAAAAATAAGGGAAGCCAATCAATAAATTTCTCTCACGTTTATTTTATCTTAAGGCTCATATTTTCTATCAAAATATAACGCCAAGATCTGCTTAGGTACTACGTGATTTCGTACTTATGATATCCGGATTCAATTTATTAAACATTTTCAGGTTAACCAATATCTGATATTAAGGGCAAGTCAGAGTTATGATGCTTTACCTTTATCCTAAGTTATTGCTTTAAGAGAAAGATATTCTAATTATTATTAATAAATATTGTGTACGTTACCCCTCATTTTACCCTTTTCCTTTACATGAAAACACTACTGTCAAGCCATCAAGTTGATTCATCTGCTAGTTTTCCAGTTTTGTGGACATTAACATGTGGTAGGTACATTTTTGTATATATAAAAATTATGAAAGGTTGTACTTTTCATGGACATTTAATGTTATACTTACTTACCTATATAATTTCTAAAAGAAAACTTATGGAAATCATCGGTTTTCACAACGGAGTTTCATACTCTGTCCAAATGATTACCAATAATTGGATCGCCAGTGTACAGTTGTACAGATTGTATTTAATTAGATAAATAACTTCAGTTGACACAAATAGCAACCGATATAAACAGTTACATAGTTATAACTCTTACAGGAAGTGAATAATGTAAAGTTCTAGATGATACGTCAAACTGTCTCGATGGAAGAATGTTTTTACTTTCTATGCATTCTTTTCAGTACAACCTCTTAAACAAATTGGATGGGATACTTGTCCAGGGAATTGAACTGCTTACGACGAAGTACAGTTATTCTCCTTTTACAATAACGATCTGCGTGAATGCCTTTAACAGTAATTGAGAATCGTCCATTGTAACTATGTGATTAAATCCATCACGCATCCTGATGGACAGTTTTACTTGAAAATTCTATAATTTCAGACTCATTTTGTATTAGTGTTTATAATTTTTGTTAATTACAAAAATCAAAATCTATAAACAAATTCTATGCAATTAAGTTTATTTTAATTACCTTATCCCTCTCTTATTCCTTATCCCTAATCCTTCAGTTGCAGCACCTATGGCGTTGTTGTTATAGGTTACGGTAACCACCTACCATCAAGTGAACCGTTAGCCTATCTGTCGAATTTAACATAAAAAAATTAACACACTGTTTATTACGGGGACTGTTTGAGTAAGAGATGCCATAGCCCATTTCCCTATTCCTATGTGTATGTGTGTGTCGTGTGTGGGTGCCATTTCCCTATTCCTTCCAATCCTACAATAGTTCGCAGTGCACTTGCAGCACCTATGGCGTATTGGCGACAATAACCACTTGTATGTATTATGTTATTTGCAACATATAAAACAATGTTTAGATATATTTGCACACATAAAGCTCGACATATCGCGTGATCAGTCCAGAAACTGATAGAGAATGGCGGGCAGGCCTACGCCAACGGAACGATATGTTCGCTCTGCCGCCGGCGGGGTGGGTCGCTTCATTTTATACTAGTTGACTAACAGATCAATCGATCAATCAACTAGCCGTCGACGCTGAGTAATGACGGTAAACTGTTTGTTTGTAATTGTACCTATACACATATGTGCCAGGTCAAGTAAGACAAAAACTTACGGAAAAATACCGACAATTTCTGGGGTGCTAACTGACAAAACAAACTTATTCAAAAATACCCTTTACAGCCTAGGATTTACAACAGAAAGATTAGCTGCTTAAGCACAATTATAATTTGCAAAGTATTGCGGAACCATTTCTAAGCAACAGGTCCGTGTCCTCATAACCCAGAGTTAGCAGCCACTTTAAGACCATGCGCTTAGCTCAATCTACAGTTGATCGCCTTTCGAAGCGTGTTTTGGACGTAGGCATCGGCACTTTAAAAATACTTCCATTTAAACACTCCTGGTACAAAGCGAAGCTCAGCATGCGCCTGTGGACGCTAGACGCTCAACGGATTTACAACTTTTGTTATGTTTCTTTGAGTGAGTTTGAGATTGGCCGGTCTCCTCTTTGTGTTTATGGACATCCCATCTCTGTGTTTATGGACGACTAGTCGCATACCAAAAGATCGCTAGTGAATAAGAATGCTATATATATATATATTGGCTATAGCTAGAATTTTTATTTCTCACATTTTTATTGAGTCGCAAAATTGTTACAAAAGCTTTGTCGGATCAAAAACTGTGGAGTGTATATATATTTTTTATTTATTTTACACGCGTGCAGTGAATAGAACGGCGCGTAATTCATTTATGTTTTGGTTATCTTTGTCCTAGCTTAGTGTGAATGAGGGCTTAGTAGCAAAACACGAACTGGGAAATGGGTCAGCAATATTCGACAGTGAACGGCGTCAAATTGCCGCCATGACAGCGTAGTGACCGCGCTAATATCGAAGCACCCGTATATTGTAAACACTGTTGCCTCTGTGTATGGGTGTCCAAACATCCCTTCAACACCTAACCAAATGATGGGGTGGTGGGTAGGTATCGGATACGAATTTAGTGTAAACAGTTCAATATTTCAACTAGAAAACTGCTTTTCAACATAAACTTTAGTATAGATTAGGTATTTAATGTATTTTGACTAAACAATAAACAACTTTCAACTTAATTACGTATCTGCGTATTTAAGTTACGATTTTGTTTTATGTATTAGTGGAAACCATTAATAGAAAGACTGTTGGAAGAGGGTAGCGACTTTATTTTATAATAATTATATGTACTAGACAAATCTAACTACAAATTGTTATGCATATAAACATTCAGAAGGAAATTTTACAAAAGATATTGAATACCTCATCATAATTTCGGTTGTTTAGAAAAGCAAAGCTGACAGATCAACAGATATAATTATTTTGTTTTATATTACTTATATATTTAATTTGTATGTTATATAAACCCATCATATTGGATATAAAAATAATAAAATATGTATAGTGGTAAAATAAAAACTATCCATCAAAATTATCAGTACTGTGTGGACAATAAACAACACAATTATGGGCAATCACGTCGCTCCTGTGAAACATTGATCGTTTTTAGTAAGAAAATCGACATTACAAAAGAAACAGGTAGGCACGCATTTTTTTATTTATAAAAAATATAATTTAGAAATCAGGATGCTAAAGCAAATTCAGCTAATGAAGCTAGAATTTCATGAAATTTCATGAATCGAATTTCATGAAATTTCGTCACAAATAAGTTTGTATTATCATAGAGTAAATAGTACTTAACCAGTAGTGTTATATAGCAACATGCTTAGAGTTTATTGAATAATTTATTGAAAAAATATATTCAATAAGGAAAAAAAGATTGAAATTTACATAAAACTTTTTTCATAAAACGAATTAAGGCAGTGAAAATAGGACATAGCCAGATCAGCGGAGTGTAAAATATAATTTTTAATATATATTAATGTAGATTTACATAATTTATACATTTTTAACTTTAAACAACTATAAGAGATTGCAGCTAGTTATATAATCGACTGATCTTTTAGACAGAGGAGTGAAAAGAATTATTTCAATAAATTAATTGCAAAAGAAATTATATAATTTTTCCACTACGTTTGTTACTGGCAGTACTTCTTAATGGTGTGTTAAAAAGAATGCCTTTAAGTGCTTATTTTGTTGAAGTTACGTGACCCATTTGAGAACTGCACTTAGCCAGTAAACAACTTTTATTAAGTTTATTATTACTGAATGTAAAGATGGTTTATGAAAAGCTCTATGTTCGATAATTGCTGTACTTTGACACTGCAGACCTTAATTCCGATTTTAATTCAGAAAGAATTGAATCTACTTATCATGGCCAGCATTAGTAATAATGTGGCCAGTAGATGAAGATGGGACACAACCAATAATAGACCAAGAGCTCGTGAACCTCGTGAACTTTTTTGGTAACGAAAGATCGTTACCAAAAAAGTTCACGAGCTCTGAGTCTATAACCCGTTTTATGAAAATTATCAGAGGTAAAAAAATTACTTATTTTATAGAACCTGAAACTAAGAACAACGAATTTGTTTTTATTCATTATGTTTAGCTTAACATTTTTTTAAATGTTGTGTAATGCGGTATCAAAAAAAGTCCTTACAAAATAACGTTTACCTATTATATTGAAAAATAACAACACTTCTAAGAACTTATAGGTCGTGTCTTCTAGGTGAAAGTATCTATAAAAAACAGCTGGGTATCGAAAATTTTCAAGGTCGACAGAACGAGGTCAGTCCTGTGAGCCGTCACAATAAATTGCGGTTATCAATCTTAAAGGAAAAAACTTTTAAAAGCTTTCAAATGTAAGTTGCAAAGGTGGCACATTATCAAGTTTATGGACGAACTTCAACGATTCAGGTCAAAGATTGTATTTTATTAATCTAGTTTGGAAAAATTACTACAACTTACTTCTTCATAATTTACAATGTTAATGTTAATATCATCTGTCAATACTGGTGCCAGAAACACTTGGTGAATAAGTACATACATTTTTTTATTGAAAAGGGGACCCCCTTATAGAAGAGAGTGTGTACTGTTGTTTTTTGCACTGTAATAACAATTAAATTAAGAGATAAAAAGGATTTAAATTTTAAATAAATAACTTTAAATTTTTTTAATGTTTATTGATTTGTTATACAGGATTTTGTTAGATATAGATATGAATGCATATTATGCATATTACTACCAATACTACTAAACACCACCAATATTCAAGGATTTTTTTAACAATCCCCACTTTTTAAGCATTCAAACAATTTTAAATTTGGTCTCTTGAATTTCTCCTGCTGATGTTAAATTATGAACATTTTATATCTTTCTACTTATATCCGTACAAAGCCGAACGGACTGCTAATTAAACAATAATTTTAGAGACCTCATGCAATATATATTTTAATTAAATTGTGACATTAGCGAGACAGAGTATATGACGAAAATAGCTTCAAGTGTGTTAATGTGAATAACTTTTGTCACATTGAACTAGACCACATAGTATAGAACTCGTGGGAAACACGCAAATAAGGCCAGTTGTTGTCGAATTGTCACCCACATAAATAATTGTACAAACTTAATAAGGCCGGGTCTGGGGTTCTTGACATTTGAGTGTAAGCTAGGTATACAAATATGGCGACTCTGAGTATTTGATCGACGCGAATAGGTCACGCGTGTGTGGATAGCGTAAGGGCATGTGTCATGTACGTGTCATTAATTAATTTATTTATCACAAAATCCACAGCTCTCAACATAAAATTTACAAACAAAAACATATTTTATACCATACAGCCAATTACGGATTTTACATTTATACAAGGAGAAGAAAAATAAAAAAAAAAAATAAACAAAATTATACTTAAAATTACCTACAAACTAAACAAACTATATAAGTCGCATATTACATATAAATACATACACATGTACACATAAGTTTAACACATACCACTCACATAGAACTGCCAAAGTGCTTAAAAAAATAATAACATAAACATAACCAATGTAATCGCTAGCCTGCAAGAATATCGCCAATGCTATTCCTGAATGAAAGCAACGAGGAACAGACTTGTTGAGGAAGATTTGTCATTGTACGACTTCTGAAGACGGCGCTGAAGAAGACTGAATTTTGAGCATAATTACTATGGACGAACCTACAATTGAAAGTCTCAAGCGCCTCGTTAAGACTGCTGGAGCCCACAAATTTAATGTATTATTTACCAGGTCAGTGCTGTCAACTATGCCATTACAGATTTTATACAAGAACATCATATCAAGGAGAGCACGTCTATCCTCAAGCGACATTACCCGCTTATATGTACATAGTTATACCTAACGAAATGAAAAACGTACCTCAGTTTTTGTAGTATTAGAATAATACTACAAAATATGTTACATACACTATTTAGGTATTTAGGTTTGTCTTTTTGTAGTCAAAGCCATTGTTACGCAGTTTTAATACCAATCCACTCTCGGATGTTACATAGCCATGACAACTTTCGTCTTCCAACTTTACGCTTTCCTTCTATATTCACCATCACTATTGAGTGTAGCAGCTAGTCTACCATGTCGCAATAAATAAATAATAAATAAATATCCTCACACATTATACACAGCACTATCTAGTTCCACAGAAAGCAACTAATGCTTGGATACCAGACAGTTAATATACTACATAGATTACTTTTTGTTTGTAAATACACACATATTATAAATACAAAACACCCATGACTCAGGTACAATGGTAAAATTTTAACACATAAACATTTGCCCCTAGCGGGATTCGAACCCGCGACCGTTTGGTTAACAGTTTTGTTCACTAGCCACTAGTCCAAACGTGTCGTCAAACCTTATATACACACATATATGAAAAAATATACACTTACCTAACTAAATGCGGTGTAGTACCGTATTGTACAAAATCCAGGTAATTGTCTATATTCCAGTCACGTCCATCATACGGGCAACTATTGATTCCAATTTAAACCGCAAAGCAATTTCACTCTTGGTGCATTGAAATGACACTATAGAAAGATTACTCTTACACAGATTGAGGATTAGGTAAAAGTAAAATTTAAGGTATATAGATACTTTTTCTTAAGTATAATTCAAGAATTAAAACATTAAAACAATAAAACAATAATTTGAGTTTTAACATTACTTTACGTCAACCTTTAGCCTTCATTTAGGTATCTTTAACGTATTGAACTGCTCGTCTATATATAACAACGTTTTACTATATACTCGTATCTATGTGGAGAAGTTGATTACTTTTAAGCAACTCGTTTGATAAAGTCACAAAGAGTGTCGCTTTCTTCATAACCATATTATAGGTATAAAATATGTACGTAAATAACGAGTCGTGCGTGTGTTTGTTACTACGCAATTTAACAATTTAATAATCTGTCGCCATTCGAGAAGTCGTCATGTAATTGCTTTTTCCTAACGATACCGTACGTAACGTATGTATTATATGATATTGTTGAAGTAATTAAAACTCTTAACGAGGTATTCGTTCCAAATTTTTAGCCCTTCTTTTAAACTTCTCTAGGTACGGTATAATGTAACGGTGTAACGGTTGTAATTAAACAAAATAATTATAAAATAAATATAATTTACCAGTTATACATTTTAAAATCCTATATATATGAAAGTTTGTAAAGGTATGTTTGTTACTTTTTCACATAAAATCTATTGAACGGATTTTGATGAAATTTGGCACACAGATAGCTGAAAATATTAGATTTCCGCCAGAGGGTTTGCCTAAAAATATAAAAATCGTTGTAATGGCGTCACCGTCGTCACAGCGACAAAGATGACAACGCGGAAGAATTGGCGGGCACCAGCTAGTATATTATAATTTACATACTTAAATAGAAAAGAATAGCAAAACTCGAGAACGGATTTTTTAAGTTAAGTTCGAGAGTTACCGTCGCCTATAATATAAGCAACGCCATAGGTGCTGCAAGTGCGCTGCCGACTATAATGTGATTGAAGATAAGAGATTATTCTTTCAAATCCGAGGAAGGTTCTTATGAGGAAAAAATTTGGAAAAATTGCCAAGGAAATTATATCTGTACGGAGCCGTGGGCGGTTATAATCTCTAGGTACATAGTATAATTTGAAGTCGCTTTCCGCGTCTGTCTGTATGGTCGCTTATTCTTCTTAAACCCTAAATAAAGTTAAAAAATAAAAAATAAAACAATTTTGATGCGGTTTTCTTTTTATAGCAATGTAACGCCCAGAATAGGTCATAGCACGTTGCGCTATAGAGGCCTCGTGAGACCTCGTTTCAACGCCATACTCGTATGTCATCACAGGCAACACACATTGGTCGAAAACTTCTGTTAGAATTTTGGATGAAAAGATGTCTCGGAGCTTCTCAAACCTGTCAAATTTTAAGTGACAAAGCACTAAAAACTTGTTACAGTGCTATAAAAATCTAGACAAGTAATGTACAAGAAATGTACAAGAAATACATCCAAGCACAAACCGAAATTATAGTCTGCGAAATAAAATAAACGAATTGAGCAAGTAATAAGTACTCACACAGCAATTTCCTTAGAGCTGTAATAAAACGCAGCCGGTTGTTCTCAATGTTTCTTCAACAACGTTTTTATTTTTAAAAAATGCCAGACTTATCTTAACGGCTTCAGTAAACGATTTTGCCTTTATAATTCTCAAATTCGTTCCCTTCTCGTTTGCTCGATACACGTAATAAAGGATAAGAGATGAGTTAAAGGAGTGTGCTTAAATTTATTTTTAATACGTATGGGGAAAATTTTCAAAGAATAATTTTATATTATCCATGGCAATCGTTGTGAAATATTACTTACTCTATAGTCAATTGTTTCAATTCTAGCTTTTAATGCTAACCACATCATATTTCATAGATTTCGTTTTAAAAACCTATTAGACATATCATGTCTGGTCATTTTGGAACAATGGACATTCTGACACTTTGTACATTCTGTATGTTGGCAACTGGCTGGTTGGTGGCCACAACGAATAGTTTTAAAAGAATATTGTAATTAGCAAAATATATTATATGTCAGTAGCAGTCGTAAGTTGGAGCAGAGACGTATTGTTCGGTAGTGTGTTAGTTTTACTATAAATATATGTTTTTAATTTCTCATCATCTTTTCATTTCTTTAAATACAGACCACTCCTCAACACTGAACCTGAGCCATATTATTAAGTTTAGTAATCGCATTTATTATTACTGTGAAATCGATATGATTACAAGCTTTTTGTTGCTCCGCGTATATTTATAAATTACTAGTTGGAGTCCGCGCTGATAAATAAAAAATATAACTGAAAAAAAAAATGACCAATATAATGCCTGCAGATATTCCTTACATATAGATGCAGATAATGCAATATATTCCTTACAGATCACCGTGAAATAACAGCATGTCATGCTGTTGTATTTCGGTAAGTGAGTAAGGGATGTCAGAGCCCATTTCTTTATCCCTTTCCAATCTTCTATGTTAATCTTACTGTAGTGGGCAGCGCACTTGCAGCACCACGTGTCCGAGTTTTTACTGCGCGCCTTAGATGCGATATAAACAGCTATGCGAAAAATTGCGTCCAAGTACATGATTCTATTTAAATTTTGTTAGTTCGAGGAGTAATGCTATTCGTTGAATCGCTACAAGGAATTTATGCTTTTGAGGTAAAGGATTAACAAATGGTTAATACACATTATAAAGCGCCTTTGATGTTTGCAACAATCTTAATATATTTGAGGAGTTTCCGTATCACTACGCCATTGTACTTTCAATAGTGTTTGAAAACATATTTTTATAGGTCTAAAAGTGAATCTGCATCAATACCCTTCGTTGCTGGTGTCCTTAGACGACTGTAGCCCTACCATTAACTTGCCTGCCATTTTTTTAGCATATTATACAACTTTTTACATCTTATTTATATGCGTTATCAAATAAAACTTAGTATACTCGTATTTATCAATAATAAAGATATTTATTTTATTTATTTTATTTTATTAGGGAAAACAAACAATCACACCATACACTTAGGTATAGTAAATTTGAAAAAGAGAAAAGTAACAGTGCAATCAACAACATTTTCCACGAATCTCGTATACAGGGAACAAGTGCACGAAATATTTTAAATGTACCTATACTTAGTAACAATTCTACCAAAAATATTACATTTACAAAAGTCTCGGACAGGTAATCAACGTATATATAGGGAAACACATATATTTTTTCACCCTTATTTCACGCCTGTCTTTTATACGACGCCTGAGTAACAGATAATCTGATAGCACAACAATTTACCAGATATTATTATATTTTCTTTGTGTACCTCAAGTATTGTTATAAGAAGAAACACCTGAATGAGAGCCGTAAATGTTTGGTGTTTAATATATAGGTATATATTTTCTCTTAAGGATTTCAGTGACCCATATGTCTCTCTTATTGTTAACAAACTACAATAGTTTTTACCCGAATAGTCCGAGGTTAAGAATAGACGCACACTTTTATACAGTAATAACTTGATGAATATTCAATGAAGCAATGTAGGTAATATGATAGTTACTAAGCTGTTCCCTGCGGAGTAAACCGACTTAACCTGTTTTACAGTCGTTTCCATAAAAAAAGTTTTAAATCTCCCCTCCACTACTACTTCCTTTCGCACTCTCAAAGGATTTATTTGTGTAAAGTCGTCAGACAGACACTGATGGTCTACTTGATGGTAGGTGGCTACTGTAGCCATAACATATGCAACACCACAGGTGCTATAAGTGCGTTGCCTACCTTTATTAAGAATAAAGGATTGAGATTTAAAATTTTAACAATTTTATTTCCTAATTAGCTGTTGCACGCGACTTCGTCCGCGTATCTTTATAAAATATAGCATATGTTACTCGAAAATGAAAATGCAAAAACTTATGCATTTGAACCTATGTGAGATTATACAGGATGGTGACTTGTTAAAACTATGTGTTGATAGTTTCAAAACGAGTGATTAATTTTTAACCTTGTTATTAATTACAATTTAGGAGAAACCTTTTTGGGAGCCGTCTGTGAAATTAATGAAAAAAGTTTAGTACGGGCTCCGTAGTAACTTTAAATAAGTGGTTACACTTTTGTAGGTAATTGTTTATACATAACTAATTAGTGACCCCGCCCCCAGTTTCGCACGGATTATATTACGCAATTATATTAATTGTATACAAAAAACCTTCCTCGTTCGTCTCTTTTACTCTTAGTGAAAACCGTTTCGGTTGGGTGGTTCAGAAGAAGTTAGCAAAGAAACAGAAGAGGATAGCGACATTATTTTATTCGTCCGCGACTTCGTCCGCGTTCAAAATTTTATATAGCCTAAAGCCTTTCTCGATAAATGGACTATCCAACACAAAAAGAATTTTTCAATTCGAACCAGTAGTTCCTGAAATTAACGCGTTCAACCAAATAAACTAACAAACAAACAAACTCTTCAGCTTTATAATATAAGTAAAGATTACTTTTTTATGACATGGTTGATTGTGTTCAAATTTTTACTATACAAAGGAATTTGATTTTATAATAAAATTAAATTGATTTTATAATTTTTTTCTCTTATATCTATTTTAAAGTAAAAATTAATTTTGAGTGGATTTCGCTATAACTATAAAATATCAAGACTGAGAATCTAATTTGAAATATTCCGCGCCACTGACACTTGGTATTTTGGTAGACATTCTTTAGAAAAACTCTTTGCAGTCTTTCTGCCCCATCGGTTATCCGCTCTGCGACAGATGTAACCGGCCCATTGGTACTTCAACTTGCTAAATTTCAATAAATCTCATACTATAAATCTATGATATAAATCTCATACTTTCGTAAATAAAGGCGTCTATTGGCGTAGTTTGTTACAAGTGGAGTGCACGGTTTATTGAATTGAGGAACAATTTAAAGTTCATGCAAGCAGAGGAGCTACGATATTGCACTGTCGCATGAATTGTTTGCAAGGTTATATATGCAGGGACTTTATATGTATTATATGCAAGTTATACTTATTATATACTATTTATATGTATTATATATTATTACAAATCAAAATGGATTTCATTGCCGAAAAACATAGTAAAGGTGATTTCCGTAGTTTTTGGAAATGTACTAGTAAGGTTAATAAAAAGCCTGTACTCCCATTGAGCATCGATGGTGTGAATAATCATAGGGATATTGCGAACATATTTAAGAATCATTTTTCGGATAAAGTTCCGAAAAGCCCATACCTCCAATCAATCTGAATTTTTGTAACACCTGTATTTTGACTCACTGATTACGAATATCATAAGCAACATACCCAAAAATTCCAATATAAATTGATTTTTGAAAGGTTTTTCACGTTCATGCTTCAAAACGTTCAAAACTTTTATATATTGCATATGTTACTAACATTTAGAAGTAACATAAAAAAATCACAACAGAGTATGTCCTACTTACTAACATTATTAATGCGAAAGTTTATTTTCCCTATATGTTTATAGATTTGTGAATAAATAAATATTATTATTATTATTATATAACTACTGTTATCTTATTCAAAAACTTTTACAAAAAACCTTTAAGTTTACTTTGATTAAATTATATAAATATGTTTGCATAAACTAAATTCAAACCATTTATACACCATAACCCTTTTGGGTAATAACTACGAGTATGTCTTCAATGTTAAACGTGACAAGGTATTTTTACACAACGGATTTTGATGAAACTTTACAGTAATGTATAAACATTAGGATAATAAATAAGTTTGAAGAATATATACTCGTAGTGATAACCTGCGGCTTTTGCCGCATTAAAATCTTGAAATTTGACAGCATAAAAGCTTTCTACACGATGATAATATAAAAATATCGGTCAAACAACACAGTTTCTCTGATCGTTCTCTGATTTCATCCTAATAATTTATACAAACATGCATTTTTATATTGTAAATACATAGATAGGGTGATAACTACATGTTCTTTTCTTTTTTTTTAATATTACTTTTTATTGAAACTATGAATAATCAAATATGAATTTATTGGATCGTGAAATGTCGCTGTACAATAATTATTTCAACAGTCTGACAGATTTTATCGGTGGGTCGGTAAGAATTGTTAATTAACTTAATGTAGCACGTATTTCTAACTGAGTTCCTAGGTATTTAATAAATTCAGCGCTCTGCTCATATAATACTAGCATGAGACAATTCGTCTTTAGTATTAAAATTATGATGCAAATTTAATAATAGTTTTAATCTATATCTATACTTCTATACTAATATTATAAATGCGAAAGTATGTTTGGATGTATGGATCTATGGATGTATGGATGTTTGTAACTCTTTCACGCACAAAACTACTGAACCGATCACCATGAAATTTTGCATACACGTTGTCTGGGACACCAGAAAAGACATAGAGTACCTTTTATCCAGAAAAAAAGGACTATTCCCGAGGGATAAATAAAAAATTAAAATTAACGCCTGGCCATAGTGTTATAGCAACATGAGGTCAAGCGTTATATTGCTTTTTTTTTTAATTTTCAACGCGGACGAAGTCGCGAGCACCAGCTAGTATTATATAACTTATGATTTGACAGTCACTGATAAATACTGATATAGACTAAATACATTCATACATTTTATATTTAACTTGATCTATCTCTCTCGTTCGACACGACGAACAGACATACACAATAAGGATTTAATGTTTATCTGTTTATTGCGGAACCCTAAAAACATTAGGTATCTAGGTAAACATTTCATTCGAGGAAATGGGAGAACTTTAGATACCAAGCCGGAAATGCCTTTTCGGTCCCCCGTCGAGCCCTTAATGTGATGCGATTCAAAGACAAATTTAAGATAAAAGTCAATGTAATTCAATAATATTTTTAATTTTAATGAATAACAATATTTTAGTAAATTTTGTTTCATACACCGAACAATGCTTACTAAAATTAAGTAAATCTTTTATAGTCACTTTTTTTTGAAATATCCGCTGAAATCCAAGAAGTTCATATGAAGAAAAAAAATTACCGAAAATCTACATCCATGGGAAATCGGGAGCGGTTGACTAAAAGTTCTATAAACTTAATATAACTTTCTGCAAGACTAATAGTAGCTTAAAAACTCATGTAGCGAATGGACAATAACCGAGACATATTGTATTAGGGAAATTTCATAATATTCCCTTATAATACATAAATGCGTGATCTTATGAGTTTTGGGATAACGAGATGCCCGTGTAACAGGCCACCTGTCGCCCCCTGGACCCTCGATTGTCCTCGACAAACGATACTTGTTACGGAACGACCTTACCTTCATCACAATAATTTTACAATAATGACACACTCAAATTGAACGGAATCCAGTGAAGTCGACACAATAGTCACATTAATCTCATTATAATTAATTAGTGTGAAAAAAATCATCTGGTGTTAAAATATTGTAGTTCTTCTTACTTCCTACTTAAGACATCTTTTATGCTTTGCTATTGTTTAACTTAGGACCTTTTTTTTACCTATATTGAAATTTTTATCACCTACTTTTTTATTTAAAATTTGAACTGCTGAAACGAATAGCATTTTAATGCTTATAACTAAAATGTAAGTGTCTGTCTGTGATTTCGAAATAAAAGCAGTATATAACATAACACAATGTAAACACGAAACAATGTTACACATTAGGTGTAATGAAATAAAGGAAAATGACCTTTAGGGCATTATTTACTGGCGGAGGTCGACATAATTTCTCAATGGGTCTAGCCTTTTGTTCAACAATTTCTATTCACTGATCTTATTGGGCAACGAACCATGCAACTTAGTTTAGGGACACATTAAAACTAACCTTTCTAAACACAATATGTTATAAGGCAACTACAGTATAAATAAGCCACTCTTATATTCCTAATACTTTTTGACTAATACGAATAATTTTATTCATCTCGTACATATCTTTATATACTATTGATAAGTTTGATTTTGTATAATATATAAACTCAAACTTTTGGTAACATGTATCGTCATCGTCATTATCAGTTATCAGCCTACAAGCTTCCACTGTTGCACTAAAGTAAAGCTCGATCCTATCTAGCCCCTGCTTGTTCACTGCTAGTCCACTGCTAGTCCAATACTGTCCACTGCTAGACGCTTTAATTTATGATGTTATCGCTCACCTTGCCCTGCCACTACTAGATGATAAATTTTTTTTATGAAGGAATTTTCAATATTTCTTATCTAATACAATTATATCATGTGCTACGATTTTAGTATCATTAGATCCAATATTAAAATTATAAATATAAAAGGTGCTATTATAAAAAAAAAATTACCTTCAAAATTAAACAGTATAGGTAATACAGATTTCTATCTAACATCGTTTCCACAAATTCCGTAACCTAACACCCCGTCGACGCGAGTTTCCCATTTAACATTATACCAATGAAATTGCTGACAATCTCGTACTTACTAGTGCAAATAAAGAGTACTTTCATGAAAATGTCACGTATCGTGACAGCGAGAAACGAAGCTCTTTAAGGGCCTTCAATGTATGTATCAATAAACAGCGTTCAGCGTTTCACATCTCACTCAGTCTCTCAATAAGGATTCTGATTAAGTACGAGTATGTGATGCATAGAGAGACGAAAAGTAATAAAATATTCCTCCATTATTTATATGAGTTCACATTCTTTAACAATAAGCAACGTTTTATATATTTTTTATTAATCTAGAGTAAATACAAGAACACATATTATTACAAATCTCTGCTATTTTTATTGTCGACCCGTTGATAAACTTTTTTCGCTCTTTTTTGTGCCACTCATTACGGCGACTTGTTCGAGGCGCTTTCGTGTCCCTTTCCTTAATTTAAAGAACAAAGAAAATGTAATTAATTTTCAAACGATAAGAGAGAATCACCATTCTTATTTGATTCAAAAATTTAATAATTTCGTTATTGTTTGCAATTAAAACAGAGGTAGATTTTAAACAATTTCTAAAGGAATAATATATAAGTAAGCCTTTTCTTTTTATTTGAGCTTAAAATCGTATAATTAACCTATGACAGATAATTTGGTTACATAACCTAGTGACGATTTGATCGGTCTCGCAAAGTAATTTTTAGATATTGAAAATTTGAACTGAAAATATACTTTGCGAGTAGTGTAACTATCTACTAACGAAAGAACTTTAAGAATATATTTTGAATTATTTTTTATTTTTTATTATTAATTTCCAAAACAACTTTTATGGGAATTTTATAGATCGTGAAATATATCTACTATAAAAAAAGCTTTTTCTACCAGTAGGAACTGGCAAGAAACCTCCGTAATTCTTCTTTTGAAATATTATTGAATTGCCTACATTCAAAGTCAACAAAATATGAAAAGAAAATTCACGTACATATTATACATAAATATATAAATAGGTAATTACAAATTATTTTTCCCCGCCTTGAAATTATATTGGTTTAATTTTGACCAATGAAAAAACACTAATTAATTTATAATAACAGCATAATATAATACTTTGTTGAGAATAAACACTCCCTGCCTTATGGCATTTTATTATTTTATGCCTTATAATACACTGACGACACGATCTGAAGAAACAAATTCCTGTTGCATGTTCTAAATGAGGCAACAGGGAATTAAAGATCTTAGTTCCCGCAGCTCAACCGAGCTTATCCCATAATATCGGTGTACACCCACTTCATAACATATTAATGGCATTTAGAACTGGCGGCGGAAATAATCACTTAAAGGTTTAACCCAGATACAACACTTATTAAGTTTTCTAATGATAATGGCAACTTTGCGCGTCGCTTATAGTAGACCCATTTAACTTGTGACGTATTACTTATCAGAAAGTAACTGTTTTAGAATACAGTACTTAGTTTTTTTTTACTTGAAAGAAAATAATCTCATGAACACTTAGCCTATACAGTTAAAACCACACATGTCTTGAACTTTGAAAAAGTTCATTTTCAAAGTTGACCCTGCCGGGAATCGAACCCGGAACCCCTGACACGAAATGTTATGGATAAGAGATTAAGAAGGGATAGGGTAATGGGCTCTAACATCCTTCAATCCCTCACCGAAAAACAACTTCACACATGCGGTTACTCGTATTTCACCATGTTTTGATGTTTTGACTGATCAGTTTGTGACTGGGAATCGCAGTGTGCGCTCTATTTATCTTTTATTTATTATCTTCTAAGATATGATTAAATAAAATAGGTAAATAGTCATAAAAGGATATTAAAGTCATAGCTAAATAAAAATAGCTAAATGATAGCTCAGGAAATGTTTATTTGTTAAACATTTTTCGCACGGGTTATACCCGGGTAGAGTTATTGAATAAAGCTAGCTTTGATATAAAATATATGTTTGAAGTTGAAGTTGTCGAGTCGTTGTGAAGCGTCCATATTGAATTGGAGTGTAGTGGAGAGCTATCTGACGAGGGTAAGGACGCAGTAAGCGATATTTTAATAACTGTGACCTCCAAGAAATCTTAATTTTATGTACATACTGAAAAAAAAAAATTATATTACTGCAATGATTAAATCAATTGAGAATATCTAAAACTCTAAATATCTACTTAATAAACTAAAGATTACATTATACTTGCTGGCGCTCGCGACTTCGTCTGCGTTAAAAATAAAAATGTATAACGGCTGACAAAATATATGAGCAATAAAATTTATTCAGTCCTTATTGCTGTTTTAGTTTTGCGAGGCGTTGTATTTTAATTTTAATTTTAATTTTAATTTTTATAATTTTTCCATTAGTTTTACAACCGTACGACTAGATTGTAATCCTAAAAGGATACCCTTAATGCGTTATATAAAAAAATATAAAAAAACATTTTAAAGTTTTGTATTTTAATTACAATTAAAAGGTTAAAAAATTATATAACTGCTAACATAACTCATCCAATTGCATCGGGGCGAAGTCGCAGCGCATTGGTAGTTAAAAAAGTTGCTCACAAGTTGCGTGTATATATCCTAAGTACTTACTTAATGAGACTTTTATCCTGCTCGAAAAAATACGAATATTTTTGCAGATCTGTTTACTGAAAAGTCTATTTGCATACTTATGTATGATTTTTGTATTTTCAAGACTTTATTTGTTTACATTGTTGAACCCTTTTCGTTGACTTTCGTTTATTTACATTTATTTCATAAATATTTACAAGTATTGCTTTATTCCACTCAACTCACTTATTCTCTCGACTCTCTTGACAATATATTTGTTTATGTATGTTTAGCGTATCTGTAACTACATATCTGAGTTACTGAGAAGAGCTTTATTATGTTTTGAGTAGTGAGACAGGCTAACGGTCCACTTGATGGTAGGTGGCTACCGTCCCCTTACACACCAGGAGGGGCTACAAGTGCGCTACCGACCATATTTGGATAAAGAAGGGATTGTTCTTACTCACTAAACGAAACTCACTAAGGTGGTCTTCTGTAAGGGAAGTGATTACCACCGCTAAACTGGCTGTCCAATTTATGACTGCGAAAGTCATAAATTACGAAGCCTTGCCACTATCAAAGTTAACATAAAAAAAGTCAGTCCAGAGCCAACTTTCAAAAAATATTTCTGAAGTTAGGATTTTTTATAGTTAGCGAAATTTAACGACAATATAGAGCTTACAATCACATTTAATAATTCTTGTTAGTCATTGTTCACTGTTTTGTCTCTCTAAATTAGTTCATAGCCATTTATCTATACAATTATTTACCTATATTCTTGTTGATGAAAACTTGTCTCAATATAATATCTTGCTAAACAATTGAGTATTAGAGGACGTCTTTATTAAGTTTCCGAATTTTGTGACATATTGAGCACTTGATAACTTCATAAGCGATGAAATCAATGAAAAGTTAATGAGAATCGCCAATTGTGAATGATTAATGTTTTCATTTTGGAATACCGAAATTTGGCTTTCGGAAATGAATTGGAAAAAGTAATATTGAATATTAAAATTGGTTTCTATAATTTTAAGGAGTCTACCAAAAGAACCTGTGATTATGAATTTTTTTTTCATTTATTGAAGTTATATTAGAAATCGCCTAATTCGGTGTATTTTGTAGGTAAAATCATTTGACTTAAGTAATTAAGAAAAAGTCCTCTCCTTAAAGTGCCACTTCTCTACAAAGCCGCTGCATGAAGGAAAGAGCGAGTGCTCATACAAAAAAAAATCTTAAATTCTTTAACCAGAACAAGGATGTCTTTCTCCATCTCTGCTACTTTTACCTTGTACTTTTCCTTGTATCACTAGTTGAAGAAGTATATTTTGCCAACGTCTTAATGCAAAACGTCGACATTTTTATCCTCGGCACTTATGTTGTTGCAACATTTTATTATCTATAAAAAAAGTCTAAATTTCACTATAAATTCTTTAAAAGTATACAAAGCTTGATTATTTCTCCAGATTTTAATAACTTTGTATTATATTTTAATTTAATACAAATGTATCTATTTGTGGTAACGATTTCTTCACATAATCAAGGAATTTTGGTGCCTCAAACTCCTTTATTTAATTTAAAACGTTTTTTATGATACATAGAAAATTTCATTCTATTAAATAAAATTTCTTTAGTTTATTTTAGTAAATAAAATAAATATTTTAGCTACACCACTACACCTATGTGAAATTTCAGTTCAGATTGATTCAGTTGCTTATATTCCTTTTTTGTTCACAGTTCATCAGCAAGTGAACTAATATCAAGAAGGGGGGTGTTTTCGCGCAGGCAGTATGGATCCGTGGAGCAAGTAAGTTTTTTTTTATTAAGTCCAATTGCTTAAAAATATTATTAACCCAACCTCAAAAAGTATAACCAAAAATTTTATTCTTTGTCATCAACCAGCCTTTCAATTCAACGCCTGACAAATATATACTTAGGTATGTGAGTATGAATTTGATATAAATAATATGAATATAAGTAATATAAATATGAATATTAATTAGCCAAATAAGGTCCCTTGCCTATGCACGAAGTAGCGAGCAAAAGCTAGTAAATTAATAAATATTCCAGTAGATAGACCTTTCATTAAATGCTTATATTATGATTTCATGACTAAATAACTTATCCGATTTTAACGAAACTGAATACCTTCAACACTGAAATCCGACAGAGAACTTTTCACGCTCCAATAATAATAAAGTAATAACAAATACAGAATACAGAAATCTCAATAAAATATAAATTAATATGTATATATATATATATATATACAGAAACGTACGAAATATTTTCGTTTTATTCCTTCCAGTCCAAGTGACGTTTATTGAAATTTTTTAATCAAAAAGAAATTCACAAGATGAAGGAAAAATTTAATTTTGCCTCGTTTTCCTACTAAATGTTATAAATGCGAAAGTTTGTGAGGATGAATACCTATATGAATGTTTGCTACTTTTCACGCAAAAACAGCTTAACGGATGAAATTTGGCACATAGATAATTTATCACGTGGATTAACATACCAGGATACACGTATAGGATACCTTTTATCCCGAAAAAATGTTAGGTTCCTGATGTATCGTCTAATTGGGCGCCACCGTCGTCGATTGTGTCGTCACAGCGATAAAGATGTCAGGCGTTATATCAGGTGTTATTTATTTCTTATTTTTCAACGCGGACGAAGTCGCGAGCACCAGCTTGTCCATCATACACTTGAAATGTATTGTACACGAAACAAGTGTAAAAGAATCAGATCAAAACGAAATTCTCAATCGCGTGTTTTATCAATGACATTTATATTTCATAAGGAAATAGCAATTAAGGAATTATTGTGGAATAATGACACTAAATTATTGTACTTTTTCATTGGTTTGTCCTCGTAATGTCTGATTTCTCATAATGGATAGTAATTAATATCAAAAGGAATTATTTTTTAAGAAGCTACTATGCTATTTATTTATTTATAATCAAGCAATTGCATTACATAAAATGGATAACAAGTTTTCATATGGTTGTCTTAAA
Organism: Synanthedon myopaeformis; assembly: GCA_944738685.1. NCBI lineage: Eukaryota > Metazoa > Arthropoda > Insecta > Lepidoptera > Sesiidae > Synanthedon > Synanthedon myopaeformis. The sequence continues at coordinate 3,152,236 of OX122918.1, read as the reverse complement.
TTGTGTAGAGTCTAGACATTCAGGTATGATCATTGTCCAGGTATTAATAAAGTATCATCGTGACAGGAGTAGGTAATAGGATGTAAAAATAGCACTGAGAGCGACCCTTTTTTGTTTCGAGACATTTCAATTTAAAATAGAATTTTAACACAAACGTCGATAACAGTCTTTCACAGTTCACCGCTTTACCTTTACCCTACCAATAAACCTTTACCTATAGTTAAAACTATAGGTTTCTACATATTTTCTATCAATGAAATAAATTTTACTTGTTTATAGTAATAATAATATTTATTTATATCAGATAATATGATTCATAATAAATATGTGTGCTATTTTAGTAATTTTAAAAGCTTTTGGCAGCGACTTCGTCCGCGCCCCTTTTTTAGGTGTTAAAATGTTGATTAAATCTTTATAGCGTGATATAAGTATTTTTCTTATATCATCCCTCGGGAACAGTACTTTTGTCCTGGATGAATAGGTACCGTTGGAAATCCTCATGGATACCCGGCAGCGTAGGGAACGTTGCGGGGATTACTCGGCGTAATTTGTCTACAGATACTTGCCAAAACTTTAAAACTGTAACTTTTTGCTTATTTTGAAAATAATTATTTATAAAAGTTATCTACAAATTATATGTTATAATTGCATTAGTGTAAACCGTATCAAAATCCTGTAGGTAATTTAGGAGAGAAATCTAAGAAACAGACAGATGTAGACAGAGACTTTATTTTATAATAGGTAGGTAGATAAAATAAATTCTTATAAAGATAAAATAAATTTCAATAAAATTAAGTAAAAATATTGCTCATTTATTTTAGTTCTAACGTTATTGCTCAAGCGCTTGTATAAATACCATATTCCATTATCAAGTTACATAAACTGCACTCTCTCAAACTAGTTTCCGCAAACACCGCTCGCTGCGTCGATAGAACTGTCAACCGCATATGACAAAGTTAAGCAAGAGATGGGTTATTTTAATGACGTAACCCAGTTATTATCAATCGGTTAAACTTTAAGTTAAATGAAGTTTTAGTTTAGGACTAGCATATACCTGTAATTTAAACCTCCTAAGATCTATCCGGAGAAACTAGAGTGTTACTGGCGTCCGAATTCTTCAAAATTATACAAAAAAAAAACATATTCGTAGCAGAATACACTATCTCACAGTCAAGGCTGGATGGTCAGTGTCACTATTGGTCCTAGGGGCTAGTGCCCGGGCGGCAAAACTCGGGGCACGAGAAAAAAAAATTGCATTATAAAAATTCTTACAAAAGCGTGCATCTACAAATAAAAATAAATACAATAAACTGTAGTTTAGCCTATAAATTGAGAGGTTTAGCTTCCTATGATCTCAAAACACAGAGATCTGATGAATACTCGATATTAAAAAATCGGCCAAAAATCAACTTTGCAATTTTGAAAAATTAATGAATTTTATAGCGAATAATAATCAAAGAGTATTCTGAACCCTCCTCCATTTTGTGTAGAATATGGGTAATAGGGCGACATTTTTTACGATGCCCAGGGCGACACAAAGGGAAAATTCGGGCCTGCTCCCAGTGTTTCTACGGTAGAAACCTTCGTGCGAGTAATAATAGCTTCTCATTGAATAGTGCAGGATAATCACGACAATAAGTCTTGCTAATCCCTCGCCACCTTTATTAAGCGGCCTCAGTAGGCATTTTGGTCGTAATTTGCAATAAAGGAAAGCAAACGTGTCGCAACTTTTTCATCATTTTCTCGGTGCTGTTCAAACAGCAGCTATTACAAATAAGTGGAAACGGATAAATGAAAGTTTCACTAATGACAAATAAATTCAAGGATTGTTATTGTTTTTTTTTAATCTTCATTTTCGTTTGACTAATGCAAGGATATGTCACATAAGTTTACGAAAAGTAATATAATATTGTATTAATTTATTTCTAATAACTTATTACTTAGGGCCTCTTTCACCATATGTTAAGTAGGTTAACCGCCATTTAAAGTCACCGGTAACCGTGAATGATGGAGATGATATACCTTTGGTGAAAGAGGCCCCTAGTCTTTTTGTGCTCTGTTTAAAGTCTTTATGTATCCAGTTTACATTCCAAGATACAATCTTACAAGTGCTATGTTGGCCGAACGACCTACATTTTTGCCTTATACAAACTCTTTTCAATATTCAAGAGCTGTATATTACTTACACCTCATATTATTGTTTACAGAACTTTCTGTTAGTTATACGCAGAATAATATTCAAGTTACGCTTAACGGTTAATTACTGCCAAATAAATTACCAATTATAGGGAAATAGAAACATATAATTAACATATAACTACCACCTACCATCAAGTGTACCGTCAGCCTGTCTGTCAAACTTATTATATAAAAAAAGTTTTCCAGTACTTTTCTATTTTTATAATAGGTAAAGCTCGGCAGGCAAGCTAACGGTTTACTACCATCGCCTATAACACAAGCAACGCCATAGGGATTACAAGTATATTGCGAACTTGATAGGATTAATGACACTCGTAAGGGAATATAGGGGTAGGAGAAATGGGGTCTTGTCATCCCTTATCCACTCACTGAAATACAACAACCAAACTTTGTTTGTTACTGGATTTTGCCTGCGAATTCTTCCGGCGATCCTTTTTCTTAGATGTTTAAACATTTATTCAATTTTTATTGCTTATATACATATTTGTTGGGCGTTGGATTTTTCATTTTTTTTTTGTTCTGGATGAAAGGTACCTTGTGTCCTTTTCTGTATCCCTGAAAACGTTTGTGAAAAATTTCATGGTGATCAGTGAAATAGTTAAGGCTTGAAAGTGTAACAAACAAACGAACTCACGGCTTTCACTATTTTATTTTTGTAAAAATATATTTCAATAAATAATCATAAAGGTTAAATCAGATCGAAAATATTTTGTCTATAAATTAATCTACCGAGCTTAGAAAGGTCAATATTTTTTCTTATTAATTTATTTTGAAGTTTTAGCAATATATTAATCGTCGACGTAACAAGCTTTCAGTTTCAGAGCTTTTCGTAAGTAAAACAATTTTCGACATTTTCATTAATTCATCTTTTGAATTTGAAAACCAATATTTCGTGACTGGGTTATTTATTGTGGGGGCGACAGACGTCTAACGTGACAAGGGTTTAACCGCTTTCGTGAGTAAATATTCCAAAACAGGAAAACATAATTTTCTATGGCATCTCTTTAAGAACTACTTTATCTATTTCGAGTGTCATGATAGAGACATCTATGATAATATAACGAAGGAATAGAATATTTAAAGTCTTAATTGAATTCATAAATATCTAGTAAGATCCTTATAGCAATCTCTGTGGTTGACGGAGACGAATTGATTTTGTAATTTTTATCCTACTTTTTTATGTTAAGGTCGACACACAACACAAGCAACGCCACAGGTGCTGCAAGCGTGCTGTCGACTACAGTAGAGTTAAGGATTAGGGAATGGGAAGGGATAAGGAAAAGGGCTCTGGTATCCCTTACTCATTGTTCGGGCAGCACCGAAACAATGTGCTGTTATTTCACGATGGTCTTCTGTAAGGGAGTGGTTACTGGCGCCAGACGGGCTGCCCAAATACCTGCGAAACGAAGTATGCCTTGCCTCTACTTTCCATATCCACCCCAGAGCCAACTTTGACCCTGCCGAGAATTGAACCCGGGAATTGATATCCGGTATTACGTTTCATCGTTATATGAAATTACAAATTTTCTAAGGGAAGTACTAAATCTGTTCTAGAACTTCACTAAGAAAATTGTTTAGCCTTCTGTATAGGGTGATGGTAATAGCCACCTACCATCAAGTGGGCCGTTAACCTGTATTTAGAAGTCAAAATAGGCGAAGAAAAAAAATCACTTTTCTGCAAAGTCCTCTAATAGTCCCCTAATTAATCACTGGTTCATAACATTTAGGATACCGTTAACGCTTAGGTATAAATATGTATTTCACTATTTCTCAAACGTCTCTTACAAGATAAACTATGTCTTAATCTAAATATAAAAAATCAGGCACTGCACTTTTATATATAATATTATAATATTTTATATATAATTTATTTCGGATAATTTGTAATCCACATGAAAAAAGAATCTTAATTTAGAACTATTAACAAAAACAAATAGAAAAACTTTTATTTCTTTTGATATTTACATATTTTTCGTCGAGGCATAGGCAATTCCCTTATCTAAGTGGATTACCAATTGACTTCGAGATCAGAGAAAATTGTTTTATGGCAAATTCGATTAACATCATTTAAGAAATATTGAAAATCTTCTCTCAATATAAAATACAATATAAAAATTATTCAAACTCTATAGGCGTTGTATAGAATGTTTTTCAAATAGCGAATTCATTAAACTACTTTTTGCTACTTTAGTTTTTTTTTTCCGTAATCATTTCTAATGTGGGAAATAACTGGCTTGCACTAAACATAAAATAAAATTTGTTCACAAACGAATGAGAGAAAAGTACTTAACCGTCTATAGGTATTGACGGTTTTTTGTAATAAATTGTATTATTTTTTTTTTCTCCAAATTCGTTTAATATAAATATTTAAAAATGTTTTGAATCTTACTATAAAGTAACAATAATAAAAGCTTGCTAATATTAAAGCATCGACCCAAATCAAAATATTATTGTTACAGTTATCTGGATCGACAGACGCCGGTGGTGCCCTCGACGCTGTGGTGCGCCGATATAGATTGGAAAATGGAAGCTCACTGGGTGAAAAGGATGAGGTACGTAGCAATTTCGACTTACTTTCATTCACAATATAAACTAATTTTGAAAGTATACATTAGTAATAGTCACAAATTTCGGAATTAAATACTATAGAACTAGACTTGTGTTGTGTTGTGGACACCATATGATAGACGTGAGCCAAAACTAAGTATGCATAGATAAAGTTTATCTGTGTCGTTATCATGGAAGAATTCGCTAAGAATATAAACCCGTCGATTCATCAATCATCGAAAATTACATTAACAAAAATCTTGTTATTGCATGAGCCAATCGACTCGTTTGTTCCTGATCCAAATTCCTCACAGTTGAACCATTTCATAGAATTGTTATAACACCAGTCATTTAATTTATCAAATGGAAAAATTGAGAAATCCTTCAGTTGTGCGCCATTAAAATTATTATCTGGTTTTAGAAAAAAAAAACAATACATTATATCGCATTTTTTTATAAATTATAATTATAATGTATAATATGAGATTTTACTGTCGACAGCAACATTTTTTTCTAAATTTATAAAATACATATTATTTAACTTTTCCTATTATTTTTCCATTTTTTTTTTTTTTTTTTGTTTAAGTCAATAAGTTTGTAGCTTTATGAATTAAAAAAAACATTATATTTTAAATCTAAAATAAAAATTAATTTTACAATCACATTAAAGCAGTCGTTGTCTGCTCGAAGGAATTATTAGTAAAGGCGAGCATTCAACGAAAGAAACCGAAAAATATAAAACTCAATTTTCAAAGGCAGATAATTGCTTTATTTGCCGAATTGCAATATTAAATTTTCCAGTTACGTTAATTTTAACGAGTTCGTCCCAGCTCATTGCTACCTTTTATTGGAGCAGGCGATGCCTTTTGTCTGCAGTTGACGTTCCAAGGACTCCGAGCCCAAAAAATATAATTAGAGGAACAATTATGGAAATCATTATAAAGTTTCTTAAGGGTTACTCATGAATGAAATTCAACGACAACCTTTACTTGACAGCTTCCTCAAATATTGTTTCTACAAATTATTGAAATTTTGTTTGTTGAAATCAGTCACCTTTTAAGGATGTCAGTAAATTTCACATTTATTATTATATTTCTAGCTGTGTCCATCCGTAGTCTAATGTAAGTTGATAAAGACATGTACATTTCGGGCCTTCTCGCTAATGCTCGTTTCTATTCGGGTGGCCGCCTTCAGCCCTTATCTCATCACTCGCTTGCGCTACTCCATCATCGCTTAGCGTTCTTTTTGACTTTTTTTACTTAGCTTACTTACTTACAACTTGCTTCCAGGAAAATTTACTAACAAATCAAAATTTAATTCTCTCAGTAGTTATTAATTCTCTAATGAGTTCCATAGGTATGAAATTTAACTATAGATGGTGTTGGTGATGCGAATGTGGAGTAGCAAGCAACAGTCAGCATTAAAAAAAATAATGCAAAACTTAATAATATAATATATAAATAAGTTAAGTAAACGTTTGAGACTGGTTCATTATGCGATGAATTTTAAATTCACAGTTGTTTGGTCCGCCGAACGCGCCCGTACTGGAAAACCCTGAGTTCCAAACGAGATGGTACTTCAAATACTTCCTCGGCAAGAGTGAGTACTTTCACATTGACCTTCGGCCTTTTCCCATTTCTTTATTCTTTTGTAGTATACAATGCTTTTTACAACATTTAAATGTATTATTATTAAAATACTGATTTTAGATACTTAGATATCATAAGTATTATAGCCAAGGACGTTTAATAAAGAATTTCACTATGGCTAACCACAAAATGAATATATTAGGGTGCACATTGGATTGTCATCGTTCATATTTTTTATGGAATATTTAAATGATATTCATAAATTAATGTTGCCTATAAAAAATAGAAATACTTATATAATATCGTCTTACTATAAAAATGTAAAGAAAAAATATCTATATCTATATTCTATATCTATAAATTCGTTGTCCGTTTCTGTCTGTTTCTCCGTTAACTTATGCTAAACCACCCAAGAAAACATATGATTGGCATATTACTAGCATATTATGTTTTCTACAGTATTATACATATAAACTTTTTATATTTGTTCAATATTTATCTATTATTTATCTATACATATTATGAAATAGTCTATGTCCACTTTTGTTTAAACCATGGAATGGAAAGAACGACAAACGAGGTGCCTACCTCGTTTGTCGTTTGTGCATATGTTATAATTTGCAGGAAAAAAAAAGCATATAATATAGTAGCTAAACAATTCGAGACGTCTGTAATATGATTGCAAAGACAATACAGAGATATCATACAAATTTAGGATATAAATTTGATTATTGTAGAAGCCCTCGGGGGACCGTTCCTAATTCGGCTTGTAAATTGTATCAAATATAATTTTCACACAGAGCTCGTTAACATCAATTGGTGCCAGAGTAAATACAATTAATTTTAAGTGAATTAATTAATTTTTATTTATGTAGAGCAAGCATAAATAAATAATTATAGGTATAACCTAAGTAGTGCATATAATACCATTTTGAAAATTTTTATTACAACATATATGTACTTACAAAATTAAAACTTATATTAATGCAAACGAAGCACTAGACATGTATGTTTATACCTACATTTAGACGTGCCCTTTGGATGAGTAGTAGTAAGGTTTCGATTCCCGGTGGGCTCAATTTTGGAAATGAACTTTTCAAATTTGGCTCTGGTCTGGATTTGGAAAGCAATGGCAGAGCACAATGCATTTCGCAGTCATTTGGGCAGCCCGTCTGGCGGCAGTAACCAACCCCTTACAGAATACCACCGTGAAATACAGCATATTGTGCTGTTGTGTTTCGATAATTAGTTTAGTACTAGCTCAAAAGTATTACTAGTAAAGTAGTACTAGAGTAGATACCTACTTAATTGTTACAATTATAAATAGATAGACTTTAACAGTGTTCTTATAAGTCTTTTGCTTTTTTATGTCAAGTTCGACAGACAGGTTGACTGTCCGCTTAATGTAGTAGGTGGCTACCATCGTTGTATGTTTGTTGTATGCAATGTCAAATAGTACTGTGTATTGTGTCACATCGTTGTATAATTTTTATCGTTGTATAAAAATACACTTTAATTGCAGAACTGCTGTGCTTTTAATTAAACAGTCAGCGTTTGAGGGTTCCTCATTCAGTTCAATCGCTGAGCGGAACATCAAAGCAAATTACATGTCAATTGAAACTCCGTTGCTGTTGCTGTCTAGGGTTGTATTAGGTCCGGCGTACATATGAGTATTGAGAAGCACAGCGCAAAGCATTTTCACTGTCAATTTATAATAGGTATTACTTGTGTAGAAGTAAAACCGAAAATTAATTAAAACAACAATAACAACAACAAAATAACAACAAAAGCCCTATAAAAGTGAGTCCAGACTATGTAACAAAATGTGTTATAAACCATAGTTATATAGCATGTTCTATTGATTCTCGTCTCGTTTTTATTCCTTTTCTGCGACAAAGTGTTTGTTTTTACATATTATACTCGTACTTTGTCTTTTTGAGAATCTGCATTTCTGAGAATCTGTTTTTCGAAAATGTATCCTTTGGAGAATCTGTTCTTCTGCTCGCAAACCTCAAAAATGATATAATTTCGTTATCGTCAACAATATTGTGTCAATTTATAGTGTAAATTATCAAAAATTAATACACTCAGCATATCATCATTTTCCTGTTTATATAACAGCATCCAAATCTAAACTAGTTTTACTGTAATATTCCAAACCGCAACCCTAAAACTTTGAGCGATGCGGCGATACTCCAATTTGAAGTTAATTTTGGGCGCCTATATCATGAGTTTAATCCTCTTTACTCCCGGCTTTAGTTTAGGATAATAAATTTGTTTCACGGGTACTGCAGTATATTGTTGTCCTACACAATACAAACTACATACTTTAACAAAATTTATTGCCTTATAACCACTACTATGTCTTTGTAAAGTTATCAAAATATATAGAATGGAATATTGAAATGCCTCTGACAGGCTAATGGTCAACTTAATGGAGGTTGCTACCGTCGTCAATTAACACATGCAACGCCAACGGTGCTGCAAAGGCTCACGAAGTGCAAACCTGACCCGAAATTTGTACCTTCATTTATCGCATAAAAATATTAGTTAATTTAATAAATCTTAAACATCTTCATAATCATAATCATCTCTGCGGTAGGACGTCCACAGCTGGTCATAGGCCTCCCCCTAATTTCACAAAAGAAACAGCCTGGATCCACCATCAACCCGCAGCCCTTATCAGGTCGTCTGTCCTGTGGGTGGACATCCTATGTTATGGTTGGCGGTTCTTGGCCTCCACTCGAGAAGCTTCTGGCCACAGCAGCCACCGCGTTCGTCCGTCTCCGTATTATGTACTCGTATGAACGTACACTGCCCAATGCCGTGTTGCGTCGGTAACTTTAGTTCTTCTACAGATCTCCTCATTCCTGATTCGATCTCGCAGTGTAACCCCGAGCATAACCCTCTCCATAGCTCGTTGAGCGACGTTGAGGTTTCTTACGAGGCCCATAGCTGTGACCATTGTTAGAGATCACGTTTCAGAGCCACATGTCTTGAATCACTGGCAACAAACAATTAAACAAAAACTTTTTTAAGGCACTCGGCACCTCTTTAAGGTTTTGAACGAGAAATGTCTCGGAATTTGCCATTCGAATTCGACGATTGATCCCCTTCTCGAATTTGGTAATAAATCTTAATAATAGCTTAAAAAATAATATTGTTGCACAAGCAGTCATACTTTATATAACATATTTTATTTTTTTTACCAAAATCTGGTTTATTAATTGATTTGTCACGTTGAAAGGCTTCCACATTAATCAAATTCAACGAATGAAAAACTTATTTAGCACCTTTTGTTCCGAATATCTATCTCGAAATTTGAATCACTTCCGAAAATCAAGTGCTACTTTTTAAGTTATGGTATTGTGTTCTTTTTTAATATCCTTATTTGGAATTAGAAAAATTCAAAAAAGTTCTGTTATTTGTTAGGCTGCCATGATTGCCCAAAATTTTCAATAGTGTTATAACAGTTGCTCAGATCTTATATATAAGTCTTATATATAGTAAGCCACAATTAGTAGCTTATATAATATTAACCTCATATGTTATTAAAATAAATATTGAACTAATATTAATGACCCACTAATAAAATAAAAAAATATTTAGTTAGTCAAAATTTATCTATATCTGAATATCTGATTATTCATCTGATATCAGATATGATCTGATTATGAATGATGATTATATGATACATAATAAAATAAAGTCACTGTCCTCTTCTGTCTGTTTCCCCGTTAACTTCTTCTAGACCGTCCAACGGATTTTGATACGGTTTTCACTAACAGAAAGTATGATAAACGAGGAAGATGTCCGTGTAAAATATGCATAAAAAAATGCATATGTGCGAAACGAGAGGCGGGTCGTAATTAGTTTATTATAATTAAAATATAATTGCTTCCTTCAAAATTACGTTACTTTAAAACATTTAGATAGCGCTGAAATTTTCACATCGATATGTGCTCGTATATATCTGTGAATTCACACATATTTATCAGACCGAGCAAATAGAAACTAAAGTAACATTAAATTAATAGGAAGCGCTTCCCCGGAGATTGCCATGTGTACCTACTTATGTAACGAGCTAATGAAAACGGAAGTCGGTTAGAGGTCAACGATACGAAGCAGTAACATAACATATTATGTTCCTAGTGCATTGTTACAATGTGGCTTCAATTTGTGCATATTTTTTTGCTGTCCTTTTTTCTCACTAGTAGACAGTGACACAACTTTTTATATTGCGATCACTATTGAACATAATTATTTATTTTATTTATTTACATATTATTTAATAAAAAGCTTCGGTCACCTAGGCAGGGTCCCAAGCATGCTGGCTGCATTACCTCGTTGTATGGCAAGTAGCCAGCATGCTTGTAATATATCACTTAGTAAATTAAGAGTTGTCTTTAATAATGAAAATAAAAAAGAAACTCAATAAAACATAATTGTTCTGCTTAAATGATTCAGCTTTTAATAATCAAGCACCAAATCGATTATCAGTTGTATTATTATAAAATGTTAATTTATTAAAGCACATTGCTGAATCATGGCATTTGGTTACAATGAACATTGTTTTTTTGAAAAATATTTCTCTTTGTTCTGCGTTGTGGCTTTGATTTCGGAAGCTATTTGTTTATTACAATCATAAAAACTCTAGGTTTTTGTACTAATGCATTAAAAAATTCACAGGAATATCATGAAATTCTATGTGCTCACTACGCGGATTTATAATAAAATTTATACCAATCAATGTATGGTAGGCTCGCATAGACGGATCTCCTCTGGATTTCACTTGTGTTACAGGTAATGTTGGCCATCCAGTGAACCGTCAACCCACCTGGATATGAAATAAAAATAAACTAAAGAATTATTTTTTGTTCTTTTTTTATATGTCATCGAAACAAGAATGTTTCGATATCATTAATGGGCAACTATTCTGGCGGGAGTAACCATAATCATTAAACCAACTGTACTTTTATGGTGAAAGATGCTAGAATTTATTCTTTCTATTCGATAAAGTTCAATAGCGCATTTACGTCCCCATTGGGGAGTTGTTTTTTTTAATAGGCTAATAATCTACTGACGTTTGCATAAAAAATATCATTAAATGCACTGATATACATATATACTATTTTTATTATTAAAAACATTAAAAAGGACTTACAAAGTAAACTTTTAAAATAATTTAAACATATTTTTCACATACGAGTATTATGTTCATGTAACCTCTATATGTTAATTTTTACTGCTGTATTTTCCACAAAAAACATTCGTTTCACTCACATCAAACAAATGTCAGCAAAGTGGAGGAAATTTCCAATGTCGAAAAAACGTTCAGGCATAAAAGCTTTAGTCCGGAACTTCGCTCTGATTCTTACTGGAGACGAATGTATAAATGCGATGTTTTTGATTTCTGTTCGTTTAAGAATTGGATCCATGTGCACTAAGGCGTATTTTCAGGAAGTTTGCACGCGTAGTTCTATTGAGAATGGCACGAGTGAAATTTATAAATGTTATTCAATAATTATTTTGTGCTCACCTTCAGATAGTACGAATCAGTAAACGTTTTATAGTATTTAATTGACCTAAAGACCAATGCCATTTTTATAATTTATTCATTAAATAGGTTTCCAAGAAAGACTTTTATTCGTTTTGACTACTAGGGTGTCGGACAAAAAATTGCCAATATGATGACGATCCTGAGAAGAAATTTCGAAAGAAACCTCTAAGAAAGAAGATAAGAATCATTTAAATCCAGACTTCGTTATCGCTTAAATAATCAGCTATTTTAAATAACCTTTCGAATAGAGTTTGATTTTAATTTGGTTTACTTTTAATTTTTTTGTGGGGCTCTAGTTATCTCGGGAAGTTTATTATAAAATCTTAGGAGTATATATCGTATAAAAAAATGCTTATCTTATGTGCATTGCTTATTTTCGACGAAGCCACAGCGTGCCCTTTGAGATGATCCTATAGAAATTGATTAAGATCTTGTACTTTCTTAAGACTTTCATTTTAACTAATATTATAATTGAAGTTTGTTTGTTACGCTTTGACGCATATGAAATTTCGCATGCACGTTGTCACGTTGTACCTTTCATTCAGAAAAGGCACTGTTTCCGAAATATCATTTAAGAATAATAATATAATAAAAAAATGGGGTGTGACCTTCTATTTTACGTGAATACCTACATGTACATTACACTCGTATTATATGTATATTTTCGTAATATAGGTATAAGCAATCAAGCTTGAATAAATATTTTAACACCTAAGAAAAAGGGGCGAAAAAAGCAAACCTAAACTGGAAATAAGGATTAAAAAATTCTATTGAAAAATCTTTTATTGAAAATCACTCCTACACACTATCACACTACACACTAAATCACTATCACACTCAAGGTTGAAAACGGGCATTAGCTATCAAAACATTTTTTTATATGGTTGGCCCAAGAATTTGTTAGTAAGATTTTGTTGTCGATGACATAGTAACCACGTGACCTACTTTTTTCACGATGTTTTCGTTCGAAGCTTTTATGTTAACAAGTTGTAAATAAGTAAAGTGCAAGCCAATCCTGAACCGTATGAATTCGAAGGGCACTTTTTTAAAAGCCGACGCAAAAAAGGCATATTAATATAAGTTTGATCTGTGTATCTGTGTGTCTGTTTGTGTCATCGTAGATCCCAAACAAATTCACCAATTTTGATCCGGTTCCTTTTTATTTAAAAGCTGACGTGATCGAGATTAACTATAGCTGTAATTAGTTTTTTGAAAATCTCACAGGACCCTAATATTTCTCCAGAATAAAAATTAACCTATATGTTAATCTAGTTAATTGTCAGTACATTAGTAAAACCGCATTCAAATCGGCTAAGCCGTTTCTGAGATTAGCACGACAACAATAGTGACGTTAGTTACTTTTAGTTTTAGTTACTATATAGTAGTACTACACTACTTATTCTGTGCTTTTACTTTCTATTTACACAGGTATACTCGTAGTAATAGTACGTATGTAATATCACACAGTAATAGTACGCAGGTTTTGTATTTAATCAAAAGGAACAATAACCACTATAGGGCGCCTTACGCACATTATTTGCATGCTGTCAGAGATCCAAAATATTTCAAAATGGCGATTGTGTAACTTGACCATTGCAACTAGAACTCTTTACACGCACCATTAGTGCCTTGTTGGAGCTCATAAAATTTCTAATGGCCCATTTACAAAGTTTCAGTATATCTAGAGCGCCAGTTTGAATACCATTTGCGAGCTATCGCTAATAGTATTGGTCTTGCGACTCCAGTATCTTTGTAACAAAATGTATAACTATTATAATATATGTTTCGCTAGTCAAAGCATATAGGTACATTGATTTAAAACTTTGGATGAACTGTATTACTTTAAAAAAGTGTCAAATTTACAAATTTGTTGGAAGTTGGAGTTGTTGGAAAAAATTTGTTTACTGGAGTCAGGTACACTTAGTATTTGCGAAGAAAATTATTGAAATAAAATAAAATAAATAATGTCAGTAGGATAATTCAATACTTAGGAAGAATAAATACAAAATACATAAGTAACGAGTGTGTCACTATATTTTAAACAAAAATATGTTCAATTTTCCTCTGAAACATGGTATTGTATAATAATGTGGCTGCTGTATTACGATTTAAACCCTGAGACCGCGTAGTCCGACTGCTTCGTCCGACTGATCGGACGACGCGGACTTTTTTTGTATTTGTGGGATTGTAAATGACTGCACATTAAATTATTTACATATATACACACATTTATTATATACATTTATACATTTGGAGAAACGCACGAATGGGCGTTTTTACATTACGCACGATGGGCGTTTGTGTTGTTGAGTGGCGAGAAAGCGCGTGCTTTCTGTAGCAGTGTTGAAGGCCGACTGTCTCTCGTTTCCGTGCTTCTTCATTTGAAAGAATGACACGGAAACTAAAACGTAAGTTCCAAATAGGTAACTTAAAGGAGGTCGCCACATCAGCCCCCCCGGAGACCGTAGGTCGTAACGAAGAGTAGACTGGAAGTAGTGGACAGCACTTAGTGGCACGTTGCTGGGTGATGGCACCAGCAGTGTCCATTATCTGGATCGATGAACCGGCTGCTGGAACGTATCCATGTGCGCTAGCCTGGATAACACTAGGAGCGCGCGGTCGCGTCGACTTTCTCAGGCCAGCTAGCTTCTGTCCGAAATCTTCGATGACGTCGTATTTCGGTTTCGTTTGACGACGTAGTCTTCGACGAAAAATGCAAATTCGTAGAAAAATTTTTTCGTTTGTTTCGAACGTCACTTTGTCAACAACATGGTAACTATGGAAAACTGTCCAATTTTTTCTTAAAATGTTCTTTATAGTCGCGGGTCACCAATTTTAAATGTGGGATGAAAATGAACTCCACATTAATTATTTACATATTTACACACATTTATTATATACATTTATACATTTGGAGAAACGCACGAATGGGCGTTTTTACATTACGCACGATGGACGTTTGTGGTGATGAGTGGCGAGAAAGCGCGTGCTTTCTGTAGCAGAGTTGAAGGCCGACTGTCTCTCGTTTCCGTGCTTCTTCATTTGAAAGAATGACACGGAAACTAAAACGTAAGTTCCAAATAGGTAACTTAAAGGAGGTCGCCACATATTAATTCGATTATTGGATCAATTAAAGAATCTGACTATAATGATCGGACGACGCAGACAAGTCGTAACCTATAGATTTTCGACTTTTATACATCACAATTTGCTTGCTATCAGTAACATATGCGATGGCGTAGTTAAATTTTTTGTCAATCTCGGAAAGTCAAGAATGTTCGTGAAATTTTAAAATTTCATTAAAATAGTGCGCGAACAATGAGACGTATCGTAATCGTGTAATAATACATATTACCTCGACTTTTCAGACGTGTTGTGATGATAAGATATCGGGTATCGCGGGTTATTCGAACTGCCCCTATCTGATCCTATTTATATAAATAATTGTGGCCAATAATAGCCGCCAGGGTTGTCACCCCGTTCATACTCAACACTCACGATATCCGGTGATTAATAGAACTATACCTGACAACACATTTATCTATAGATAATTGGATTCCACGAAGATAATAGATCAAATCACTTCTCTGTGTTGAAATTCCCTACCTGTTGAAATTCAGTAGAACATACGATTTTACTATATATAGAAGAATAGAATTGTTCAAAGGATTTTGAAAATTCGAAGGAAATTTTTTAAAAAAACACGGTTACCGGCATTTAGTAAAACTTTTTGCCTCCGGGTCTTTCAGACTAATTCGACCCTGCTGAATACGATTCTGCCACGAATGCTGAATACGTGCTGAACACATTTGGGAGGAAAAGGGGGGAAGGGAGCGGGGGAGGGGTTGATACCGGGCAGAATCGTGTTCAGCAGGGTCAAATTAGTCTAAAAAGATCCGGTGACAAAAAGTTTCACTAAATGCCGTTACCTATTGAAAGCAGGCGCTTTTTGAGATTTTTTCACCAGTCCACAGTGGTTTGTTTCAAAAGATAGTTACTTAAACACGTGTAATTAAAATAGTGTACCATCGCAATTGATTTGATATTATATGAATATATATTCTAGTGACCAACCACTCTTCCCGTTATGCAGCCTCAAGCGTACCGAAACGGTATTTTTGTTACTACGACCATATATATTGGAAATGTCTACTTTATTGCCTTATTACTTTACTTATTAAAATCCTCAGCCGTGCCGATGCCGATAATGGGAGTAATGGAATGTGTATATGTTTTTACAGTGCATCAGAACTACATAGGCGTGGACGGATCAAGAGAGCCATATTTGCTGAGCGTCGTGCAGGAAGGAGGCGCGGGACTTTTACGAGCAATACTCTTCAACAAAATGGTCGGTATCACGCGTCGTCTTACCGACAATATTCGCTCCGTTAAACTTAACAGTTCAATGCTTTTATTTATATACCTCCCACGCAACAGACTAGATGAAATAATGTTTACCATATATCTCTTTGTCTCATTTCATTTATCTGGCAAATTGTACAAATTCGCGCTGCGCTTAAACGAAACAAATTATGTCAGGGGGGATTTTAGAAAGGATTATTTCAATTTGGTTTAGAGCTTTTATATATTTGTATTGTTTATTTATCTATATAAAGTATTCAAGGTCATCAAATAAGATAAAAGTTTAAATAAATTAATATAACACCGATTCGTAAGTGTTTCTTACTACCATAGAAACCAACAAAAATCATTCGTAGTTGCTTCTTTAAAATATTTTTTCGTTAAAGTGAATTAACTTTCTAGACAATGAGTAATATTTGATTATATATTTCATTAATACGCATTCATTATTCGTTATGTTTATTCAGGCTCCATAATATTTTAAAACGTGAAAAACGTTTTGCAGAAAACGGAATACTTTTCACAGGAAATTACCCATATATTCTCGCGTTTGAATATGAAACGTAAATTTTATTCTGAAGGTTTGTATTTTTTTTTATTCAGGGCGCGCATAAAATATATTTGCCTCCGAGCGCTTGGAGCGGGTGCGGAGGTGGGCAGGCACCTACAAGACCGACTGTCAAACAGATCTTGACTCAGTTCCCGGCTATGGAGAAGGTGGATAAGGTCCCCAGGGAGGTAATAAAGACTCTCAGTCGTTCTGAACGCAATTTTACTAATTATCTCTTAGCGTTTGCATTGAAGGACCACGATTAAGCAAGCAATATTGACACCGCCCAAAATTCTTTGGACTTAATTTGAAGAAAGATCCATTGGTTTACATTTAAAACTCACTCATATAGTCCAACACGCGCGACTTAACTGTCTAACATAACTTAACTGTCTAATATATAACAAAATATAACTTGAATATATTTTGTTCAACTTCTACATTTAATTTATAATTACCAGCCCTTAATTTACACTGTTGGACGTAGACCGGTTCTCCGCCCTCCACATTCTTCTACTGACAGCGACTATCTATAGGTCATCCGGTCCAGTAAGCAGTCAAGTTAGCCCATGGGTCGTTTCGACTTGACAGGCATCGCATTTTAACACAAGCAAAGCCATGGGCAAGTGCATTGTAAATTGCAGTTAGAATTTCAAATGATCTATAGGCTTTAATGGGATGTTTTTGTCTAAAACCGATAGGATGGTAGCAACTTACCAAATAAATATAATACTTTACTCAAGAAAATACTTTAAAAAAACATAAGTATTTTATACAGTATAAAATATAAATATCTTTATAAATATATTTGAGTATTTTTTAGTTCTATAGATTGTTTTATAGTATAAAATAAGTATTTACTCGAGTAAATATTCGAATAATCTACAAGTTGCTACTTGTTATAAATAGGAATGCTACACCTATTTTTAATCCACTTTTATTCCTATTATTATGTCATCTTTTTTATCTTATTATCCGCAGTAATTTCTTTTTAGATATTCTAACATTTCTTCAACAATTATTATTGTCATTAGTCTCTCAGTGCAGACGCTTATAATTATCTAACTTATTTTAACAATAACTCACTCTGTTGTTGTAGATAACATGTGCTGAGTTACAGAAAGACGTTTTACTTCTAGAGGAGCAAGAGGGTTCAGTTAACTTTAAAATAGGTGTGATGCCTATGAATCCCGGACAAAAGACTGACGACGAAATGTTATCCAATGGTAATCCATTTTTTTAAATACCTCCATATTTCTAATTCAAAATTAACATCGAAATTATTTCATCATAGAAAAAGCAGCTTAATCATCTCAAATGAAGATTGCACACATTGAAATCATATTTTACTCTTTTCGGATCAGTATTGTATTAGACAGTCTTGTTTGAGCGGCTCAATAAAACTGAGTCCATTGGACTTCGTTTATAAAATCTATTCACTAGTAATGAGTCAAGTATCTTTCTTTTTTTCTTAGATCTACTTTCTATTCAAACTGCATATACTTACTTGACATGGTTGTCATGCATGACAGTTGCTAGTTTATGTTCGAAGTATACAGCGAAATCCATAATATTCTTTCTCCCGTTTTGGCAGCGGTACAATGTATTACAGTAGTTCTTAGTGAACCACTGTAATAATAAAAACAAAATCATACGTTACAGCAATAAAACAGAACTAGAGACGAAA
This sequence comes from Synanthedon myopaeformis, assembly GCA_944738685.1. Lineage (NCBI taxonomy): Eukaryota > Metazoa > Arthropoda > Insecta > Lepidoptera > Sesiidae > Synanthedon > Synanthedon myopaeformis. The sequence goes on along the minus strand of OX122918.1, from coordinate 3,133,742 downwards.
TCGAATACACACACACACACACACACGCGCGCGCGCGCGCCCACAACATGGAATAACTCGAAAAAATCGTACAAATAGTTGACCCTATCAATAGATAAAAGCATTTTTTATACCTTTACCTGGGATGAATGGATCCGTGAATTTTCATCGGACCAATATATAAACTTTTTCCTACGCGAAATTCATACCGAAAGCTTTTAAGAGCATATTAGGAGGGTTTTTAAACTTTAAAATACATTTTCAGAGAGGGGTGACGAGAAATGGGAAAGATTTATTTCTCTTTTGGGAGACAAGATTCGATTAAGGGGCTGGAACCGCTTTCGGGGAGGACTCGATGTCAAAGGTAATTAGAGAACTTCCCTTCGAATATTTCAAACGCCAACTATCTCAAAACTTTCGTGTCGCAGTTAATTAAAATCTACATCTGTAATTGACAACAGACTAAATTAATTATTGGATGTATTAATTGTCAAACATATAGACAATTAGCACGCCCCAAGTGAGCATTCATAGCGGTTTCCTTTGGAGAATTACCTACGTAAAACCTTTCCATTTACTTACTCGGTATTTTCATATTTTCCAAAGTCAAGCGTCGGAATTTCTCTGAATACAATTAATTTAGTGTCCACGGAGATTACTCTCGTTCCACAGTAAAGTTGTTAAGATGTTTTTTTCAATCTGATTTTTTATTTACGAGGACCGATCGTAAATAGTATTGGAATTTTGAATTTAAAGACGTAATTATTATAGAGTTCATTTTAAAAAAATGTAGGTTAATATAGAGTAACTTAAATGTAACAAAGATGTCGTTTTATAAACTAGGTGACATGACCGGCAGCCATTCCATTTACACAATGCACCAAGGCCACGAAATAATGTTTCACGTATCTACGATGTTGCCGTTCTCCAAAGATAATAAGCAACAGGTCAGTATATCTACATGTATTTTATTAGAATTCTTAATACTAAGCATAGCTTGTCGCACAAAAAGCAGTACAATTATCAATGCCAAAGTAATAATGGTTACTTTCCTTTATGTTAACTACATTTTAAAAAATTCAGCTATTAATAGTGATCCAGATGTATAATACACTACACGATATCGGTGACATTTTATACTGCAGCGGTCCATATTGGACATGAAGAGTGTTTATGATGGCGATAATATCTACAATGTCCACAGTATTGTGTGTTGTAGAATATATCGCAGTCAGCTAGCGGGTCGTAAATAGTTACCTACGATTACATTCGCCGATAAAAATTGTTATATCAAAGAAAGCAACAAAGAAGCCTTAACAAACTGAATAGAAGACAACTTCTTTGAAGATTCAAACAACTTGGAATTTAATACGCTCTATTATTAAAGAACTTATTTGATTGGGATAAAAAAAGACTAAAGGTAAACATAGTAGATAATGTGATACTTTGTGTAGCCAAGGCTTGTTGATTTTTCCATACCTGCTACCAATGGATTATTGAATCTTAGATATCAGTTTAAAAATTGAAAACTTTGTGAAGATGTTTACATATACACTTGGTGTACACATTGATAGAGTATGTCTTGAATAAATACGTTTTTTTACTGGTAGTGTTTCTCGTGGGATAATAAACCCTAAACTTCTGAAAAAGATCTACAGATGACGATGGTGTATGAGAGATTTGGCTAGAGGTAGGTATGCATTTGCTGATTTTTCCTCTCTACAAATTAAGGCCGAAAAAACTTTTTTAAACGACTGACACATGTCATTTTTTGCACCGGCAATCAAATATTATTTGAAAAATTATGTTTGATCGCCGCTCACTGTACTTGCTGTAAAAAATGCAAAAATCACAGACTTATGAAGGTCACATGCTTTTTTGTATTTTCATTTAATGTTTACTGTAAAAGTAAAATGTTTCCAAAGGAAAGCGGACGAAGTCGCTGGCAAAAGTTCGTAAATTATAATTTATATGAAATATTTGTTCACAGCTGGAGAGAAAACGTCACATAGGCAACGACATTGTGAACATCGTGTTCACAGACGACTCGGTTCATAACACATTCAATCCACAATGTGTCAAAAGCCATTTCACTCGTATCCTTTTTAATATAAAACAAACATTGCTGCAAACTAACATTAAAACTAGAACTGCACAGACATTATATAACCTAAATACAACTCTAGTGAGACAATTTTAGTAAAACAAACAGCTGCTTCTGAAGTATTTAAATTGCTACTGAATTTTACATTTTCGCCTTATTGCGGTATAATATTTAAATAAGTACATGTTCTAACATTGTTTTACATTAAAGGGAAGCAATCATTCCCCTTTACTTTACACCCACTAGTTTCACAATATCTGGTAACGATTAGGAAAAGCACACTGTAGCCGTAAAGTAAAGTTAAGTAAAGTAACCACCAAGTAACACTGCTACGAGCACTACGAGTATGACTCATTCGGGGTTGCGTATAATATTCGCTGCTACGACCGCTACACGGTGTAGCCGTGCTACGTAACAAAACTACGACATGCTACGAAACTTAGAAGACAGTATTTTTATTTTTACCCATCGAAATAATATATCTTTGTTTTTACCTAGTATTTTATATATACCCATCAGAAGTTGTGCACATTTGTGTATTATGGACATTAGTGTTTGTGTGCGCATTTGTGTGCGTGTAAGTCCAGACTGACCGAGCAGCTTTGCGAGGCGCCTCGGGCATTTGCCGCGGCCTGAAATGCCGCAAGCCTCGCTACAAAAATAACACGAGACTACAGGCCAAGACAAGGCCAAGCCATGATGGTAACCCGAGATAAAACCTCACTTGTGAAATCCCTGTCACGGACACTACGAACAGTTATTAGTTCATCAACTTATTAAGCAAAAGAAACAAATATCCAAATGTTTTGGGTATAAAAAAATTACCAATATGGAAATAATATGGGAATAATATTATAAAGAATTATCTTTCGACAATGAAGAAAATAATTTGTTATGAATCTCTGAGGGCAAGGCACGTCCACATCGACTGGGCATATGACTCGCGCGGCAGCCACGCGAGCTGCTCGGTCGCATTTTACGGTCGCAGTTAATATTGCATTTTACAACGTAAAATACAATATTCATGTCGCCGTGTGGAACCAACAATAGTTACTTAGTTAACACTGACTACTTGCTTATGTTAAATATATATATAACCGAAATCATATTCGTGCCATAAACATCCTAAATGAAATTTATGAGTGAAAATGAACAATATTTCCCTTATCGACTTAATTAACAGACATATTCGCAGTTGTGTCAGAGGTGGAGGGTGAAGGTTACAGATTGAGTGTATACAGTGATGACACCGTTCCGCCTTTCGGCCCCTCATTGCCTTGTCCGGCAGTGTTCAATGATCCGCAACATTTTAGGGAGTTTCTATTGGTAATCCTCTATTAATTAAATGTTTGGCTTTGCGTAACTGATTTACTGACACAGTTAAATAGAAAGATAAAATAATATGAAGCTTAATTAACACTTAGATCATATTAGTGGAATCAACATTCAATTAAATATATATTATTTTATAAGTGAGCAACGCAATGTTGGTATGAGAAACAATGAATTTCAGGTAAAATTAATGAATGGAGAGAAAGCAGCATTCCAGACGCCAACCTTCGCATTGAAACGTCAGAGGACACTTGATACACTCATAAGAGACATATACGCTGAACATTGTTCTGATCATAAGGTGGTAAGTAACAAACAAATCATTTACAAACGATGAACACCGCATATTTTGTTGAAAAATATGGAGGATAAAAATTTCTAGAGGAAGGATTTCTCGCATACAAGGAATAAATTTTATTTTATTCCTTGTTGGTTATGGTCCACTTGATTGGAGACTGTTACCGTCACTTAGTCCTGGGGGAATTGTGGAACCGTCATCGGTTGTGCAATCATTGCAAATGTCCTTATTTTGAATTTTGTTCTACCAGCCAATGTTGTCGAGACGTGCGCTGTCAGACGTATGGTCAGGAGGGGCTGGGGCTGCCGGGGCCGGGGCTGCTCGCACTGAGCGATTCCTTCACGTCGGACAAGCGCTGAAACTCGACGCCGTGCTAAGAGGCGATGCGCCGACTAGTCTTGTATCTACCGGTTAGTGTGGAGATATTATTTTTATTTAAAACTTAAGTAATTAAATGCAACAATTTGCCTTAGACAACAATTTTAAATTCAGCATAGATATTTATTTTATTGGCTAAAGATCTACTCGATAAAAAAAAATATTTCATATATTTAAAAAAAAAAATGTTGCTACAAAAAATTATGTTTGACGCTTCAATATACATCCTTACATATTATAAAACAAAGTCCTCCGACGCGTCTGTCTTTCTGTCTGTCTGTTCGCGGAAAACTCAAAAACGACTGCACCGTTTTTCATGTGGTTTTCACCAATGGATAGAGGGATGATCAGGGAAGGTTTTTACGGAAAAAAATGCACCCCGGGCGAATCCGGGAGCGTGACAGCTAGTACAATATATGTGTAAATATATACAGAGAAAATAATTAAAAAGTCACTGGTTTAAGTTTTGTTTTTCCTGGCCAATAATAATTTATTCGATACTAAGTTAATCTTAACTGTCGATACTAAGGGATATTAAATACGAAGTTATTTTTTCTTAAAATATTTCAGGCTCGGGTGGTTCCCGTCGTGCCCCGTGGGAGGGACGCGTTTGGCGTGCGGCGCCATTGCCCGCCACACCAATATGCGCAGAACAATTGTCTGAGGGAAGACTTCTGCTCTCAACGACCTCCAATACTTACATATTAGAAGGTAACTAAAGGATTTTCTTAAACACATATTCTTTAGTTAATTATTAATAAATACAATAGATAAAAAATATCTAACAGATAAAAGTTTTTTCGTATTTCATATATAAATGTAAAATAATTTAATAGTTTAATTATACCAATTACAAAGTATGTGTCGTTTTGTTAAATAACTTGTTGCCTTTTATAGTATGCTATAGATATTTTGGTGTTTCTTCCCAAAAAAATCAATTTAATTACATTACTTAATTACTCATTTTACTAAAAACTTGACCAATCTTAAACGGAGTTTAGATATAAAATACAACATAACAAAACATAATTTTTTATAAAATTTAAAGAATTCTTCTAAAAACTGTTTCAATTGTTTCAATTTAAACAGAAAAACCATGTGATTTCAGAGAGTGGAACAACACGCGTAGTTTTGCGTTGGGAGGGGTGCGTTCGGGCGGCCAGAGTTACAGAGCGAGCGGGAGTGTTCCGTGTGGGCGGGCGAGCGGCGGCCGGGGGAGGGGCGGGCGGCGCGGGTGTGTACGCGCTTCCTGTGCAAGAGTTGTGCGCCGGCGCATGGGCTATGCGCCCTCTGCAAGACTGCAAGCACGCCAGATTACCCCGCACCAAGACTGCACACTACTTCGATTTATTAGAAACAGGTACCTACATATCAGTTATAGGTACCGGCACCTAACCTAACTTCTCAAGATTTTTAAAAAGTGGGTGAATGTTTACGCATCCTATATACTCACGTGCAAAAAATGGTCTTTATTATTTTCATAATCTTTTTAAACAATGCTTAGGACGAGGTATTAAACTTCATTAAGAAATTTGTTATAAAATAATCTCGCCATTCTAGCCAACTTAGGTGCACTCGGATAAAAACACCAGGCAAATTATAAAATATCTGAATGAATCAACTTTTCAAATTTGGCGCTGGTCTGGATTTGTAAAGTAGTAGCAGGGCACATTGGGCTTCAGAAAGGGATGCTAGAGCCTATATGACCAGAGCCATAAATAGGCTCTGGCATCCCTTTCTAACTCACCGCACACATGCTGCTATTTCATGGTCGTCTTCTATAAGGTAGTGGTTATTGCCGCCCAACGGGTTACTCAAAGTGACTGCGAAACGCAGTGTACCCTGCCACTACTTGCAAATGACAAAGCTAGCATAGCATGCTTTAAAAATGTCAACTACAATGTTTTAGGTGAAGGCGGTAAAACAACGTTAGCGGTAGCAGTTGGCAGAAGAATTTTATTATTATTAGAAGAAACTAAGACTGATAGTGAAATGGGTTTTGAATTTACACATATCAAGGTAATTTATTTATTCATATAAAGTATTATTTAACTTTTTTTTATAAAAAGTGCATTAAGATGTTAACGATGAACTAAATTGGAAACCATATTTAATTTTATTATATTAAAGTAGCTTAAAAACCTACACATAAAAAAAATTACCGCACCGCATTGAATGATGATCCATGTGCACCAATTTTCATAACCGTCTTCTAGGGTGGAGAAGTTAATGACCTGTAGCGCCATCCAGTGGCAAAATTGGTAACACAAAAATTGAAAAAATAGAAAGATGTACCATTCTTTTCGTCACATACATACATTTTATATGTGTATAAGATATGTACTGATTACTGATATTTATTGATTTCCAATTGAGTAAACTTTACAGTAAGCTACGAATTCGTCTTATTTGGGTTCCTTTAATTTTACCTACTTAAAATATATAAACATTTTGCTATAGTATTGTACATACATACATTATTACAAACAAATAAAAACATAACACAAATAAAGTTTGAAATGGCAGCCATACAAAACGTCCATCGGAATTATACATTTGACTTAAAGTCACAATTAGTGTAGATTAGTTCTGGGAAACCTGAGGAAGGATACACTAGTAGGGTACGTTTTTATAAACCACATGTTCAAAGCCGCAGGCAAGTGCTTAAATTACGTTTTAATAACCTCTACTTAAGTTTTAAATATTTTTAATATTTAAGGATATACAACTTAGCGAATCACCCGTACTTATAAAGCTGATGGACGGCGAAGTTGGTATAATGGTGGTCGGATACAAACATCACTGGGAGGTGTTGGAGTTCGCCACCGGGCAGGTAATTGTTCATAGCAAAATTATATCACACAACCTAATTTGATTTTTTATTACTTTTTACTTAATAATAATAAAATGATAATTTGCTCTTATTTCATCAAGTAATAAATTGATGATTATCCAATAGCAAGGAAAAGTTTTTTCCCCTATGCATGTAGGTATTAGATTTGAGTGAAGAAGCTAATTATAAGTCTTCACCAGCCTATTAAAGAGAAACACATTACTCGCATCTACAAATAATATTCTATGTAACACTGAAGTAAATTGACGGCCAATGGAGACATAGAAATCAGCTTAAGTGTTAACCCACATAACAATGACCCTAATGTGTTTGTAAGGCCGTAAAGCGCGCTGACAACCCTGAGGAAAGCGGCGCACGCCGTGGTGCACTTGTCAATGCACTGCGCATCGGCGATGAGAGAGACGGACAAATCGTACTATGTTACAATCGTACGTATTCTCTTTCTTAATTATTGTTTTCTCTATAAGGCACAGATTAGGCCTCATATATAGTACTTCTTTCACAACTAGGCTGGCGCTCCAAAATACCAGCTAGATCCTTTTGGCACTTGGTAGCCTCGTATTGTTCGAAATGTCGATGACTCGTTGCTTATATAACAGCTGTTAAAACCCGCTCTTGTGTAAGATATAGGTAAAATAATAACATTAGTCGCTAAATTAAATTGAAATATTAAAAATAGTAATTTTTCACCATTGGTACTGTGAGTTTTTGTCTGAAATAAAATGATTTGTATTATATATTTAATAAAATTCCAGACACATGCCATTTTGAGCGGCTAACGAGTAGGGGCTTAGAAAATGACGGCGAATACGATTTCCATTGGACCACCGTACCAGCAGCTGTTGGTAGGTATTTTTTGATTTTGTAATATAATGTAAATTCTTTATAACGAATTTCAAATCTCAAAGGACTGAAAATTTTTCGTTCTTCGAATGAAAATTCGAATGAAATGTAGATACGTTTCTCTTTTTCTCTAATTTACTATACATGGTGTAATTGTTTGTTTTCCGTAATAAAATAACATAAAATACAATAATAGTTTATCATTAAAAACAGATTGATTTCACATTAATGAAATTTCATTGCATAAATCATTGAAACAATTCTTTTGTTTCAGTGTGTGCGTTCCCTTACATTATGGCGTTCGCTGAAGATTTGTTAGAAATAAGGCTAGTCGCAAATGGGTCCCTCGTTCACGCCGCTTGTATACCAGGACTGAAACTCTTATGCGGAAGAAGAGTAAGTATTAATAATTTATTTTGACCAACCATTGACTTTAAATGCAATTTTTAAAAATTTGTTATGAATATATTGACATAAACAAATAGTGTTTATAATTTATAATTATATCGAGTGTAGTGACTGTAGTAAAAAATTGTCGTTAACAGGATATATATTACGTGGCATGCGCGCCGGAGTATGTGCCGCTGAGCCGGGAGCTTGACCCCGCACTTTTGCTCATCGATCGCGAAAAGCACAACCACTCCACCGAAGAAGACAACACATATGATAAGTGAGGCCATTTTAAATCTAGAAAATGCATCAATCAAAACAGCAGTGACATCCCAAGAAGGACATGGCTGAAGACATTTGTCTGTTTTTGCGTCTACTGAACTCACTTGTCTATGTCTGTGTCTACAGCTGCTAGTGAAGTCCTATACACCGCTTTTTTTATGTTAAAGGTCGACAGTCGCCTATAACACAAGCAACGGAAGGATGGATTTGGAAGGGATGGGTTAATGGGCTAATGGGCTTGGCATCCCCTACTCACTCACCGAAACACAACTGATAGAATAGACAAATTATAAAATGTAGACAAAATGATTCCTTAATGTTACATAGATGAACGTGTAAACTGTTTTTATTATATCTAGAACCGAATCCGGTAAAGAGACGTCCCGCACTTCTGAAGATAACTCGGCATCAAGCAGAAGTAGTTCTATATCATCGGATCAAGAGAACATTCGGCCGCCGCTACAACGCGTGCCACCTATCTCTCCGCCTAATTCGCCACAGGGTAACAAAAATTTTTCACCGCAGTCCACCGCAATATTTACTTTTATTGGCTTAATAATAAACTGTTTTACAGTACTCCCCGAGAATAGCGGGCGGTGTGTACGCATCTACAAGATCCCGCAGAGCAATCTGAGCGCGGGAGCTTACCAGCGCCAGTCCGTGTCTGCTGACCACGTCGTCACCTCTTACTTCTCTGACAGGTCTGTATTATTTCCGCCTCTACATTATTAAGCGGAAAACTTGTAAATCACGCTTAATATAGTAAAACCGCTTCCTTCGAGCCATTTTTTACTAAAATTTACATCTAAAGAGTTGTTAAAATATTTATACGTAGGTTACTTACTCTGGTTGAAATTTTGCGCTATGGAAAATTTCGTGTTTCTAGAAAAAAAAAACTACAAAAAATTAAACTGTGTATAAAAATAAGTATTTCATTATCTTTATTTTGTGTAAAGTTCGGCAAACAGTCTGACGGTGAATTTGATGGTAGGTATCGACCGCCAACAACCTCCCTGAGGGTGACCTGGTCTATAGTTTGGGGTAACTATCGCCCGTTTGAGGTCCCAGCGAATTCACGGCGTACTTGTGGCTTTTCCGGGTACGCCGTTAAGTCTTACAAATAAGAGAGCAGAGCTCTCCGCGATGTGTTCGCTGCGGACAACTGCCGATGGGGGTCTCGGATGGACGTCACTTCATTTCTCCATTCCCCACCATCATAGGCAGCGCGTAGGAACGCCAAGGGGTTTTAGTTGGTCTACCCTGTCACCATCTAGGGGTAGGAGTCCGACATAACTCACCAGCCTTCCCAGGCCTGTGGGTATCCACGATGGACTCCTCTTTTAAAAAAAACCGTTGCCTATTGACACCGCCAAGCACCGCCATAGAACAAGTGCGTTGCTGGCCTAGTCAAGAGGGGAAAGAACAATAAATATATTGTCAGAGCTCATTGCCCTTTCCCCTTGTTAGAGCTCTGACTCTATATAAAAGAAAAGAATTAATTATGATAGAATTGAAGTTTTCAATAAAAAAAATATTTTTAAAAAAAGTTAAATTTAAAAGAATTATAAATAAAAAGTTAATTGAAGCAATTGATTACATAACATTTTTAAAAATATGGTGTACCTACAAGTAACAGTTGACTTAAATGCAGGTATGGTGGTTGAGTAGAGTCGTCATTGTTGCCTGTTGTATTATCAACAATTTACTTATTACTTACATTTTTTATATTAAGCATCAAGTTTGATTCAAGTTTGATTAAGAGTTATTTACTTATTTGTTAATGTTACAGACCGAATAGCTTTCGTCAGAGACTTGCTGAATTGAGATTGGACAGCAAATCAAGAGGCGGAGGTGATGATGAAACATTATAAAGACTTTAATCTAAACATGAATATTGTATTAAATAAAATATGATACCAAACTGAGGTGCACAATTTTAAAGTATTTCAATAGGTTTGTAATATAATAATTATTGAAACTAAATGTTGTTATAAACGTATTATATACTTAGATATTATTATAGATATTATTTATTGTAGAATATAAAGGTGTCAAATATATAATTGTGGACAAAGTTGTGATAAATACGATGGCACTGTAGAGGGCAAATAAAATTTGCTATTATACTCGTATACCTAAGTAAATGTTTCAGTAGAAATTGTTGGTTAATATTCGGATCAAGAATGAATTCGTTAACCGGTCAAACCTATATAATTATGTCTTTATTGTTTATATATAACCAGTTTATATAATTATGTCTTTATTGTTTATATATAACCAGTTTATATATTTATGTCTTTATTGTTTTCCCTTCTATTTTTCTATATTTTCTATGTAGTCTTCTTAAATGCTAGATCCGTTAAGCGTTTCGACTTCACAGTAAGGATTAAATTTGAAAATGTCTAAACTTAAACAAAATTGCGTATTGATTTTAAAATTCATTAATAATTACAATAATTACTGTGTTACTAAACACGAGCGTACTACAAATTGTATTTAAGTATCAATTTTATTTAATAATTACTAGTAGACAGTATAATATATCATGCTTCATTTTATCGTATTTCATTTTAATTTATATTTAATTTGTGGTAAGGCTTGTTCACTGGTCCTGACCTTAATACCAAGAGAATCTTAAACTCACAGTGCGTTACTATCTAGATTTTATTCTAAATTAAAAATTCACATGTTCTTTTTATTTATTTTTTTAATTTTTTCTCTTTTTTCTGTTAGTCTTAAAGATTGGTTAGTAAAGACTAGTACAAGTGAATATTGGTGCAAAGTATGTATACAGACTTATTAAAATTGGTATTGTGACTTAAGAGTATAAAGTTTAAGACCTTGCTAAATACATAACAACTGTATGAAATACGGTCTAAAATGGCGCATACTGTATGTTAATAAGAACATTTGGTAGAACTGTAGCAGAGATGAAATATTTATTTATTTTACGCATACTGTACGTTAATAAGATTTAATGGAGTTCTAGCAGAGATACATTCATTATTTATACTCTATTTATTATAAAACAAAGAATTAATTTATTAATATTTTGATATTCCTCAACGAAATAAATAAAAAAACGAGAAAAATGATAAGTATATGATTATATTTTTATGTACTTAGATACATGTAGTACCTATATATTTTTGGATCTATAATATTATTTATAGTGAGTCACCGCGAATTCAAACGCAAATGGAATGGATTTTAAAATGGATTAGTCCATAATAATATAATTTGATAAATTTCTATATATTTAAAAAAATGTACATAACATTATTTTTAACATAATTTAATGCTCAATTATTATTGACGGAGTTTGATTATCTTAATAGCAATTATAGGTATAATATTCGCGTCACCAAAGAGAGACAAAAAGAATATCTACATTATTGAAAAACAGTGTGGGCCTTGTAAATCCGCCTGCTATGTTCTATAAATACCTCTTTAATGACTATTCAAAATAGTCTCATTATTATTTAAAATAATTTAAATAATTCAACAAAATATTATTTAAAATATAAAGATATATCATAACTTAAAATTTAATTTAAAAATCTACTTAACGGTTACTTTGTAGGAAAGTATAACATATATATTATATATATTGGCTTGTATGTCGTCTTGTTAATGAAAATGATAATTATAATTGAAAGCGAAGAACACCCTCTCGGATTGTCAAAATATTTAAAGAGTATGAAGTCATGTAGAATTTGATTAGTATCCTAAGTTTTCTCAAGTGAATGTACTCGTATTAAGAGAATTCAAGACGAACTGATTTACAATAAAAAAAAAAACTTATAATCAATGTGTACCCAATAGGTTTACCTACCTACCTTAGAACTAATACATGTAAAAAAATATTGTCTAAATGTCTGGATACCAGAAAGAAATGTGCCATCCAATATATTAATTAATCTCTAGTTCTAATGATAAATAGATACTTTGCGATGCAAGCGAATTGAAAGTACATGTATAAATATAGTAAAATGTTATAGTTTCATCATCTAACAATTATTTTAGTGTTACTGTTTAAAAATTGTAAGTATTATGTAGTCTCGTTCAAGTAAAGAATGTCTTAGTTTCTAAATCAAATGAAATTAAGGCAAAATACCAACTCCTACCGTTTGCAAGAAACAGAATCTGAATCCTTAATTTCTCTTCACACTCTAATCGACAGTTAAGGCGCTTGGATATATATATGCTATGTTGTGTTTAAAGTAATTCTTAATTTAATTAATTTTTATTTTTAGCGTTCTTTTTTAATTCTTAATTTTTTTGCGTGTAAATGTTTCCAATGTAAGAAAACACTGTTTGGTTAACATTTTTTTTAAATATAAAAGTTTTGGCAAAATACAAAAAAAAAATGTATCTAATGTCTAAAGTTTGATAATTCATATAATTATTTTCTTCAAGCCTCAACTATTATTGTCTTAGCCATAAACGAGGAGTATGCTTAGTTGATGGCACTAAGCGCCTTAATGTCATGTTTGCATTGAAATCTCTAAACTCAAATTATGTGTTATAATGATTCGTCTATGATTTTAATATGTCCTAAACCATCTTTAACCAAATGCTCCATGTCAAATTTTTACCGCCGCCGCCAACTCAACGCTCCTTAGTTAATATAAATAAATGAATAAAACATTGAAAATGTGTTAGTGATAAAAATGTCATATAATTAATCAAAATTAATATAAATTAGTCTACCTAATTAAGCATGTGAATAGATAGTCGGAACGTTTGCGTACATTTCCTGACATTTTTTAAGCATGGGTTCGATGTGATATAAAGAAAGACTTTAAAGAAATGACGTAAACTCACTGTTAATTTAAAGTTAAACGATTTAACTTAAAAATGCGTCTTAAAAATGCGTTTGTTTAAATATTAACAGTGTAGATTAAACCCATATTTGTCAAAATTAGAATGAATGAATTTTATTCTGATAATTCCCTATATATATATATATCGATTGATCGAAATACGAATTAGTTTCCTATATAAGGTTGATATCACTTAGTAATTGCTAAGTGATATTGATGTGATTATTGCTTATGTTTCGAGAAATTTTAAACACGGACATGGAGACAATGAAAAGAATTTAAAGAAACCTTCAAGGGGGAAGTTAACACGTATTTTTCCATCTTTAAGTGAGGGTGAAATAGTCTTGTGCATGGCCACCTCAGAGTATATTTTATTGTCCTATTCGCTTAACTTTTACTTAAATAATTAATGTATAGGTAATAGGCTATAGGCTGATGTAAAAAAATAACAGAATTTTATGATATTATCATTCATTTTTAATCAACCATACAAAGAACCAAACTGATAGTTGTAAGAGTTTATTTACAAAGAGTTATGGCACGTATTAAAATTAAATGTATATATATACGTACAATACATACAATACAATAGGTATTTATATATGTTGTTAAATAAAATAAATGTTTCTAGTAAGTAGATCCCTAAGAGGCGATATTGTTATGTATTATATTATAATGAGATTATATTATTTACCTATTAAATGTTAAGTAGATTCGTTTTAAGTTATTAAATCAATACAAGTGATGTTTCTTACGTAAACTTGAGTACAAGTGGACATCAATTTTAATTAGTAAAGAGATGACAGATATATTTACAAATGCACATATAAATTTAATAGGCCTAAGTACATTCATCCTAATTTTATTGTCTATAATAGTCATGTCGATGTTAGACAAAAAAATATTACAAAAATGGGTTCAAATTTGTAGTCACTATCTAGTTTTTTTATATATGAAATGTGACGTGCAATGTATTTTAAAATAAAACAGATGCTGGACGAACGGACAAGCGCACGCCTTTTATAATTAGCTAAATTCCATGCAATGCGCAGGCGTTTGGACTAGGGTTTGCAATCCCGCATTCCTGCGATTTCCCGCATGTCAATGGGACCTGCGGAAATCGCGCATTTGTGTGGCAAATCCCGCGTGGAAAATTTTTGGACATTGGAACATGTTTCTTGATTGAATAAAAGGAAAATACTTGTCCCTTGTTCACAATTATCTGAACACTATCCCCCCTAGAAGCGTAGAGGCGGAGGCGTAGTGGGCCTACTGGTATTTTCTTTTCAAAAGTTCCATTAAAGGGACTATTGGGAACTCCATTTCCCGAAGGTCCATTACGAGGACTACTGAGATTTTAATTTCCAAAAGTTCCATTACAGTGACTACTGAGTTCTTAATTTCCATAAATTCCATGTTACACTTAAAAAGAACTCATGATAACTAAAAGTATGAAAGAAACGGTAATTTTTAATTAATAAAAAAACGTCAAAATTGTCAGTAATATGTGGTCACTAGCATAAATGCATGCAGCTCGTGTCAAACATTACAATGATTAAGATTATTATATAATCCCTACAAACTTCTAATGCTCAAGAAGGAACCTTTCAAATTTACATCCACAAATAAAATCTCGGCGGCTAGTGTTACAAACTGTACTGAGTGTGTCACGAGATGACGTCACCAAAATGTCGGCCACGTGCGTTAGCAATTTGCGGGACTTACACTCATTTGGAATTAAAGTATATATTTTTGGATATTGACTACAAATTTACCCCTCCACCCTCATGTATGAAAATATTCAATGTGTAAGTACTTATTACAGCGATCATAATGTGAAGACGGATTAGTTTGCGAACACAAAGCGCGCTTAGTTAAGAAATGAATGTATTTATCGCATTTAACACATCTTGTGTATAGTTTTCATCAGTATTTGATACTAGTCACATGAGATCTACTATTTACTGAAAAGAACGATGGATTACACTAACTTCTTTTTAATCAAAGCTTGTAATATTAACGTATATTTAATCGTAATGAAGTCGGAACCAAAGAAACCCCTCATCCATAGTAAATGAGACAATGTACAGTATATTTAACAGAGTTTAATCAATTTACAATTATTTAATTGCGTCTGAAACCCATGTAGATATTTAGCAATTACTTTGTTACTTTATGAGGTTGAAATAATAAATAAATGTCTGTTCAATTTAGACTTTGTTTTATTCCATAAAGTATTTACAAGGTACAATGTACATACAATCTAATAAAAACTTAAAATCTATCAAAAATTCAAGTAGCGTGTATCATTTAATATTTGAATAACTCTAAACATTGTATCATTTAGGCACCTTGAATTATCTTTAACTTAAACTGACTGGTGCTAGTTGAAAAATTAACTAGTTTATTACCTAGATTAATATATAGTATCTTGGAAAAAATTTAGGTTCACGAGGGATCGTCTAAAAATATAAAAAATTCGGCGCCACTGTCGTCAACAAGCGGCGCCGTCGTCAAAGCAATAAAAATGTCAGGCGTTATATTTTTCAATGTGAACGAAGTCGCGGGCACCAGCTAGTACGTGATAAATTTAAAAATTTGTACGAAATATGAAAACGGTTATACATAAATATATAATTTAAAAATTATTTTACAATAACTTTGGTTGACGTTTTAAAGTAGTTATATCTAAGAACTTCGGTACGTCATGGTTTGCTCTCTGTGTCGGCGACGATGGACCTGTAAGAGATGAAATCGTTCCAATTTGAGTACTGCCCGTTTCAATACAGTTCTTTCTGTTAGTTAACAGGACTTTTAATATCAAATTCTACAAAGTAATACAAAGTTACGTACTATGGCACACAGTTTTTTTTATTTTTTTTTATGTATAATTTTAACAATTTTAAGACTAATAAGTTAACTAAGTTTAATCTCGTGTTATCATTTGTAATTATTAATAAAATCTAACTATATACTATTAATTATAATTTAAAAAACATTGCTTTAACTTGAATTTAATATTTTTAATTGTTATATTGTTACATAGATCTAAAGGTACTCGTAGGCTGTTGATAGGGTGTGGGACAATGTAAGCGGTACTTCTTTCGCTTAGTTAAGCAACATATAGGATACTTTTTATCGTGGAAGAATATTAAGTACCTGAGACATCGTCTAAAAATATAAAAAATTCGGCACCACCGTCGTCACAGCGATAAAGATGTCAGGTGTTATAATTGCTCATATATTTTCTTTTTTAACGCAGACAAAGTCGCGGGCACCGGCTAGTTAAAAATGAGTTAGTTGAATACTGACCTTGTAAAATTTGATGCCTCTCCATATAATTTCTAGTTGCAAAAGACATATCAATAGGCAAGGCCATGGGTCGATACTGGTCTCGGAGCAAACGAGGCTTTGGCGCATGTTTCAAGTATTTCACTGCAAGTTGGTTCATTTTCATACTTGTATCAGTGGACGCCGCGTACGCGTTTGGCTGGTTAATGTCGAACGTATAGGGACTGACACCAGTGGGATTGTCGCCAAATGTTACCCTGGAACGAAAACAATTGTTTATGTCAACAATAATCGCAAAGTAATCTATACTAATATTATAAAGAGAGAAGATTTGTATTTTTGTTTGTAATGAATAAACTCAAAAACTAATGGAATGATTTAAAAAATTCTTTCACTTATAGAAAGCTACATTATCAGAGTAACATAAACCATATTTTATAAAGTTACGCGGACGAAGTCGCGTGCAATAGCGATAAAGTTGTGTGATAAACACAGAGGCGTCTTTACCTAGCGTGCATGTGCGGTGCGCCGTCCGCGGCACTTTCAATATAAGTAAACCTGTCACTGAAGACTAGGTCTAGGTCGCAAAAAATTGCATTGTTTTGATTTTTTTTAATATTGTTAGGATAGATACCAATAGGCTAAAACCAAGTTTGCATTTTCGAAAGATCTGTGCTATCTGCACAGTGCTCATCCTCACAATGAGGCAGTCATCGTCTTCTGGAGCTTGCTTTGGTTCGAGCCCTTGTATATCCATCCAGATCCAACAGATGATGTTGATAAGGCGCTGCTTGTTTTTTGGGTTGGACAATAACTTTTCTTGTGGCACTATAATCAGTATCGATTCTTCAAAAAAGATATCGCTACACGTTGAGGCTGCATAACGGCGTAGCCTTTCTGCTCTTAGTAGCCCCTTCTTCTGAGTATCCATCGAATACGACGAAAACATTTTTTTGCAAAATGGATGAATGTGTAGTTAACATAAGCAGCTTTCTCCAACAACGACGTTTTCTATAAGAGGCATGAGGGCAGAGTAGAACGATGATTTTGTTCCTTTTCGCATTCCCTCCTCGAAGAATAGAGCCACAGGATATGAGGCCAACTCGTGTGTTTTTTGGGTCGGTTTCAGGTTGTTTCGTTATACACAGCCATTGGAAAATTGTAAGAGGGTCTATAGCAACCTGCTTGTTGTACACCTTGACTATGGTTGCTGCCAAGGCTTGTACTTTGTCTTTCCTTTTATTCAAACCTCGAAAGTTCGACTTGATTAACAATCAGATCCAACCACACAGGAGTCTCCGGAGCCTGATAACTATTCCACAACTTCATTTTCCTTTCCTCATAGAATGATTATTTTAGATGATTTTTTTGTTTCGAAAGAGCAAATTTCTAGCTTTTTGGGAAAAATGGCCAATTTTTAAAGTATTATATCTCGTGATCTGTTTGACATACAGAACTGCGGTTGCACTCAAATTGTAACTAATTTTGTCTTCTTTAAGAGTGTGTAAGATGACTTTTCCATAGAATGCACTTTTCAGAAGTTATAAGCCAAACGCTAAAAAAAAAGTTACCACAGGTCTTTCGAAACTGCATGGTGAGTGGCCTAATGAACCTCCGCTCGTGTTATGTCGCGCTAGGGTAATGATGCACACGGGCGCTGCATGGGCTAGAGACGCCTCTGGATAAACAGCTTTTGTGTTGTGTACTTATTATTATTTCGCCTTTCTGTCGCAAAAAACACATGCTTGAGTAAGCAGTGTCTGAAGTAATTTGATTAGTTGTTAGGTTGTAGAAAGAACACAATTAAACAGCAAAAAGTAAACATAAAACATGCTTGGTTTGTGTGGACGTGTCTTGGGCCCGAGCCTAGATATGAAAGGTATATCCTTTCCTATAACCCTATAAGAAAAGGTAACAAACTAACAGAAAGACAGACACAGTTAATTTCGCATTTACAGTATATGGAAGTATGGATAGCTGGTGCACACATGGAATATTTAGCCTATGGACTGAGATTCTATTCAACTATTGGTACTTTCACCAATATTTTTAAATCGGATGAGTGGTTTCGAAGATTACCTCCTACACACATACAAACTTTACCTCTTAATAATATTAGTATAGAAAATAAAAATGTGTGTGTTGTTCAAAATTTCAAAATATTCAAAATGTTATTTCAAAATACCTTTTCGTTACGCTGACATTGGTTTTATCTATTTGCATCTGCACACATTGTTGTTGGGTGTTACGATACAGAGCGCTTGCTGATGATGGCATGTCTGAATCTTGTAGCATTCCATTCACATGGGTCTAGAAAAGAAAACATTTACTACCCTTACTCACTCAACAAACTCACAAATTATCAACGAAATATTAAGTAGCAATTGTCAAACATAACTACTATTATATTAAAACAAGACAATCAAATAGACTGGCACCAACAAAGTTTTGTTATTTGCAATTTAGCACTAATGAATGCACCACCTTAAATATCTCTGTGTATGTCATACCATAACTTTATTATAATATGTCCATCCTACATTGGACTGGTCATCGCTGCTCGTATCGGAACTGAAAAAAAAAAAAAAACAATTTCATTTAAATTTGACAGTGACCACCTATATTACCAAGTGTGTCCTTTTTGTGGACTAATAGTATGAGAAAATACTCACTCACTGTAATCTCTAATATCAAGATACAGACTTTGTTCGGGTGACATCAATGGAGTAACAGCATTATCAACTCGAACATTATACAAACTCATATCGTTCAGAGTTTTATCGTCATTAGCATTTCTTCCTCCAGAGTCATGTCTCTCATCAACATCTACTTCCTGCAATTCCGAATGTGGTTTGTTTTCTCCTATTTTATTATTATTGACAGGCGTAATACCCTCCAAGAAGTTCAGATTGACTGGTTGAGATTTTACAACTTCCTTCACACTGACATGAGATCTGTTGCATTGTATTTGTGCATTTTTTGTTTGCGTCATCACTTCTCTATTGATCACTGTAGAGGTCCTCACCATTTCAAAACTCGTCATTACACCTATGGAAATCTTGTGCTCAATATTATTGGCGTTTTCAAGAGCCACTTGCTCTGTCACTTTGTAATTTTGATCCGGAAGACTTTGTTGTTTGTTCTGCGTAATGAACTTATCAACTTTCTCTTGAAGCAATTGCAACTGTTCGCTTTGCAATTTGATAATCTTAAAGAGGTCCGCAACGGTTGGCTCTCTTTTTTCTTTTGCTATACCTCTTTGCTTCTCAATCTCCTTGCATTCCTTACTCACACTTTGTTCATATTTTTGTATGCCATATACTTTTCTTTCCATGGCATCTTTTGGCACAAAATGTTGTGTGTTTCTACAATGACAAACATTATTAACATATTCTATACACTGTTGATTGCTGACAGCATATGCACTAGATTTAGGCATGACGGAATCATAGACATGTTGATTTAACTGTATTGATTTGGGCATATTAGTACTTGTGTGGAAATTTTGATGGCCACTGCAAGATCTAATGCATTGAAAATTAGTAGGAGTAATTTGAATACAATGATGACATTTGCAGCTATCATTCAAGTTGTTCTGAGTCTCATTATGTAGAAAAGCAGGCTTTGTAAACGGTGTATCAAATTTTAACAATTCTCTTCCATTTTCTGGAGAATTGTTCTCCTTGTCTAAACTAGATCTATCAAAGCAAGTGTGTAGCGGTTTATGTTCATTTAAATGTAACTTATGTATATCGTCACGCAAAATAAAGAAACTATTGTCCTTGGCTGTTCCATTTGGTACTTTAGTTTGGACATTTGATTTGTCACGTATTACAGAATGCGGTCCGTTGAATTGATTTTCTATTGGTCTCAAAACAAAGTTTGAAACTGTTGGTTGTTTCGGCTGCTGGTTTGTTGCATCAAGCAAACTTATTTCTAATTCATTAGAAGGTGACCACACTCTATTCTTTGCAGAATTGAATAAATTCGTCTTAGTTGTATTAGGGTATGGTGAACTATTACTGTACTCGTACAATTGTAAGGGGTCTGTTTCATACTGTACTGTCCTAGAATAATCGTAAGTTAGATTTGATGTAGGTGACTTAAACTTCTTTTCGATAAAAGGTCGAGGGGAATGGCACTCTGAATCTTCCATTCCCAAATTAGCTGTCTTACTGGGTGATTCGAATCTTACTTTTTTCATGGAAAGAGTAGAGTAAGAGATTGAGAGAAGAGGATTTTTTAAACCGTTTCGAAAGCTTATTCTAATTTAGACGTAATCAGACGATGTTACATAGCAGTCAAAAGCAACTTTAAAATAATAAAAAACATATTACAACTGTTAACGTTCAAAAATACAATAATACAAGTAAAGTAAATAAAATAAACACAATTCCAGTCTGACGGCACCGGCAGTTGACTTTTTGACACTTCACTTATTTTAAATTCAATAAATAGGCGCCACCAAACAAATCCTGTGGCTTAAACATGAACTAGAGCTGACATAACTAAAATTGTCTATGATGATCAACGGAGTAATTCTGTCCCGTCCACTGACCTGTAATATATACCACTGGACATATTACAGGTCTGCTGTCAAATTATTTTTATGCCTATTTGAAAAACGCCATTTTAGCGCTGTAGGCTATGGAGCGAGTGTCCATTGAACTAAAATTAGTGATTATACATATCTATACATATACATATCTATGAAATAAAAATACGCTAACGTCAAAATTAGTTCTCAGGACAATCGAGGGTAGCGTTTCGAAATAGTACATGAAATTAGCTGTCATTTGTATGGGACAGCCTATCCAGTGGTATATATTACAGGTCTATGTCTATGCATAGACACTATTGTATCTATGTTTATTGTTTGTATCAATATGACATTTGTTTTTTATAGATCGCAATTCGTTGGCAATTCACATCTTAATTGATCTATGTATGTGTACACTGTACTATACTGTATACTATTTATTTGTGAGGTTAGAGGTTGTTAAAATATTTAAAATAATATATTTCCAACTTTTTCATAGGCGTTTATTTCAAAATGAATAGACAACTGCTAAAAATATATTCTCCTACAATATGGTTCAATAGATCTAAAGGCTATAAGCCACACGGTGGACTTCGTTATCCTGGCGGCATAGTTTACTATCCAAGGTAATTTCAAATCTGGCTATATAGTAGATTTATACTATCTAGAATTCAATATTGAACATAATTGAACTTGTAATTTTCCTTTGTAGATATCCTGATCACAAAGATCCTGAAATAGTACCATCAAAACTCTTTAGGGTGGAACGCATTAAAACAATAAAAGGTCAACCATATTGGCTGAAAGGAATCATGAAAGGGTTCAATATTGATGAAGAGGTATATAAGTTTCATTTAATGTTTGCGTTAATTGTATTGTGATGAGAGTCACAATAATTGTGATACACTAATTTCACTCCTAAATGGAAAGACCCAAATTTACTTGAGCCTGTCCGATCATTTGTGCACTCTATCAATCTATGCGAGCTTGCTCATTATGATGCGCCATTCGCCAATTTGTGCCCGAATATCTGGTTATCTGGCTGCAATTTAGGCAGAATATTCTGTATCCAGCTAAACAGCTATCCATTTCATCTCAAATCTAAATATATCTATCAGTTTTTCCTACAAACTTGTCCAATTAGTTTGTATCATAATATATACAAGATTTTCTTAAATATAAATTATAATACTGTTCTTAACGGTAAAGTTGGCAACCTTAAATTTATACCTCTTGCACCCACATTAATCTACAGAATCTGCCATTTAGTGAATAAACTGTTAAGAACACCATCAATATGTACTATTATCAATATTTTTTTTTGTAGAACAGAGTTTCTATAGTGAAGAATATTCCAGAAAACAATTCAAGATTATGGAAAGTGAAGCATTTAATAAAAATAACCCCAATTACATTCCCATATGGAGAACCAACAAGTAAAGATATTAAGCATACAATCCTAAAGGAAAATGGACAGTGTATAGTAACCAAGACATTACAGCCACCTGAAAACCAAGTTGCAGCTTTGGATGAATTTGATAATGATGTTAAGAAAATGAACTCTGAAACCATTAAGAGGGATTCTAGACTAAAATGGAATACTCCATTCACAGGAGGATTCTAAGATCACAGAGTTTACATATTAGATAGTAATTAAAACATATTTAATATCTATACAATGTTTTTTATTTACAATTCATTCAACTATAATTACATACAATACTTCAATACTTGTTTTAAAAAAAAAAACACAATATCATGAATAATCGTATATTACCTATTATGGTGTCGCTATTCTATAATTTGCATTAGAAGCAGAAAGTTAAGCATCATTAAGAAAAACCTATTAGAAGTATAATATTAATAAATGTTGCACTATTCTTCTGTATTAGGATTATCTGATTTTCTTTTAAAAATTAAATAGTTAAAATGATGTGGAGTCTTAAAATAGTTTTCTAAAAGTATTCCTTTCTTTTTTCCTAAAGAGAATCTTGCATCACTCCATGTTATGGTCATCGAGTGCTTTAATTTTTTGACATCGTTTAAATGGAATTCATGTTTTTTAATAGAGTTCAGAAAGTGACCTCTATATATAGCTATATAGTTATCACCATTCTGATACAAACGTATCACATATTTAGATAAGAGTACTTTAACTGCAGCATGAAGAAGAATAAAAGATCCAAGGTACACCAGACATTCCGTGCCACTGTTTGCTATAACGACGTGTCCGCCCATTACAACTGGGTCGTCCTTTGTAGATACATCGTACAAAAAAGTGGTATAATATAGTAAGGCTACAGTAATAGTAGCAGATGTAACAGTGAGGTAACACGACAGATAGTTTAACACACTATCCATGGGTGCTTTATACACCAATTGCCACTTTTCGGGAACTCTGTCGTTTTCTCTCCATCTTTGTTGGAATTCGGCAAATTTTAATGGATTGTTCGTAAAATTTGAGGAAGCCGCGGTCGGAACTCTAAAGATGATATTTGGCCTGTGTACTGCTCTAAGCAAACGTAAAAAATTCATGTTAAAATCAACACTAAGACAAATGTTGAAATAAAAAAAATGTTTTTTCAGAACTGTTAGAAGAAACAAAGTTTAGACGAAAACATATGAAAATTCTTGTTTTGAAGATAGTATGTATTTAGGTAGCACAACAGTAAAATTGTTTATTCATCTAAATAACAATCACAAACTAGATTACTGAGAAAATAATCACATCACTCTTTTTAATTACTTAATAAACTATATTTTCTTGAGAAATTGAAAATTTGAAATATGATTTGAGTTTGAGGTTATATTTAAATATAAGTACATTTATATTTGTATTTTTTTGTAAATGTCATTGTCAGATTTGTCAGTCAGTGAATGACGTTGAATAAAGTTTGTAATTAGCCGCTTTCTGTGCGGTGCACAGATAATGCAGTTAAATTAAATATTATTTACTTTTTTTTTCTTAGGTCTCAGAGAATAATACTTTTAGTAGCTCTAAACAATTCTATAAATTTCAATTCGGAAATTATAACCTTGCAAAACAGTTAAGAAATTAAAAAGTGTCATCCCTTTCTTTTCAGCGGGAACACTACAATATTGCCACTTTTTGTATTATTAACTAATTAGTCAGGCTATAGGTACACAATTCTAGAATCTATTTATCTTTTAGATCTTAAAGCACCATTATAACGATGTAATAAGCCACGTAGTGTGGGGACACTTTATTAATGGGCTCGATCCATACCTACCGTTTTCGGGCAGTTTTGTTTAGTAGCAGGGCTTACTTACCTATTAGCTGGGCAATTATAACGCCTGGCGGTAGTAACAACCCCTTACAGACAGTTGCAAGAGCTTTTCCCCACCTTGTTTATTATCATATCGATCAGCAAAGCACTTGCATACCTAGATTCTAATTATATGTATCAACGTAGGTTTATGCAACGGTATATATTCTATTTGTTTTAACGCCTTAAGTAAAACACTTTTATACAACTTGATATATTTTATTGTCTAGTAACCACTGTAAAGGTAATTCTTCTATATACACATAAATTATATTAAGTAGGTACCAAAATAAATAACAATAACTTAATTTTTATACAAACTTATTGCCAAAATAAAATTGGAATTAATTCAACTTATATTTTAAATGAATAGATAAAAATATTCTTTAGAGTAGTTCATGAATCATTAAAATTAGATTGATTGAGAATAACTTGGTTTGTGTCATAAAATAAATTAATTACTTAATGGATGTCTTTTTGTAGAGTTGGAATAGTTTTTTGATTCTTCATATTTAGTCAGCAAATATTGGGAAAATGAATCTTCTTTGCCAATATTACTATTTGAAGCTGGTTGTTTTTTTAAATGTGATAGATAATTTGACACATTGTTACTTGAATTGTGCAACACGTCCAATAGACTAGCATCAATTTTGTCTTTGTTAGTTCTCTTTATAACTTTTGTATTCTTCTGCTGTGGTTTAGTATTTCCATGAAGAGTTGGCAGTCCAGGGGTTATAGAAGCTCTACCGTTGGTTTTTAAGCTGTCCGGTAATGCATTTGATTTCAATTTTACCAGAGAAGTGTTGACCACAGCGCAATCAATTTGCATTAACGTCACGTGATCACTCATTACGGAATCTGAAAAAGTAACTTTTTAAATATAAAAAATTAAAAAATCTTTATTTGCATGAACACATGTTTACAGGACTTTAATTTATATACAACAGTTACAGTACAATAGAACATACTGTACTGTACAACAGTAGGTACAGTACAGTATGTTGTACCAGACAAAATTTAAGGGTTTTGTTTTAACTGTTAGATATTTTTTAAAAACTTATTAAAATTTTTGAATTAATAATAGATGAATTTATTACATTTTATTTTGAAATTCTTTAAAATTAAAATAGCAAAAGACCAATTACCATTCTATCAGTTTTTGTAAATTTAGGATCTGGCAATCCAGCAATTTAAGGTATTATTAGGTATTTTATTGTAAGCTTTAATGACCATTAATTATATATAACGAGCTGACCGGCGAACTTCGTACTGCCTCAGGGAGAATCAAAACCCGTTTCATACAAAATATATGAGAAATAGTTATTTGTTCAACTAGAGAGCAAAATTGTTTTTTTGGAGCGAGTGCCGACTTGAAATCACGAACTAGCGAAGTAGTCTAGATTCTAATATCTAATATAGATGGAGACAAATTCAATAAAACAAAGATAAAGCCGTTCTCGAGTCATAAATGGTGTAACTAACACTACTTTAAGCTACATTTTGGTCCTTGCAAGAAATTACTTTGCCTATTTATTTTGGACCCTATTTTGTACTGACCTAATCATTTGGATATTTTCTTACAAATACACACAATGTCTTTTATTATACAAGCAAAGCAAGGGCAGCATGTGTAACTTTTAAAATAACGGTGCGGTACACAACTCACCATAAATTCTACATTTAATTTATTCCCAATCTCCAAAAAATTTCGAAAAAATATGGCAATATTTTGTCAAGTATGACAAATACGCGAATACGTATAGTAAACAGGATTGAACATACCGTTACCATTCCTTGCTGGGAGTATAAGAGCCATTTTCGGTGGGCGTGTAACATTGTGCGTAACCGCTGGCAGTAATAAATGTTCTCCTTTGCCGACACCGACAACATAGAACGTGTCATCTTTCCTCTCCAGCGCTTGTAGAAAGGTGTTCCATTCACCGAAATCACCCATGGCAAAATTATCCGGTATCTTTCTCATCTTCTTGGGAATCAAGGTATCATAGCCCATGATAGCGTCCTCGGAATAGTCAACGTCTCTGTTCCTCTTTAATCTTCTGACACGAGACTTTTCTCTCATGTTTCTTTGATGTCTATTTGCACCGAGGAAATCTACCATATTGTCGTCCAGATTTAATTTGTTAAAAAGCCTGTACGCCTCTAATATTTCACCTGAAATATAAAAGTGATATTGTTATAGAGTTTGAAATAGAATTAAAGTAGTAATACTTTAATTCTGACCAAAATTGTATAAGTTGCAGGCTATGAAATAGTTATGCCCTTTGTGATGGTAATAGACTTCAAAATTGTAAAAACATAACATGTCAATCGCAAAAATTTGAAGTTGATGAATTTGTATAATTTCAATTTTCCCTAATAAAGTTGTCTTGGTCTGTGTGAATTTGGTTTCATCCCGATTCCTGAGTCGCATAATAAGTCTCATTGCCTAGTTAGGATGCAAATTGTTATCATACAATCGAAACGAATAACATTAAAAATTCTCGTACATAATTAAATAAATAAATGATGAAATGCATCAAGACTTACTGTTAGCATAATATTTATCATCATTGACTTTCCTCTTCCTCCGTATCGACTCCTGTGTCCAATTCAATGTCTTCCCTCCTTCAATCCACCGATTCAATTCACCGGCTATCCTAATACTTTCCGTTTGATTTATATTTGTATTATCACCCAATTTTGAAGTGGTCACTTTATTGCAATCAGTATAGTTGCGGTTCCCTACGTCATCGTAATCTGTTCAAAGAAATATTATGACAATTTCATTTGTTTTATTGGATTATTTATTGGATGGTTTGGATTTCAATATCGAAACACAATGTGTTGAAACTTTGAAAATTAACTTTTCAAATTGCCGGGACTTTTCAAATTTTTTGCCGGGAGTCGAACCTGGGACCCCTGAGACAGAGCGTTCAGTCAAGCACGCTAACCACTCATACAATAGGCTTGGCAAAGTTACATAAAAATATCTTCACATACACAGAAATACATACCAGACGAATCTACGTTTGTTTTATCATCAGTCCACAACAGATGCCTTGTATTGCTCTGACTGGTAGTTGGTCCGATTACAGGTCTTGAATTCCATCTGTAAGTATGAAGTAGGGATGTTGCGAATATTCGCATCCGCATCCGCAAATGCGGAGCTTCCGCATAGATTTGGACATCTGCATCCGCAATAATCAATGCGGATGTTCATGTGGATGCGGATGTAATACAAGTTGCGACAAGAAAGAAATTGGGCGGAACCGGCGAATGGCGCATGCGTTCGCATGTGACAATGACCAATGGGAGCGAAAAAATTGATGACAAGATCCGACGCGTTTGTTGTGGTGCATCATTTGTTTCTTGTAAATAAATCATTACGTGTTTGTTTGCGCTGTAGATTACTTATCGTATAGATAGATATTTTGAATGATTGTGATACAGTGATCATTATGTGTAAATAATTGTTCATTGGGAAATCCTTACATTAGTCTTAGTTCAGCTTATTAAATTAAAATTGCCAGGTAAATGCCATTGTTACACTGGTAATGTGGATGAAAATCCTCTTAAGTGGTGGAGTGTTCATCGAGAGGTATTTAAGATACTATCACCGATAGCACGAAGATTTTTATCCACTCCACCAGGCAGTGTTCCTAACGAACAATTATTTAGTAGCGCGGGTTTAATCTACGAACCTCTGCGTAAACGCTTTGAATCAGAAAAGGCGGCAATATTACTCTTTATTAAGTATAATGCTCCTATTTTTAACTTCACTTACTAATATGAAAATTAGTAAGTGTAGTTAAAAAAAAAAGGAGCATTATACTTAAAATAAAACAAATTTTCATTAATAAAAATGTTAATAATGACTTTATCATTGTTTTAATTCTTCATTCATATACTATATTTATATAAGATCTTAAACATCCGCATCCGCATCAACGGATGTGAGCCTTCAAAAATCCGCATCCGCATTCACATCCGCGGATGTGAAAAAATCGGCATCCGCAACAGGCATCCCTGGTATGAAGTATTTAATTATTGTGAAAATTTTGTTTAAAAAATATCTTCAGTCAACTTCAAATTATCAAATGACCGTGACGATGTCAACGGTGTCAATTTTTCCTTATAAATGCCCAAGAACGCCTAAAGAAGTCTCCAGTTCTCCACTTAAAAAATAATTATAAAAGAAACTATATTCTTACCCCAAAACATTCCAATTCAACGAGACCATGAATACCATAGCAAATAAAACAGCGATGTTCTTCTTTGGTATCATAGAAGCATCAAGTCTTGGTATCTGGAATTAATACATTATATTGTAGCCAAGTGGTACTTAATAAAAGTATTTATGTATTAGTACAGGATCCGAAGAGAGGTCGTCCTTCGCCCAGCTGTTTACCAGACGAAAGTATATTTTGTCAATTGTTAACTGTGAGAAAATAAATCACGAATGTGTGCTCATGTACTCATATATCCTTAATTTAGAAAAAGAAAACTAACTGCTATGCTCTTGCGTCTCTCTTGGGATCTTAAACCATTTGAAAGTTTCAATAAAATTCTGTTACCTTTCGACTCCTGCAAGAACTCCCCATCTGATCTCTCAGTAATTTGTTTTCTAGCCTCAGTCTGGCGATCTCTTGGTGAGCTTCCATTAACTGTTGTTCAAGAGTTGTTACATATTCCTTCTTTTTTTGACGCGACTGGCACGCTGATTCTCTGAAAATAAAATTACAACTCATTTTAAACATAAACTTTTGTCAAATGCACAAAATATTTTAATTGTTGTTTTCTGTATGGTATTATTTAGATAAATGAAGGCCTTATTATTTTATTTAACCTAATAATAGGACTATCCTTCTACTAGTTTGTGAGGATGGATGTTTGTTACTCTTTCATGCAAAAACGGCTGAACGTATGAATAATTGATGCCAAAGGGATGCCAAAGCATCCCTTACTCATCCTACTAATGTCGGCAACACCTATACAGCACCTGTGGCTTTGCTTGTTTTATAGGCGACGGTGGCCACCTACCATCCATCAGCCTGTCTGACGAACTTCACATTAAAATAAATAAATATTATATGTAACAAATATAATTTAAACTTACCGGTTTTTGATCATTCTCTGTTGTTTCTTAAGAGCTCTGATTTCATCATCACTGAACTTGGACATATCTAAAGTAGGAATAACTTTGGTATCATCTATTAATGGAACCGGTGGTATATTACTTTTTATTACAATTGGTTGCGGACTTATAACTATATTGCTTGGGAATGAAACCTGGAAACAAAATTAAGAATAACAATTCGTATCCTATATATGGGGGGAAGGTGATCGAGGGCAGCTGCCCGAGAATAACCGAGCATTACCGAGAAAAGCTATGTGCATGTGTAAATTAAACAACAGATAAAACCGCGAGATCCAACTGTGTTATATAAAAACATTTAAAAAGTAAATAAAAGTTCCTAAATGATTAACTGGCACACTATATTAATTCCTTAAGTAGATATACATTTTATTATAAATTCTTATTGGAGGCTAAAACATATCTATCAAAAGATTAGTTTTATATTTATAAAAAAACAGTGCCACAGTGTAAACAAACAGCCCTGCTCTCTATTGGTTACAATTTAATTTTTTGTTAATTTATAATATTTTGTAAAAAATAAAAAAAAATACAAAAAAATATATATGAAACCAATATATTACCTTAATTGAATTATCCTTGGTATCACAAACCTTCATACGTTGTAATGGTGTTATGGCTATTTTACCATTTTTTGTATTATCACAACTATTAGGGACATTTTGGGTTTTGTTTACAAGCAATCTACTTTTGTTTAAGATAGATTGGTTAGATACCAATTTTTGGTCTGTTATGAGTTGAATGTGGTTATTTAATACTGTAGGTAGATCCTCCCTTGTATTGCTCTCGTTTTCCACTTTGAAATAGGCATTTTGTAGATATGTGTTACCTACAAGAAAAAGTCGTGGGACAACATAAGATATTTAAGTCTATAGTGTTAAATTCAGCCGTTTATTAAAAAAAAGTATTACTTTTGTGTACAACTGGCGAGATTGGTTTGTAATAAGTTTTTGTTTGTTGATCATTATCAGTATCTAATTTTACACCCTGAAACAAAATATAAGATAAAGCATAATATATTTTTATCAATTTAGGCAAAGGGTGCATATATTATATTTAATATTATTTAATATGTTATAAGAAAAAAAAAATAAAGATAGGAAGTTACGAAATTTAAGTACTTATTAGGCTGTTAATACTTGTGGGATCAATTTTGAAGACCGAACAAACATTGGATAAATTGGCTCAAATTAAATTAACGAAAATGTCTAACTAACAAAAGAAGATTTATTGCTTGAAATAAGACAGCAGTAACCAGAAGAGCACCGTGGAATAACAGCATATGTGCTGTTGTGTTTCAGTGAGGACACATGCTGTTATTCCATCCTATCCTTAATCCTACTATGGTTGGCAGTGCACTTGCAGAACCTATGGCGTTGCTTGTATTATCGGCGATGGTAGGCACCTACCATTAACTGGACAGTCAGCCTATCTGTCGATCTTAACACAAAAACAACGAAAACATGAGCCCTGTAGAAATAGTAAATATAATATATTTTACCTTACCTCAATTTTAATAACACCATTTTCAATCGCAACCATAGGACCATTCTTTTTAAATGGTGTTGTATTTGAAAAGGTTTCCACACGGGATATATCTTCCTTAACAATATCTGCACATGACAAATACATTCATTTTTAAATGTGCACATTTGACAAAATGTTATTTTTACTCTACGTTATTGTAGCACTCGTTGATTATATAAACTACTCTATTACTTACTGGCTTTTTGCAAGAATTGTTCAACATCTTCTAGTTTCAACTTTATTGGTTTGTCATCAAAGTCTGATATCCAATCTGGTGATAATGATGACTGCCTCATAGATGTGTTACTGGAAATACTGGAACTAAAATAAAATAAATGATTATAGTAAGTAATAATTGAGTTACTGAATATTTTGAACAATTTTTTATTAACCAAACTATTAATTTTCTTACTCCTGATTATTTAAATAAGAAAAAAAAAACACAAATACTTTACTCATAGCAAAATTATTTGTATTTGCACAATTTTAAGTTATTTTAAGGTATAAGCAGTACATAGTCATTGCAAATGTGCTACCGCCCACAGTAGGATTATAGAAAATAGACTAGGAAGGGATAGAGAAATGAGATCTTTTAAATTTACATTAATCAATATAGAGCTTAAGCTTAAGACGTATTTACTTCATTTTAATGAGTTAACTTGTTTGTCATAATCCAAACAGATAAAGCATATTGATGTACTTACTTTCGATAATCATCGTCACTCCCAGAGTCAGAATTGCTACTCTCGTTTAGTGATGATTTTGAACTTATTGGTGATATATGAGGCATAAGATCCAGTGCAGCATCAGCTAAAATCTCACTAGGCGATGCATCTGGAGCATGCAATAATGATGGTAATTGGTAATCCTTTGTAAGCTCTTCTAAAAAATCATCACCTAAAAATGAAATATATATTTTTTGTAGTTTAAGAAAAATATTATTTTAGAGTTTATCAATATTATATGAAGGCGCCTAATTGTAGAGTATTAAATATTGCTTTAGTTTTAACATGTCCCTGTACGCAATTCGTAGCAATTAAAGATATGATAGGTAAATTATAATAACAATTGTGTGGTATTGTAAATAAAAGTTATTCAAGGACAAAAATCCACCGGTGATTTTATTATACGTGTAACAACGCACAATCACAATCAAAACAAAAGCACATTGTTGTCACCGTAAAAAAAATGTATTACCGTAGAAATTTTCTGCAAGAATGTCTGTATCCATTGTAAGTTTTGCACTGTATCCATTAAATCAATAAAATAAAATTATGTTTATTTAAGACCTTATTTTTTAATTTAAAAATCACAATAATAGGCAACCAACAGAGAGTATATACGTTCCTTGATAGCAACTTGATGTGAACTTGATAATCTTGATATATCATATCTGACTGACACTGCTAAGAATGAAAATGAATGAATGACATGACAACTGATATGACACATTTAACATGACAATGACATATTTGTGTGGGTACATGCTGAGTCAAGAAACATATATCCTCTCTGTGCAGTGTGCTGAGTACTCCAATTTTGATACCAAGGAGGATAGAAGTAAGGAGGACCAACTTACATGGGTGTTAAACAAAAAAAGTGGCAAGCTAAAAGCATTAAATAGTGGTTCATAAATTGACCAGAACGGCACTAGTGTAGCAATATCATTTAATATCTTTTAGTGATTTTATTGTGTTGATTGTTATAAAAATTTTTTAAATTATTATTTTAAAAGTTTTATATCAATAATAATAATGGTGAAAATTTGTGCTTTGAAAAATTGTCCAAGCGGGCGCAAAATGAAAATAAACAAGATAATACACCTTAGTCTTTTCTTTAAAATTTATATTATTGCTACACTAGCGCCACCCTTATTTAACTCCTTAGATACACAAAGATAGTTCTCCTTGCTTCTATCCTCCTTGTTTGATACCTTTGTTGTTTATGCTTCGTTCATGTTATGCTACTAATTAGTCTGTGGTTTTGATTTACTTTGTTTTTTTTTTTACGTTGCGACTCAATAGGATTTTGCAACTCGAATCACTCGTGTTATGTTATTATATACTCGTGTGACTTGAGTTAACTATTTAAAGTTTTAAACTGCCTGCGTCTCGAGTAATATTTACTTAAGCATTTTTCAGTAATTTTTCATTCTTCCCACTTCATAATGACTTCATAAAATTAACTAAGCTTCTTAATTAATTTCGGATACATTATGGCCAATATAAATTGTCGAGTCGTCGATCCATTGGGGTACCTATGGCAGAAATTCCGTATATTTTTTAAGGTATTTAAAAATAAAGATACATTTATATAAAGCCATATATAAGCATTAACTTGAGTTGAGTAGTTACGAGTTTTACTCGAGTTACTCGAGTGAAAAAGATCGAGTCGCATCGCATTACTATTAATTTGACAGTTGACATTTGATTTGACATGAAATTGAATTGACCATATTATTGACCTGTCCATTTAGTTTGGCCCTCAATTATTTATTTTTTAAATTGTGTTGATTAACTCGACAAAGAGTTTATTTCATGATTTGTGTGCGTTTAAATATTTTATTTAAAATATTTAGAATGTACGATGATTGCTTACAAATTGTATTGCCTTAGAAATTTCTAAATCAAGTTATAGAATGGTTTAGGAGTGGAAACTACCGGTTGCGAAAATGTCTGGCCCTGACGACCAAGACGATTTCATTTTCCGACCTCAACAGCATTTAGATGCGAAGTGGTTAAATCCTGATCTACAAGAGGCTTTGCATACACCCGATGCATTGTGTTCTTTATTTAATAGCCTTACACAAGACAGAGAAGTGTACTATTCTGCTGCAAATGGGCTCGTCAATGAAGCAGGAATCACTGCTAAACTAGGCGATAGTGGGAAATATTACTGTGGCCTAAGAGTAAGTTGAATACATACGAAATTCAATAAAAATAATTCGAATCAATTAAAGTAGTTTTAATATTTTTATGTATTACCTGATTAATGCTTTATGAAATAAATAAGTAATTACATTGTTTATTAATTTAAGATATTGACTTGCACTTGCTGTGATGGTCTCTGCGGCCCTCACTCAGGATGTGCTTGCAAGCCTTGCACCGCACTTTCTACAGAAGAAGAACTCCGTCTCGCTATTAATTCTAAGTTTACTGCTCCGCCACCTTGTACACAAGTAATAGATGACCTAAAGTGGAAACAGGAGCCAGGTATTATTTAATTCTTATATCGGAATTTATTAAACTACAAATTTACATAAATTTATTGAAGAAGTGTAAATTAATTGTTTGTTTTTAATTAACATGATACTTATTGTTTCACATACATTTATAGGTTTTATCTTCTCAATAGTAATAGCTGGAATAATATACTTTATATATTTTTAATAGTGTTGTTTTTTGATGACTCATCAAAAATCCAAGATTTGTTATTGATGATTTCCATATAGTTCATTGAAAAAAATTGCAAGTTCTTCTTTGTAAATATACTGTGTACTGAACAATTAATTTTAAAAATCTGCTTACAATTTTAACCTTGTAAGTCAGTTTGAGTTATTAGTAGTCAAATATCTTTTCTCCTATCTAACCAGTTTTATCATATAATGAGTACCAATTTGTAACAATAATGTGATAATATATCCAAAGGTCCAATATAAACAGGGTAGTGTGAAATGGGGGGAAGGGGGGCTTTTGCCCAGGTGAGGTCTAAATTGTAAAGAAAACAAAAATAAATAAATTTAATAATTGTAGAAATAATTATAGTTCTTGGAAAAAATAAAGCTTTATTGTAAATAGTTACATATTTTGTAGTTACACTATAATGTCACAGATTTGTATATGGTCCATTATAATAGGTATAATATAGTGGGATATAGGGTAACTTGCATTCGGGGTTTAGCTAAATTCTTTAAATTTTAGCTCCTTAGCAAATCCATTTATTCTAGTAGGTATAGTTAGTAGAATATTTGACCATGCTGTGCTACTATGTTAGCATAAATTTGTTGACCTCTGAAATCATGCAACCAATGAATCCAGTGGTTTTCTATTTTAATTATTATAGTAGTAGGATAAAAAATATAAAACTGTTTATGGAGTTTTATTCAAAGATAAACTTAAATTCAAAGTTACCCAGGTTGACTGTATTAGTTATTTTTTAAATTTATTTATTAATACAGTATAAGTTGTGAACATAAATTCATTAGAGTTTTAGTGTACACCATGTGCCAATAACGATGATTTGCTAGTAATAATATCAACTTGTGTTTATTTGAATTTAATTCTGTTTGTGCCAGAACCAGAATATCTACAGAACCTAATGAGTTCATTGGTCTGGGAGCAAAGGATGAGAGCCATCGTTGCAGCCGCCAGTTGTCCTTTTATATCACAGATACGTCGCTTAATAGTCATCTGCAATAGACATCTAATTGCTGTTATTAGGTAATTTTATTTTTCATATTGTGTGAATAGCAAAGTCATAAATATCCTACTAATACAATAAATGTTTTAGGGATCAAAGTTATAATAGAGAAGTAAGGAAACTAAAACAAGAGAATAAACCCCCACACGCTGTTAGCAATAGAGCCATAAGTGCGCTGAATAAGCCAGTAGAGCTTGGATCTGAAAGTCAGGAAGAGGGTGAAGCACATACTGATGATTCTGAGAGGTAAAAATCATCATTTTAATAATATAGAATTTCAATAAATGAAAGTTTAATAATAAAATTAAACTTTCATTTTAGACTATATTTTGGGGTCAATTTTTTAAAGTAATGGCCCTCCATAGCATAAAAACTGACAGTCCACTCGTTGGTGGGTGGCTACTGTCTCCTATAACACAAGCATAGGCACAGGTGTTACCAGCGCGCTGCCAGCAAAATTAAGGTTAAGAATTGGGAAGGCATAGAGAAATGGGCTCTGGCAACCCTTACTCATTCACTGAAACAATAGCAACATGTTGTTATTTCACTATGTCTTCTGCAAGGGGGTTATTACTGTAACCAGACAGGCTGCCCAAATACCTGCAAAAAAAATAGAAATAAATATAAAATAGTTGTACAAATGAGATTTTTGCTCCATAGCGCTCTAGGCTTGGCTCGCGTGGGTGCTCGCGCCGCTCTTCGTTTGGCTCTATCTTTGGTGCGTCGAGCGTGGCGTTGCGGTGAAGACGCCGACGTGTGTTCGGCGTTGCTGCGCGACGCACTCGACGCCGTGAGGGCGCTTCCGGACGCGGCGCTCTTCGCTGGCGCCGGCGGAGCCACTCAAGCTCCACGTTCACAGAAGATATGGGCCGAAGTGGTTGACAGCGCCGCCAAGTTTCTCCATCAAGTTGTAACCGGGTAAGTGGTAGTCACAAAACATCTGGAGACACGGTAGCCGTATTGTATAGAATGTGAAGAGGATAGAATCGAGAAGGATCAAATTCAAGCTTGGGTTCTAGGGCGCTCTGGCTTCGCCTTTGTACCAGATATTAACAAAAAACTGAAAATATTAATAATTAAACTTATGGTACAAAGTACATGAAACACAAAGTCTTTCGTTTTTAATCTGTAATGCTGTAATAATGCTGTAGATATCATGCTGTAGATTCGGATTAAATTTGCAGTGAAGTTGGATGCAACGTGCCCCTGGGCGACTGGCGAACATCCCTGTGCGTTTGGGTGGAACTGTGCGCTCGTCGTGCTGAACTGCCCGCGATACTGAAGGCAGCTGATGTACTGGTCACGCTGCCACTACGAGAAAAGAGACAAGTAGATCATAGGTTTGCACATATGTTCCTTTCATAGTTAGAAAGAGTCATACCCTCAACAGGAACAAGTCCTGGGAGAATATGCTCGTTGAACATGACTTTCGTCTTGTCTCTGTTACGATTTGAGGGAATAAAAAAAAATTGTCAGAAATATAAACAAAAACACTTCCTTAATATAAATAAAAACGTGCAACAATTTAATTACAGGATTGCTTTAGAGGAGCGTACTGCGCCTCTCGGACCTTTTTTAAGGCGAATGGCAAAAGTCGCTGCACCAAGTCCTATAGCTAATGTCGATATGGATTCGGCCTCAGAAAGTGAAACCAACCTTACAGAGTTATATCTCAAGTGAGTAACTTGTTTATTTACAAATTTTTCGTTGGTCTGTTAAGTTGATCCCTATTAATATTTTTTTTTTTTTTTTTCAGAGAATTAAACATACCTGCAGGAGATGGCTTGATGGGAGTAAGAAAAGCCGGGATTGCATTATTGTGCCATTTGGATAGGCTTGGAGCACCTTTACTGCCACCTCTAAAGGGGTTTGTTACTGTAAGTATTATATTAACAATGGGGTTAAGAATCTTTTTTGTTATTTGTTTAGAAGAAATGATTACCCAACCTAAATATAAGTACATAAGTAGAGGTTGTAGCAAAATATTGAAGAAATCACATTAGTAGAGACAGGTACACTGAATTTCGCACAAACTGAGCAATTCGTCTGGCGGCAGTAACTACCCCCTTATAGAAAGTCACCTTGATGCTTTTGTGTTTCCGTGAGTGAGTATTGGAATCCCTCCTTATCCTTTATCCAAGTCGGAAATTTCTTTATTTCAATTCCTTTGCTGTACCGTCAGTCAGCGCCGGCCCTTATTCTAATCTTAGTGCACCACCACCTTTACCCCTGAACAACAGTTTGCTTATCGTGCGTGGTCGCTTTGGATTTCAAGTGTTATTAAATTAATATAATTTTTCTCCAATTATTCCAGTGCACAGAATCAGCTCAAGAAGTGGTATCAGTGGGATCGGGCCCAATCACACTAGGGGCGTTGAGGATCCAGCAGATATCATGCGCCGAGAAATTGGCCTTGCTATTAACTCGGGAAGGCGTCGTGTACACGCTGCCTTACGACACAATGACGCCACAGATTGTCCCAGGTAACATTTAATCATAGATATAAAAAAGAAATCTTATTTGGATTCGTAGAAATTGTAATTATTGTATTTGAATGTGGATGAAAATTTATATATTTTTATCTCTCTTCAACGATCCGATATTTAATTTAAATTGGCATAGAATGAAACATGTGCATATCGTCGTTGTGAAACCAAAATCCACTATGTACACTTTTTTGAGTTTACTGCCTTAAATATCATATAAAAAAAATTGTTAATGCTTATTTGTCGAACTACGTCGAACTACTACGATATCTTAATAAAATATGCTATGTGCAGCAGCTAGAATGTTTTATGTACAAAAATCTCTACTATCAAAATAATAAATAAACTATTAAATTTTCACGAATAAAAAACAAATAAGTTTACGTGAAACAACCCTAAGTTTCAAATAAATAACTTTTTTAAATAAACCTTTATGTAAAAATATTCTGGATTTTTTTGTCATAGTCTCATAAGTATACTACGACGATATATCATTTTGCTCTGTTCACGTTGGGTGGCCGATCCGCGCTATTACTACGTTTATGCAATTTTACGT
Source organism: Synanthedon myopaeformis (assembly GCA_944738685.1). Classification (NCBI taxonomy): domain Eukaryota; kingdom Metazoa; phylum Arthropoda; class Insecta; order Lepidoptera; family Sesiidae; genus Synanthedon; species Synanthedon myopaeformis. The sequence continues at coordinate 3,095,195 of OX122918.1, read as the reverse complement.
ATTAACAATAAATGTGTATACTGGTTAGGGCTCGAGAACAAGAGTATAATCCAAGTGTCGTCGGCATGCGAGGGGCGTCACTACGTGTGCTGCTCGTCGTGCGGAGGGGCGTGGTCGTGGGGCGCGGGGGAGGGGGGCCGCCTCGGTCACGGCGACACGGCGCCGAGGGACGCGCCCGCCTACATACAACATCTGGCGCACCACGAGATCATACGCGTCGCTGCCGGCTCTACGTGCAGGTAACGACAACACAAAAAGTGCTAAATAGTCCAGTGCAATTAGACATTTTTACGCGAAAATGACAGAATCCTTCCTTGTCCGAACTGCTAGAGAGTGGAACTCACTGCCTGTGTCTGTGTTTCCTCAAAATGATAACCTCGGGGTCTTCAAATTTAGGGTAAATGGGCACTTACTAGGTAAGCGTGGTCCACCTTCGGCCGCATCTGCACCTTACATCAAGTGAGATCGCGGCCAAGTGCTGCCTTGGCTCAATTTAAAAAAAATCCAGTTATAAATGGATTTGTTTTTTGTTGGGTTTTTACGGGTCTAAAATCAATTGTCGCTACCTAACGTAGTAGACGTTCTTTATTTACAAAAGTTATAGCTTCTTGTGACGGGGGCTTTGGTCACATTTGTCATTAATAATTGCAATCGTGTGTCACAGTGCTGCTATAACATCTCGTGGAGCTCTGTACACTTGGGGTCGCGGTACAAACGGCCGTCTCGGTCACGGCACCATAGAGAACTGTCTCACACCGCAGCCGGTCTCCTTCAATGCTCACAACATCGAGCGCGTTATAGATGTCGCCTTAGGTATGTACTTATGTTTATGCTAATGTACAATCGACATTTATCAAGTCCTGTAACCTGCAATATAATTGTGTGTTTTCAGGCTGTGGGCCCGAGGGCCAGACTGTGTGTTGTACATGGGAGGGCGCCGTGCATGTGTTTGGTGAAGGCGAAGGGGGGGCGCCTCGCCCCGTCGCATCTTTATCTGCCGTCCGCGTCACGCGCGTCTTCACGGGCCACCAATGCCACGCCGCACTCACCGACAGGTTGTAAACCTTTTTTGATGTGAAACATCTTTTGCGACGGGTAATAACGGTTGTTGGCCGGGTGACGCCAACAGTTGGCTACACTTTGGCCAAACTTTAGCCAACACTTGTAACTATACGAATATCTTCTCGGCTCGGCGATCCCCTCCACCGCACTGAGCTCTTACTATAGCGTATGTAATATGGAGACTATACTGTGTAAATGGCCTTTATAAACGAACCTTTCATGAATATTTTATATACAAAATAGTTTCGATGTATCACATCTGCCAGACGTCCGTCCTGGCATTTTTTTAAATGTTAAGATTTACAGATAGGCTGACGATCCACTTGATGATAGAAGACGCTTAGACGTCAATGTTCTGTTTAATTCTTGTTATCAGGCATAATTTGATAATAGGTTAGTTTACATTGAAAAAATATTTTCAGTGGACAACTGTACACCTGGGGTGACGGCGAAGGCTACAAACTCGGACACGGCACATTGGAATCAGTAAAATCTCCAAAATTAGTCGAAGCTCTGCAAGGTGACTAAGCGTTTTAAGTAAATACGTGGATTTTTCAGTCGAATGTCGATAGAGATCACTCTCGGTTTATTTGTTTGATATCCAGATGTGAAGATAATAGACGTGTCGCTGGGCACGTCACACGCACTTGCGGTGTCGGCTGAGGGTGCATTGTACGCGTGGGGCACCTACGAACGTGCACAAATATCTAAGCAAGTGCCAACCCTGCTGCAAGTACTCAACCCTTCATTCAAGGCCAACGGTATTGATTATTAACAATGAATTTTAGCTCATATTCTATATTTCTTATTTACATTCTCTGGAGTATTGCTCCAACTTGTGGGATGGCTCAGTCAAATACCAACTTGCCTCACTCGACTCCGTGGATAATAAGGAGTGTGGAAATGTATATGTTGTCTATTCGATCTTTATTACGAATTTAACTTGTACCTATGTACAGAATCATGGTAATAAACCCAATGTATTGGTTTAAATTAAATTAAATATGCGTCAAACTAAACTGTATATCTTAAAAACAAATCTCGTTAATTATCAAGGCTATTATTAGATTATAATAAAAAAATAATATTGAATATTTTACTTTAATGTGTAATTATTTTTGTCAGGTGTTACCAGTGGGCTGTCACAAATTTTTGTATGGAGTGCCGAGAGTCCGAGAGATTTGCCATCTTCACTACCGTTTGTGATAGATTTATCGGACAACACTTTTAAGTATGTTCAATTTATGCACACAATTCTAAAGCTGTTTAATTAAAATTGATTTTATTTACGATAGATTTCTATATTTTTATTATTGTTTTATAGGTTCCTAGAGAGACTATTGAGACTAGTTGTAGAGCAAAGTAATTCAGCACAAAGTCGCGAAGTTGTAAAGGAGAATGAATGTTTAGCAATATCATGTCTTAATCTTCTTCGGCTGCAGGTACTAATTTTTTTTTTTTTTTATAAACTGCACTAGTTCAGCATAACCAACAGCATAATTTATCAAAAAAATAATTTGCTTACTTTATATTATATTATTCATATACCCTATCGCACTCTATTGAAATGCCACCAACTAGTAAACTGTTCTATTACAAATGTTTTTGTTCATCATCATCTTTTTCATTCGCAAGACGTCCACTAGTGGACATAGGCCTCCTCTATAATTTTCCAATATGACTGGTCAGAAGCATCCTGGATGCACTGTCGACCCACGGCCTTTATCAGGTCGTCTGTCCACTTTGTGGGTTGACGTCCTACGCTACGTTTGCCAGTCCGTGGCCTCCACTCGAGAATATTAGGCTCTCCGTACTATGTGTCCTGCCCACTGCCACTTACAATTTACTGATCCGTCGGCTTATGTCGGTAACTTTCGTTTATCTATGGATCTCCTTATTCCTGATTCGATCTCGCAGTGTACCTAATCACGCTAACTCTTCATAGTTTGTTGAAAGACACTGAGGAATTTTGGAGGAGAAGATGTCTCGGAGCTTCTCGAACGCTGCCCATCCGAGCTGTATTCGACGATTGACCTCTTTCTCGAAGTTGGCTCTACCTAATTGGAGTGTTGCCATATAAGTGGTTTATTGTGATGTGCGTAGGTGCATGCGTGGCAGTGCGGTCGCGGCGCGCTGGAGGCGGAGGCGGCACGCGGTTGGTGCGCAGGAGTTCACGGCGCGCTCGTGGCGCTGGTGGAGGGGCGCGCAGGCAGCGGGGCGGCGGCCGCGGCGCGCCAAGCTCTCGCCGCCGCCTGGCCCTTGCTTCTGCCCACACCGCAAGTGCGAGCGCACCACCTCATTGCACTCTTACCGCAAGGTTCGACATACATACTAATATTATGCGACTTCGTCCGCGTAACTTTATAAAATATAGCCTCTGTTACTCGCTGATAATTTAGCTTTCTTCAAGTGAAATCATTTTAAAATCAATCCATTAGTTTTTGAGATTATTCATTACAAAAAAAATTACAAATCTTTTCTCTTCAAAATATACATAGATATTCCTATGTTGCCTTTTCACGCCCTATGTTCGTCCGATTGTCGTACATACTCTACTCTGATCGACAGGTTCAGTACCATGTAGCGCCGGCGCCCGATTTATGACGGAGCTCCTTGTTTGGTCACTCCTCGGAGGCGGAGGGTTGCGAGATGCGCTTCGCACCGCTTTGCAGCACCACTCCACAGACCCCTACATGCATCTGCAACTTGACGTGTGCGTACACTTTGGTATATCTACCTAATTCCTTAATCCTACTATCCTGTGGCGTTGCTAGTGTTATAAGCGACAGCAGTGACCTACCATCAAGAAGACCGTTAGGCCTTTTTGTTGACCTTGACATAAAATTTAACAATTTTGATAAAGCTAGCTTATAAAGCTTATATATATAGTTTTCTTTGTTCAGTTTCTAGTTTCTAATTAATCAGTTTTCTTAAAAGAACAACATGAATAAATAACATACCATTCCGACTAGAAAATTAATAAAAATTACATACCAGAACTGATTGCTTCTATTAACAGTATTGCTGGAAAGTTTTTTAAACCAGTACTAAAGTTTAATTTATCTCTAAGAAGTTTGCTTAAATAAGAAGTTGCTCTCGTGGAGTTGTCTCCTATTATTTATGATTCCTCTGTGCCTTCATATATTAATCTTTTCTGTTTTGTATCAGTGACTATGACCAAGTGGACATTGTAACGGGACAGAAAACTTCTCAAACAAATAATACGAAAGAGGAAGGTGAAAATATGCCCAGTAAGTGTTATTTCTTACTGTTTTTGAGAATCTTGCTTTCTCCTGTAATATTTATGTTGTTATTGTTATAAAAACGAAAGTGGAATCAATTTTTCTTTACAGCTTACACAGAAGAGTACCAATTGAACAATCCAAGTACATCCGATAAATCATCATCAGTGCCTTTAATGCATTTGGTATGTACAGATACGAGTAACATATTACATTGGAACCGTCACTTTTAATTTTTAATTGTTATATTTGTATTTAAAGGTGAAACACTTAATTCGCAATACAAGCTGTCAAACCCAAATGCATATAAATTGCATTATGAATGGTGAACCGAGTAAGTCAGCCGAGGGCAGAAGCCACGATGCGGTCAGTCCCAGTTGCGATCTACTCATAAGATTTCAAAGGTTCGTAAATTAAATAAAAGTAAAGAAAAATATTAATAATAATTTTTATGTATTCTATTGTAGAAACTACCGTTTCGCGGCAAAATTATATTTTTATTTGAATACAGTCAATATCATTATTATATTTTAAAATGATAGGTTGCTGTTTTGCGAGGCGATGTGGTCGCGCGGCGGGCGCAGCACCAGAGGCGGAGTTCGCGCGCTGCTCACTCAGTACATGGAGCTGTTGTCGGAGCACGTTCAGGCCACGCTGAGCTCGTTCTCGCGCGCCGTACACGCCGCCGACGACTCACAGCTCACGCAGCTCTGTGACCTCATTGGAGCCGATATTGTCGGTGAGTATCTAAGCCTTTTCTCTTACCCTTTTATTGGATCTCTAGAATAGATTCCATGAGTTTAAAACCATGGTAGCCACCTACAATCTAGTGAACTGTAAGAATGCTCTGCCTGTACAGGTGACAATTGTCACTAGTCTGCACAGAATGGTACTTTGGCACAGATATACAGATGTTAAAGTCTCACCATTCAGTGCTCGTTTGCGCACTATCCTCGCTTCTTTTGATGTTACTTAAAACGCGCTTACTTGGCTTACTTATGATAAACTGGTTCCTTTATTTTATTTACTTGTACTATCAAGAAGGAAATATACTGTAGAGAGAGCAACATGTAACATCGTGTGTCGCACAGGTCGCGTGATAAGTGAGTTGAGCGCGTGGGTGTGCGCGTGCGCCGCTCGCTCGGCGACCGCGTTGCGCGACACCGCCGATTCGCTTGTGAAGATGGCTCGCGCATGCGACGAGGCGGCGCGCACTCTGCCCTCGGCGCAAAAACTCGACGCGGATCTGCTCGGCTGGCCGGGTCTCTTCTCCAAGAGGCAACCCCTCAACAACTGCGTCATACGCAAGTAAGCTAAATAACTAGGTTTACTTTTTATTTTTTATAATTTATTTTTTATATTTTTAGACAATCCCTCGATAACATAACATTTTTCCAGTGTAAAAAGTATCCTATATGTTAGTCCAGGTAATAAACTATCTGTGTGCCCAATTTAATCCAAATCCTTAAAGCCGTTTTTGCTTGAAAGAGTAACAACATAATAATATATCCTCACAAACTTTCGCATTTATAATATTAAAAGTAGGATTTGAGTGCAAATGACGAAATGAGATGTTTTAACCGGCTGCCGTGGTAGATGCGACCTGGAGAACCACACGAAAGAGGGCGGCGCGTGGCTCGTGATATCGGGCCACGTATACGACGTGCAGGGGTTCGAGTGCGAGGACGCCAGCACGGTGGAGCTGGTTCGAAAGCTTCATGGCAGAGACGCCACGGCCGCGCTCAGCGTTCCCCCGCACGCCAACCACCTCGCGCGCCTCACCGACAAGTGCGTCGGCGTCTTCCTCGACCACATCTTCAACCACAAGTGCCAAGTCAGTTTCCCTGCCAATTCCAAGCTAATTTAACTAGCCCTTTGGATGAGTGATTTGGGTGATTGCCTTAACGCTCCGTCTCAGGGTTTCTCGGGTTTGATTCCCGGCAGGGTCAACTTTTCATAGTTGGCTCTGGTCTGGATCTGGAAAATAGTGGCCAGGGCTCACTGCTTTTCGCAGTCCGTTTGTCGGAAGTAACTAGTCTGTGCTGTTATTTCACGACACAGGTGTGCTTAAACACAGCAGCAGCACACGTGCTGTTATTTCACGGTGGTCTTCAGTAAGGTGGTGGTTACTGTCGTCAGACGGGCTGCCCAAATGATTTAATAAATAAATCGAATTGTTACGTAAATTTTGATTACTACATATAATGTCGCAAGACTAATTACCGAGAACGGTTTTGCAAATGAAAAAGAATAACACAATAATATACTTTAATGAAGCAAGTTGTGTTTTTTAGGAGAGCACATCAAGTCTTCGGACTTACCACATACTGTCGTCGAGCGCTTTCAACGTGGCCCTAGGGTTGTCACAGTGCGGCGTTCGACTTGCGCGCTCACTGCCCATACAGCAGGCGGAGCGAGACGCTGCCCCGTTCGCTGCGGCCGTCTTTCTTAGAGGAGGTTTACAGGTATTACATCTTTCCTCGGATTATAAAAAAATATTTTGAAATATTCTGAGAACTAATCTTCACATAATATAATATGAAGTCGACTTCCGCACTTGTCTGTCTGTATAACCGCTAACTCCTCCTAAACCACGCATAGGATTTTAATCCATCAGTTAGATAATTTTTCAATACAGAGTGGTAATTTGAGAAGGGTCAGTAAGGGCAGCTAACTAAACCATTATAGCTAGAACAAAACACACTTTCTAGACTATCAATAATTTTAATAGTTAATCCCATCGGCATTCAAAGTTTTCGGGAAAATGATAGTCAGCGAGAAATAGGACAACTTTCACATTTTGTTGTTATGACACCAATCGATCAATTGACCGCCAATTGACCCTATCGTACCAACTGAGGTTAGAGTACTAGAAATGTCAAAAAATGCAATAAAAATAACTAACTATATTACTTCCATACATTTCTTACAGAAGGAGATTGAAAAATAAGTACAAATATATTTTTTAATTAATAAAGAAATAAAATTTAAAGGAATAATAATTTACACAAACATTATACATGTAGATCTTTATAAATAAGAAAAGTGACATAAAGAAGTAGAATTTTAAAGATATTTAATTTCCAAATTACTGGATTGATCGTGCTCGGAAATTTATTTGATCAGGTTTCGCAACTGACCAATCCGTTCGAAGAAGAGAAAGCCGAAGCCCGCAGTGGAGCGTCCACCGGTGGGAACAGCCCTGCAGCAGAGGCGCCGCCCGCACGCACCGTTCGCCCCACCGGGCCGCCAGGTCCACCGCGACCACCGCGACCACCGCGACTCAACGTCACCACGTCCCCAGCGAAAGCTGACACCTTGCTTTTTGCTCTAGCTGAACCCAAGTTACACGTAATGATCGTTTCTTAATTCTATTAAAAGATTAAGTCTTGCAGTCAATTAGGCACCGATAACATTTTTTTTTTGTTATGGTCTCGACAGACAAGCTGACGGTACACTTGATGGTAGGTGGCTACCGTCGCCTATAACACGAGCAACACCACGGGTGCTGCAAGTGCGCTTGAGAAGGGACAGGGAAATGGGCTGTGGCATCCCTTACTCACTCGCCGAAACATAACGGCACACATGCTGTTATTTCACGGTGGTCTTCTGTACGGGGGGTAGTTAGTGCTGCTAGACGGGCTGCCCAAATGACTGCAAAACGCAGTGTGCCTTGCCACTACTTTTCAGATCCAGACCAGAGCCCACTTTGAAAAGTTCATTTCCAAAGTTGACCCTGCCGGGAATCGAACCCAGGCCCCCAGAGACAGAGGTTTAAGGCAAGCACACAAACCACAAAATCAACGGGCTCGTTAGATTTTTTAATTTTTCTATCTCTACCTACGAATAAATAATACTCAGGAACTCTAACTCGGAACAAATTCTACACAAAAAATGGCCCTACATGAAAACCAAACGACGTATATTGAAAATACCAATCAATTAGAAGGTTATTAATACACATGCCTAGTGATTGGTTTAAATTCAGAACGAGAGCAGGGATTGGTTCGCCCGCGTGCTGCAATGTCAGATGGTAAGCAGTTGTCACAGCGGCGTGAACGATGTTATGCTATAAGTGAAAAAGACTTAAGTCAATAATAAAACAATATTTTTTGTTAATTATAATTATTTGTTGTTTATTAAATACGAATGGATTCTAAAGTATTTAAATATAAGTGTGTATGTAATCACTTTATTGCACAAAATTATAAAAAGAAGAGTAAACTTAACCATTTTTAATATTTTTTGTTTGATAAGATTAGCGCTATACGCGACTTTTAAGCCTCGCCTACTTGTACACGTCTTTCGTTGGGTAATTTTTTGAGCGCAGTTAAATTTCCTGAGTATTATTTATTCGTAGATCTCTACTGAAATAAAATTATACTAGCGGCACGCTAATTAAATTCTTTCCAATAATAAATTCACGCATTTCACGTAACTTTTGTCATCGTAAAGATAGACTGTGCCAGCGAAGCCGCAAGCAACAACTAAACAGTGTGAAAAAATGTTTAGTCTTTTAGTTTATCTTTGTATTATGAATTGTTAGGACCCTCTCGCTCTCCACTTGTGGTGGGCTTGCGAGCGTCGCGAAGGTTGTGCGCCGCATTTCCCGCCAGAACATCCACTCGAGGAATTGAGACGAGCTGTGTTGGCGGCTCTATTGTACCACGCAGGGCTAAAGGATCACGCCCTCGCTACCGCCACTGCTGGTGAGTGACCACCGGCAGCAACTCAAGTATTTTTTAGGAGATTTAAAATTGTTTATTTGAATTTAAATTTAATTAGATTTTTTTATCAATGATTCACATAAAGATGATTATTTTCGATAAAACCTTTAAAATTACATATGAAATCATACATACATACATACATACATTCATACAATGTAAATGAATCCGGACATTTTTTGTTATTTAAATTGTAGAATATATAACCTGAATAACTTAATGAGTATAATTATGTATACTGCACTAAAAGTATCGGGATTGGAATATTTCCATTGTTCCTGGCATAATAAAGTCTTTATAATCGAAAAAAAAAAAACAAATATCATTTCCACTAATAATGTTGTATCACTTCCTTGATTCCCGAAAAATTTAGTGCCGCCGTCGTATGCGTGGTTCTGATATTAAAATCAATTAAAACCTACATAAAATCAATAGCAATAATTATTCCTAGTGATTTCTGAACTATTATTTCGGAATGGTAAACGTACATTTTGTATGCATTGAATATTTTTTATAAATAATAACGAATATAGCATTACTGAAAAGAAAAACAGCCATTGCAAATTTTTGTTGTCAATTAAATAAATAATTAAATAAATTGTCAATGTCAAATCAAATGACGTGTTTGTTGTTACCAGAAATGGAACGCGGTGAAGTAAAGTTGTCGCCGGCCATGTCGGAAATAGTGAAAGCGGTCCAGCAAAGTAAGTGGACGTTAATGAGGACGCGACAGCAGCTCTCCAGAGGATACAAGGAGGTATAGAGTCAATTTCAAATTCATTTATTAAATGTTAATTTTACAGTAAACAGCTGCTGTCGTCAATGCAATTTTTTTAGTCGCCGTCACGAGAATCTACTATGTGTTGCCCGCGACTTCGTCCGCGTTTAAAATTGAAAAATATAACACCTGAGTAAACATCTTATATCTTTTTAGATGTGACGACGGTGGCACCGCCACGGCGACAGTGGCGCCAATTTTTTTTATATATTTAGTCGATCCCTCGGGAACTTAAGATTTTTCAGGATAAAAGTATCCTGTATGTTAATCCAGGTAATAAACTATGTGTGTGCCAAATTTCATCCAAACTCGTTTTACGTATTTTTACGTAAAGAGTAACAAACATACATCCAGTCATTCATTCATCCTCACAAACTTTCTCATTTATAATATTAGAATTTTACATTCTATTTGCTTCGGTAGGTGTGCGCTGCACCTCTGGAGAGAGCTCGCTTCCTCTTGCATGAGGTTCGTCCAGCGATGTCTCCTGCAGTGTTAGCACTTCGCAAGCGACCTCCCTCCAGACGCCCCCCTTCTGCCCAGAGGATCTTCCGGAAGGTCATGCGAGCTGCAAGATCCCCCACCTTCAATAAATGGTAAGTTTCTACAAGGAATCGTATTCTAAGCTGTCCGTCTTCCTTTTCCTCGCATATTTCAGTAACAATATTATGATAGTTCACGTTGACACTACGGAACGTTGTGGTCTCAACCACTTCGTAATCTAATCATAATAATAATAATCTTCTTAATAATAATAATCTTCGTAAGTTCGTGTAATCTTAGTATTTAATAAGTTTAATTTTTGGGAAGGTCTATATGAAAAGAAATCTCATACACCGATTTTTCCCAAATTTCACTTAACAGGCCACTCATATATAGTTCGCTTGCTTCCTATGTGTGTAAAAAAGCATATTGGTATAATTTATCTAGATAAATTTGTGAAGCAATTCTATCCAATTTAGGGCAAGCGAAGTTCAAGAGCACATTTTATTAACATTTATTCTCTATTTCCAGTTTCGAAACTACTAAGGAATTAAGAAATAGACAGAACAGTTTGAGTAAAAGTATGCTAAGGGCGACCAGTAATTTACTCCAAGGCGACGCTCTGCTCATAAAATCTTATATAGCTAACGTTTCAAACAAAACACCCGATGATCCGCCGAGCATTATAGTGGAGTCTTCAAAAGTGGCTTATAACATGGCCTGTCCCAGCACTTTTACCTCGAAAGATATTGTCAATCAACAAACGAAATCCAAATTTAAAGTAAAAGATAAACTTTTCGAAAAGGATTTAAAAAATGCTTCAAACCTAGATGGAATGCGAAACGAAAGAAGTTGCGAGAAATTAACAGAGAAAGAAGACTTTATAGATGACGATAAAACTCCCACAAATGAAGTATCCATAAGTTCTATCAACGATATGACGGATAACTCTATATTAAAGGAATCTATTGAGAGTGAAAAGCATGTGATGGAATTAGCCGATGATTTAAAAAATGATCTCATAACAGCAGATGAAGAGAAAGATGATGATAATTCTGAAAGAAATAAGTTTGTTAATGCTTGGGTGGCCAGACTTGCTTGCGAAGAAAAAGGTACTCACTCTATTTTCCTTTGTGTTATATATATATTCTAACTTAGTGATCTCTTTATTAACTAAATGATATTGTTATACAATATAATGCTAAATATGTTACTTTTAGATTTATATTGGATGTTAGAAGAAGTTACACCTGAACAACAAAGTTTGACGACTGCTATAATAGATTTCGTTATGACTGAAGAACCCTGTGATATTGATATACTTAGACGAGCTCTGTATTGTCAGGTATGATTTTCGTCTTTAGTTCTATGCGCCTCGTTAAAAGTGGAATTGTATTTGAACGAAACGAAACTTTATTTCCAGGTACAAAGAGCTGAATTAAGAAAAGATGGTTATACTATTATAAATAATATTCTACATTCCAGTCAGACTATGTCGGAAAGTGTGAAATATGCAGCTTTTACCGGATTGTTAGGTGCCAATATGGCAGATTCTGCGCCTTATACTTCATTGAAACCAACAATACCGTTGACCGCTCCTTTAGAAAGCATCGAATCTGTGATACCCTATTTTAAGTACATGGTGCTTTTAGAGAGGTCCAAATTGATGGACTTTATACTCGTAGAACTAAAGGCGCGAGTATTGGAAGGGGAGCATAGCCAATCGTTGCCTTTAAAGATGAGTGCTAATTATGGCGCGCATGCCTTATTGAATAAGCCCTCTCGAGCTAGGTTTGTATATTTGCAAATGTCTCGTGATATCGTGATATCTTTCTAATGGTGTACTTGATTATATTTTGACAATATTTCTCAGATTCCTTATAACGTTATTGGCCTTTGTGGTGGAAGGCACTCAAGGCCCAGAGCTAGAGCAATTGATCAACTCGGGGGCACTTAGCTCATGCTTGACGTTATTGAAACAAATAGGCGGCGATACAACCCAACACGCCTCTTTGATTTGTAATGGACTTAAATCTAAGTGTAAGTAAATAATGTAATATACTTACATATACAAAATTTTTAAATTTCGTATGTCACTTTTCTTCAAGTAGTGTAAACAAAATGACTCTCAACTCTTTTTCCATTAAAGTGACCTGTAAAACCTTTTTACTTTTCAGTTTATAAGGTTTATCGAAATAACTTCAAATGACTTACAGCTCTTATGTGTGTCTATATATACACATCCTCTGTGCAAAATCGCAATAATCTATTTGCACACTAAAGGGATATTGATTATCTATACTAATATTATAAAGGGAAAACATTTGTATTTTTATTTGTAATGAATAAACTCAAAAACTATTTTTCAAAACATACTTATTTTCATTAGAGGAGTCTAAGTGTCCTAAGAATAAATAAAAAGGGCCTCAAGGGTTGAGTTACCGATAATGAGTTTTTAACTTATATAAATAATATTTCAGCCGAATGTCTGATAATTTATGAAGACGAACGGCTTGGAGCTAGAGCGAGAGGCGCTTCTCTCTCAGGACCTGAGTTGGCTTCTTTGATGAAGATCGGCACACGAGTAGTTCGCGGGAGAGACTGGAAATGGGGAGACCAGGCATGTTTTCATCTTTTACCTTGTGCATTCAATAAATTTTTTGCATCTTTAATCAACTTTTATCAAACATCAGTACTGTTCTCATACAAACTTTGTTGATCTTATTTTAAAGGACAAACTGTTTTTTTTTCCTTCTTCGTAAATTGCACAAACGGCTAATTTAGAGCTTTTGCTATTCATTCTAACTGATAATTCTACCTCAAAATTATTTTAATTTTGGCAACATGTCTGCAGGATGGAGTGCCAGGTGGCGAAGGTCGCGTTGTAGGTGAATTGGGCGAAGACGGATGGGTGCGTGTCGCGTGGGATTCGGGAGGCACAAATTCCTATCGAATGGGGAAAGAGGGGAAATATGACATAAAGTTGGCTCGCTCACCATCACCGCCACCATCAGTGGATGAAACTATTAATGGAACAGGTAAGGGTACATTACTCTTAAAAGTCTTGTTTTTTTTTTTTTTTTTGCTTTTTTAACGCCAGACGCAAAACGTGGTGTTATAAGTTTGACTTGTGTTTCTGTGTATGTGTATATGGGAGAATAGGTGCATCTGTGTGTCTGCTATGGAATAGTAGCTCCCAAACAGAAGAACCGATTTTGATTAATTTTTTTTTGTTTGAAAGCTGATGTGATGGAGATGTTTTTTAGCTTTAGTTTATGAAAAGATGTGTTCAAGTGTTTTAAGATCGTTAGGCCAATTCACTGTTTTTCACATGTTAGATTGATGTGAAATTTGGTATACTGTTACTTCGATGGTATTTCTATAACTCGGCAAGCTTGATCTGATGCAGTATCAAGTAGTCTACTGGACACACAACTCTCCAGCTGATGTAGCGCATTTGGGCTCAATAGAAAGTCGGTGATTAGTTTATAATTTTAATTATAGCTTGTTGGTGTTTAATTTTATTTCCACAGCGCAGTTTGATCGTTCACTAGGAATATTGTCGATGTAATGGAGAGGATTTATTCCAACCGATTGTAAACTCACGAGCGTAACTAATAATAAAGTGTATTGTTTTCAGCGGATCTCAACACGGAATGGTGGCCAGTGAGCGAAGTGCGCGGGGCGTGTACGAATGCTGTGCGGGCACTCTGCGCGGGCGCAGGCAGTCCGCTGCGTGCGGGCTCAAGCTCTAGCGTTAATTGCTCGCTGCGGGCAGGCATAGTCGCCCGAAGGAACGTGGCTGCGTTACAGAGGCGTTTGTTAGCTTTGGCCCACGCCCACTCAACTCCGCTTCCGACAGCTTTCGCATCACATTACCACACTTCTCTAGCTTTACTAAGAGGTTTGTACACTTGAAATATACAGTTTCATTACGAGTCTCAACGTCTACATGAATTAAATTTATATTTGTTAAACGGTACTGTAAATTTTTGTTTAAGATATTGCGCTTTGTATTAAGAAGTAGATAAATACGATGTATGATTTTTCGATGTGAAACATGTTTTGCGGAGGATGAGACTGGCCTTGTACGTGGCGACCCCAACATTTGGACCACACTTTGGTCAACACTTAAGCGGAACTTGGAACTCTACAACTCTACTCGGCTCGGTGATCCCACCTCTAGCGCATTGAGCTCGTGTACTTATAGCGTGTGTAATATGGAGATTATAGTGTGTATAGCCTTTGATTTTAGCTGGAGATTTCAGTGTAAATTTTCTATATAAATAGTTGGATGTTTCACATCTGTCAGGCATCCCGCGACAGCTCAATTTTATTTATTCTTACAGGACCCCACCTATATTTTGTTATAGACTACGGAAGTGTGTAACAAGCTATTTTCTTCTGTTCCAGCCAGTGCACAAAGTCTGGATATGCGAATAACTCTGTGCACCGATTCCTGGTTTGAATTGTGTTATAGCATCATCTCCGCTATCGACAAACCCATCTCGCTAGACCTCATTTACATGCAGGTATTATGTTTTTATATTTTTTAACCAACTGAGTAAATTCCTGATTAATGCAGTTCAAAAATATGAACGTATATAATATATTAAATTTGATATATAATATTTTTTTCATCCATTAAACAGACGGGGGAAGGGAGTTTACTATTCGGATCCTATTTTATATAAATATAAATTTGCAGATTCAATCGTTATGGTTACTGGGTCGCGTTCTGGTCGAACACGACGGAAGTGTAGAATGGCGGCGTACAGTAGCCGCTCAATTGTTAGCACTCATCGGACGACTTTGGCTCGAGACGCACTCTTCCGATATTTCGTTGAGACCGCAGCAACTTATCTACGTAGCCGGCACCGCTGAGGAGGAAGTCGGTACGAACCTGTTTTAACGCCCGACGCAAAAACTGGGTGTTATAAGTTTGACGTGTATGTCTGTGGAATTGGAGCTCCCAAACGGATGGACCGATTTTGATCCGTTTTTTGTTTGAAATGTATCTAAGCTATATAGTTTATGAAGATCTGTTCAGGCGTTTGAAGATCATCAGCCCATTTCCTAGTTGACGAAATGATTTCACTAACTTCCACAGGTTCGTTTGATGTGAAATTTGGTATACTGTTACTTCGGTGGTATTTCCATGTCATAGTAACCTTGATCTGATGCTGCAGCATCAAGTAGTATGCGGGGCACGCAACTCCTCAGCAACTTACAGCAGATCTAACATGTTTGGGCTCAATAACTAATCGGTGTTAGTTTATAATTTTAATTAAAGCTTGTTGTTGCACTAATATGTATGAGATACTTGTATTATAATTGTATTATTTTGTTCATAAAAAGTTTGCAGTGTTAAATCCCTATTCTACCTCTTGAATTACTTATTAAATTACTTACTGAATTACTCTCGATTTACCTTCTAATAAAGTTGTCATTGTGATTTTAAAAGTGTTATAGGGCTATTATGGGTTTAGCGTAGGAGAGTGACATTTTTTTTCAAGTGACGATTCTTGCTGTAACTTGAGGACCCTCACTAATGAGAATACGAGAAATCAACAAGTAAGATGTGATAATTGACGTGACGGTGATTTAGATAACAGATGGCGCGCGACGGCGACGGCAAGTTACACGGGCGGCACATGCGCTGGCCTCGTGCAGTTGGTGCGACGCCTGCACGCCTCCGCCCGCTGGCACCAGCCCATCACCGCCCTGCTGCTCGACAACATGCAGCTGGCGGCGCAGATGGTGAATCACATTTCTAATATTACTCTTGCATTGACCGCTGACCTTCCAACTGTCCTACTTAGTCCTCATTATGAATATCCTTTATTATGAAAAATTGCTTCTACGCTGCGTCCTTTTTTGCTACACTGCCTTACGTTTAATGCTTCACTGTCGCACATCTTCACTCGCTCCAATTTTCATATTTCAGGGGTAATTTAAATATATATTGAAAATCGAATATATTTTCTCATACATCACAATTGTTAAAATATGCTTTTAGTGTGGTAAACAGATGGGTCAAGGACAACCTCTCTTTGGATCCTGTACTAAACCAACTAGTCAGTTCAATTTATATTGTTTTATCTACTTATAGGTGTCAAATGAGTGGCATTGGTGGCCTCATACTAGTCAGGACTTAACACAGACCATAAAGCCCGCACCGCCGAGTTTAGAGACTTGTTTGATTGGTGAGTGTCATGCATTCGTGGCAAATTACATCACTTCTACTTATCTTTTATTAGAATATAATGTATTTATTTTTATTTTTCAGCGGGTGCATTAGGCGTGGTCGGTGGGGTTGAATTTCGCATAAGACTTGGACAACGAGTGACGACGGGCTCGCCGCAAAAAAGCGGTGTTGTTACACAGTTTTCGCGAAGAGCGAAAGTAACCTTAGTCCAAGATGACAATACTGTAACCAAGGTAAATACGTCTATCTATTTCCCAATAACTCCATAATACGTTCAGTGACGAGTTTTCGGAATGGAATTGTTTAGTTCTACGAGTATCTAATCTATTTGTAAATATTTTCAGTGCGATATAAGCTGTGTTCAGAATGCGGAATGTGAGCGCTTGTCGCAGCCGTTGGGAGGTGGCGAGAGCGCTTTGCGTGTGTGCGCCGCTTTATTAGGCGCTGGACCTCAAGCTTCGCCCATGCACCCACACCACTTGCCCGGTATTTAATCAAACCACAAAATAAAATATTGTGTAGGATTTAATGTAAATTTTTCATACAAACTTTTTTCCTGCCCATACTACAAATTGGCTTCTGCTAGCTGTGTTGTACAGCTAATTGATTATAATAAAACATAAATAATAATAATAAAACAATTGCGCATGTTCTCTCACTAATTGATACAAAAACAAAAAAGAAAAACTTCAGTGATTTCAGATTTAGTTTCGGACTTCAATTTATTTAATCAATTTATACAAATTATGTAAAGCGACACCTATTTACAATTTGCTTTCTAAATGTTCGCATAACATCACTCTCTGAATATTCAATTAAATAATATTCAGCGAACGCGTAGAGCAAACTAATAGAGAAATTTGTAAAAGGTACGATGCATTACTTTTTCAATGACTTTCTTTTAGCGGAATTGGACGTATACGGCTTGAGGAAACAACAGATAGAGCTTTTGACTTTGCTCGCTGTGCGTGGCCTTTTGACGACCAGAACACGTCTAAGGAAGGTGCTAGTTCAGCCTCCAGACAACATGGGTAAGTTCACCTTTATTTTTTTATTAATGTAATTGGGTTGCCCAAAAACTCCGTGCGATGTCATTTACATTATTTAAAGCATATAAATCAGAATTTGACTTCAAATTTATTTAAAGGCATAAATGATTGCAGGCACATTAGAGCGAGGATCAACAAACGCCGGCACCGAGGGTACATTACTGCGGCGAATGCTGTCGCTGGCTACGCGGCCCAGTCCGCTGGCAGGCGCCCACTGCCCGCGCGAGTTGGCCGCGGCGGCCGTCACCATACTGCAGCAACTCGCTGCTCATGTCCACGGTATTTACTGCACATCCACTGTCTTTTCTCACTGACCACTGTGACTCATCTCATCCCTGTGCCTACAACGGGCTGACGAAAGACAAGTTGAGAAATAAGTGGCAATTTATTTTTATTTTTAAAGATTATTTATTTTTATTATTTTTACAGATAGTAATAATATAGTTAACTAATTGGTTTACCAAAAAATAATAAACATCTATTGCACCCTTATAATAAATTATTTAAAATTTTAACTGCTTTCAACTTTTAAGTTTTATTTCTTTATACGTTTTAGGTGACGAAAAAGATCACGAGTCGCCACCAGAATTACCGCTCATTGATAGAAGTAATGTCATGCAACTATCCGCGGGACCTTCTACGAGCACAGCGTCTTTATGTAAGATTTGTACACTAAAAATTTCAAACTTCGCACTTTGCAATAAAAACTATTTTTTAATATTTCATTATCATTTATTTTTAGCACGTAAAGATTTGAACTCGTGGGCGAATTCTCCACAAGTTCTTCAAGTCATAGAGATGGGTTTCTCCAGAAACGCAGTGTATTCAGCTGTGCAAGCGTTAGGTGCGTTAAACTTTACAAAATGTAGCATTCGCCTAATGTATTTGTTATTATTAATTTATATTGTATTATTTTTGCAGCCGTCACTGTAGGCAATGGCGTTGTATTACCTACAGTAGAAGCACTCGTGGCCTATCTACTCGAGCTACCGCAGCAAGGGATGGATGACACAGTGTTCGAATTGAAACCGATCGTTCCAAAAGAGAAGAAGCAAATACCGTACCGGTGGCGCAGTTGTTTCGCTTCTGAGGAAGAATATGCGCAGTATTTGTCTGACGTCATCACACCTGGGATGACTGTCCGTTGCTGCAAGGCTTACGAAGAGGTAAACGATTGCTTTGTTCAATCTTCTTTTAATCCAGATAGGTCAGTGAGTGCAAATTTCAAACCACAGGAGTTACGAAAATTCACATAATTGATTCATTATAATGAATTTATGTGATATTTAACATTTTGCCAATTATTTAAATTGTAGACACTTCTGTTTATTGTTTATAAAAAGTTTCATAGTAATTTCTGCGGTGCGATTTCTGGTTCCGTATGAGCGTAATTTATAAAACTTAGAATGCAGTTTTTATTAATTTAAAAATCGAAGCCACAGCTTCCTAAAAACAAATTTTCGTATCTCTTATTGTTTAAGATTTGCCCTCACTAACCCATTTGGATAAATCGCCTGTATGTAATATTTCTTCTGTCCGTGTGTATGTGACTGAATTCCTCCTAAACTGCGGAACCGATTTGATGAAATTTTTGTGTGTGGTAGATGCCCCTGAATGGTTTATATTCACAATTGGACTCGATAAGTGGCGCTGCAATAGGGTTATTTATTTATTCTACTAGTAAAGTAGTATTTCTAATTCACTTCATCATATTAATTTTAGCACTTCTTTATAGGTGGCACTTGGCGACGTCGGGCAAGTGCAAAAAGTCGAGCGCGATATAAAACAGAACGTTTCCTTGCACGTAAGACATTCTTTACTACATTTTTATTGGTGACATTATAAAAGAAGGGAAGATTATTTTATTTTCTAATTCGATCATTATACATTCTAAATGATTGTGTCTCGACTGGATGTTATAAATAATAATTGTCGGTCATTTATTAATTTTAATTTGAATTATAATGAAAAGTTTTCAAACAAATAATCTAGCAATAATAAACAAATCTACAATTCATACAATTTCTTACTCGATGTCCTCCTCTAACTGGTTAATTAAGTATTAATGTCTAATATACTCTGTGCTAATATACCATTTTGAATTTGGAAGATTATTTTGGAACAAATGTAATCGTATATCGTAAACTGCAGTTCGGATGAATTTTAGAGAATGGGTAAAGAAATAATTGGAAATTATAACTGTGTCAAACAGACTGAAAAGACAGTGTTTCTATTGGCTACTGAAACCACATTTAAGTTATATATTGACCCGTAAAGTGACTTGTAGGTAGAGTGGCGTGGGCTGGGACGCGTTTGCAGCGTGCGCGCCGTGCACGCGGAGGTGGTGTCGGGCGGAGCGCCGTTCGCGGCCGGCGACCGCGTGCGTGTCCGAGCGGCGGTCACTCAGCCGCGATACAAGTGGGGCTGCATCGACCACAGCAGCGTCGGCACTGTCGTGTGTAAGTTTATCTCCCTCCAACCTCACTCAATAGATATTAAAATATTCCATCATTCTTGTTTATATAATTGAATTAAAATGTAATAAAACAAATAAATAAATAGTTTATTGTTAGAAGATGGGCACGTCTAGTTGCATAATCAGAAACCAGACATGTTTAAAAGAAAAAATATTATAAATTTATATTACCCAATGTGAAGATAACGCAGTGCGCCCTGCAATGCACACCTAACAGTGCGGTGGCGTAATGTAACAAGTACAAACTGACGAATCACGTGCAAGCGAAAAGTTTTATGTTCCGCAAATTTGCTGCCACGACACATTTTTTTTCTTTCTCTTTACAATAATACAGCAGCGAATGTAAAACCCGTGTCTCTCGTATATGTAAAACACTAAAAACTATTGTTTCAGCGGTATCATCAAATGGTCGCGATTTGACAGTCGATTTCCCGCAACAGCCTGGATGGACAGGCCAAGTAAGTGAAATGGAACTCGTCACTGACCAATGTAAGTGCACAATCAACTTATACTTTTTGTTGTTCTCTATCTATAATGTCGTGAATCAATCCTTGTGAGAAAAAACAGAAGTATCACTTTTGAGATCATGGGTATTTCGAATTTGTTCCTATTTGTCCAGAAAAGGTTTTATAATTCAGAACACCAAACACTTTTCTTGAGCTTTGACTTTGATAACTGTGAAAAATTTCAATACATTTTTCTGCATTCTCCTTTAAACAAATCTTTCTGTTAACACTGGAACGTTAGTTACGTCTTTGTGGTGGTGGAATTTGAATGGTACTTGCAAAATTGTGAAATAAATTTTCCAGCTGAATGGGGAGAGAGTGCCGGCGGTATGGCCGTGGGGTGGAGGAGCGCAGTCCGCGCAGTGCGCGTGTCTTCGTGTCGGCCGGGCGCCGGAGCGAGACGGCTTTTGGACTCACAACCGCACACTTACTGGCAGAGTTCCAGCGGCACAGGACAGGTCACCTACCTATTATTAATGTTTGTTTAACACTTTCGAGTGAAAAGAGCAAAATTAATATGTCGTTAACCATGTCCATACATATAACACAGCATTAAACGTCAAATTTTATGCCATACTTGATCAATTGTCTACATATTACATACGCTATAGGTATACGAGAGCTCAGTGCGGTAAATGGGGGATCGCCGAGCCGAGTTGAGTACAACTACCGCTAAAGCGTTGGCTATAGTTTGGCCAAAGCGTGGCCAAATGTTGGTAATACCACGCCAACAGTCTTACCGCGGTCTCACCTGCCGCAAAAGATGTTTCACATCAAAAATCAACAAATGAAAATAATAGCCGATTTAATTTGCAATTTGTAGCATTGGATTCGCGTGGAGATGCGCGGAGGCGTGCGCGTGCGCCGGCTGGGTCTCGGTGTGCCGGGTGGGCCACTGGGCCCGTCTGCGTTGTCAGTACGCGCGGGCACCAGCTTCGACGACAGCGCGCTATCCCCGTTGGCCGCCGTCCCGTGCGCCCCCGCCCCCGCGCCCGCCTCTACCTCCCGCGACCGACCGCCGCATCATCTGGCGCAAATACAACTGCTGGCTGACTGCAAAGAGGTATCTATTTGACACCTTCAGCACATAAAAACGAATAGAAGTGCTCAGCTATAATAGATAGGTTGAGATATTGGAAACAAATTTATTAAATTTATGGTAAAAAATCGGAGAAATAGTAAGAAGACTAAATTAAAAAAAAAAAAAAAAAACTTTTGGGTAAATAAAGACTGATTAAGTTAGGAGTGCTGGACCGTCTCTCCCTTTAATCCAACCCATAAATTGCTCGAAATTAATTTTATTCAACTTTTTAATAAGGTTTACATGGATAAATGTAATTATCTATATGTATAATGTAGATGCATTTTAATTACTTATTTACTGATATGTATTACTTACCATTTGCATATTTTTTTGCAGTATTATCCTTGCATAGAGATTGGAATTAAACAGAATCGAAATGTTAACGGAGACTGTCGAGTGCACGGCCTTTATATTACAGGGTTTCGGCCTAATCCATTATACACTGAAGTTTTACAGGTAAATAAAGTAGCATAAGTGTACATTAAACATAAGTTGGCTTAAAGAGGTTACAATTTACATTTTTATTGCAGAGTATGAACTTTGTCGCCGAGGATTGGATGGAAAAAGATACTTCCTCAGGAGCGGTATCGGCCGATACTAATCCACCGTCACTCCCCAAGGATTTTCCAAAAGTATTATTCTATTTTTATTTTTATTGTGTGTTTATTTGATGATATATCCAAATCTTTCTTATCAATTATTGATTTTTGATTTAAAAGTTGCCTGGGTTGTTTTTAGGTATACGTGTGGGGATTAAACGACAAAGACCAACTAGGCGGAGTTATTGGATCAAAAGTGAAAGTGCCCGTTTACTCTCCAATACTGAGCTCTTTGCGTCCCTTGCATATAGCCGGTGGATCTAAAACGCTTTTTGTTGTGTCTCATGATGGAAAGGTAAATAGAGGTTTTAAATTTTTTTATGTAAAATATTTACGGACCACATCGTATTAGTATATAGAAAAAAAATAAAAATAAAAAGAAGTTTCCCTTCAAAAATGCACTGTTGAAAAAACTTTTATATACCAGACTCGCTGAGCGGAACGCACATTTTATTACGGTTGATTCTCCATAACTCATTTAGTCGAATGCAAGCGAGCGAACGAAGAACGCGTAAGCGCCATATTTTCCATAGCGCTTAAGACCTTTTGTTCGTGAACTTTAGCATAAAGTCTTACCTTATTTGACAAACTATTTCATTCTAGTACAGTAGAATACATATAGCTCGATAGTTTGCACTGTATTGGGCTTTAGGTGTACGCATGCGGCGAAGGCACAAACGGACGTCTCGGGTTGGGACACAGCAACAACGTGTCCACGCCGCGAGCCAACCCGTATCTTTCGCACGTCCTGGTGCGTCGTGTCGCCGTTCATTCCGGAGGAAAGCACGCGCTGGCACTCACCGCTGATGGAAAGGTATTTTCTGGGTCTATTGGACTCTTTTGTTTTATGTAGATTAACCGTTCATGTGATGGTAGGTAGCTAACGCCATAAGGGTCAGACTTAGATATATGGATAAGGTTAAGGGACGAGAAGAAACATTTATGAAGATTATACAACATGTGTTGTAAACTAATTGATTTCTTTTTAAAGGATTTCTCCGGAATTTTATACTTTAACTTATCATGTGATTATAAGAATAGAAGACACAACATTGTGTTTATCAAATTTTATTTTTTAAACTTAACTTTAATTAATTTATAATTTACTACTATATTTTTTTATCTTTTAAATAAAATAATAATAATTTGATAGGTGTATTCATGGGGCGAAGGCGAGGACGGCAAGTTGGGTCAGGGTAACCGGATGACTTTTGAGTCGCCGCGACTAATCGAAGCGTTGTCCGGCGAGCGCGTAGTGGACATATCGTGCGGGTCCGCTCACAGCGCGTGCGTCACTGCGCGTGGACATCTCTACACTTGGGGACTCGGCGAGTACGGCCGACTAGGACACGGAGACGACACCACTCATCTTGTTCCTAAAATGGTGGGTTCATCAACTCTCATTTGGGACATTTACCACCCAATATAAATGAACGGTATCTTTTCCATGCCAATTGGTTCTGTTGTCTATTTATTTCATTGTAAAGTCTGTTAGAGATATATTCTTCCACGTATTCTTTTGTTACCGTTAACGGATATCGGTGGAAAAGATTATGAAATAATGAAGATCTCCTTGAATAGATAACAAAACTTTTAAACACGTGTACTTCCGACGGTGGCGACTTCCCTTTAAATTCACAAAGCAAGTTTTTGAAATATTATAATCTATGTGAAATTCACAAGGCGAACAAAGTAATACATGTTTGTTGTAGAAGTAATTATTGATTGGCATATATTTATCTCCCATGTTGTAGGTGCAAGCGCTTGCCAACTTTAGGGTGGTCCAAGTTGCTTGTGGATCAAGAGACGCACAAACTTTGGCGCTGACTGCATGCGGTAAAGTATTTTCGTGGGGCGATGGAGATTTTGGAAAATTAGGTACCTAACTATTATTTCTGAGAATACAAAAAATATTACTTGTTATTCTATCGCGTTTAGCGTCACCAACATGTTTGTTATGTTGCAGGTCGAGGAGGTTCTGAGGGTTGTGCAGTACCAATGAATGTAGAAAGATTGAATACTTTAGAAGTTATTCAAATAGAATGTGGTGCTCAGTTCAGTTTAGCTTTGACTAGAGATGGAGAGGTATTATATATTGTATTATATATTTATAATATATGTATAATTGTTTTCTTGGATTAAAAGATTAAAAGGCAAATAGGCTACATTCGAATAAAAAAAACTTACTTTTTTATTTTTCACATTGTCAATACGGTAATTACTTTTCAGGTATGGACATGGGGTAAAGGGGACTACTGTCGTTTAGGTCACGGCTGCGACTCTCACTTCCGACGGCCGACATTGGTGGAAGGCCTGCGCGGGCGCAGGGTTATTCATGTGGCAGTCGGCACTTTGCACTGTTTAGCTGTAACTAGCGACCAACAGGTCAGTTCTCAAAAAAACATTTCCTCGAAATCACACCACGTCTCGCTGGTTTATTGTTCACATGCAGTTTAGTGCAATTACAATTTTTTTCCACTAACTTTAACAATTTTTAAAGTTAAATCTAAAATCTAGATATTGAATGTCTTTACGCTAACGCGTTAGACTTGGCTCTACGCTAACGCCATTTAATCTTAACATTTTATAAGCTAATTATGTTCTCAACTTTTTGATGTAAATGCTCATTAATCTAAATACTTACTTTATTTAACCCTTAGCGGCCACACGGAGTAACTCATTACCTCACGCTGAAGAACTCCTCCAAGATTTTCCACTCTTCTGTTTGTTGCCACTTTTATCCATAGCTTTCCTGTCGTATGTTTCAGTTCATCGTCCCATCTCATATTTTGTCTTCCCTTGTTTCTTTTTTGGTCTCTGGGATACCATTCTGTAATGATTTTTGTCCATTTACGTAATTGTTCTAAAGAGTCAACGGCTTTGTTATAATCCACAAAGCCAATGTAGTATGTCATTTTGTATTCATTGTATTTTTGGAGTCAAATACTCCAAAAATACGGTATGGCTTCTGTAAGGCAAATATTTTTAAATAGAAACGTATGTTTGTGTAGGTGTGGGCGTGGGGCGACAACGATCACGGTCAGCAGGGTAACGGTACGACGTACGTGAATTCGCACCCGGCCGTGGTGGCGGGAGTGGAGGGGGTGCAACGTGCCGCCGCCGGCTCGTCTCACTCGGCCGCGTGGTCGCTGCGCGTGTCCGCAGTCCACGCGACGCACACGCCGCAAGCGCACATGACGCCCATGCCCTTCCCCACGCTCAAGGATCCGCTGGGGGCGCATTGCTTAGGCAAGTGTATGACTTAAGACTAGTGATCAGGGAGACTTTTGTGCGTTGTCACTTATATTACACCGTTCAAATTTCTATAGAATAAATATTTTAATTGAATTATCGTTCTTGAATTTAAAAAAACTTACAGCCGTAGGACTGCACGTCAGAAGTGAAAGCTATGTAACATTACTTATTAGCCTATACATATTTTAAAAAAAAATGTATTTGTGAAATGTTACACACTGTAAGGTTAACTGCTAAATAAATAAATTACCGTTATGACTTTCTAACACTTTATCGCCATCTGTTAATATCTTAACAAACTATTGATGAAGTTAAGCTTATTGAGAACTAAGAATTGCGTACTAATTCGGGTAGATGTGTCGCTCACAGAGCATGACGGTCGAGTTTAATGTTTTTTCCCCGTACGTTTTTTTCCTAAAGAATTCAAAATTTTTCAATTCAAAATTCAAGTAAATGAATGACTCATGATTCAAGAAATAATAATAGAAACAGAAAAGTTATATAATTAAACCTTGTTTTTACCTTCCTTCCTTTTTAAACTTTTAACCAAACAAATAATTTTACCAATACTTATTATCATTTTTAAATTGAGTACTCATTTTTGAAGACCTCCATGCTTCATGCTTTTGCTGACTAATACTAACCAAGAATTAAACCTAAAGAAGTTGGGTTGGTTATATCTACGACCTTATATTTGCTATTGCAGGTTTATATTCAGAGGAGAACACCCTAGAAGAACACGCAGCTCCTAGACCGTCGCTCGCTGCCCTCACGTTAGCCTTGGAGCCGCCTGTCGCAGTACAACACGCTCTCTCGTTGATATTACTCGCCTTACACATAACACAAGTTTGTATATTACTTTTTTATAACATGTAGGTACGAGTATCTTTTCGTTCTACTTCCAACTTATCGATTTCTATATTTTTCTACAATAAGTGATGTAACTGTTTTTAATTTAATTTTTATTTAATAATCAAATTGTAATTAAAGCAATCATAAGTTACATGACAACGAACACCAATCAAAGTGCATGATGTCATTTGTTCGCTTGTTATTGTCAAAGACAACAGTCACGTCATAAGTGTTGGCGTTTTGGAGAGAAATTTGAAACGGAATTTAAATTACACTATTTTTAAACTATTAGTTGTATTAAAACATTATAAAAAAATTTTTTGGGCCACATTAGGTACTGATTTTAAACACTTCCCAAAAATAGTCAATATTCCTAATATGGGTATATTCAAAACATAACAGAATTTTTTTTACAGGCGCGCAGTTTCTTAGTGGAGGCGTTGAGGACTCACGAAGCTTCGAGCATAGCGCCCCCTGTGACCGTTTGCCCCGACACCGAGGATGAAGACGCGGAAGATGCCCGCACTGGGGGCGGCGAGGCCCCCGCAGACCCGCCGGTTACGCTGCCGGTAATATTATCACGTTTCTACGACAAGAACTTACCTCAGACCGAACACAATTCTTACCAAAATGAGCGAAACTACAACATATGAATTTAGGTGGCGCCGTGGCGGCGTCACCGATAAAGATCCCAAAAAAAAATTCAAATGTTATATTTTTAATTTTCAATGTGGACAAAGTCGCGGACATCATCAAGTAACAAAGTAAAATAGTCGTAAATTACAACAGTTATACATAATTGAATTGCAGAGCGGTGCAAGTAGTCCCCTAAGTGGTTCGATATCGTCGCGTCATTCGGCCGTTATGTCGTCAAGCGCAGTTTCAGTTGCGGCCGCTACCATGACAGTTCAGCAGGCTGAAGCTCCAAAGGTAACATGTATTTTTTTTTCCTTTGCTTTGTACGATAGCCCAGAACATATCCTGTATTTTAACCTGAATACGTACCACCATGAAAATTATACATATTTATCATCTACTTTCATAATTTAATTACACAATTCGATAAATAAAGAATCAAAGATTTTTTTGTATATATGGTATATTCAAATTCGTTGGATACACATATAAACATATTAGAATACGCTCAAAGAAAATATTTTACTCGTAACGTACACATATTCGCGTAATATACTCTTACACGACAGAGTCCACAACAAAGATGTAATAAGTTACCCAGCAATGATATTTTACAGTTATATTTAATGAATTCGCTCAATCTTTTTATGTAAAGTGGCGCAGGTTCATTTGATGGCAAGATTTGCAAATGCATATTATAAGAAATGCCATTTGCAAATGCACTGCCAACATTGATAGGATAAGGGATAAAGAGAGAATAAAGGAATGGGCTCTAGCACCTCTCACTCACACCACCAAGTAGCGCATACTTAGTGTTATATCACAATGGCCTTCTGTAAAGGATATTGTATTGGATGTACTGCCACCAGGTGGGCTAACCCATTTTGTGAGTAAAAAACGCAGTGCGCCCAGCCCTACTGGATGATAGCTAAATAGTAATTAAATACTAAACGAGTAATTGTTTTGTATAGATGGTGCTAGATGATTTCACATCGCTACTAGGAGAGTCTGATGCGAGAGCTCTAGTGGACTTGCTAAAGTTAGCCGCTGCGGGACGACTGCCAGACTCAAACAACTCCGTTAAAGTCATCACTGACGTCTTAATGGGTAGGATATTTATGTAATTTTTTTTTTTTTTTTTCAATTTGGATGTTATGCTATTGTGGTCTTTTATCTGCTTCCTTGGTCATATGTGAATTGTTTTGCAGGTCTGTGTGCAAGAAAGCCGGCCGTGGCGAATATGGTGGTGGAGGTGTGCGTGTGTGAGCTGGAAGAGACGGCGGCGGGAGGAGGTCGCGCGCCTCCGCAGCCCGTCACCGTTGACAGCCCGCACCCGTATGCAGACGACTCGGATACTTCAGGTATATTCAAAATATTATGTATAACGAAACAATTTATACATAATTTGGTGATATTCGTGATAATGGCGTTTTTTTATATACGTTCAGGAGTAGTGAAAATCTCCGGGGCGTCGTCCTTGCGGGTATCTTTCGAGTCCGGGTGCTCGACGGAGAGACGAAAAGACACGCTCACCATCTCGGACAGCAGTGGTCGCGTGTTGGCCATTCGTTCCGGCCGCGAGCCTGCAGATTGGTCGCAGGACGTCATTGTCAACGGTACTGTCAATTTTAAATCGAAGGCCATTTATCGCTGACACAGCAACTTTCGGTTTACTTGATGGCAGGCGGCTACCTAAGCAAGTGGTAACTTAATCCTGGCGTCCTTTACTGACACACAAAAACACAACTCTTGCGGTTTTGAATCACAGGGGAAGAATTGCGATGGAGATTCATCAGTGATGGTTCGGTCAATGGCTGGGGTTGGAGGTTCACTGCGCACCCGATAATGCCTTCACATTCAGTAGCCGTAAGTTAAAACCTTGTTTTTTTTTTTAATAATCTAAACTATTAAGATTGTTCTGCCAAATGATATAGACGTTTGTAGTCGACTTGCTGCGGTACCGGAGCGGTGCGCTAATCGTCCCGCGCCCGGACGATCGTTTTTTTCCATACAAAGCGCGCGGTGCGGCAACGGTGCCTCTCACGCATGACAGCTGGGCGGCAAACGTCGCGAATGCCACGTGCTAATATCGTTTTTGACTAGTGCCGTGAACAGAATTTTGCATTTAAAATGGATGATATTAATGTGAATTTTATTCAACAACACCACTAACAGTATCTTCGTCTGAGTCCATGACTCGACTGATGTCCATCACTAACCTACGAACGCACGGCCGTCTGATACGCTTTCAATTTGGATGGTTGATGTCGGACGGCTACCGTCCTGTAGCGGTCCCCCTACAGGACGCAGCAAGCGGGACAATAAATGTGCTCAAAACGTCTAAATTGAAAGAGCCCTAATTGTTCCTAGGAGAATGGATCAGATCGGCACGTGTTATCTCGACCTTCGGTGGAACTGGCGTGGCGGCTACTGGATGGCCCTCTGCTCGCAGCTATCTCCAACGACCATCAACTAGCCCCTAGACTGGCGCAAGCACTCGCCACTTGTGCGCAGATGCCTTCTTTAGGTTAGTATTTATGGGACCCAGGAAATTTCAAGAGATATACCCGTGTTGTATTGATTCACTGTTTAATTTCAATACCACTAATTATTTTCAACTATTATAATAACTGTTATAATCTATTGTAATCCTTATAATCCTAACCATTTTTTTTCCTAAGGACAGGAAAATCTTCATTGGACAACCTGTCTAAACAGTTAAGTAATGCCGGACTCCTACCAGCTAAAACCTCTCCTGTCTCTGAGTTATCCATGTACCCGCAGTTAAAGCCTAATAATCCTAACCTAACGAAATGCTTATTACATTTACGCATAACAAAACTTATTATACGTTATAGCGTGGCGCGCTCGCGTATGGTGCGTGCGGCGACTGCGAGGTCTGGTATGCGGGGGGCGGGAGGGCAGCGTGGCGCACCCCGCGCCCCCCTCACCGCCTGCTCTGCACCACTTTCCACAGCTGCTGCAAGCGCAGTACGAGAGCGAGGAGCCCGCACTTCGCACTGGCACTCATCTCATGCACACGCACTACCTCAAGGTAATAACCACCTCAAGCTTTTAATGTTTCATCACTTCTATACCAGACTTCTGTATACTAGATTCGCAGAGGGGGATGCAGAAATTGTGCATTCATGTTCGGGTAATTCTCGGTAGGCGACCGATGGAAGGAAGCAAAGAACGGGTAAGCGGTTTCGACCTTTTGGCCGCGAACTGTAGCGTAAACTCTTACCGTATTTGACAAACAATTGACTCTTGGAATGGAGTTTATATCCGTTGCTGGTATGAAATAGGAACTAGCGCTGCTCGCGTGCGGATTGCGCGTAGACAGTCGCGTGTGCCACGGACCGGAGGCGTCTCGCTGGGCGTGGTTCAAGCGGTACTGCGCGTGCGTTCGTACGGCCGACGCGTTCCTGCGTCGCACTTCGCCACCGGCCGCCTTCCTGGCGGACGTCCGCAAGAGGTTGGCGGACATCGGCGTGTATAACGCAGACGACGGCTTCGACACTCCCCCCGCCTCCCATGCGATCCCCGCGCCCGCACACGCCTGGGAAGACAACACCTATTTCACTAGGCAACACGACGAACAACTCCTGCACTGGGTGAACAAGTGAGTATCATTTCATCCCCTTTGTTGGCTGGTGCCCGCGACTTCGTCCGCATTGAATAATAAAAGATATAACGCCAGACAAAATATGTAAAGCAATATAACGCCTGATTTACGCATTGACGCCTGACATTATATTTTTGCCAAGCTTTGGATCGCTGGTGCCCGCTGCTTCGCCCACAATCGGAATATTTGGCATGCAATCTTTATAATCTTTACCTATTTATAATATTAGGTATGGATAAAAATAAAATAAAGTATTATTATTATCGTCTGTAAATCAGTACCCAGACCATCAGTAAAACAGTACAAACAGATATATTGATACATACAAATGTTGGACTTCTGGCACAGCAGGCATCGCTACTACTGCTGAGCCAATCAAGTGGTCAATATTATAATATTTGCAGACGGCCGGAGGATTGGTGCGGGTGGTGGGGCGGCGGGGCGCGCGGTTGCACGGTGTACGGTTGGGGCCACAACCACCGCGGGCAGCTGGGCGGAGTGGAGGGCGCTAAGGTCCGCACGCCGACGCCCTGCGTCGCCCTCGCCGCGCTCAATCCCGTGCAGCTCGTCGGCGGAGAGCAAACTCTGTTCGCTGTCACGCCAGACGGGAAGGTCTACGCTACAGGTGCTGATTGCTTCCCTTTGTAAAATTATTTTAAATAAATAAAAAAAGGCATAAATATTTTTCATTTGTTCATGAACATAATTTATCATTAATTTAATTTAATCAACACTAAAATCTCAAACGCTAATTTACTTTAAAATTACAACACAATTTCTAATTAACATAACTAAGACACGACGACTTTGGTGGATTAAAATATTTCCATGAATTTATTCGTTTGGAAATTTTATTTAATTTGCAATACTTTTCCCTACTTGTATGTCAATCAGGCTTATCCTTTTCATACGTTCATTTGCGTACAGGTTATGGTGCTGGAGGTCGATTAGGTATTGGCGGTATCGACTCTGTCTCGCAGCCGACACTGCTTGCTTCTATACAACACGTATTTATTACTAAGGTAATGATTCGGGAAACGAGCTAGTAACAGTCTATTCGTTTTTACTTATTGTTTATTTTTATTTTTAGGTGGCTTGTAATTCAGGCGGCAAACATTGTTTAGCTTTGTCATCGGACGGAGAAGTGTACAGTTGGGGTGAAGGCGAGGACGGCAAATTGGGACACGGTAATAGAGTGTAAGTATCAAGTCCATTATTGGGTATATCCATTTGAGTGTGTTCTGTGGCTAACTGATCTACAGTGGCAATATGGCTCTAACAAAGTATGGGGTCCTAATCCAATATGAAAAACGCAGGAGCTACGACCGTCCCAAGCTGATGACGGTGTTATCCGGTATGGAGGTGGTGGCGATAGCTTGTGGCGGTGCACACTCCGCCTGTCTGACGGCGCGCGGGCGGATTTACACGTGGGGCAAGGGCAGGTACGGCCGCCTCGGACACGGAGACTCGGAGGACCAACTAATACCGAAAATGGTGAGACAATTGTATTCCCGGCAATTTTATTAGAATTTATTAGACATTTCTTTTTATTAGAAAATTCGTAGCTATAGAGATGAAGATCAGATCACTCGTTGCGAACATTGATCAACTTTTATCAGCTTTAAGTAAAGAAAACCAGAAAAATATTTTTTTTTTAAGGGATAACTTTTTATAATAATAACGAAAGGATTTTAGTAAGTACAATTTGTCATGTCCAGGTGGATGCACTGGCAATGTACCGTGTGATAGATGTGGCTTGCGGCTCCGGCGACGCGCAAACATTATGCATAACTGACGACGACAATGTGTGGTCTTGGGGCGACGGTGATTACGGCAAACTAGGTATGCAGTTGCATTTATTTTTAAATTGTTGCTCACACACATATTTCATAATCATTTTTAACTTCTAGCCTCTTAAAGTCATCCTTTTTAAGCAAAAGATACTATCTGATGTTAGCAACTGTAATGAACTTATGTAATAACATGTCGGTCCACCAGTTGGTTCTTAACTACTTCGAGTCAAGAACTAACTGAAGGCAACTTATGGTAACTTATTGTTGAAAACGAGATAACAACTTATAATGTCTGGCAAGAAAATAACAACTGAGTGCGTAGCAATGATGTGACTAGATCTGCACCACTTTCAACACCAGCGCCTATATTGTCAGGAGGAATGTCAGTGATCACGACCCTTAATCGTAGATTTTTTTTATTGTTATTATATATCTTACTAAATGAAAGCCGGCAAACAGACACTGACATAACATAATTTTCAAGAAATTGAAGTGTACTGCGGTTGCGATCGAGAACCCATGAACTTCTCGTTAATCACATTGAACCTTTTTGCCAGGTCGTGGAGGTTCGGAAGGTTGTAAACTACCGATGAGAATAGATTGTCTAAAAGGACTACGAGTCACTAAAGTCGAATGCGGCTCACAGTTCTCTGTAGCGCTTTGTCAGTGTGGAAGTGTTTACACGTGGTAAGTTCCAAATCTAATGCTAGGACCTTTTGCTTAAAACTTTTAGACACAATTTAACCACATTTCTGTATCTTTCAGGGGTAAAGGCGATTATCACCGACTGGGTCACGGTAGCTATGAGCACGTGAGACGACCGATGCGAGTGACAGGCATGCAGGGGAAGATGATCGTTTCCATTGCAACAGGTACTAAAATAATTATGGCTTTTCGATAGAGCCAATCTTCAAGGCTTGTCAAATTAATTTAGTGGTCATCGAATGATCGATTCATGATGATGAGATAATTAAGAAAATTATGCTTATCCGTTAAATTAGTGGCGATTCCTCTAAGTTGGCGATCTTGGCGCCTTTCAAAACGTCAACTAGCCGCGTAAACATCTGCATACTAAAACAATGAGCGGGAGGTGGGTGACGATATATCATTATTTATTTTATTAGTATAGATTTACATAGCAGTAATAGCGTTGTATGAAGTACGCTAGGCTACCAATACGTTAGACGTAAGTTCG
Source organism: Synanthedon myopaeformis (assembly GCA_944738685.1). Taxonomy (NCBI): domain Eukaryota; kingdom Metazoa; phylum Arthropoda; class Insecta; order Lepidoptera; family Sesiidae; genus Synanthedon; species Synanthedon myopaeformis. Next base: position 3,061,622 of record OX122918.1, on the reverse strand, counting down.
AATCGTGATTGAGAATAATAAACCTTCAGATGTTTGCAATGTATGATTTATTTTAAGTCTTAATTAATAACGCCTAGGGCCTAGAGAATGGAAAATTGAACATGATATGCATTTATTACTTTAAAATCTGTGTCTGAGTGTTTAAAAGTATTTCTTTTAAAACAATAGGATAATGTACGTGAAATTGACAGGCAGTCTTCACTGTGTGGCGTGCACGGACAACGGGGAGGTGTACACGTGGGGAGACAACGACGAGGGCCAACTGGGAGATGGCACCACTCTCGCGGCGCAGAGGCCTCGGCTGCTAGTTGCTTTACAGGTTTATTACTAGTATATACTAGCTACCCGCTCCCGGCTTCGCACGGGTGCAATTTTTTACTCAATCTAGCCTATAAATTACCTTACACCGCCATCTGTTAGAATCTTATGGAACTCACAGATAATTATAACTCTTTCTCATATAATAAACAAATAATTTGCAATAAAAAATATTGCGACTATAAATCGAAATAAAAATTACCCTGTCTACGAAGTTTTACCAAAATCGGTTCAGTAGTTTAGGTGTTCATTGGCGTCAAACAACGTGACATAATTTTTATATATATATAAAGATAGAGATAATGCATAATATATAGTGACAGAAACCGCCAATGTGATTTGTCCCATAGGGTAAACGCGTGACTCGGGTGGCGTGCGGCAGTGCCCACACGGTGGCCTTGTGCGTGGAGGCCCCTCGCGCGCCTCGGCCCCCGCCGCCCCCTCCTCTCGAGTGCCATCTGCTGAGAGACCTCAACCCGCACCTCATTTCTTATAGACTGGTAAGACTATTTTCGATCTATTGTTAACTGTTCCGTTTCTCTTAATCATTTTACTCCGGCAAACTTTATTGGTTTTTAACGCCCGACGCAAATAACAGCCCGACGGCTGTTATAAGTTTGACCTGTGTATTTATGTATGTATGCATTTGTGTGTGTTTATGGAATCGTAGCTCTCAAGCGAATGGACAGATTTTGATCTGTTTTTTTTTATTGTTGTTTAAAATCTGACATAATCGAGATGGTCCTTAGCTATAGTTTTTGAATATTTGTCCAGGTGTTTAAAGATCAACAGCCCATTTCTTAGTTGACAAAGAGATTTCACTAACTTCCACGGGTTCGATTGATGTGAAATTTGTGGTATTTCCATGACATGGTAACCTTGATCTGATGCTGCAGCATCAAGTAGTTTGCGGGACATCCAACTCCTCAGTAACTTGCAGCATAGCGTGTTTAGACTCGCTTATTCATCTCTCGAATGCGATAGCTTCGAACGTTCAGATGTATTTTTAATTACTGGTTGTGCAATGCACTCTGAATGTTTTTCGGTTTCGTTTGTGGATTAGAAATAATCTGTTCCAAGGGTGAAGGAAATCTAAAGGACTAGTAAATAAAAGTAGGTTTTCAATAAAGTTTTATTTTCGTTTTTCAGGTATTGCTTCATCAATTCTCCGAATTAGTGTGCCCAAATTTGCCACTTTTGATTTTGGATGAGCCCTTCGATCAGTTACGAACATTATTATTCTACACCGTAAAAGAGGCGGCCTTTAGAAAGGTAATTAATCATTTTACTATTCATATATTTGTGCTTCTCTAATCAGTTGAGCAGTTATGAAAATCGTTTAAAAACTCCCAAATAATCGATGGAATATTTTTCACAACCACTGATTAATTACCAAATAAATAATTTTAGCAATACATAAATAATAATTTTAATAACCAAGAAACCAAGAATTTAATAACGAAGAACCAATGCTGTCGACATAGCCAAGAGAATTAACAAGTGAATTAGCAATGGGCCAGTCAATAATTGAAGATATTTTTAGTTTAGATTTATTTTTTGATTATTATTTTTATTATTGCGATGATTATCATCTTGATTTTTGTACATTTTGCTCCGAAGCGCATTTAACTAGGTATTTAAAAATAAAGAGTATGGATAATGAAGATATCAGGATAACGTGAAAATAATGTGCAGGCGGTAATGTCGACGATGGTGCGCGAGCGGCAGCACGGCCCCGTGGTGGAGTTGTCCCGCGTGGGCGCCCGTCGCGCGCGACGCGGAGGCAGCGGGTTAGCGGGCGCCGCCGGCATGCGCTCCGTCTTCGGTCAGATGGTGACTCGTCTGCCCGCGCTCACCCACGACGCACTCGCTCTCCCCAACAGAGTCTGGAAGGTCAAGTTTGCCGGTCAGTACTGCACTTTGACTTGCACCCACTCTATTGTTTGTCGGTCTTACTTACTTCATTGACCTGTGTTTGAAAAAGGCGAGAGCGTGGACGATTGCGGCGGAGGGTACAGCGAGAGCATAGCAGAGATGTGCGAAGAGTTGCAGAACGGGTCGCTGCCTCTTCTGATGGCCACGCCCAACGGACGCGGCGACGCCGGCGCCTCCAGGGACGCCTTCCTCCTCAACCCCACTGCTAACACTACACTACATCTAAACTGCTTCCGCTTTTTGGGTAACTCTTCAAATTTAATAAAAAAAATCTTAGATATAAATAATAGGTCGGAATTTTTTATTATTATTTTATAAGTATAAAGTCGCAGTTAAATCTGTTTGTGTCTGGCTGGTTATGATTGGCCGTCAGGGGCATGTCCTGATTGGCCGGCGAAGATGCGATTCTAATAAGCCAATAAGCCAAATGCATTGTTTATGTATCAGAGAAACACAGTCGCGCCCCCTAGCGATGAGTGGCGCGAAAAGATTGTTTGATTTTAAAAGTGATTTGTACGATAGGCGTGCTGATGGGAATCGCGATACGCACCGGGTCTCCTCTGGCGCTCTCGCTGGCGGAGGGCGTTTGGCGGCAACTCGCCGGACAACCGCTGAGGCCGCAGGACTTGGCCGAGGTCGACAAGGACTTCTTGCCCGCTCTGCTCTGCATACGAGACATGACACCCAACAATAAGGTACCTCGCACGTCCTACAACCCTCTGAAAAATGCTCTCCAAGAGTACCTGGGATATGAATTTTGCATTGATATTTTGCAGGAGCTGCTAAACCTGGAATTGCCGTTTTCAATACCGTCTGCGGCCGGACACGAGGTACCACTGTCCACGCGCCACAAAAGAGTCACGCCGGCGAACAAGGATGAATATGTTCAGTTAGCCTTGCATTATAGGTGTGTAAAATCAACAGACAAGCTGACGGTCCACTTGATGTTAAAATACAAGCAATATAAATAATAATAATTTATGTGGTGATTTGTTTGCGCAGACTGCACGAGTTCGACGAGCAGGTGCGCGCAGTACGCGACGGCATGTCCCGCGTAGTGCCCGCGCCTCTGCTGGCCCTCTTCACGGCCGCCGAACTGGAGGCGCTCGTGTGCGGCTCGCCCGACATCCCCGTGCACGCGCTGCGGGCCTCCGCCACCTACAAAGGTTAGCTTGACCACCTCTTTGTGACTGCTTTCGTTTTCTATGACACCTTGATGCCACTTTGATTTCATTCGAGCAGGTATCGAGCCGAACGCGCCGCTCGTGCAGTGGTTCTGGGAGGTGATGGAGGAGCTGTCGGGCAGCGAACGCGCGCTCTTCCTGCGCTTCGTGTGGGGACGCACTCGCCTGCCTCGCGCTCCGCAAGACCCGCGCCAAAGGGACTTCGTGCTGCAGGTATTTTACAATTTTAAGAACTTGCATTCTCACTTTCTCCAAATTCTTATGTGTAATGTCGCTTTTAGGCAAGCATAGTGTAAGAATTGTCAACATTTATCGATAATCCTCGCATTACACAAAGATGTTCGCATTATTTTATGTTATAACTAGTAGTCTACTATTTTGTGTTTAGGTGTTGGATAAATATAATCCACCGGATCATTTCCTGCCCGAGAGTTACACGTGTTTCTTCCTTCTCAAAATGCCAAGATACACATGCAAGTCGGTCTTGAGAGAGAAACTTAGGTGAGTCTATAACAACGTTTATCATTATTTGGTCTTAACATTTTTAAGTAAATTGAATTAAAGGTGATCCCTTGATCCTACTATGATTGGCAGCGCAGAATAAGGGATTGGGAAGGGGATAAGGATATGAGCTCTGGCATCCCTTACTCATTCAACGAAACATGCTGTTATTTCGCGATCTGTTAAGGGGTCTTTAAGTACTGCTAGGAGGGCCGCCAGACGCCGTGCCCGAAATGACTACGAAACGCAGTGTGCCCTAGCTAGCTGTCACTGCTTTCCATATCCAGACCGGAGCAAACTTCGAAAAGTTCATTTCCAAAGTTGACCCTGCAAGGAATCGAACCCAGGAACACTGAGACAGAGCGTTCAGGCTAGCACCCAACCGCTCATCCAAGAGGCTCGTCTTTTATAACTTTCATTGAAATGCAATATTGATTTTTAGATACGCGATTCATTTCTGCAAGAGCATCGACACGGATGAATATGCTCGTGTGGCGCTCAGCGCAGCTGAGAGGGTTTCCTCCGAGGAGTCAGACTCGGATGGAGACACGGCTACTCCCCATCCCGCACCAGCACCCCTCTACTCTCTCGCCAGGGCTCCAACGTGGCTATAAAGTATTCATTGACAGTTTTTCATCTCGATCAATGAACAAAAATGCTCGAAATTTCGAGTAGGCATAATGTATTGTCATCAAAATGATGTACACAGAATATACTTATCGTTTTGTAGAATAAGGAGAGGCTTTTTCATATATATTTGTCTTATAATTTACCAAATTCGGGAAAATTAAAAGCAAAATTTGGGATTTGCTTAGGTTTCTTTTTCTGGTAGCTTATTGCCTATAATTTGCAAAATTCGGTTTTAATGGCATTTTTTTATTAATCTATTATTTAGGCAATAAAAGATATCAATTTATAGAGCACGTGCATGATTAAATTAGTTGTTCTAATACTTAGGTCTACTTTTAGTTTCAATTAATATTCATTTGAAAAATCCTAATTTTGGCCTGTTAATACTCGACCTGTGTGTCTGTTATCGAATGAGATTTGTATGTAATACACAACTGTTACCAATTTACGCCCAAGTGGCTGTGATTTACTTGTAATAATAATATTCCTTCAGTCTCTGATGAACCTTAACAAATCTTTCTACAATTTCTCTCCTAATACATGTTATCTTATTATCTTATAAGACATTGATTCGTTTCTAGTAACTTTCGGGGAGATTTTCATAATAATTTGTGTTTCTTTTAAGGTTATGTTAAGTGCCAATTTAATAAAATATCCGATTCAAAGGGTAACTTGAAAATTGAATACAAAAAAAAATATATAAAGAAGCCACACCTATCTTAAAACCGAAAACGATTGAGGAATAAAAGTTGTCCGGTAAACCCATTGAAATAGAAAGAATGGACTGAGCGTTCCCTATCCCTCACCTGTGAAGTAAATACGGACAGAAAAGTTCCAGAGAGACGACGCGATCGTGTGACTAGTACTTGTCTATTTCTAGAATTTTGACTGGTCCTCGAAGTTACTACAGAGCTACAGGAAAGAGAGGATAGAGATTGGTATTGGCCTCACGATTGCTCTCTCTCTCTGTGTGTGTCTCTCTTTTTAAAGAGGGTCACGCGGTTATTGGTCAGTCCATTCTCTATGTCTATGGGTAAACTACTCTGTACGACCCCAAATTAGGCCTACGTCCAGCAGTGGGCATCTGTCGGCTTTTAATGAAGATGGTGAATTAAAAAAATGTATTGATTAATACTCCGCGTAAGAACTGTGTTTTATTATATGAATGATATTATTTTATACTCGAATTTTTGAGAGACATTCTTATATTGCATTAAGAATATAAGACTTGTAACTCTTTTTTACTTGTCGATAAATACAATGTTTTTATTTAGATATATCGCTAATAAGTTAGCTGAATATTTAAAGAGAAAGAAAGAAAAAGAAAAAACATTTAATAAAAATCCATGTAATATTTTTATGTAAAAAAAAAAAAACAATTAAAAATATATCTCGTGGGTAATTTTTTAATGTTTATATACATATACCTACGAGTAATGTAAATTATTATCGGATATTTGCATTCCATCCAAAAATAACAAAAGTTTTAAATATGTAAGTACTGTCCGGTTTTGTGCGTGATTTCAAAACAAAATGTTTGTTACAATCTCTGTGATAATAACGACAAAATGAAGAATACACCAAAGCCAAATTGAATTTAAAATTAAAATCGTATGCGTTACTATTATTATTGAGACGTGTGCTCATCATAGAGCAATTGACAATACGTAATTAATTAAATAATCAACTGCGGTCACTTCTGTGGTTATCGAACAAAGGAGAACAATCAGTTTTGTATGGAGATCAGGCCATCAGTTTATTTTTTAACGATTGAAACTGGTACCATTAGGTAAGAAGAAATTATAGATTTTACTGTGAAAATATCGTGTAATTCGGTAATGAGGTTTTATAGATATTTAAGTTTTAAAGTATGAAAATACATATGATTATGTAATATGAAATCTGTAAGATTTATAATCTGAATTTTATAAAATCTGAAATATTCACAGGAAATGATTGAAATTAAGAAATACTTATTACCAAATTGTCCAAAGTGTAAGTTAAAAATAAAAACAATGGCCTGATTTTTAATTATGTTTTATCATGTTCTTAATTTTATCGTAATAATTTTCGATTTTTTTTTTTAATTTTTGTACTTGTGACATGTCCAACGCCTTCAGGGTTCTGTTGTTTGCGGTGGCACATATTGACGACTTTTTCGCTATTATGAGAAACGATGTGCCTTCATCGCAACATAACTGAGGCGGCGCCAACAGCCTCCTGAACCTGTTTACTTATATAACTTACATATGACTTATATACATATATAAGTTGGATTCGCTAATGCTGCTACATTGGAAGCAAGTCTACAAAAACTCTAACGATAGTCAACTTAAAAATTAAAAAGCATTTTTCTTCCAACACTATATGGACTGTGTCTGTCTGAATTAAAATTAAAATGAATTTAAAAAATCTTGTCAAAAGTTAATTGATTGTGTAACAGAAAAAACTAAACGATGTTATTCCTTTTCAAAAAACTAATAAGTCATTTATTGTGTTCAGCGTATATTTATTAAAGTAAAATCAATTAAAAATGAATGAATACAACGACGAGGCGACACTGCCAACATTCCAATATTATTAAATATATCGTGTGAACGAATCTGCTAAGAAATTTAATCATATTATAAGTGATACGAGTGAAAGTCTAGAACATCCGTTTGAAATCTGTGTGTAAAATAAAAACTCACACCTTAAAATTAAAAGTGGATTTTTAAATAAGTCTTCAATTAATTTACTCATATATAATCTATAAAATTAATGTTCGATATTTTTCTATATATGGTGTAAGCGTTATTACTGGACAAAAAAATTATATGCTTGTAAACGCATAAGTATACTAGTTTTTTTTTTTTTTTTTTTTTTAAATTAATATGCATATTTTAGATATAATACACACGTGTAAGCCTTTTTAATATACAAGTTGGCAGCAAAAAAAGGGTTAGTGTTAACTATGAACATTTTAAACTACCACTAATTAATTATTAGTAAGTCTACATTTCGTACTGTGACTCCGAGAAACTGGCTGGTCCCATACGATGATATTAACTGTTGCTACTCTTTTCTTCCATTCTTATGACAGCCACACACGATCAAGCCTTATCGTCCAATCGGCATGATACGATTGGCTTGATCAAGCCAATTGGACGGTGTATGAGTGTCGTTTTGTATGACAATTTGGCTGTCGTGCAAAATGATACCCATGCCATTTGGACGATAGAACGAACGAAAGATTGGATCAAATCAATCTATCATGTCGATAGGACTATAAGGCTTGATCATGTATGGCTGTCATTACTTAGTTCGAAAGGGACAAATTATTCTTAAGACCTATTTTAATGGAGAATGGCTTTTAAAAAATAGTGAGTTAGTAAAGAATCGAGCTGACATATTATATAGCATGTTTTTTTTATGATTTTTGTGGTGAGAGTTTTCAGACTGTGATTAGATGATTGGTCAGGAGTGATGCCTTCATATGAATAGGGAACATATGCACTTTTGATTGAGCATTGTGAAAGCTAGTCATGTTTTTGTATTAAATGGGGGTGATATGCCTTTACTTTCAAAAGGTCAGACTTTTAGACGGCCAGTTTTTCAAATCGTCAAATAAAAATAAAAGTGGTTATTTTTAAAAGACTTAACAACAACTAAAATAAAAAGACTTAAATATTAAATTATGAAGATCTATGATCTAGGTGTTGCGGCCGTAAAATACGTTTGTTCCCGCTAGTTTATTTGTACCTGGGCTGCGTTCCAGCAGTTCTTTGGATGTATATTGCACCAATGTCAAAATTTGAGTTTGGGAGCAGTATTTTTAGGCGGTAAAATTAATTTATTATCAACGCATCATTTGACATAAAATCTGTTACATTTGAATGGCCAAGATTTGTCCAATTCAAAAGGTAGAAAAATTATGGCCCGGCAAACCATAATTAGCTCTGACAGATCGCCCGGAACGGGTATGATTAAATCTTGTCCAGATTAAATTATGTTCCAATGGACGACGGTTATAGCAAAATTACCCTTGAAATAATTTTTGAAATTATTAAAATTTTCAGTGTCAGGCAAGCCTTCGCATAAATCCAATACCACTTCAAAAATATTCGTTGCTGGTAATAACGGAATCTGACTAAATAATCTATAGATATTTTTTCCTTAATAAAATTACACTTGTATTTTTAGTAGACTGTACCAAACTGATCATTTGAAAAACTAACCATCTGAAACTCTGTCCTTTTGAAAGTAAAGGATAATATGGTATCTCAATAAGTAGTTACATTTAATTTGTGTGCGAAATGCTTCTGCTATTTAGAAAAAAAAAAAAACTTTATAGACTTACACTTACTAGATCTCAATCTGTTAATTCATAGCCATTCGGTGCTAGTGCTCCAGAATATATAGGAAATCTGTATTATTATTTTTTAATTTTATTATAGCTGTGCACAAAAATAGTTACACGCGCATTGGTAATAGGTAGAGACTAATAGTTATATCAGTGATATAAAATACCTAAAAAATATTTAAATTTTGTAGTAAGAGCACTAAGCAATTGTGATTAGCAATAAAATGTTTACTGTTTTTTAGTGGGAAACAATTTCTGTCCCACCAGCAACTGATTTAGTTGATAAATTTAATTAGAACAAGTATGTATTGGTATCAGTAAATAAAGTGGCTTTCTTAGTAAATGACTCTTAGTGAGTGTTAGGCGTTACTTAATACGAATCTGCTTTTATTTAAGCACTTGGAAAATTAAATTATGATCAAAGTATTTTTAACACCAAAGAAAACTTTTTAAAAAAATGGAAGAAATGTATTTTCATTATGTCTCGAATTTAAGATCTGAATAATGTGTTACAATTATCCGGTGCATCTAACATGGTCAATGTGTATATGATATTAAATAAACTATCTATCCTACTACAAAGCGTTTCTTTTTTACTTCTGATACAACAATCCACTACATCACTTCTGTTGAAGTCTTGAGGTGAAATATCTTTTTTCTTCTTTTTCGATTTGTCAGTCATTTATAATTCAGTTCTTAAGTATGTCAATGAAAAGGAAAACATTATTTTTTGGCGCTGTGGCGGCGCCACCGTCGTCGCAACAATAGATGTTGGATATTTTTTCAGGTGTTGTATTTTTCATTTTTAAATGCGGCCAAAGATACCTACATAAATATCGCTTGTATAAAATATTTAGGTAGGTACCTAATGTCATTTTTCAGTGATATTCGGAAATTTTATTTTACTCTCTGTTTGCAAACAAAAAGCCTGAATGTGATATATATAAAATCACATGGCACTAAATTTTCATAAACTGTGTTCATAATTTTCATTTTCATATTATGCTCTAATCACAAATATTATTGTGTGAATTTAAAGACTTCATAGGACCAATCCTTTTTAGAATATATTTGTGAAGTGAGTAAAAGTAAGTACAAATGAAACAAATATTTGATTTAATAATTCATTTATTACACTAAATTAATGTTTGTGTTGTCCTTAAATAAACCATAATTTATAAGGCTAACAAAATAAAATAATAAAACATTTTAAACTTCTATTTACTTCTTGGATTTCGGTTTAAGAGTATAGTATAATATTACAACACCGAAGAAAGCATATGTAGCTTTAGCCACCTGAAAAAGAAATAATTTCATATATATTTTTTTATATTTCAATGCAATCACAGATTATAATTATTTTTATCTAAAAATTTGACAAAGTTGTCTTTAAAAACATTTGTTTTATTATGAGTGTTATGGATCTCAGAAAATTCAATGTGTCTACTACAAAAAAACTTCAAATTTAGTTTCAGCACACATTTTGTATTGAAATTGACCTCTGTAAGCACAGTATAGAATTCAAGACACCATGAGTCAGATAAAGAAAGGGTGGTATCTTCTCAAAGTATATCAAGAAATTTCAATTTTGTCACCATATCATTGTTTCTAAAAATTTCAATCTCCCTTTAAAGGGCTATATCAACATGAGTGCTGGTTATATAGGTATGTTCCAACAGATTTCTCTTATTATGCAAAACTAGTCTTATTTATTTTTCATTTACATATTGGTTAGGCTTTTAAAGCTGAACGTATGTCCAATTCTTAGAGATAAGTTTGTCACAATAGTGAATAGTTTATCCAACATTTTTGAGAATAAGGTCAATAAAGTGTGTTCTTATTGATATCTCATAATTTATGGTCCATCTGATGGTAGTAACTTTCATTGTCTATAAACTGAAGTAACACCATGGTGGGATTCCAATGCATTGCCAATCTCTATTGGAAAAGGACATTAGACAGTTAAATTATATCCCATCGTTGTTCAACATAACCCACAATGAAAAGTGGACTTTTACAATCATCAGAGTGCAGTCACTGACTCTAAGCAATTCTAGCCTAGTTGAGCTCACCACTTAATATCATCTTATAAGTTTGCTTTTGGTGGAACAACTGAAAACGCTAAAATATAATATATAGCTACCTACGTATAACCTGCAAGACTAGTGACAGGTAAAATAGGAATGGAAAAGCGATACTTACGTTAGCTCTACCATTATACGTCTGATTATTAAAGTACTTGGATAGACCTTTAAGTTGGGATTCATCTATTGAGTCTCCTGCCATTCTGAAATAAAATAAAAATTACTTTAGATTTGGTACGGAGGTACCTAATATACTTACCGTACCTTACATTCATATCATATACCATATAGGTACATTAGTTACTACACAAAACAGTATTTAGTAACTTATTAGCAAGTAGTTTCTATTCTGAGTAAAATATATTTACTGAAATATGCAATTTTACCTGATATTTTTTTTATTATATCGACCTTATGTAATACACAATACACACAGCAAGTAAAAAAATTCCCAATATGAACAAGTATCAAGTAGTTTAAACACGGATTGTCAATGTCATTTTATCAAGCAAAATTTGAATTTTGACACTACAAGATGAAAATGTCTGTGTTTGCGATCGTGGATATTGATTTGTTGCAGTTTGCCGTCCGTATTCTTAGTCACGCTTTTATCTTATGTTATATATTATTACTTATCCGTACTAATATTATAAATGCGAAAGTATGTTTGGACGTATGGATTTTTGTAACTTTTTCACGCAAAAACTACTGAACCGATCACTATGAAATTTTGCATACACGTTGTCTGGGACACCAGAAAGGACATAGGATACCTTTCATCGTTCAACGCGGACGAAGTCGTGGGCACCAGCTAGTATGTTATATTTATTTTATGTTTTACATGCAAAACGCTTAAAATAATTTGCTGAAAAGGATATGGTAAATTACAGAATTCTGTTCCAAAAAAGTCTTATTACATATAATAAAATTAATCTAATTTATATTTGATAAATTAGTACTATTGGTAGAATCATTCAATAATTTTTTGTGACATTGCGCGAAATAACTAGAAATGGCGTAGACTGCACCCGAAAGTTAGGAATGTATGGGCGGCAAATTTAAAACATACCTATCAATCTGTTATCACAACCTAATGTAGAATATATATTTCTATCACATTACATAATCAAAATTTACTTTTCTACGTAGAACTTGTGAATTTTGCCATACCGAAGTAATTATTCGATTAACTTTTTTTAACAGACTTATGATATAAAAAATAAGTATTTTAAATGAAAACTAATTACTTACTATAATACTAAAAATAAAGACCACTTACTTACTTAAACATGGAATCTAATATATAAGCAATAACAAAAAATATTAGACACCCGTCTCTCATCTCACCATTCACTTCACTTGTTCATTTTATATTTTTATAATTTTTTAATTTTAAAGCTTTTTTTTATGTTTTTTGGGACTTAAATAATTTCCGATAAATGTAATACACAGCAATTAACGACATTGTTACTTTGGATACCTAAAAAATAAAAAAAGTAAATAAATATATTACAAGTTCTAAGGAATTTACGAAATAGGATTCAATACAAAAATAATTCATTTCCCTTCAAAATTAATTTAAATAATAAGGTTACTTGAACTTGATGATCACTTCACACCTGTGCATATAATTGTAAAAATAGATTTCGGTTTATTTTTTTAAACGGTATTGAAACATTATGTTATGGTCATAATTTTATTTGCTTAGTAGCGGGTGCACGCCCCTTCGGCTGCGTTGAAAATTAAAAGAAATAGCGTGTTTATTAAACTAATTATTTAAAGAGACCAGGTCAACATACTCATCTTTATGAAAGAAAATACTAAGATTATATTTAGTATTTTGTAACACACCTATATACGAAGATACTCTAGCTCTTTGTGTTAGTTTCTAACATTGAAATCAATATAAGTTTTTAATACTTACATTTGCTCGGCCTCTAGTTGTTTGGCTGTTAAAATATCTACTTAGACCTTTTAGACTTGGGTCATCGTCAACTCCGTGACCTGCCATACCCGTAAAATTTATTTTTTATAATAGAAAACTAATATTATTTATTATTCTTCATGAAGATATGTTGTATGATGACTTTTAAATGTCATACTTGCCAAGTCATTTTTTTTTTTTTAATATTTTTAACGTCTTCATTACTGTGAATCCTCTTTGAATTACCTACTAACAAGGAATTCTTTACAACTAATCTGATTAAAACATTAAATTGATAACAAATGTTTTGTTTTATATGCTTGTTAAAATAAATATATAGTGAAGATTTTCCTCCTCTCAAATAAAAAAAAACCCACCCATAAGGAGACTGGTCCTATTGGAAACTATAGGGAGGCCTATGTCCAGCAGTGGACGTCCTGAGACGATGAAAAAATAAGTCTACACAACTTCATATTGGCATGAAATGCATTTATTTTCCATTATTTGACTTTTTCATAAAACACAATTATACACATTACTCAATACAATCACTTCCAAACATTTGTCATCACTGATATAATAAGTAAAAATGTGTTTATAAGCAAAATTAAGTGCAAAATTACATTTTGGCTTAGAAATAAAGCTTTGTAACAATTTCAATCGAGTATAATATAAAAATCTTTGTTATTAAGAATACTTATACATTACAATTTATGAGTAGAAGTGTCATTATTAAAATTAAAAAAATCATTATTATTTCATAACACGATGGACTAGCATTTAATACACTTATATAAATTAAATTTAAGTACCAGCCAATTCCATTTTATCATTAGTATATATTTAATATAAAAATATCAAATCACATCAATTTATTCTTAAAATATTAAAATAAATTTTTCGATTTAGTTCTTCCACAATGGAGTAAAAAAAAAATTACTCTCATTTTTAAACATACATCGCGCTTTGAGCATTTTAATGTACAAGGAACATTATAGCACATAATAACCTCTTTCATTAAAAATACAATACCATCCTTTCACAGAGCTAAATCACAGTTGGGTAAAGTAGGGCCAGTTTTTCATTCTAAAGTCATTATTGCATAATATTGCACAACCCTTATAAATATCAGGCCATTATTTTCTTCTCTCGCCCTGGCCCAGAATGCAACTAGTATTCAATGAAAACTCAGTCCTATATCAAAAGATCTTCTTCCCAGTCTTCTTTCTGTCTCTCGGAAACTGTGATCGAAGGTCGCGTCAGTTGCTTCAATTCATCGTATGTTCTTGGAGGGATTGGGTTATCACTGAGATCAACATATTCGAGGGCTCGAGATCTGGCCAGTCTGTCGACATCTACCTCTGCAACGAGAAATATATACAATGTTAACATTATTGTATCAATAAACTCAAAAACTACAAGACCGATTTCAAAAATTCTTTCACTAACAGATAACTAGATTATCAGCGAGTAACATAGGCTATATTTCAAAAAGTTACGCTGATGAAGTCGCGTGCAACAGCTTGTACAAAATAAAATTATCCACATCATAGAAAATACAGACGGCAAAATATCCACTTCATACAACAGACTAATGACCAATGTCATATTTTGCCAGTATAATCTCAGTCAAATATTAATTAATTTTCTTTTTATTTACAGACTAATAAGTATTAGCTTAAAGTATATTTCTATGACAATTGGGAAGTTAATTGGTTTAAAATATTATTAATTGAAATTTATATACAAATTTAATTTGAACAATGCAAGTGATAGTAGAATCTTTTATTGTGGGATTGCAACATATTTGTCAAAGAAAATAAGCAACAAATGAGAGAGGTTTATTTTGAAGTGAAGAAATGACATACCAATAATCTGGTTGTGGTGTGCAAGCAGCGTGTGCAGACTGGGACACTGGCACGCAATGCTGGGTAAAGAAACAAAGCTGTTGTGTGAAATGTCCAGTCGCTCCAAACAAGCCAGAGTGCACAACTCATCGGGGAGTCTCGCCACTTGATTGTTTGCCAGGTTTAAGTCTGCAATAAATAGGAGAAAATTACTAATAATAACTCTGATTGAATTTATTCCAAGTTCATTATAATCAAACTTTACAATAATATTTATTTGACATTACAGTTGAAGCGACATACATAGATAATCATTCACCATTAGATAAATTCAAGGATGTCCAATAGAAGACTGGCTGCCTTGTATAAAAATTTACAATTGTTACCTATTACAATAATAATTGTTATCTATTACAATTGATAAAATTAGCATTTGTATCTCTTTTGATTGAATAAGAGAGAACAAAATTATAGTGTAATATAAAAGTGCAACTCCACTAGGAGTATTACACCAGGAGCTTGTAACTAAGATAGTGCACATTGAGGTTACAAATTGTATCAAAATATTACAGATTGTATCATTACAGGTTGCACTCTGTAATACATATTTCTCATCCCTCACTGATGTAATGCTTGAATCTGTAATGTTAAATTACAGGTGAATGCTCCCGATGAGGGTACTCCTCATCGGACTGTCCTCTATCCTTAAGATAGACAAAATTTATTATCCCATTAAATGATATTGTTAAAATTTTCTTTAAATGAATAGAAAGTCAAAAGCTTTATATTTAATAAACTTACCTGTGATTAAACTAAATTTGACTGCAAATTTAGGTGGGATTTTAGTAATAACATTTCCACTAAGATCACAGGTTTTGAGCTCTGTGTGTCGCATGAGATGGTACACAGCATCAGGTACTTGCATGAGTTGACACTCCGATAGATCTGTAAAAAAAAATTTAATTGTATAACAATTGGTATGAAAAGATCCCAAATTAACATTTAAGGGCCATAGGCAGCCTGTGTTGAGCGAGTAAGGGATGCCAGAGCCGATTTCTCCCTATCCCTTATCAGTATTTCTTACTATGGTCGGCAGGGCACTTGCAGCACCTGTGGTGTTGCTTGTGTTATAGGCGAGGATAGCCACATACCATCAAGTAGACTGTCAGCCTGATTGTCAACCTTAATGATAAAAAAATTAATAAAAGCCAATTGAAATGTGCATGTATCTGAATTTTGACCCTTTAAAATAAAAAAAGAACATTTTAACATTTACAATGATAGAAAAAAAAAAAAGAAACCAATGTTTTATATTAATGTCTACAAATTTGTAATAATAGCAGTCTCTATCTAGAGACAACACTATTAAAAGAAAATCTCTAGTTGAAAACTATATTATCAATCATTATTAAATCAGATGCAATATACACAGCTATGTAGTATAGAAAGTGATCAAATTAAACCAAGGTATATTAGTAACCAAGTAGTCGTAGACAACTATTACAGCGTGAATAATAATTGGTGCAGAAATTTTAGTGCACCTATAAACTAGTCAGTTACATCACAAATTAGGTTACAATAGATTCCACTCTGATGTTTTTACGTCCTTACCTAACACTTGAGTTTCCTGCGCATCTTCACATCTTAAAATAACACGAGTTACTGCTAATGCCATGCTTACAGGTAAAACACGAAGCCGAAAGGCCACACAAGATAAATTAAATTGAACTCAGTTTTTAATTCGGCTATTTTTAAACGATGTTACGATTCCTACTCTATTTGCAAGAAGCGAGGATAGACTGACTGAAGTCTGAACTATTTTTAAACTAAAGAAACTTTACACCACAAAACACATCAGTATAAAGAAATTACACACATGTACGATCCTGTACATTAGTAAATAACTTTATCTTATTATTATTGTCTAATAAAATAAGGATATCAAAAAATAATACATAAATGTTTATATTATTTCTTTTTATTATGTTTATATAATTTGAATTAATTTGATATGCCAAAAATTGACAAATTTCATTACTTCTTTCATATGTCAAATATTTGAGAACTGTCAGAGACACAGGTTACCAAGAACGGTTATTGGAACACAGACTAGAATAAACTTGTTGCAGACTAACGAAATTATTCTGGTGTTATCCCTTTAAAACAATACGAACAACAATATAAATAGCTTTTAAACAATGTTATTTTTTTACCAACTCTATGCTCATTGACACTGGGTGCTAAGGAGCCAAGTAACATTATAAAAATATAAATTAACGCACGTAAAAAGTGCTCCGAGCACCAGTGGTGAGGATTTGTTTGCACATGCATGGTGCGCTTGGTGCACTCACTGCGTAACGTCGTCGCCTCTTTTTATGTGCGTTCATCTATGAGTAGTTTACTTGCTGCTTTGAATGACCAAGCCAAAAGAGTTTCTAAAGTTGTCTTTAGTCTTTAGAATAGTGCCTATTTAAAATTTTAGTAAGAAATTCTGAAATTCTAACCTTCAAATGAGGTCGTTATCTTACTGCCGTACCTTAATAAATTTTTAATTTTTTTTATGATCATACTTAATCTAAATATCAAATTAATTTTTAATTTTTTTTTTTATGATAAACATACTTAACAAATTTTTAATTAAAAATACAGTTTCCAATAATTTTAATGCATTTAGGAAATTAATTGTTATTTAAACTTTATTATGAATATATTTATTTATTAGTACTTAAACTGTACCTATTTCTAACAGTATGTAGGTACATATCTATACCTAAGTAAGTCTCTAGCTTAAAACTTTGATATTTGTTTAAACTTTGATCTTTGTTGTATTTAAGAATCAAATAAGATATTAAAATTCAATTTAATTAATTGCAACAAAAAAATTGTAAAGAAACTTATTCTATTTTATGCACATATCATTATTGTGCAACTTTAATAAATTTGAAAGTACTTAGGTACCTAATAATTGAATAATTGAAAAATATGTTTTTGAATACATTAACTGCACCTACAAATAAGTTTGTCTCGAAATTTCATATGTGACTCATTCATGGAAGTCGTGAAAATATCTACCTACTGACTGACTCACTACAAGGAAATACCTATAAAAATCATGGAGCGACCTTTCTTTACCGGTTGGCGGTTGATCCGGTTTATAGAATAAAACGATCTCGTGAGGTCAACAACTATAACTGACGAGTGCACACCAGTTCTTACAACAAATCAACCACAGGTTGAAGATGTATTATATAAATACCTACTAATAGTGAATGTTTTTATAACAACTATTTTGTAGTAACACGCAATTAAATCCCTTCCGCATGTGTAAACGCATTCATTTCATTAGTATATCTCGACTTCCTCAAGAAGTTATATCTAGGTATATAAAATTAGAGCCGAAGAAAATGTAGGAAATGTATATTGACTAGTTGTTATAAATACAAAGTGTCTAACTAATTAACTATGCAAGCATTAATACACTATAATTGGTTGGTAGAAGATTAATAAAAGATTGGTAGAAGCTTTGAAGAACTTTGGTTACCTGATGTTGCGAATATTACATACAGTTTTAATATAACAAATTAAATTATAGTTCATGTTTTTTAATTAGGGAATTACCTACTATATCGCATTAGGTACTCCTGTAATTATGTGTGTATATTACACACATAATTACAGTGTTGAATAAAAGTATATATAAAAAAAAACAAAGAAAATGGAAAATAATTAGACATGTTTAACTAGGTACGCGATTTAGAGCCATCAAATAGGTATAATACATAAATATTAATAGAAATTATTTATACGTGTGTCAATTCAATTTCTATAATAATAGGGCACTTTAACGGGGCTTCCCCGGATGTTACTCAATTATCAAAATAATATTACCACTCATTTGTAAACTTCTACTAAAAAGACGCAAAATAACAAAATTTTGAGTAATGAACCACATTTATGCCACGAATAACTATTTCCTGTTCTATAATAAATCTGAGAATAGAAATTGCGACTCGCTTTAGCGGCAGCCAAATATTTATTTCGACACGGCTATATTTACCTACAATAGGGTTCTGTTTTTTACAACTAACGCAGAGCCAATACATATTAAAACAATAAAGTATGTAATTATTTTATACCTACTATAGCTGGTGCCCGCAAATTCGTCGGCGTTAAAAAATAAAAAATATATAAACAATTAACGCTTGACCTCTTGTTACTAGAACTTTAGCCGGGCGTTGGTTTTTTATTTTATTTTAGATGATCCCTAACAGTCCTCTTTTTCTGGGTGAAAGGTACGGTATGTCCTTTCCTGTATCCCTGACAAAGTGTATGCAAAACGTGTGTAAGACGATTTATAACAACATAAGAATTGTGTAAGTTAAGACTTCAGTGAACTTACATTTGGAGCAATTGGGGTGCGATACATTAATAATTAAGTGATAAAATGAAATAAAATAAATTTAAAATAATTTAAAAAGCATGAATTTTAGTTCAGACTACTACGTTTTCGATACGATATTAATATAAGTACGGTATGTATATGTAGTCAGCGAACTACTAAATTCGCTGATAATAACACTCAAAGTAGGTGACGATTACCTACTAGCGATTAGTTTTGTAAATTAGAACGTTATAAGTTATGAGATAGATTGTAAGAATTTTATGATAAATTGTAAGAAATATATTTATTCAAAATGTCTATGTACGGTTAACAAAAAATTATATGATGTTGATGACCTCGATTTCAAAATAATTATGAAATTATCTTTGTTGAATTGACGAAAGGCGCATGTAATGGTTGGTTCACTTTAACTTGTTGTTTAATTTGTTGCATAAACTATGTATGGGTTGCTACATATTAATCTGTGAATTTATCTATTTAGACAGGTAGGTACCCTGATGTACCTATAATAAACAGATTTTAGATTTGATTTATTCTCATACGGAATAATAATACCGTACCTGAGTATTATTATATTATTCGTTCCTAATATAATAAATTTTAAAGTAAAGGTCACGATAGTTACCTCCTGAGTTTTGTAAATGCGCTGACAACTTGGAATAAAATTATATTGTAAATATTAAATAATTTAGGTACCTGCATGGGCTGCATGAAAATTTAAGGAGCACACAAGGTATACGTACGTATATATTAAATACAGCCATAAATTTAAAAATATATATATTATAGATTATATACAAATTATATACAAATAGTGAACAGTATAATACCTAGATATAGACGAAAAATAAATTATTTATGGATTAAATAAATATAAACACAATGAATGTTTTAAAGATTGAATATTACCTAGTATACTATTCTTATTTATATGTTCTATTCCAGTTTGATTAGGCGCAATTAATTTTGGCAATTTTGTTGATAAGTAGGCAAGTACAAAACTGTCTGCGTTGGTTAATTGCGCAACAAGTCAGATAATTCGTTCATTGTAAATGCGAAACATGTATTAGATATATGTACCTACATAAATAATACTGCTCACATCAAGAGAGCCATTGTTAAAAAGAGCTTGCTTCCTACTTTTAAATACGTATAATAATGTAGGTACCTACGCTATTCACTTATTTTTTATTACTTGTAATTCTAGAAATTTACAGAATCAGCAACAAATAATAAAATATTATGATAGGCACTAATACAAAAAATTAAAAATTAATAATTAGCGTAATTAAAAATATATAAGATATCTCGATGCGCTCGTGTATATTCAGCGATTAAGTAAGTTATACATTATATAATTCAGGAGATTTATGCCTCGTTCATCCCGATATCCACATTCCAAAAAATTCAGCCATCACGGTGATTTCCTTGCCCCCTGGACCCAATTTTAATTGCATTCATAATTTATAAGTACCTGCCGCCTGCCAAGGTTTGGAACTCTGTCTGTATTTCCGAGCTCATATAACCCAAATCTTTTCAAAGTTCGAGTGAATAGGCATCTTCTGGGTGAGCTCGCTCCATCTTAGGCCTCATCCTTGCTACACAGTTGATTGATGGCCAAGAGCAAAAAAAAAAATTTGGTTTTTTAATTTACTTGGTTCATTGGTTCTTGTTGCCAATGAAATTTTAAAACACTTCTTAATAACTTTTAATATGATGTTATCTTTTTATAAATAAAAATGTTACATTGGTTTGTGTACGCTTTAAGAACTCGAGAATAGGTAGATCGATTTTAATTGGGTTTTCACATATGGAAAGAGAGATAAACGGGAAGATTTTTATATGTATTTTTATAAGCCGGGAGCGAATCGATGCTATTTTATAAAAATAGCATCTGTTACTTAACTAAAATACATTTAAGTATGGATATAATATATTTATATCCCCTATTTCCCATTCCATAACTGTATCTTAAATTTTCTTGAATATGAATACTTAAAAACTCCTCCAATGAGTTTGAACGAAGATTACGTCTAAATGCTAATTATGAACATAAATTTCAATATTTTACTATTAATGTATGTATTATACTATTATGTCAGGGTCGCAATAATAGAAAATGTGTCTTTATTCAAATTTATAATTAATACATAAATATTTTAGATGAAATTAAAAGATGTGTGTGTAGCTAAGGTGCTAGCTTAGCTACGCATACCATAGCTCTATTATGCCATAATCAACGTTGCAGAATAATTGAATAAAATTAATAACTGGAAAACTGTTCTTTACTTAGGTAAACATTCATTTAAATATAAATCATATAAGTAATTAAAATAGGTTATGTAAAAACTTTAAAAAACATTTTGTAACATTTATTTCAATAAAGACATTAAAAAATAAAACAGTTGTCGGCGGGCAGGGTGACGGTTAATTTGATGGTAGATGGTTACAATCAAGGACCAAATGAGCCTTGGTTACAATAAGGAACAAGATTACATTTCCTTACCCCAAAAGTGGGGTGGGATCTAGCCTCCCTTACTCGAACACCAAAACATATGAAATTGAAAATATAAATTAGGTACCGTTGCCTATCTCTAATCGATACAGTTGCCATTTAATTCTACCTCAAAGGGAACAACTAAGATAACTTGTTTGTAATAACGATTAATAATGTAAACACAGGTTTGTGACTAACCACAAACGCCCTGTTTTGATGAACTCATCTAAGGTCGGTGTCCTTTGGATGGCTCCTTATTTTAGAAAGGTAACATTTATTATAGTAAGGACAAAATGTCGCTGCAGGTCGAGTTATAAATTATTTTTTGCATAGTAATGTGCACGTGCAGGCAAAAGTTATCGATGAACTGGTCGGGGTCCGCAACAGTAGGTAACAAGATGCTACGAGTAACACTACTAAACTGAAGTAGTCACACATAGCGGAATTATTTATAATAAATACTTACTTATCTGCATTTTAAGGTTTTTTTTTAATTTTAGTAATTACTTAATAGGTATTAATCGAGTAAAATAAAACTATCGATTATATTAATTTTACTGGAAAATTAACTTCTGGTAGGGACTATTTTAGGCATTGAAACATTTATTAAATTTTTTTGTTCTTATATTTTCATCAGGCGTTCAATTTTTTATATTTTAATTTTTAGATGATGCTTTTAGAGTTTGTTGTCCTGATGTCGCGGAATGTTAAAAAAATATTTATTAATGTTGCGGAAGTATTTTTAATATTACTAACATTTTGAAGATTCTTTCACAATCTTAAAGATTCATTGTTACTTAACTAAAATACTAAAAACTTTCAAAATAAATTCTAAATGTAATTTAAATATAATAATTAAAATGTAAATTACAATAATCGCAAATTTGAGCCCTGTATCCTTTCCTAATGTACCTACTTGTATCAAGTGGACCGTCAGCCTGTATGATGACCTCAACATAAAAGTAAATAAATAAATGAAAATCGTACCAAATTTTTTTAAAGTATTTAGATATCAACTTAAAATGATATATCTAAGTTTCCTATGTTAAGTGGAAATTATATAATGGACCCTCACCGAGTTGACTGTTCTCTTGAGCGTCTTCGCAACGTCCAACAACCCTGATGATGGCACGACCGGCCAGTCTAGCGCAGATCATCATTGCAGGCGCCCTAGGGTCCACCTCCTCAGCCTCGGTGGGCACCCTGGCACCTTCGAAGTCTGTCGGAGGCCTCATCACTGCACTTTTTAAAACCAAATGTCACTGCACAACTCAGTCCAAGAAGTTCACTCCTAGGTCGGATTTCACGACAGTGATAGATTTTCACAAGTTCAATGAGGTTGTATTCCGAATCTAAACGCAGAGCGCCTAGCTCTTCGGCAACGCGGTATATAAATTCGAGCGCGGCGTTGTCCGCCAGCATTTATATCGTCGCCAAAACAAAGAAGCGTGGCGCGGGAGGGAGACGGCAACAATAACAAACGCAGCTATCTCTTTCGCACCGTCTACCGCGCGCTGTTTGTTGACGCAAGTTGGCATACAGCGGCGCAAAACATTCAACTTTATCTTTTTATCTTTCATTGTTAATTATAAAGAACTTATTTAATATTCTATCAAATATTAAAATACTAGCTGGTGCCCGCGACTTCGTTCGCTTTGAATATTGAAAAATATTACACTTGAATAAAGCCTGACATCTTTACCGCTTTGACTACAGTGGTGCCCTATTTTTTATATTTTTAAACGATCCTCGGAAATCTAATATTTTTTAGGATAATAGTATCCAATATGTTAATCCAAATCCGTTCAGTTGTTCATTCAAAACATAAAAATGTTAACTAGCTTCCGGATTCGGTTTTCCAATACATTAGAGTCCATAGAGGACAAACATACAATTATATTATTATTTATACTTATAGATTAATAGGTCCAAAAAAAGGACACTCTAACGTGTTTATTTTGGAACGTAATAGGTGGTAACATTCTATAGAAAAAATGTACCCAGCCAGCCAACTCGTTCAATTCAATGTATCAATTTGTAAAGGCTCCATATGAAAGGATGATCCGGCTGTTGAATACAATTTTTCCGGCCTAATTCACAGTGTACGAACATCGTGGACAAATGTGTCGCAATTCTGTTGCGTCTGTATTTGATATGCGAATCTAATTTGCGATAATTACTCTTTCATTTTATATTACATTATGATCCATCTAAAGATAATAAGTCTGCCAATAATCGGCTTTCCGCTTGATTTTTAGATTATACAATATCACTATAAACAACGTTGTTTACATTTCACCTTTCATATTTATAATGACTTGTTTTTTTGCTTATTATGTCAATTGTTTTTTTGTTTTACAATCAGATTCGAGCGTATCGTAATAATTTCCCAACGACCTTCACTCCAAACAGTTCGTGATTAGTGAAATCTACAAGGTTTGAATTAATTAGCAACGCCCTGATTCAAAGATTTGATGAATTAATAAAATTTGAGCAATATAAAAAAAACTAGAAGTCGTTTAGTATTCACTAAACCGTAAACTCGTGACTGTTTTTAATTTGTAGGAAATGACAGTATTGTTTTTTTGGATTCAGAGACAAGTTCATGGTACTTTTAATTCGAGCTAGCTTTTAGCTGCGGTTTCATCTGATTTAAATGTTAAAAATTAGCGTAGCTTATATATCTCCTCAGGTTTCAAGCTAACTCTGTCTTTAGGTACTAAATTTCATTATGAACCGGTTAAGTGGTTTAGCAGTGACAACATAATAAACAGACTAACAGTTTTTTATCTGTTTTATTTTGGGAAATTATGTCCTGCTATCCTGAGCTTAATTATTAAACACACAGACAATTGAAATCTTCTATTGAAATTGAAATTGAAATTGAAGCATATACTTACATATCCGGTCTTAAACACCTGTTTGACATAGGTGCTGCAAATGCCCCGCCCAACTTAGTAGTTGGGAAAGTATAAGGAAATGGGTTCGTGGAATCTCTCCCCGAAACTCTATGCAGCTAGACGTGCTGTCCAATTTATAACTGCGAAACGCAGTGTGTTTTACCACTATACTTAGTCTCACTTACAGAAGAGTAAGGGGTGGTTATTGTAAGTATGTTTATATGAATACATGAGAACAGTCTATGTGTAAACTTTCGCATTCATAATATCAGTAGGCATATTATATTATAGCCATAATGTTATGAGTAGTCTTAATAGGTACGAATAAGAATTGGCTATAAAGTAGCTAAAGTTGCGTCAATTGGAGGATTGACGTTCATACGAGTATGTCGGGATCTCGTCACACTGTTCCCATGTCTCAAGCCAAGGAAGACGTAAATTGGACTAATGTAGTCGCCTTGAATTAATGCCAAATTATGATCTCTTTGGTCTAGTGCTATGTTTATTTTATTTGTTTAGTTAAAAACAAGTGAACACGTGATAAAGAGCTTCGGAAAACTTTTTTAAACTATTTATTAATTACATGAGGTTTAACGACATTTACCTAAATTTGTTACCATAATTTTTAATTAACGACTAATGAAAGAAGTATTTTTTTATGTTAAGGTTGTCAGACTGTCCTCTTGATGGTAGGTGGCTACCGTTGCCAATAACAAAAGCAACGTCACAGGTGCTGCGACTGCGTTACCGACCATAGAAGGATTAAGGATAATGAATTAGGAAGATAGGGATGTGGAATGGAAAAGTAAGGGGGTGGTTAATGTTGCCAGACGGGCTGCCTAAATGGCTGCGAAACGTAATATGCTCTGCCATTGGAACTTGCCAGGTCCAGACCAGAGCCAACTATGAAAAGTTCATTTCCAAAGTTGGCCCAGCCGGGAATCGAACCCGGGCCCCCAGAGACAACGTTAAAGCAAGCACTATAACCACTCAACCAAGTTGTAATAAGTAAATAAATATTTTTTGTTTGCAATAAATTTCACCTGACGTTAGAATGGACGACTACGAGTCGCTCGTTTGAGTACCTACACTTATTTTATCATATATACCTATCTATCCATTCATCGGATAATTTATTCAATGCAAATAATGTTCCTTCTAAAAGTATTATCTATATATAAATAGGTAAAAGAAAACAGCTAATACATTTAATAAATAAATACATTTATGTATATACCAAGAAAATGAAGCATTCAATGAATCACTAAGTCTTGAGAACGTGTGTAATTTAAAAAAAAGCGCAAGTGATGATTCCGAGAACGCTTTCGACGGTGTTGAAATACATTGAAATAACACAAAAGTAGGTGAATAACGGAATAAGTATAAAATTTTCCAAGCGGCGATTTGTTGTAATAAATTTCTCAACTAAAACGCAGATCTTCGTATCTGGGTCGCAAGCATAAGGAAGCTAATCCCCCACTACACTCGAGGTCGAACTATTAAAAGCTTAAAATAATATTTACACGTTTCAGTGTAATGTTGCTTTCAAAATACAGGCCATAATAATATTATGCTGAACATCTGTTTCAAATGGTACCAAAAGACCTGCTCTATTAGCATAGGTAATTGACTATGTCTGGGTTTCAAGGGAGCTAATATATACTGTGTATATTGAAAAAATTAGCTTCTAGATTTCAAATCTACGAGTATATTTAAAGTAAGGTTAACTTTAAACTGATATTATATGTTTATATTATACATACAATAGCTATAGGCTACGCAATGATGAAAATTATAAAGACATACCTTCCTCGTTTATCGCTCTTTCCTCTTGAAGAATCGTAATTGAAGTATACTAAATTCAAAATTTTTTTTTACCAAAAAAAATGTGAATAAATAGTCTCACCCATAAGATCTAACTAGAAGAATGTTTCAATTGATAGCCAGTGTGCCTATTTGATTTGGTTAACCACATTAAAGCTGAATAAGATATAGCTATAAGTATAATTTACCAATTTATTTGTGGTGATGCGTGTATAAGAGATCATTGTCACGCACCAGCGTCGCATGCGCAGGCAAATTAGTGACGCACAGAATTTTCCACCATATTGCGACCGCTGACATTTCGCAGAAATTTTTTTCATCGCCGAAAGTTAAGGTCGATCCTTTGTGCTATTTCAGGAAAACCTGGAAACGAGCCAGGCCACTCGCGGTCCGGACATGCGGCGTAGTTGAATGTTCATGGTTCCTTGATCCCAGCGTCATCTATTACAAAATTAAGCTTTATTCCTTCGGATTAAAGTGGAATGTTATTTGCTCTAAATAGCTTTTACAACTGTTTCCGATTCTGCGCATAATTTTTTTCTTTGTTTAGAAGAAATCCAGATGCGAATATTTCCTCTAGGAAGATATTTTTTAACATAGGTAAACATGATTTAATTATTTTGTATTTTTGTATGACCTTAGTTCAACATTTTTAGAGCACGTGTCTTACTAAATAGTGCAGATACCTAATTAAAGATTTAGATTTAGGATATGTAAGTAGGTACAATTTGGGTATAACTAGATCAAAGAATATAACAACTCTGAGCTATCTACTAATCTTATGAGAAATGAAACTATCTATGAAACTGTAGTAAATGTTAACATTTTCAAATATTATTCAATAAATTTTATGAATAAAATAAATAAATAAATAAATACGCAACATTCTAGTAATGTTGTACCTAACTATATATTTACCTACCTCAAAATAAATAGTCCTATAAAATAGATTTTTATCTCGACGTCTATATATAAATCTATAGTCAAATTATATCTATATTTTAAGATGGAACTAACCATACACACAAGACAAAATTTTCTTTATATTGATTGGAGATTCGCGCGAACGAACATAGTAACACGTGTCTTTATTTTTATATGTATATTAAGATAGCAGAAGTGTTTGTAAATAACAGTAGAAATTCAGTTGTTTTGATGTTTCTATCACAATTGCGTATAACGTTTTTATTTGTTAAATTAATAATGGATTCATATAATCTTCCAAGTAATGTATTTTTGGTATATCAATGCACACAGACAAGTCAGACATCAATCAGACTATAATTAGTGTTTTAGGGCAACGACCTGAAAACAATGAAAAAACTCTCTATTGAATGAGATTAGATTTGTAATACTCGTAATTATTTCATTTAGAACGAAAATCAGTGAAGTGTGAAAAAGAAGACGTTGCTGTTTGGCCTTTCTGAGGACGTTGTAAAAATAAAATACTTAGTTCAAAAATAGTCCAGACGGAAGAAAGGCAATGTACTGCGATTAATTTTAAAATTTGCCTTCTAGAGCCAAAAATGTTTTTGCCATATACATATATAAATATTTAAATACAACATCATATTTCAATTTGACTTGTCATTCTCTTAAATTAATTGCCATTGTGTTTAGTACCTAGTACCTACCAGTCTTTATTGAAAATTCTCATGTAATTACAAATTACAATGATGTGGCGTGAAATTGCCAAGTCATTATAATTATTATAGAAATAAAAATGTCTAATATTGATACGGTCTCTATAAATTTAATATTGATAGTTAGGTAATTGATTAGATAACAATTTATAACAAAGTTGTTGAATAGGTGCTTCCATAGGTTTAGACACTAATTAAAATAACTGAATTGGTTTTAGATGAGATCTTACAACTTTTTGCAGTGGAAAAATTGTTACGAGACTTTTTTCATATGGCATTCGTTGAAATAAATATTTAATTGAAGGCGAAAGTGGTATGATAAATTGTAAGTATTCTTTTGAAAGTATTAATATTTTGGTATTAAAAAAAAAATTAAATTATAAAATAAATATTTTTCTATACACTACTACATTGATGTTTTTATTACTGAAAAAGAAACCTTTGAAAAGTTCATTTCCAGAATTGATCCTGTCGGGAATCGAACCCAGAAGCCCTAGAACAGAGTGTGAAGACAAGCAACTACTCGTCCAACGGGCTCGTCAAAATCGGCCAATGGCTATATCGCTATGAATAAAACACAAGTTAGAGAATAAATAATAATGGATGATTTTATTAATATCAAGTGTTTGGCAGATCGGTGCGCTGCTGCGCAAGTTGTGCGGCCGCGCAGCAGTGCAGCATCAGAGCGGTGAGTGCGCATGCGCGGCCCTCCCCACCTCCCATCCCTCCCCCCGCGTCCTCCACGGACAGCTCCTCGCGGACTGACTGCAGCTAAAACCAACACTCGCAATAGACAATATTCTACCTCAAGGGCGGCAGGCACGCCATAGCGACAGAGACAGACATCATTTCTTTCAGTTTAGGACCAAGTAGCGGGCCTATTCAATATTTTCTATCTAATCATATTGGCATCCGCTCACGGCGAGAGTCGAGGCGGAGGCGCGTCGCCTCCTCGTCGACTCTGCGGCGTGAGTCTGTCTTAATTAAGAATTAAGTCCTAATTAAGAAATATTTTCAAACTCAATGTGTCATGATTGACAAAATGGCGGAAAGTTGCCCAGGCGAAGATTGGGAAGCATATGACTTCATAGAAAATATAGCAGAGGCGCGCATCTTGGTCGCCTCCGACAAGACTCTTCTCCAGAGTTACTTATTCTACCTTACCCAATAGTTTTAAATTAAATCGCATTTGATTAACAAGATTCATCGCTGTTTTGTTGGCCGTACGTAGTGAGCTGTGGCTATCGTTATGCCAATATTTCTTGAAAATAAATGAAATACATTATTAATAATATATTAAGGGAGTGCACTGTCCGCCCGACAATTTAAAGGTAGGAGTCTTATCGCTTACCATTTCATGTATCTGTTGGGCAGAGAGCCTCGCCGCCAGCTGTGGCGCAGAGTCTCTTGCCGCGGCCAACAACGCATCGGGAGGAAGGGCGCTTCGCAGCACCGGCTGTAGCAGCGCGCCCACTATGCCCTTTTCGCCCTTCTCGCACTTCTGCAGCCACGTCGTGCCACAAGACAAGAACGGGTTTCCCGCCGGCTCCAGCGACTGCTTCCTTCGATTCACACATTTTTTTTTTATTAGCAAGATTGACAAACCCTCGGTTAGGGAGTCCAGCATAGCCACGCAGCGTCCCATACGCTGCCGGGTATCTATGAGGGTTTCCCAACATTAAGAAAAAGGTAGCCACTGCTATCTAATAAACACAAGTACCAAGACGTCTCTACGCAAGAGTTTAGTGAAGCGCAGACGAAGTGAGTGATCGGAGACGTCAAACGACGATATGGAGGCAAAATGTTAAGCCTTTTACTAGGCAACTGCCAACGTTTGACAAGCGATAGACTTAGCATAACTTTCAAAAATTATTATAGGAGACCAGTTGCACATTCATGCTAAGATGTTTTTGATACTATTTTATTTAATATGTGTGTTTTGGGTATGTAATAGATTAATTTTTCTAGTTTTAATTTCATTGTGCATTTATTTTGTTTAGATAGTACAGTGAAACACAAAGGTGTTGATTTTATTTTATTTTGTATACCGATGTTAAACAGCAGATGAGGGTTCAAGCATGTACGGTAAATCTACATGTACATCTCGAATTTGGCACTCCGTGTTATAACTCCGTGTTACCTTACAAAGTAAACAGTTTTTGACGTTTGAACAGCAGGGTTTCTCAGTTCTAAACGAGCAGTTCATCCGGTGGCCATACATAACATTTTCTAAACCTTGTCATTGCTTTTATTGAAGTGAAAACTTCTTCAGGCGCGTTGGGCATTTTTGAGATTGAAAAAACCATTGAACTCGCGACACTGTTACCGTAACCGACACCTATGTATATAAGGATGTGCTTTGCTGACGATTCAAAAAATACACACGTAATTGTTCAAGTTTTCACTTCTGTCGGCACTCCCGGAGTGCCACTGTTTTTTCAATTTTTTTCTCTACATCTTTTGGAGTTACATCTTATTGAGACTCATTTCTTACAGATATAGTTAGTATATATATATATATAGCAACAAAGTTGTTTCACTGTTTGAATAAAGGCAAATTGAACAAAGGCGGATACCTGGGTGTGTGACTGGGTGATGGCGGTAAGGACCAAGACGATGCACTAGATTTAGGTGCAGATAGGGAGTGAGCTGAGCCCGCGCGTCTCAGACCGGCTACGAGCGCGCTCATTGCACCGCCACCTGATTATCGTCAAACAAACTTTATATGGATTTTGATTCTAACTGTGAAATACACAAAGCATTCACATACACATTTAGGTGAGTGACGACATCCAAATTTAATACGGGCGATCATATACGTTGTCAATTATTGACTTCTCGGGGTACTGAATCTGGAAAGTGCACTAATATGTACTTATCAGCGTAAGCAAATTGGAAGAACTGTTAATATTAAATTATAAGGGACTGTTAAAATTAAGACAATTGGAATCGTTCAGATGTCCCATGCTTGGCGTAAGGGAGGCCGAATCTGTCTAGTTCTATTACAGGACATCGTAGAATTGAATGGATCCGTTTATATGTACTTATAATTGTAAAAATAGTAGAACTTAACGGATTCCGCCATACTCATACTAAGTACAGGGATTTGTTAAAAAATTTGGTCATTCCTCATTACTTTCTCCTCACGGTCTCATTCCTGTTATATTATGTAAGTACTGCGTCTTAAAGTATTTGGTTATCTTTTATTTAGTGAGATTTCTTGAAAAAAATATTGCATGAGTTTGTTTCCGAGTATAAAATATTATATATGATTATTTATGTTTATATAAATATTGTGACCTCTTTGAGTGTTACTTTAAAATATATAAAAGTTACTATTGTAAAGATCGTTAAGGATTTTTATGGTAGACATAATTCTGTACAGAGAAGTGTAGCTTGTTTCTTTATATGGATATGATATCTATCAATAGCATCATTGAAATAAATTTCCGTATTGTTGCAAGAACAACCTTCACGGACAATAAAAGAGCAAACCGAGGTATTAAAACATAGTTACAAAATTACTTTTCATTACAAGTCTGACTGAATTATGAGTATAATGTAGGTTAAGTCGTTAAAAGTCAGATGCGTTGCTTCGTTTGTGAAATTTTAAACAAAAATGATGCGAAATCCTTTGAAACAATGCTAATCGGAGCGGTAATTATCACATTGCAATATTAGCAAAGGATAATGAACAATTAAGACATCTTAAACAGACTATTATTTGCGTACTACAACTGTTTCAGTATTACAGAAATTTAAAAAATACTTTTACGCGAGGGTCGAAATGGACCAAGGGGTCAAGCTGCAATAAATGAGATTAAGGCTGTTCAATATACAAGCATAAGGCTCACATTTAGATTTTACTTTTTAAAAGGGATTTCCTTGAACTCGATTCAAAGCCGTTCAAAACAGTGATTTTTTATTTCTCATGTTAAGGTTGTTAAACACTTGAAAAAAAAAAATACACCAGCGGTGAGAGTGGGAACGAAAGACAAAGACGGAACATGGATAAACAGATTGCGAGGTACTATAATTATTGTAAAGGCATTTAAACCTGTGTAAATGGTCTTTGTGTCTGTGGTATCCGGGTGTTGAATGTTATGAGGCAATTCCGTCACCATACGTACAAATCGTCTGCATAAAACAAAACGTAAAGCAAATTAAAATAGAGCACAGATATAATAGCAGTTATCTATTGCCCGTACAAACATTACGTAAATTTATTAATTTAGCTTGATAGGTCAACTTTCAATAATTTTAGTACACATTAGCAATATTGAAATAGATGTTTTTAGAAATATACTATGAATTTGTAGTTACTAAATAAAAAAAAAAAAAAAAACAATTTATAATAACTGTGCACTAGCAGTATACTAGGTCAGTGAACAGCGCAGGTTAATGACACCGATCAGCTGATTCGCTGTTATTCTTGCGCCAAATTTACGTTTTTTTATTAAAACAATTATAAGTTTCTTTGTTCAAAGCCAAGATATATTAATTTATTAAAAGACTATTAAAAGATCGAGATCGATATTAATCTCTCCCTCGTAGTACATACTATATTGTAGTAGTTGAGTTAAAAACTAGATAAAATTAAAACACAAAAATCATTTAAAGATTTCGTAAAGACAAGGAGAAACCAAAGATTGTAAAATTATAATCAAAGGTCAGTAATAATTGAGATATACATAAATTATCGTACCTTCTTCGTGCACGTCAAGCGAATCTTTTCTCTCTGGTTCATCATCAGAATCGGGATCAGCGATGGAGTCGGCTTCAGTCATTATTAGTTCTGGAGGTGGACATCCACTACCTATAGAAGTATCTAAAACAACATTTCAAAAAGATAAAATAAATATCATAATTAATATTTGGTTTGCCCGAAAATTTTCCGGGGAATATTCTTCATAAAAACCGTGTGGTAACTGTTTTTCATAACTAGCTTCGAATTTTTTTATATTCTTTTTTAACCATAGTTATTAATAAAACTGTTTTGCCCACGTAGCTCAGCTTATTTTCATAACCAAACAGCATGAAAAAGATTTCTATTTATTTCTAAGTTTACTTTACTTTACTTTAGTTCAATTAATCAACTGGTTTAGTTAACTTAATCAATACTAGTGTTTAAATCGGTTCTTTTTTTATTCTATTCTACCCATAGAGTTACAAACTGTTACTGTTACAACTGAATTATTCCTGGTATTATTCCTATTTTCTATGATTCTACCTATCTCTAGTTTTGTCTTTTTGTTAATTTTTTATTATGACCTAGGTACCTATAATTTTATCTGAGTATATGCTTCTGCTGGAATATGTTTTAATTTTTATAAATCACACCCGTATATGTAACTTGTTTTTTATCCTAAATATAAATTTTTAACCTATTTTAATGACACATTTTAATACATTTTTGATATGCCCGATTTTCAGTTAGATATTTTCGACATCATTCAGGGCGGGATTCGACGCTCAATGAGCTCAATGGTATAAGCCATTCATCCATGTCGGTTAACGGTCACGCTCTATTGGAACTATAATATAGTTTTTAATGTGTTTGTTCCCTTCGTGTAATGAGCGCATGTCAACAGCTACAAATCGGGGTTTTATTTTTGTTGAAAAATTCAAATATTCACGTGTACATATACATCCAATCATATAATCAATATTTACGATACTTCTCATGAATCAATTCTTATATAAAATTTAGCTAAACCCCAGCTATGCTTATATATATTTTAATAATATATATAATGCTTAAAATATATTTTATTTTTCCAAAATAAAAGTAGCTTAAGTTACTCCTTATAACATCAGCTATCTGCGAGTGAAAGTCCCGACAAAATCGGTCCATCTGTTTCGGAAATTAGCCGGAGCAAACAAACGGACGATAATTTTTTTTTTGTTATAATTACTGTTTTTTTTAGTAAAAAGCAGCTATTTTGACATTACAGACAGACAGGTCAATTTTATTTACATATGTATGTATGGATTACTTTGTAGCTGTGTGAACATTACCAAATTACATAAAATATATTGTAATTTTTTTGCTTCAGTATAACAATAATTTCTTAAACAATATGACGTAAACACCACATGATCTAAATGTGTAACAAATAAGGTTCATTTTAGATCGGTTCTTTTCAATAGTTTTTGCGTGTGGTAACACCTACAGTGCAAGTGTATTTGATATAATGATGTAGATCACTCGTATGTCTTGTGATTGTTTTCCGCGTCGCTTGCGTTCACTCGCGAATAACGAAATTCGCTTTCGCAACATAACTCATCCATTTTTTTCGACTTGACACTAATTAAGTTTTTATTGCTTTTAGCCTAATGGGTATTTAACACATGTAATAATAGGTTGGTCAAAAAATCAGAACGGTTATTTTTTTTATCTGGTATAATGCTATGGTTATTGTAGTAATAATATTTCTATAATTTTTTATTAAAACATACTAGCTATGCCCGCAGCTTCGTACGCGTTGTGGTTCCTTTTTTAAAAATCCCACATGGACCTCACAGTTTCCAGGATAAAAAGTATGCTATATGTTAATCCAAGTAACAAACAGAATGCCAAATTTCATTAAAATCTGTTAAGCGATTTTTTGTGTAATTGAGTAACAAATATGCAACTATACAAACTTTCGCATTTATAATAATATTAAGATTTAAGTAAGGTAAAATATTTGATTAGCACGTTTAAGTAAGTTTTTGGAATAAAATAAATATAATAATAATAATAATATTTTGCGACTAGCAACTTAGATTTAAAGCTATTTTAAAGTAAATACCTAAAAAAAATATTTTCAAATATGTCTTTACATATTAAAGTTGGGTAATAATTGATAGGTAATATTAAGCTGTAAACTATACTAATTTTCAAGAAAATTTTATGGTATAAAAGATACCTTTGATTGCTTATAAACAGTTTATGACAACTGAATGCAGTCATAAACGCCTGGCAACTACTAGCAACTACCTATTATGGTATTCCGTGCTACTACTTAGAGTTCAAAGTCAGTACACCTACTTAAACTGTATTAAGTGCATATATGTAAAGAAGCTTGTTATATTGTAAAAGTACCTAAAAGTACGTATATGCGAACAAAAATAAAACGTTATTAACTTTGAAAGTTTGGCTAGGTCACCGACCGAATTGGACATTCACACATCACGACCGTGAAAACGTTTGGCGCGATTTCAAACAAATATAAGAATATTCGAAGACCTAAATATTTACCCTTTTTCAGGATGTGACGTCAGACACGGAAAAATAATTAATTTACCTACATTTTGTTACTTCATATTGAGATCTAAAATATATTTTAGAACCCTATACGAAATGGCAAATAAAACAATTTAAATATCAATTTGTAATACTAATAATATAAAGAGAAAGGATTTGTATGTTTGTGATGAATAAACTTAAAAACTACTGGACCGATACTATATTTTATAAGGTTACGCATACGAAGTCGCGTGCAACAGCTAGTGTATTAACAATTTATTATTATAATAATCTGATAGCAATTAGAGGTACCGAATATTGTTTTGTCTTGATGTTTAAGTAGTTTCTGTTCTAACTCTCTTATTATGTAAGTTGTCTATCTGTGGACACGCTTGTGGAATATGTGTTAAATTTTTGTCTTTTTTTATATTTTTGTTAATACATTATTAGTCCCAAAAATTAATACATAAAGTAAAATATAAAAGACATTGTGTGCTCATTTCTGTGAGCGGAATGAACGCCATCTGTACTTCGCTCTGCGTACTTTCCTGGCTCATAGTCATTGATATTTTTAATATACTCCATATTATCCATAATAAATAAGTACAAATAGAGTCAAATATAATTTTACTATTTTACCTCTCTCCTGTCTAGGCACACACGGCGAGCTCTCTTGACATTTGGTGACACACTTCTTGTGGCAGCAGAGGCCACAGTTGCGACACTGCATCGCATCCTTCAGCCATATCTACAGATTATTCATTATATTCATTAAATTTCATCAGCTCTTATTCAAAGGTTTACAAAGGCCACAATGCAAGCAAGACATATTATAATTCTAAAAGACTCTTTTTGACAGGATAATGAAGGTACTGTGTACGTCTTTAGAGGTCTATAGAAACCATTCGTTTTGAACGTAGAATCACCTTAGAAGTCTATCGAATTCATCAATGTATTACCTACTGATTCGCCTTTAAATACCAATATTTAAGGTGCTGTTACGGACAAAAATAGTTGACGAGATATTGTTAATACTTCATGTCGTAGCACACGTTTTCAGCAACAAGGACAACAATTTAAACTATAACTAACTAACCTCGTTGCTTGTGTTCTAAGCGAAGGTATCGACCTTTAGTCAAATAAATCATCACATTGCCTGACACCCTTTTCAATAATAAAAAAACGCTAAGAGACTATTAATCTCTCTTTGTTAGTAGGATTCTTCTCTTCAAAGAAGAGAAAGAAAGGAAAAATGTATGTCAAAAATGAAGCAGAGCATATTGAACTGAGGACATTTTCAGTCTTATGCATTATGCAAAGTTGCTTAAACTTTATGCAAAGTTCAACACTGCACTGTGCAATTTATGGTCATTGACTACATATGATCACGATTGCAGATCCTTGGAAGACCAAAGTAAGAAGTGTTAACCTTTTTGTTGCAAAAGTCACACTGGGTGCTCCTATGGAAGTGAGTGCGCACAAAGTCATGCGCTGTGCGGGGGGCACGAGGGGGCCGCGAAGGCGGAGGGTCGCGGGGCGCGCGGGGGGGCCGACCCCCTCCCCCCTCCCACTCCCACTCCCACCACACCAGCGCATCACCGAAACACAGGCACGGCTCGAATCCAGCGTGCGAAGACAGCTTGTGGCTCTTGCTAAATAAAAACATACATCTGTTATAAGCATGATACAAGATAAAATTAAATTATAATATTCTATTGAGCTCAAACACGCTATATCTGCTGTAAGTTGCTGAAGTGTTGAGTGTCCCACAGACTACTCAATGCAGCATCAGATCAGATCTGATATCATAGAAATAAACATAATCGAAATATACCAAATTTCACATAAATCGAACCTGTAGAAGTTAGTGAAATCACTTCGTCAACTAGGCAATTAGGTGATGATCTTCAAACGCTCTTTCTTATTTAACCACATCATCAACACTGTGCTGCCTCTAATAAAATTAATGATTAAAAATTTGTGAGATGACCAATTTTATTTATTTCATCCTAGCATCGGATTTTCATCAAGTCAAAGGTTGAAAAGGCAGCTGCGGGCAACGGCTAATACACCAATAAACAGCTAACAACAACTAGATAAACTAACTAAACTAATTTCTACTAACCTAAATTTAATATCAACATCAGGGGGTAGAAATTGGTATCGCTTCAAATGGTGTGGCACTGTCGAATCCTGACATTCAACTAGGAGGGCGGTCAAGGGTATATTCAAGTAACCCAAGAGTACCTCATCTTTCTCTCCGGGCACCGTCGCCCACACATTAATATTTAAATACTTGTGATTTTCATTCAACTTAAATTCCGTTTCCTCGTCGAAAGGAATAATCGGTTTGAGTTGGACACTCTTGGTCCAAAACATTTGGCAAATCTCAACATGCTCGCTCTGTCTTGGCCCTCCGGCTTCGAATGTTGGCTCCTCTTCCTCCAACGTTTGATCAATTTTCTCCGGCTTACACTCAACGGAATCGGTTCTTATTATGGGTATTTCTGTGTGTTTAGGTTTTGTCGTGGTTGTGACTTGTCTGAGAGGTGTGCTCGCTCCCGACGCTGGTGGGGTGCTGCCTGCGGAGCTATCGGAAGACTTGTTCTCGACTGAACACCTGCGTTTACGCAAACCGAATCCCCCCGGTCCACACTGGGGGGTGTTGGATTGTTCAGACGACTTTGACAATTGTTTCGTCAAGCCCGGTGTTTCAACTTTCTGCTTGGTTTGTGCTTCGCTCTCGTTCTGAGGCTCGATTGATTTTGATGGCGAATCTGATTCCTGGAGACACAAAGTTATTAAGTATCCAAGTTAAACATGGTTCTTCCTAAACTTACAATTATTCGAAGTGCTCTAAAGACACGTTACTGTCCTTTTAATAAACATTATTTCGTAAATTATTTAAAAACAGGCTAAAAGTAAGATTAAACTAATTAGACTAACTATTCAGGGTCAAAGAAATTTTTGTACGAGCAATATGTTTCTCTGTGTTCATATTTTTAATTCGTAAGAATAAAAATAAATAATATATGTTACTACGGCTGCAAAGTCTCTCGATCACTTTTTGCTTCAGTGCGTAGTATTAAATTAAATCTATGAATATAGGCAAGTTGCAACTTGTTGACGAGTTGAGGACAGTAGCGTTCAGCAATGAATGCGGCGTTACAGTACAGTGTCAAACACTGTCTTTTGCTATAATAATAACATAGCGCTGATGGTGTTGAAAGTGCACTGGACACTGCAGTTAGCATTCGCAAGATATAGATGCAGAAAGCTCAATGTTTGATTTTTATGGACAAAGATGGATTGAGTAGAATACATGTAATAATAAGAATTTATATAATTCTATTACATATTATATCCTAAAACATCAAAATTTCGTTGCTTAATATAAAAAGCAAACCTGCAAATTGTTTTTGGGTGTGGCCGCCCTCATGCCCTGCAATCTCACACCCTCCATCACTTCAGAGACCCGTCTGAAGGAGAAGTTGGTGCGCATACGTTTTCCGTCCCCCGCCGTTAACCCCCCGCCCCCTCCCGCCCCTCCGTCGTCTCTCCGCACCGCACCCCCTGCACCGCCCCGCCGCACGCGCACCGTCACCGCGCGACGTTCCACTGCACGCAGCAACTTTCCCACCTTTCGAAGACAATTTCAAATTATATATCGACGGTGAAGTGCCAATACCTCCTATTTCACATTTTTCGATAATTTGACTTTTTTTTTTGTAAAGGTCGTCGATGGACAGGCTGACGGTCCACTTGATGATAGGTGGCTACCATTGCCTACAATACATGCAACACCATAGGTGCTGCTGCATCTGCTATGGCGACCATAGAAGATAAGGAAGAGACGCCAGACGGGCTGCCCGGATGACTGCGAAACGCAGTGTGCCCTGCCATTAATTTCCAAATCCAGATCAGAACCAATTTTGAGAAGTTCATTTCCAAAGTTGACCCTGCCGGGATTCGAAGCTGGGCCCTCTAAGACGTTAGGCAAGTACCCTTACCATTCATCCAAAATTTCAATGTATTTCAATGACTGTATGATCGATTTTTTTGTATTTTGTTAAAAAGCAAGGATCTAAGAGCCTTTAAGATTCCATGTATAAGTACTAATAAATGTCATGCATATTATCAAAGTAGGTATATATGATGATTATAGATGCGTGCACGAATGAAATTATTGTTGAAATTCGAACCTGCTTCTGCAGAGTCTGCTCAAGCGACCTCTGCTTTTAGTGTATGTCATAAAAATACTCAAAAAAGATGTTGTTTGCTTATGTTGATGCTATGATTTATAAATTTTAATGAACGATTTGCGGCAATATATAATAGTATTCTGTGACCTGCGCGACTGTGTAGACGGGCTTGTTGTCGACGGCGAGCACGACGTCGTCGCGACGCAAGTCGGCTCGGTACGCAGGCGACATGGGCACAACCGTGTCCACCAGCACAGCGCCCACGCCCTGACAGCACACCAGCCCCAGCGGACCGCCCACAGCAGCCACAATCACATCTAGCACCAGCACGCCTCGCCGCAGCGACACCTGTCACGTAACGATATAAATATGACATAATCCATATCAATACTAATATTATAAATGTGAAAGTAACTCTGTCTGTACTTTGTTGTTTGTTTGTTTGTTTGCATTGAATAAGCTCCGAAACTACTGGACCGATTTGAAAAATTCTTTCACTGTTACGCGGAGGAAGTCGCGGGCACCAGCTAGTATGACGTAAATATGAGCTCAACCAACACCTACTACTAAAGAAGTAGGCGTTGTCTCAACATCTACCAATGACTAACTACAGAAAGTTCGAAAATTATCTGCACTGAACACGTCTCAACCCACAATTCCCAAAATCTGCCCTGTATCATTTCAGTGAAATTATTTGTTACGACAAACTGTTTTACGACGATACCAAAAAGGAAGAGTGCATTCTATTTTTTTTAGCAATGGCTTTCTCTTTCTTCTCATTTTTTAAGCTGGACACTAAATTATACGTTATTCTGGTTTTATTTTCTCAACAACCAAAATAGTCATTTAGAAATAAGTCGGAAATTAATTTAATTATCTCAAAGCAAAAAACATAATCATTTAACAGGAAATATATTATTAATGCCTAACAAATTACATCTTACGAATATTATAAAATAGGAGTATTTGACACATACTTTGGTAAAATGTTCTCCTGGATTGCACTAGATGGCGTAATGAGTGGTTCGTGTGGTGAAGGCTAAGCGGTTGCTGGCTTGAGTAGTTCGAAAAGCTAGCAGTTTGAATAAGTAAAGTATATGGTACGAGTAGGTAGCAATGAAAATGATAATAAATTATATTACCCATCCATGGGAGTCGACAGCCAACGCGGCCCGCACTGTCCCATTGCCCCCGGACCAATGAAGCCTTGTCACTTCCACCAGACGCACCGTCAGCCGCCCGTGAGGAGTGGGCCCATCTTCCCCTTCGGCGCTGCCGGGCTCCGATTTGGGGAAGAACGGCTTATACCTTAATCAAATACATTTTTTTTTATTTATAGAGTCAAAAAAAAGTACTGTTCTCGGAGGGAAAATAAAAATAAAAAGCCAACGCATGGCAAAATAAATAAACTGAATAAATTGTTGCTCATATGTTTTGTAAGGCGTTGTATTTTTAATTTTTAAGTTCGTTTTTATAAGCTGGTTTTAATATAAAGTTTTATGCCATAAAAATTCATCACGAATAATGATGTTAATGGCCGGCGATTTTTTTTTTCTAAACTAAACGATTGATTCAATCTGTTTAAAATAAATTGTGAGATATCCTATTAGGGTCGGAAATACTATCATATAAGCGACCGTAGGCGTCTATAACCATTTGGACGGAGTGGGCGACAGTCATAAAAAAATTACCTTAATCATAAAAAATAAAAAAAACAAATAAATCTATGTAATAAATGCTTTCATAGAGTAAACTCACCGTATTTTGTAATTAGGAAGCGTGTGCCTTTGAGCTACAGCTCGCCTAATGTGTGCGGCTACTAACGAGGCCAGTCTCGGCTTGAGCTGCCTTCCTTGAAACCGGCCTCGTACTCGGAGCTCAAGTTTCGGTGGCGACTCGAAAGCAAGCGCCCAATGAGTGTAAGGTGTGCGGCGGAACATAACTCTGATATTACCGCTTAGACTTTCCACTGAAAAAGGAATTTGACATATCATTAATACAAAAAATATTAGCAATGATAAATAAAGAAATAAGTATCACTTGATTCCAAAGGGAAGAAAAGTTTTAAATACAAGTTTTCTGGTTGCACTAGCTAGACAATGTTTTCCTTTTCATTGGCATGCTTAAAAACTGAATTTAATGAAATAATTGACTGACAGCTTGAAGAAGACCACTTCACATCATAAAAGGTTGTTTTCACGTTTACACCACGTTGGTTGACATTTGCGACAGACTTTTGTAGATTTTGCGTGAAAGTGTAACAAAGACAATTCCTACATACTGTGTCACAAAAATTATAATTACTAATAGGATTATATCAAAACATCTGTTTACCTGTAATGGAAATATTAGCTATCTTTCCGAGCAGCATGACCGCGTCGACGTCGATCCTAAAGTTGCCATCGTAAGTTAAATCAAACTTGAGGTCAAGTGACCGAAGTCGTGCACCGTCATCTTCTAATTCTCCACTTAGAAGACGCATGTTTGTAATACTCGGAAATTCAGTGCCCACTTCCAATGAGCGTAACTGGAAAACAAAACAATTCAATGGAATATTGATGCATACTGATGCATGCATTAACAGTGGCGTAGCTAATTGTCTCAGAAGCGTAGCTTGGAGGGTAAAGATTTTTTTACTAGCTCGCAAGTTTCAGACGCAATGAATTTAGACACAAATATTAAACGCTAAACTTGTAGGTCGTTCGCTAAACACTAAACTATAGAGTTTATCGTACGGCCTACAAATTCAAGTGAGATTGTAACTAACATTTTGCGAATTTTTGCTTACACACAACTTAGCCACTATAGCCCGGGTTGGTCCCCATACAATTAGTACGGCTGATATAGCGGTAGCCCCTGATACTTAATGGTATAATATATATTTACTATTTTCCTGTATAAAGATAATTAAATTAAGATAGGATTGAGGATCTCGGTTATTCGCTTCTGAAACAATAGATATCGCAACACACTTTTGTTTTCGGCTATATTTTCTTTAAAAATATGCATATATTAATAAGTGATCACGGGTGTGATTTTAAAAATATGCACCTAGTGACAGTATCACGGGTAAGGTTGAGGATATAAATGACATATTTACCGTTAAAGACTCGAAGATTTTTCCCGATGATGTTTT
Source organism: Synanthedon myopaeformis (assembly GCA_944738685.1). Lineage (NCBI taxonomy): Eukaryota > Metazoa > Arthropoda > Insecta > Lepidoptera > Sesiidae > Synanthedon > Synanthedon myopaeformis. The sequence continues at coordinate 3,019,022 of OX122918.1, read as the reverse complement.
GGCTAAGAGCTCGGCGAGTTCGCTCGCCATACGTCGACGCAACCAGCGCGTGTCTGCTGTACTTTGTTGGAATATGAATTGTAGCATTGCGTTCAACCCACCTTCTGGTGTGCAGCCCGCACCTCTGGTCAATTCGTTTATGATTTCCTGTAAAGAAACATTCAAAGTTTTTGAAAAAGCGACACTTTGCGTGGCAGTAAAATGATTTTGCCCGCGCCTTCGTCCGCGCCCCTTTTTTCGTAAGCTTTGAAAAATAAATAGTGTAACGCCTAAAAAATATATTTAAGCAATATTTTTGTTAGGCCCTGAATATTTATTTTTACGTTTTATTATCCCTCGAGAATAGAACTTTATTCTGGATGAAAGTAAGTACTTTTTTCTGACGTCTGTGAAAATTTTTATGATAAAATTGGTTAAGTAATTAAGGCATCAAAGCGTAACAAATAAAAGACAAACTCACTTTTGCTATTATTTTATTAGTTAGGACTAGTTAGGATATTCAGTTAAAAATCTTACAGATAAAGGAAAAATGTGTTATTCTGATGTATACCTAAACTACATTACTGTAAAGTTTCATCATCATCCGCGTAGTAGTTTTAGCATGAAAGAGTAATAGACATCTGTACTTACGTCCTTAAAATTTCGTTATAATTTTATTTGTAGGATAATAATTTGAAAATAGTGATATCTGAACTAAAAATACATATTATTTATTCCTCTATTGAAGGTGGCACCACGACTTCCCATTATACTTCTTCATCACAAAATATTATAGAGAATACTTACTGGTGGTAACGTGACTGGTAAGCACATATCGTCTTCCAATAATAATTGTTGTTTCTTCTCTAGGGGCCTCAGGAAATATAGGAGCAGCGCTAGCGGTACAGACAATGCAGCGACAGCACCGAACAGCGCTGCCATTAACAGCCACGTCCAGTCAGGCATGATTAATTTGGCTTTTACCTGAGAATGTTCTCAATTACGTATACAAATTGATCCTGTGTTATAAATTTTTTTTTGATCAATGTACATTGTGACAAAATACTTTCGTCCAATGAGCCTCCGCTGTGGAAATACGAGTAGGTACCTACACAATGTAAGTAATGGGTATTTTATTACAACAAAATTGGATCAAACACATAAGTTAATAATAACTTGTATTACAGTTCAAGCTAAAGTAATGATCAATCGATTAAAACTTTCTTCAAACAAAGAAACGCCAATAGCGCCAATGTTCAAATCCCCATTTAAAAGTTAAGCTCGTACTTTGATAGATCAGACTGAGCTACACCTAATCTGTTCATCTGTTCGGACAGCCTACAGTGTAAAATTGTGTATAGTATAGAATAGTTTTCAACATTGAATTGTAAAAATAAATAGTGTTTTTATACGACTTAGAACTAGTGATATTAGTAAACTGTGTAAATAAAACAGATATATAGATAGAGACAGATACAGTGCGAACGGAAAGCACTCGTTATTATTATGATTTCGGGCGGCCGTGCCACACTTGCGCGCTATTGGTGCAGGCTTTGTTCGACTCATCGCACGACGCTAGTTCTGCAAGTTAGTTTTGTAATATAGATAGGCCATTTTTTTGTAAATATTCAGTCTGCTTCTTGCTCCAGCGAAATAAAGGCAATTGTACTAGTACAAACTTGTTTTGGAGCCTACAAACCCCTCCTCCTCGACTAACCATCGAACGGCTGACCAGTGAGCCCTGCTTAGCCGGAGGCCCTGCCCACTCAGTAAGCCATAACAGCCGGGCCTAATCAAATGCACGGACAAAAACAACTTATGAGTCGACAATATGAAGAAAATGGTTTTATAAAAACTAGTTATTTCGCCGAAATGTTTGACGTATCGCCAAGAGTGATAAGATATGCTTTGCACTCTATGGGACTTCATCACCGACGTCCTGACAATTTTGCCCGAGCATATTTGAATTTCGATTGGAGCCACACTATTTTTACTGATGAAAAAAGCTTCCAATCATTCCAACATGGGAGGCTACACTTGTAGAGAATAAACGTGACGAGATATTCGGACCACGTTGTGCCAAATTTTAATTCTAGGCGCATATCTGCCAACATTTGGGGTTGGATCTCGGCTGATGGAGTAGGCGAGCTTGTTGACTTTCCGTCTAGGACAAATGCAGCAAATTATGCAACGGTTTTGGAGGACGGTATGCTTCCAAGCGTTCGTATTTTATATCGTATCAGCTGATGAACTAGTAGAGTTCAATTATGTCCACGACAACGCTCGCATTCACACAGCTCATATCGCGCAACTACGATTCGGTTTGATTCCCGGTTTAGTCGGTTTGATTCCCGGGTGTGGCAAGCGAATTTTCGAAAATCTTTGAATGCAGTTTTCTTTCTATTCAAAAATAAAGGAGTGTTTTCTTTGAGTAAAATTTTCTATCTACAGTATTAAGGTTACTTTCCCTTCAGGTGGCATTACAAAATTCCATCCTGTATAATATAAAATGATAAGACGAGAATGGATTGACCGATTTTAATTCGGTTTCACTTATGGAAAAAGGGATAAACGGGGAAGACTTTTAATATACAAAAATTGCACCCCGACCGAAGCCGGGATCGGGTCTCTAGATATTGTTCTTTAAAGAAATGAAATGAACCATGGTAAAATTTATTTAAATAAACAAAACTAAATCAAAAACGTGTATATCCGAAATTCTCATCAATCACGGATTGTTATCGCGTTCGCATTGAACCTACAAGGCGAGAGCCTATGTCCGTTCCCCTGAAACTCTCCCAAACACTTCGGCAATGCTCTACAACAGCTGCTTCTGTTCTTTCATTATAATTTCGCCATCGTTGCAGCATCAAACCCCATAGATTTTCGATGGGGTTCATATCCGCTTATTAACAGGCCAAGGAATCACTATTACTTCGGCCCGGTGGCATTACAAAATTCCACCCTGTAAGTATATAAAAAAGATGGACACAATATGTCAATAATTTAATACCATAATTGATTGACATTTCGTAGTTTCCTAGTTTTCCCCGATGACAAAATATTATTCACCTCCATGTGAGTACCTATATAGTGTTATGTGTTATTCACTATCTACATAATATATTAGTTGATTGATAAGTCAACTAATATATTACCGAATTGACGTTTGCAATAAGCCTATTGCAAACGTCAATTCGATATTTTGTTTTGTTTTGATAATGTCCCTTGTGCAAGCAAATGTCGACTTTAAGGTGACGAACCTATTATTTTATAAACATAATTATATCATATATGCCTTAATACATATATATTAAATCTAAGTACCAAAACATATGAACACATATACCTACATACGTAGGTATTTACAAAGTTGTTACAACCTGCGACTGAAATTAATGGGGACACTCGCTTTGTCAACTGTTACGGGCACAGCGTGAACATGAAAGGGCTGTTGTTATGACTTGTTCTTTTTTGTTAAGGGTAGGCACAGTTGATGACATGAAGTGTATTTGTTTTACTGCATTTAAGATGTTTATATGCAAAGAAAATATTGCCTACCAAATTACCTACCTACATTATATTAATTGAATGTATTAATTCAGGGTTTCTTAAACTTTTTACAGTCACCGACAACTTTTACAATTTAAACAATTCCACGTACCCTTGTCAAAGAATATTTTAGAAAAAGAAAACAAGCCTTATTTAAATATTAAAAAATAACTTTTATTTGCAATTTTATTACACTTACTACTAAGTTAAGTAATTCGCGTTATTTTAGTAGTATCCGCGACATACTAAAAGTTAAGTCGCGGCGAGTTTGTGGCTTGGCAGAGAAATGGTGAGTTTACTACACAATTCAAAGACTTACTGCGGACCCCTGATACACATGCTACAGAACCCTAAGTTTTTAAGTTTCACTTTAAGTTTTTACATGAAGTCCTAAGAGCTTTATGTTAAAATACCCATTACGAAAGCGTTTTTCATGTCTTGTTCACGTTCCGAAGCTCAACAGTACGGTAATATCTGTTACGGGGTGATTATTGTTTAATATGCTTAATAGCTATGCTATTAACTATGCTTAATAGCTAATAAGTTTCTATAGTTTTAGACAAAGTTATGTAAGAGCATCTAACAAATTAGGAGTAACTATACTTTTTTATTTATGGTAAAGTTCGCTAATAAAAATATCCTACTATTATGTTTCCACCCGCCACGTCTACAGTATTGACTTAATCTAGCATCTAACTATTGTATCATCAATCAAAAGCACACATTTATACAATCCATCAAAGCCAACTGTACACATTACTTATGTTAGATTAAGAGTCCCCGCAGACGACAGACTTTTTATCTGCCGATAATTTGGTCGGCTTTTTAATCAGTATGAACAGGTATGCAAGTGCGCACATTTAGTGATTCACCTCTTCATACTGATTCAAAAGTCGGAGAAACTATCGGCCGATAGAAAGTCTGTAGTCAACGGATACTCTAAAAGAATTTATTGACGTTCAAGCACTCACTTTACGTTTATTATACTTATAAGGAAATTTTATCTACAATTTAATTTATTAAATTACATCGTTAATTTATTAATTTTTTTTGGTGATCTGATATCTACAAATAAAATTATTGTAATTTTTAGAAAGAATTATAGTTCCAGCATTCTACTGCTGAAATTATGAATTAAGATTTGAAATAATTTTTTTGATTTTTGAAAAGCTATTATTTTAAAATATTTTCTTTTGCGTTCCGCATTAATGTTACTGGATAATCCGTCTGGCGGAGGAAACCAACCGCACACTGAACAGCACCGTGGAATAATAACAGGTGTGCTGTAGTATCAATGCGTAAATAAGCGATGCCTATCTTCTTTCATCGCATGTGAGGGTCGCAAGTCGGAACACTCTTACGTCCCCTTGTGTTTTTATACAACGATATCACTTGTCAGCCTGCCTGCCCTCCTAACTTATAAAAAAAGAGTAGATACGCCATAAAATTAATTAATTTTCAATCGCCGCCCTACAATAATGACAAGCGATTCTCAACCTTATTTAATTACAGTAAATACATGATATAAAAAGACACTACTGAAATTTGATTTCTAATTTAATATAACTAATACAAGACAACGCCTTAGTGTTAACCAAAATATTTATTGTACGTAAGCTATATAATTATTTATAATTCCTGATATTATTAAAATCGAATTGGAAATCTTAATGTTTTTATATGTAGATATCTGTTGCGCAGGTTTCATCACCAAAAAACATGCCTTCTCTAATGATGCGTAGTAAAAAAAAATGACTCAATATGTAGCGTAAGAAATGACAACAAAACACGACTCGTAACATGCTCTTAAAAACTCACCTGCTAAATTGATTGATTCACATATAAACATCGAAACACCTAACAGTTAATCACTAAACAACAATTGACATTAAACTTCTATTATCTAAATTAAAATACTAGAAACTTCGCTAATAGAATGATAAGTTAAAAATTTGGATACATAGTTCGTCAGCCGGTTGGCCGGCGGCATACTATCTTTACATTATTGACACCTACTGGGAAATTATTGCCCTGATAAAAACCACCTTCACGCAACGATGGGACATGCGCGACTCAACGCCAATTGGAGCAATGTGATCTCCGAGAGGGCTTTTGATACGGTGTCGATCCGGAACAGCTGTCTTTTATTTCCCCATGCAATGACGCTGCCTTTAAATACTCCTGTATATCCTTGTATAGACTAGCTTTTAAAGAAAGATTCCTTCCAATTAACCTGAATGTTCCACTTAGATAGGTGTTTGTAAAAATTGTCATTTTCTTCATAGAATTACGAAGATTGGTAGTTTCAATGAAAATTTACATTTGACAGTGAAACTACGCCTGCGCGCAGGATCGATCGATACAAAATTTTGTATCGCAGATGCAGGTGTAGTAAGAGCACTAAAACGCATGCAATAGGTTGAGTTTAAACGATACCTTAGTATTTAAACGTTTAGAAAAATAAATTGAACTTCAAAAATATTCACAGATGTTTTATTAAAAGAATCAACAAAATTATAAACCGTTATGAGGTTTTGAAACTTTTCTCTGGGAATAGTGTCTTATATATTCTCTTTTTTAATGTTTTTTTTTTAACATTAAGGTTTAACTTTAAAAGGCACTTTGCAGGATAAATACTTTTAAAATTGTCTATTGAGATTTGTATAACTTATTATTTTTACCGTCCACTGGATGGTAGGTGGCTACCGTCGCCCATTCATATGAGTGCGTTAGAATAAGTAAATACTTATTATCCTAATAGTAAGTAGGATAAAAATAAGAAAGGATAGAATGGGCTCTCAGCTAGTGTGTCGAAACAAATAAACACATGAGCTGTTGTTATTTCCCGGTGGTCTAATGTAAAGGGGTGATTACTATCGCTAGACAGATCCCTCATAATTATGACCACGAAACGCAGTATGTTATGCTATTATTTATTCTGGCATATTTACGGCAATAAATGAATTCTCTCTCGACATAATAAAGTGCATGCGAAAGGAAAGCCAGAGCACTTTCTCCTATTCTCTCCTTGATTATTTGAAGTTTCTAGGCGATGATAGATACAATATATAATAAAGTGTACTGTCAGCTTTCTTGTCACACTCTATCACAAAAAAAAGGATACAACAGTTTTCATACAACAGTAAGAGAAAATTTTTTCAATAAATTTGAACTGTACGTCTCAAGACACTCAAGCTATTAGAATGAAAAGTTCCCGACATCAAAAGGTTTTCCGTTTGATGGACCATCCGCTTTATGTGTTTTATTATTAAGTTACGGAGCTCTTGCCGTATTTTATTCTCGTAATTTCTGCCATCAAAGCTTGGATACAGGAAAATACATCCTTAGGGAATGATCCTATTACTGGCGATGCATGATGACTTTATTAGATTTCGTGACTACTTCGAGTCCAGCTGTGTAGTTATAAAATAATACATTCTTTCCCGGTTTACTGATAAAGATCACTTTACAATGGCAGTAATTTTCAGGCTCATTATTTATATAAATAAGTTCATGATCAATAAAGGCTTTATAATCAATAAATAAGCTCGTTTACGAGAAATTACTTTACCAAAAAAATAAAATGTTTGAGCGAAATTAAAAAAAAATAGTAAGGTTTGATAACGTCTAGGGTTGGAGGGGATTGTTGTGATTATAACACAAGACGTAATAATAAATTGGCTTAACACCGAACTGAAGTCTTCCTAAAATCCTACTAATACTCGTTTAATAAATGCGAAAGTTTGTGAGTTATTATACATCACTTTTTTATATGTTTTTATCATCAAATGAGTAACTGAAATTTGGTCCTTCACAATGAAAAAAAGGAATAGGACTACATTGCATGCCTTAATACAGATTAAGTCATGCAACTAGTATGCATTCGTTGGCAGTGCATGCCGACTGCAAGCACACTTCATAGTAGAGTCGGTTTACTGTAATTTTCGTACTAAAAGACCCATTATTCGCAAAGCAGTCTATGCTTTTTTAAAGAACTCATACACAGACGAAATTAATAAATTATGTTTTCTTTGCCTTATATGGAAAGATCGATGCACTTACAACTGGGTACTGGTAGATACATTTTATATTTCTTATACTCGTATACCCCAACTTCCTTTACAGATTACCTAAGTTACCTTCATAAAAAAAGTCGTACGAATATTTTTGGTATTAGTGTCATAATAAATTTGTGTAAGCTCGGCATAATGACCTAATACAAACGCGGTCACCGGGCGAATGAAAGCATATTGCCAATTTAGACTTTGTTTTCACGATAGAAATTTTTGAGCCTCAAGAGTATACCACATCAGCAACACACCAATGTGATAGGATGGTGTGACGGTTAGTCTGCACCTTAATATTTATGACTTTCAAGTTTTCCAGTGATTGGAAAGTGATTGCTCTTAACCTAACCTAACTCTTGTAAGGTGTTTTCAAGTTATCTAGAAATTGAAAAAATATATGTTGGTTTACCGACACCGTTTTATCAAAGTATTTTAGAAGGAGAAAGTTTTATCCATTTTGTTTTAGGATAATATAATTTCGCCACTAGATAAAAATTTCTACATACATCGTTTGTACATCACTGTGGGATATAAATTCCTACATCCTAATCCTAATTTGCTATGAAAATTGCTATACGTAAAAATATTAGGTATTATTACCGGCTGCTATAGTCAATAATAATGGGGAAGGTAGAAGGAAAGCATGTTGGAAGAAGGTTGTGTTGACTAAGTAAGCAGAGATTAAAACCGTGGAAAAACTATTTTGACAAGAAGTTACATTTGATCCCAGTTAATATTTGAACCATCGCAGTATCTAAGTAATATTCATAGAGAAGGATTTCATTAGTATGAGTATGAGACATAAATTTATTTAGTTGGATGAAAAAAAAAAAAAAAAACGATTCCGATTTTTAATGAAAAGGTTTGTGAATAAAAAATAAAAAATCTTTATCATAATTCAACATTTACTACATACATTATAAACAGGACAAGCAATCACATTACATATTTTTAATGGAACTAGCTCGATTTTGTGTAGTTTTTAAATCACTAGAAACAATTACTTATTCACTATTAAATAAACATTTCACTTTGAATACACAATAAACATTTTATCTATATAATAATTTATGCGTCGGAGAGAGCGGCTACGCCCGGTAGAACTTTACCTGAAAAAAAAAAAAAAATAATAATATTAAAAATTTCAAAAACGAGCATTTCAAAATAGAAACTAATAGTTACCAATACAAAGCATCTAATTTTATTTAATATACATATATAGGTACTGTCAGTTTTCAGAATATCAAAATGATTAAAAAATAAAATGAAGGTTCGAAACAAAAATAACCAAAGCAAAAGGACAATATTGAGATTCAAATACGTCATTAGAAAGTTTTTTTCTTACGTTGGCACACGTGTTCATAATTAATGAGTAATTTTTCGGCCATTTTAATGGGAAATTGTGTTTTGAGAGACGAATTATACTTACGGGAGTAATATCTTAGCCATTTAATTCTCTGAACTTGGTTCCGTGGGACTATTTACTGTTCTCAAATATCTTTTTACGAACAAAAAGCTACAGCTACTTAATATTAGTTTACGATTTAAAAACAAATCACATTTGGACAAAATACTACAAAATGTAGACCTATACTTCTACAAAATACTTTATTCAAAATCTACGCTAAATCTACATACGATGAAAACGCAACTTTTATGCAAATAAATCAGTACTTATTTTGTTTTTAAATAAAATCAAAGTTCAATATTTGATTTAACACTTATCTCTATGACACTTTTTCGTTCTTCAAATGAAGCAATTATCTTGTTTTAATAACACTTAACATCGACAGAATCTCGTGAACTGACTTGAACTTATGAGCAAATTGACAAAGCCATTGAGTATTAAAAAAAAAACAACAAGTAAACCTACAGCAAAGTGTCAACAAGAAAAAAAGTGTCGTCAAATGGAAAAGTGATGGCCAACAGTGTGCCAGTTGCTAACAACAAAGTGTTCTGTAACTGCGTACCGCTGTGTAAGAGAAGTGATTTTTATATACTTGAGTCTCCTTTCCGTAAAAGGTAGTTTAAATTAAAAAAAAAAAAAAAAGAGACCACAACACTAGTTCGACCAGTCCTTGATCAATGTCGGTTTTTAGGTAGTGTATCACGTTGTTTTTGCTAAGATGTGGTCATGTGTTGTCCCAGGATCTAACCATACCACATTAAAATATCCATGCAGAATTTACTTCGATTTGCATCAACCATGTAGAATGTTTGTAAAATACACCATTACACTGTCAAATAATTCAAGAAACACATCCGAAACACATGACTATGATTAATGAAGTAAGCCAGTCAGTCCGCCTCATATTAATTTAGAAAAAAAATTTAAAAAATACCTTCAAGTAATTCCAGAGAAGCACCGCCACCAGTGGACACGTGGGAGACTTTGTCTTCGGTGCCCCACTTCGCGCAGCAAGTAGCCGTGTCGCCACCGCCTTTACAGGTAAAATATTATTGTTAACAATAATCTGTTTCATTAAATAACTAGACGAATGATTATTTTTTCATCATAAAAAATGGCAGACATCATGGCGATTTGTTGTGAGGTGACTAAGCCAGGTTTATTAAACCATTTACTAAGTCCTAAATTCGTAATTTTAGTTTTTATATATATTTTTTGTTCATAACTGTATAAACAAGTTATTTTTGGAGTTTACGAATCAATTTGCATGCATATATAAAGCCCGTGGTATAAAATTTATGGGAGTAAAATCAAAATAGTCACACGGTATGCGTTACGTTCTATATTTGAATATTTTAGAATATCTCTGAAAATTTGCGTGTCAGCTCGTCGTCAGCGTGAAGCTAATAACAATATTATTATTATTATTAGCGCCATCTACACAATATCTCTGAAACTAGAATATGTTACGTAATAATACATCCTTGCGAAAACTAGATGGCACCTGAGCACCAGAGATGGCGCTGATATTGTTTCGTTATGATAAATGTTTTCGTAATTTTTATTTTATAATCGCTCGTAAGGAGTAAACTCCAGTTGGGCGTCGGAGCTGACACACACACTTTTTTTATATTAAAATATAGAAATACATGGAGGGTCGATGGTGAACCCCGGCCGCTCGTGACAGCTCCTATTAGAAATTCAAAGGAGAGGCCTATGTCCAGCAGTGGACATCTTACGGCTGAGATTTTGGACTTCTTAATACAAGTGGTTTAAACAAACATACCAATAATGGTGACCGCTCCATTGTTTGTGGCTTTGACAACGCCGTCCATTAGGGCGCGTGTGCCGCCAGCGAACTTCTCAAACTCAAACACACCAGCAGGTCTAATTGAAAAACATATATTTATTAGAAAAAAGTGTCATTTTCAAAAGTTCAAAGAAACCTGTAAGAACTTGGATCTGGTTGAAAATTGTATACTTTTTTTGGTTGAAAATTGTATACTTTTTTTTAATGTCAAGTTCGGCAGACAGGCTAACGATCAACTTGATGGTAGATGGCTACCGTTGCCTATAACACAAGCAACGCTACAGGTGCTGCAAGTGCGCTGTCGATTATACTGGGATTAGGGATAAGAGGGATTGAGGGATTGGGACATACTTAATAATAAAATAACTATAGTACAGTTTGTAACATATTAAAAGTAACGAAAACACTTAAACGGGGTGCTATAAACAAACAACATTTCTTTACAACTTCTAATTTAAAGCTATATTAGAATAGAATAGAAGACATTTATTTGCATACATAGCATTTTTTTATGTCAAAGAATAGAATAAAAATTTGTATAGGTGGTCTTTAGTATTTTATATCGTGAAGAAATTATAACTATTATAGTAAAATAATCTAGAATTTATTTTAAATTATAATTCAAAAGTTGCAATCTATTTAAAACAAAAGATGATTAATTTAGACATAATCCTATACTTACCCATTCCACACAATGACCTTAGCCCTAGAAATGGGTGCAGCAAAAAGTTCTTGTGACTTTGGCCCTACATCCAAACCCATCCAACCTTCAGGAATACCACTTTCGACTGTAGCTGCACCAACCTAATTAAAAACAAATCAGAAGAGTACATAAAGAATACTTCACATACAAATAGTGGAAATGGACACCATTTCATAGTAATAAGCCAGATAGCCCGTCTGCAAAATATGAGTGTTCTAAGTCACTGAAAGTGAACTTACACCACATGATCTTATGGTTACAAAGCGATTGCAAGACATTGTTGTAAAAATAAAAAAAGAGGTTCAAATTAGGTTACACTAACCTGTGCATTTTCAGCAAATTTATCAGCTGTGACAAAGTCGACGGGAAGATGGACTTGCACATTATTCTTGGTAGCTTTCTCCAATAGTTTGGCTACAATCTTGGCTCCTTCTGCATCATACAATGAGTTGCCAATCTGAAAAGAAAAATATAATAATGTAACATGAGTGTATATCTAAATGAAATAATTTAGGCTACGGTTTAATATTAAATGCTATATATGTGACATGATACTTTAGTGTTAATGTTTCGCTTGACATCTAAACGCCAGGCATAGCATCAGCGGTCAATACATATATAAACAGCAAACAATGTCTCGTTCACAACAGTAGTCATTTTGTACTGACACTAGACACTATATTGCCTCTGCATGCAGTGCAAAGTGTTTGAACGCCGCCTACTACGACCAAACGCCGAAATCAGCATATGGAAGAGACTGCAGTATTACATTTCTATAGTAAGCATTATGATATGGCATACAATGTGACACTGTAATCTTAATCCCTCTATGGTCGGCAGCGCACTTGCAGAACTAGTAGTGTTGGTTGTGTTATATTATAAGTGGTGGTAGCCACTTACCATCAAGTGGATCGTCAGTCAGTCTGTCGAGTTACAAATAGGCCTGTAACTCTAGATCCTGCTAGCATAACACAATGCTGGTCTTCCGAAAGCTGAATATTTCAAATAACATCTATATATATATAAAAGAAAGTCGTGTTAGTTACACCATATAACTCGAGAAACGGCTGAACCGATTTTTATGATCTTTGTTTTATTGAATTTGTCACCACCCAGGATAGAAGAATAACTATTAAAACTATGGAAAAATATTCACAAAAAAAAAAAAAAAAATGAAGAAAATTCATTTTTTCATACATTTTTTGTATGAAATGGATTTTTATTCTCCCTGAGGTGGTATGAAGTTCGCAGGTCAGCTTATTATAATTTAATACATACACTCATTCCCTTAGTTTCTTTGAGGAATGTGTAAGCCATTCCACCACCAATTATCATCTCATTCACTTTATCAAGAAGGTTCTCAATGAGCAAAATTTTGTCAGCCACTTTAGCACCACCGAGAATTGCAAGGAACGGCCTAAAAGTAAAGAAATATACATTAAATTACATTAAGGGCCTCTTTCACCATCTCTGAGTAGTGTCAAGTAGGCTAACCGCCATTTAAAGTCATCGGTCACCGATGATGGAGCTGATATACATTTGTTTGTATGGTAAAAGTTAAAAAGAAAATAATAAAAAAATTCGCCTATCAAATTATGCAGTAAACTGAGTGCATAATTTAATAAAACATAAAATTATTTCTAAAAGTAACTAATCAACACTTTACTTGTAATTAGTGAATAAGGCCCTAACACATTTAGCAAATTTTGACATTATTTCAAACTAATTTAATTTAATAAATTTGGATAAGTTTATACCTTTCTGGTTCATGTAAAGCTTTGGCAAAGTACTGTAGTTCTTTTTTCAGTAAGAAACCGCTAGCCCTCTGGTCAAACCCATCGCCCATCATTGAACTGTGAGCCCTGTGTGCAGTACCTAAAAGTTTTCAATCAATTATTGCTTTATTTAATCACAATCAGGCAATTAAATAATAATATTAAATTACTTCTCAATTGACTTACCGAAAGCATCATTGATGTATACATCTCCCAACTTCCTCAAGCTGGCTCTGAAAGCCTTGACTTTTTCAGGGTCTGCTTTGGCTTTTGCTCCACTAGCATCAAGACCTTTACCTTCTTCTTCAATGTGGAACCGGAGGTTTTCTAACAGGATAACAGATCCTGTTGCAGGATTAGCGCAAGCCGCTTCTACGTCAGGGCCTACACAATCTGGGAGGAAAGTGATTTCCCTGAAGAGCCAACAATAAATTAATTAAGTAAGTACCTAAACCTTTTTAAAATATGAATTTTTATTTTCTTTGTATAAAGATGAATTTACCTGTTCAGAAGTTTCTTCAACTCTTCTGCGACTGGTTTCAAGGTGTATTTGAGATTGGCTTGACCGTCAGGCCTACCAAGATGTGACATAAGAACTACAGATTTCGCACCTTTATCCAGAGCATATTTGACCGAATCAAGAGCAGCTACGATACGCTGGTTGTTCGTGATAACGCCTTCTTTCAAAGGTATGTTAAAATCAACCCTAAAATGAAAAGGTCGTTACAAAGTCCGGTCATAATTAACTCTTGTAATTTTATAAGTAAAATAAGATACTAACCTCATTAGTACTCGTTTACCAACCAAGTCAAGGGCGTCAATACTGAGTTTATTTAGAGCCATTTTAAAATGTTTTTCGTTTGTTTAAATTTAATAAAATAAACACAGAGAGAATTTGATTGGTATGGAATTTTTTTTTAATTCAATGTCAAATTTAACCTTGGAGTGTCAAAAGGGTCAAATATTCTTGCCATTACCAAATAAATCCCATAGACATTCAAATACATAATAGATGATCCCGATGAAATTTCAATTTCATATCCAATCTGTCGAGTCGATTCAATTTGTTGGAGTCGTAATTGACTGTTCTCTACATCAATCCTGCTCATAATTTTATTTTAATATTGTTTTATCAGCAGTGTAAAAACATGTTGAGTTCACTATGTTTTTTTTAAATATGAAAAAGTAATTAGTGCGTTACAAATTATATTCTTACTTCACATATCTGATGTGTTTTAAAATTATTAATTTCACAAAATTACAAAAAAAAAATTAAGTGATTACAATGAATTATTAAATTATTAATTGTATGTATTCATTCACATGAAAATAAAAAAAGTCAACAAGAAATCTAAAAAGAAAGATGGTAATATTCTCCCAGTTCGCTTCTAATATAAAGAATAATATCAAATAATACGGCTCTAGTCTATGGCGAGGTATAATTCAATTTTTATGTTGGTCACATTGCTCGTTCACGTTCCTCGCGAAATATGCACGCATTGAGACGCTCGCATTTAGATTGTTTTTTGAAAACCTGTGATGAAATTCATGACAAAGAGTGTTTAAGTGGAACGTTACGAGGTCTCTGTCTCTCGGACATTGTTTCAACTAATAATCTTTTGAATAATAGTGATTATATTGTGTGACAAACAAAAAATATTGTAGTGCGTCGGAAGTTGACTGTTTAAACATGGTGCCGCTAGGGCCCGGGCCGGGCCATTCTACTGGACATTCAACCCACGGGGGGCCTTCTGCCAATCTTTCCGCTACGAATTCGTTATCACAAAACGCTCCACAGACGAATAAGTCATCAGTGACGGTAAGTTAATAAGTTTTAATAAAACGCCCTATTTCACGGGTTTGCGTCAGTGTCATACTGCACATGTTTATATAACTTCAACTTTAAAAATGAGCACGTGCGAATTGGCGCTAAATTTATTTCTATTTACAGAAACCAAACTACACACTCAAATTTACACTCGCTGGTCATACTAAGGCTGTCTCATCGGTCAAATTCAGTCCTAATGGAGAATGGCTTGCTAGTTCGTGTAAGTATATACTTTACGTACATCCACGATTGATCCATTTAAAATTATACAATAAACTATGTATCGCCTACATTTAGTTGATGTGTGGCATATGTTATGTAAATTAAAATATCAACTATGATTTTAACTGGGCTAAACTACTTTAGTTGTGTGTAATTTTCAATTTTATTATAGCACAAGTAATATTATTGTAGCAAATTTTTAATTATTGAAATTTGTTTTAACAAATGCTTAACTATTTAAGTTTTAATTTTTTAGTAACTACTTTTGACATAGCATGGCTATGGTGACTTGGTATTTAAAGTTACTACAGACATAGCACCGTAAAAATTGAATTAAAAACTGTTGAAAATATTAAGTATTGTAAATACTGTATTTGATATTTTGTACTGTTTGTAAATTTACTGTTAATATATTTTTTTAAATAAAATGTGTGAAATGGATGAAATCAAATATCACCGTACTCATGCTATGTGAAAAAAACTATAGTAATTGATCTTAGCTTGATTTGGCTGTATTTGCCTTGATCTAAGGATCTATTTATGGGGTCTTATGCCCGATTTAATTAAGGTTTTAATAACATATTAAACCACAAAATATAAAAACATGTAAAAATATTAATTTTACTTTTAAATTGTGTTGTAACTCATACATAATAAATAATTAAGCTATTCCCCAAAAGTAGATTATTTACTTATTTCTTACTTGTTTTACATGACCCATTGGATGATGGTCAGGTTCCATGCCTTAACACTCTGGCTCTGGGTTCAATTCCCAGCAGGGTTGACTGAACTTTTCTAAGTTGGCCTCTGGTCTGGATGTGAAAAGTAGAGGCAGGGCACATTGCACTTGGCAGTCATTTGGGTAACCCGTCTGGCGGCAGTAATTCTCTTAGAGCAGACCACCGTGACATAACAGCATGTGTGCTATTGTGTTTCAGTGAGTGAATAAGGGATGCCAAAACCTATTTCCCTATCCTTTCCTAATGATCTACTATATTCGTCAGCACACTTGCAGTACTTGTTGTGGATTTGCTCGTGTTATTGGCGACAGTAGCCATCTACCACCAAGTGCACTTTAAAAACATGTTGGTAATGTAAAATTAAAACTAATAAAAATTAGTTGAATTATTTAAATTTAATTTTCAGCTGCTGATAAACTCATTAAGGTGTGGGGTGCTTATGATGGCAAATTCGAGAAGACTATTTCTGGACACAAAATGGGAATAAGTGATGTGGCATGGTCTTCTGATAGTAGATTGATAGTCAGTGCAAGTGATGATAAAACTTTGAAGGTATTTTGATTGTTACTTTCTTTTTTGTAATCTTCAATCACAACTATATTTTTGGTCCTAAGCTAACAACTAGTATTATCAATTGTATTATTAGTAGGCTCATTGGTGAAACCACTCAATCGTAGTCCTAAGACTTAATTCCAAGAATCACATCAAGAATACTTGTAGGAGTAAGAAGTTATACAGATAGACATGGAAAGACACTTCAAATTATACTATGTGAAGAATATGTATAGATTCTAAGGATAAAGTAATTCATTCTTATTACAATTTCTTTATATTTTTTGTTTATGATTCAAAAAGACCTGTCATAGGTTTCTCCGCTGCATTACATTACATATGGTTATAAATAGTAAATTTGGGAACAAAAGTATCATAAAATAAAAAATAAAAATTAAATGAAGGTTCTATTTTCTAGTGATAGTTGAACATATGCATTGTAAAAATGATAACAAAACCCTTCTCACGGTTGTTGAACTATTATCACATATTTGATAGATAAGAGAACTCTGTAAACATTTCGAGCATACTTAATAGATAAGATCAAACTTAAACTATTCATAATTTTAAACTTAGCTTTTGAAAGTTGTAATGATTTTTTTTAATTCTTAAGATCCAGCATTTTTTGTATTTCTAAGAGTTTTTATTCATCAAATATATCTTCTTTAAGTTAACCACTGTTATTTTTATTATAAGTGAAAATAATATGTTGTAGCATATTACAAATTTTCACTTTAAATCACAACAGCAACTTAACAGCTGTTTCAAATGAATAATATTGATTGTAGAATATTAAAATGAATTGTAGAATTTTGTAGGTATAATTTGTAATGACGTCAACAATGGTCTTGCATATTCTGCTTGCAAGTGTAATAAATTGTAACATATACAATTTATTACATATGAGATTTTGAGATCTTTACAATGTTCTCAAACTAAGTCCTCAAGTCTCGCTGGCTAACAATTGATGACAATTTAATGTCAATTTCACACGATTTTTTAAAATCTTTCATTTCGTACTGAAAAGAATTACAGAAAAACAACATTTAACTTTAGTGTTTGGTACATATTTTTATTATTTACGAATTTAGTATTTTGGGCATTGTATAAGTTTTTTTTTTGTTTTAGGTCTGGGAATTGAGTTCTGGCAAATGTTTAAAGACACTGAAAGGTCACAGTAATTATGTTTTCTGCTGCAATTTCAATCCACAGAGCAATCTTATTGTGTCTGGGAGTTTTGATGAAAGTGTACGAATATGGGATGTAAGAACAGGTATGCAATAAAATTTTATATCACTAGAGTTTTACGATTTATATGGTAAATTTAAAATAATTATGTTTATCTAATATAGAGAATAATAAACTTAAATAAGCAAGCCAAAGATGTACAGCAAGAAAATATGCTACAAAAAGGAAAAATAATAATGAATTGTAATGGTTGTAATGAATTTAAGATTAATAAAAAGTATAAGGTAAATTGTATGTTATTTTAGGAAAAAAGAGATGAAGCAATAAGGAAGACTCGTCAATTTTCAGTTTAGTTTGATTTTCGCCATTTGAAGACTTGAAATATCTTGAATGACACTGTTTATAACTAATAACTCTTACTGCAACACAGATATTTCAAATTCTTGTCATTGATGTTGTTTTTTCTTTATTCTCAGGAAAATGCTTGAAGACACTGCCAGCGCATTCAGATCCAGTGTCGGCAGTACACTTTAATAGAGATGGCAGTCTTATTGTGTCTTCCAGTTATGATGGGTTATGGTGAGCACCTAGTACCTAGTGGTATTTTTTTTTAATTTTAAGATTTTTATCCATATGAAAATCGATGTATGTTCCTTATAGACTCCAAAAACGCTCAACCGATTTTGATGAAATTTTCAGGCAATCTTCAGATTAGCTCAGCGGGTGATCCTGAGAAGTTTTTGATAATTTTGTGTCACGTTTTTCCTACAAATTAATACAAAATTTGAAATATTCAACTTCAAACTTCAAAAATTTGAAGGCTTTGACAAAAATATAGGAGCAAATAGCTAAAGACTGAATAAATATTGTAACACTTACAAAAAAGGCAGCAACTGTTTAAAAGAAATTATTCTTTCTCTGTTCACACTAGTAAAGTTTTTTTAAAAAGTAATAAAGTCACTACTTTTATACCCCTAAGTGATAGTTGCAAAACAACGTTTGCCGGGTCAAGCTAGACCCTTTAGACCTTTGGGTTCGCTGTTTAAACACTTAAACAAATTTTTAACAAACAAATTAACCTAAACAATCAACAATAAGTGTAAAATAATTAAGTTTAAAACATTAAAAACAAACAATAACAAATAACTAGAACTCGAAACAAACGTAATACATCGAAAAAATGTTGGTGGCCCCAGGCGGGGGTCCATGTGTCCTTGAACACGTGCTATGAAAGAGAACGAAGAGCGCTTGCCGTTATTGTAACTACACTTGATAGAAAAGGATAGATATAAAATTGCAAGTTTTACCGCTTTAAACGGTTTTTGTTCACTAAAAATTCACACTTATGTTGAACAGAGTCTAGGCAATTTCATCCCACTGCAGGGTAATATTATTTCATAATATGATAAATTTTTTTTCCATAGTCGAATCTGGGATACGGCATCAGGTCAATGTTTGAAGACATTAATTGACGACGACAACCCTCCTGTATCATTTGTTAAGTTTTCACCGAACGGCAAATACATATTGGCAGCGACTCTCGATAACACCCTCAAACTATGGGACTACAGCAGAGGCAAATGCCTAAAGACATACACCGGACATAAGAATGAGAAATATTGTATTTTCGCAAACTTCAGTGTGACTGGTGGCAAGGTAACATTCATTCTGCTAATAAATAAAAATAATAACTGTATAAATATAAATGTCATGCTGCATATGCATTTTCTGAAGCCATTTTCTTCAAAACAATTGTCTCACATTGATACAAAACCATAAAAATGATTTAACTATTAGAATTCATCTCAAGAACTAAAGATGTCTCACTTTTACTAGTTATTTTTTTTATATCACATAATGATACCATAAAGGTATTGTAGACAGATATTTTCCATTGCGAGCTAAAGTCACTCATGTATACTTTTATCAAAACTATGTAGTCTATTATACTACGTGACCCGTCTTTATTAATGCATGTGACGCCAAGAGTGCGTGCATACCCTATAATTACAAGTGAAAAATATATTATATATATGTAAAAGCAGAAAACCTAAGGACCCCTCCCCCTCGCCCCTGTGACCAATCGTGGTTTTTTGAGGACCCCCCTTGAACGGGTCACGTAGTATGGGTATGTACCCCAAGGTTATATTTGTAAATAAATTGTCGAAATTGATGCAATTATGTCTATACGTTTTAGCAACGTAAAAGATTAGAATTCAAAATATCCATTGAAAATGCTTCTAGGCCTTTCTTTTTTTAAGTATATGTCGACAATCAGTCAGACTTGATGGTAGGTGGCTACCAGCAAAATTCCACAGGAGTTGCAAATGATCTGCTGACCTTGAGTAGGATGAAGTATAAAGAATTTGTTTGGGTCAGGCGAATGGGCTTTCACATCAAAAGACAACACATATTATGTTATTTCATGTTTCATGTTGGTTTTTGAATGGCAATATTTGGAATTTCATTTTGTCTCCTGTTTCTGATTTTTTATTGTCACAAGTTCTAAAAAGTATAATTTTTAATGTCTTGTTATTTAGTACTTTTGTTATTCATCCTCTAACAATAATTTATTGTCAACAGTGGATAGTATCTGGTTCAGAGGACAACTTGGTGTATATTTGGAACCTTCAATCTAAAGAAATAGTTCAACGGCTATCCGGACACACTGACACTGTCCTCTGCACGGCATGTCACCCGACAGAGAACATCATCGCCTCTGCCGCTCTCGAAAACGACAAAACAATCAAGCTCTGGAAAAGTGATACTTAAGATATGCCACTGGGTAAGTCAAGCATATTGTCTCCATTAGAAACACGCTGGAGTCAAAATTTATCATTTCAGTGGTTTCAGATGTTTAGTTTTGTAGATAAGATATTAACGTCATATTATTTATAGTTTTATAATCTAGTAAATGGTTGAAAAATATTTTAAAATGAATTCTCATTAGAACAGTTTTTAAACAGCGCTTTTTTTTAAACAAGCGATCGACGGTCTATGCTGATAAATATACAAGTTGTTAAAAAATTTATAAAACAATGCTTTAGACATAAATGACTTCACATACTAGGTCGAAGAAAAAACAGAAATATCTCAAATTTGATCCTAAAATAACACGTTAGATATCACGAAAAATTAGTAAAAGTGACTACCATGTACTAATAAATTATATGAATTTTTGAAAATTAATATTTCAGTAAGTTTGTTAATAATTTTACTAATATCTCGCCTTTACGTAGACAAAATTATCCCAATATTTTAAAAAAAATTTCAGCCATGTACCTACTAGATTATAAAACTATAAATTTGCTACAATTTGCTTTATACAATGGTAAGGCTTGAATAAGGTTTGAGATTCTGTTTTAGAATTGTATGAATTCTAAATACACCCTACCTGAATCTAGTTTGGAGTAGTACTTAATGTGAAATGTGTTTGTTCCAGATGGTGGAGCGTACAGTGATCTGTATAATATGGACCGCAGCTTCATATTGTAAGCTGTGACTGTGCCGCTGGCGTGTGAATAATATTCTTAAGATTCGCGAAGAGTTTTACGTCCGACATAAATCCTTATTAATTTCTTTACTTTTAGAAGACAGGTGAAATGTGTGCATTTTCTGTTGTAATAAGATATACATAAAATATTTTTGTATCTGACCTGTGACAGATAAACTAATGATTGCGTTCAGATATTATTAATTAAGTTTAAAAAGAGATTCTGCCTAAGGATTTGTTGGTAATTAAAATTTAGTTGTAAAATATCGTTTTTATTTCTCTATTATTAGATAACGTGAAATTTGAACACAGCGCCATAAACGCTTACCTGTCAATAGCAAATTCAGGTGCGAATCCCACTCTGGCCTACATTTCCGACTTTCGAGTTTGGATTAGAAATGATGATAAAAACATCGCTAGGAAACCTTATAAAAACGAAGTTCAAAAAATAAAAGCAGGATAGAATCACATTTGACACGTAATTAAACTTGGAATCCAATATTTGTAATAAAAATAAACAAAAATTTAGGTCTAGCTTAGAACACGAAATCACAATACAGCAGGTAAACTGCCTACGCACACGTTTCTAAAATCAGCTTCACTATGTTGTCCCCACGTTCTGTTGGCTCTATTTAGTTGGAATGTTTGCCCCAAGTAGATATATCTACTCATAAAAAACTACGAGGGTTAAATTCCCATTTATTTTGCACATATTATAAAATAAAGTCACGGTCTGGCGCTGTTTCTTCGTTAACTTGTTCTAAACCATCGGATTTTGTATACGGTTTTTTTATAATGGAAGAGCAATAAACGAGAAATTTTTGAGTACCTAATGTGCAAAAATATGAAACCGGGGGCGGGTCGCCAATATTAAGTATAGTATAAAGCAAAGTCGCTGTCCGCTTCTGTTAGATCCTTTGCTTACGGTTTCTAAATCACGCAAAGGATTTGTTAGATACGGTTTTCACCATATCGAAAAAGCGACAAACAAACAAGGTTTCTCTATATAACTTGTAGAATAAAACCGTACAGTGCAAATCCGGGTGGGTTGCTAGTCTATACTAATATTATAAAGGGAGAAGATTTGTATGTTTGTAATGAATAAACTCAAAAACTACTGGACCCATTTTGAAAATTCTTTCACCTATAGAAAGCTACATTATCAGCAAGTAACATAGGCTATATTTTATAAAGTTACACGGGCTAAGTCGAGTGCAACAGCCAGTATTGTATAAATGCATATAACTCATTAGGTATTAATTTCGAACCAAAAATGTAATTTGTAATTGTTCAAGGCGAATCGGCACTTGTCGCCTCGAACTCGCCACGAACGGAGTCGAGTAACTTTTCTCATTTACTGATTTTCCTTAAAGTTGGTTAAGCCGCAACTGTAAATTGTCCACCCGAAGCGAGTTAACCTACAAATTAGTTAACGAGTGGGCCTGATATTGCCTTGATTTTTACATTCAAGGGAACTCCTGAATAAATTCTTACTGGATTCTTGCAATTTTACAGTTTATTTTATTTCTTACATATAATAGATAGGTATGAAGGAGAAAAAAATATTGATTAATTTATTTGAAATATATTTAACTACTTATCTGGTGTTCTATTTCGTGCGCGTTGAAAAAGTAAAACATGTATTTAATTTATAGGCAAATGCATCAGGTATGACTTTATACGATGGTTGATTAAAAATAAATACAACGTCGAATGACACTCATATTGAGTACCTACGTATACCTAAGAAAACTACGTTATACATATACCTACACACATATAAGTATCTATGTAAAAAAGTAATTGTTTTTTGAGGATTGCGTTGTCTGCCTGAAAAGAATACACGGAAGAGAAAAGTTACAGGTTTCTTACAAACACAGACACTGAAAGATCACCACCGCGAAATAATTTACTACACGCGCGAGTTCTCTGCACCTCGCGTCAATGAAGTCATATTGACACTCTGGAAGATATGATATACTATATATGGTATATAGAAAACGAAAAAGAAGCTACTGACGAAAAAGAAGTTTAGTCTTATTTTCGGCCGAAAACGAAGCTTCAGTCGGTCACTAAGATATAGTGTGCAAAAAAGAAACAAAATAAATACGACAGTAAATTTTAAAATAAATATTAAAAAATATAATGTTTGCTTATAAGGTATTCATTTGTCCTTTTGGGAAGCGGCGGGTTGTAGGTTCCTTCGAGGTGCAGTTAACTCGCGCGAGTAGCTGTCTGCTGTGCTTCGGTGCATGAGTAATATATACTAGTGTATTGCCGTATATTCAATTTGTTACTTACTTACCTACTTTATTTTTTATTTGTGTTCCTAACAGTCATTACTATACCCATTGAGTAAATAGTACTACTGGTTAAGTACTATTTACTCTATGCTATACCTAAGTATTTGTGAAACAAGTTAAATAGCCAATACTTACTAAATAGTTAGGTATACTCACTTAGTCAGAAGCCGAATAATCTAAGCTAAGCTAAATAACGAACGAGTATATATGTATAGGTAGTCATTTAAGTTATTAAATTTTCGTAGACGTGAAAAGTTAAATATCAAGTTAGGGGTGAAGTTATTTACTTTTCGTTACAACTTTCTTACCGTAATCGATACTTTTTAATTGAAAAATTCATGTAGGCACTCTAAAGCACTGTAAAGGTAGCAGTTCGCGCCGCGACCGCGATCGGAGACAGAGACGCGAGACCGCGACATATGGCTCGGTCTCTGGTGGCCTACTGCGCATCGAGAAAGAGATCCGAGACCGGATAACGAATGACTGTACCTACTTCTTGAATTATTTATTGTCGACTTAAAACGTTGGAGTCACACGTTTTCTGTAAACTTATTACTACTCTACGTAGTGGAACTTATACTATTCAATGGAAAACAGTCTGTTTTTTTTTCTTCACACATTCCACACAGCACCATCTAGTTCCACACTAAGCAAATAATGCTTGTATTATGGATACCAGACAGTTGATATACTACATAGATTACTTTTTTTTTTGTAAATACATGCATACACATTATAAATACAAAACATCCATGACTTAGATACAAAAATCAAATGTTTGACACATAAACATTTGCCCCCAGCGGGATTCGAACCCGCGACCGTTTGGTTAACAGCTAGGTTTACTAGCCACTAGACCAAACGTGTCGTCAAACTTTATAAACGTCTTTTATAAACTTTCATCCTCATAACATAAATAATGTTGACGTATAATTTCTATTAATTGATATTTAGAGAAAACTAGAAAATAATACTGAGATAAAAACAATAGTTGACGTTTTACGCATTATTTTGCACGTGTGTCTCGAGCGAAACGCGCGACACTAGGTACTTACTCGTACTCGTCCGGTACGGTGACAGGAAAAAGGTCTCGGGTCGCCCGTCTCCGTCGCAGTCGCGTATCTTTGTCTTCGGTCTCAGTTTCCGGTCGCCAATGCCTATGGATATTATAAATTTATTTAATTTGCAAAGAATCTGTAAACAATATCTTTAAGATGGAAGTTATTGATTAAGTCAATTTAAATTTTTACATTACAAAAACTTAGAAAATAAGACACACATCTAGTTTCCTCATGGTTATTATTTCTTCAGACAAATTTTCAGTAAAACCGATTAGGGATGCGCGAGCTTTGCCCACGCTGTGGGTGGCAGTTAACGAATCGCTCTATAACAGTTAAGACGTACCGAGCCGGTGCATTAAATAACCGCGAAATTTTGAAATACTTAAGTTTTAACTGTGTTTTAGAATTAATAATTAGTTGTTTGAAGTGCGTGTATAGTGAAATGATGTGATGTGAATATTTTCATTATTTTTTGGATGTGAAATGGGTAAGATTGCACATAATATGCGAAATTAATATTAATTAAAGTAAATCTATTCTGTTGTTTCCAATATTTTTTCAACTGAAAATTAGTGAAACAGAGGTGTTTTTGCTTTTGGAGCAGTTTTTGCTGTTAATCTGTCAAATCAATACCGACTTTAAATCGATAAAAAGGACAGCAAAGGAAAATGTTTTTAACAGCAAAGGAAAATGTTTAAAAGAAACTTGAGAGAAGTCTTATAATCTTCAAAGTAATGGATTGAAGAAATTGAATTGGCTCGATGAACTAAAGTGACTTGAGACTGATTTCAGAGAATGCTCAGTAAGAAAGTTAGAAAGAAATATATAATATATACGGTCGCCTTGGAAAGTTTGCGGCTTGAACATGAAAATAATGTTTGATATTATTTAAAGCTATTTTTATTTGTCCACGTAATAACTAACTAAATATCTAAAGCCAATATACCATTTTTAAAAATGTCTCATCTTCTAAATAAAAATAACCCTGGAAATAAGCGTGGACTGCAGCTCCGACATCTTCGTTTGAAGAAAAATTCTTTTCTTTTAAATATTTCTTTAAATTGTAAAAAAAAAATAGTTGAAAATCGAAACTCACCATAGGACTTCCAACTTTTGACAGCGGTAAGCTTGTATAGCTCTCGCAAAAATAAAAAAAATCCAGGTCACTTGGTTACGAAATATCCTGGACGAACTATTTGGTATGGTGAGCACAAATTTTTAAATTTTGGCAGTTATTTATTTTTTGGTATAATTCTAAATAATTATTCCATTAATAGCAGTCATAAATTTAATAATTGATTCTATAAGTTTTATATATATAAAAAAAAAGTTTAACTGAGTCGTAGTTAATTATATATTTTTCAGCCAACACTTCATCTTGAAAAAAAAAAAAGAAAAAAAATAAGAAAACTATACTCCCCTTGGCAAAGTTTCTTTAAAAAAAGTACTAACCTTTTTTAAAAAAATACAAATATAATGTATATTCCTTGAAGATATGTCTAAGTTCTTAAATTTTTATCATAAGGTGAGGCGTACGACAATTACGACATAGGTGGAGAAAGAAATTGAAAGTTAAAATGAAAGTATATTAATATTCGTTTAATAATTCTAAAATATCACGTCTGTTTTATACGAAGCGTTGAATAATCACGTCTATATTTGATACACAAGAAAAGTTCTGAAACGTGTCCCTCTTTATACATTTCAGTATTTCTTCTTATTTTACTTGGGCTCCTGATAAATTATTACTTTTTCAAAGTTTCACCGGAAGGTTTTTCCTTATCTTTGAGCGAAGTTAGATTATGTCGAATCGAATATTTATAAAAGCGTTTCTTTAAAAGCTTTCACATTCACATGCACAAACGCGCGCACACACACATACACACACCCGCACACGAACACGCACTATTATACACACGCATACAAACACACACACACACACAAACACACACACGCACACACACACACACACACGCGCGCGCGCGCACTCAGTCACTTGAACACACAGAAGAGGCACGTGTGCTGTTGTGTTTCGGTGAGTGAGTAAGGGATGCCAGAGCCCATTTCCCTATCCCTTTCCAATCCCTTATCATTAATCCTAATATAGTCGGCAACGCACTTGCAGCACCTGTGTTGTTGCTTGTGTTATAGGCGACGGTAGCCACCTACCATCAATTGGACCGTCAGCCTGTCTGGCGACCTTAACATAAAAAATATTACTGTAAAATTGTATCAAAATCAATTCAACAGTCTTTGCATGATAGAGTAACAAACATTCATTGAACCTAACAAACTTCCTCATTCATAAATAATAATATTAGATACTACTCATCTTTAGCGGATATTAATGATATTAGTACATAGGTGCTTAGATTATTTCTCTTTTAGCAGGTTCTCTAATAGTGCTTGACTCAGATTTACTATAATGACTTGCTCATTAAAAGTCATTACAACTTAAATGCGTTACAGCCTACTTTGATTAGTTACTTACAATTAGTAAACAATTATGAATGCGAAATAGTCAAGTAGACTTTGCGGATCAACAACACAAAATAAGTAAGAGTAATGGGCAACTACTTTAAAAAAATTCACAATATTACTCGACAAACAAGACTTATATTAACAAAGCAAAAACGTTACAAAAGAAATGCCTACAATTCTATTTATTTAGGATTAAGATAATTCGTGAGTTGAAATCACATTTTTGTTGATACAAATTAAAATTAAAAAAGTCAAGAACAATTACAAAATTGGACAGATATTTAAATGTACAGCAGAAACCTTTGTTTAACTATGCATTAAATCAAAAATCTAAATATTTATTTATCGAATAGGTTTTTTCAAAAAACTCTTTTGACTGTCATTATAAATTTAATTTAATTCCGAAACCAGGGTTTCGGAAAAAAAGCCATTAAAAATACGTCTATGTTAATAAAATGAAACCTTAAATATGTTGCTAAGCGGCTTGTTCATAAATTTTTTCTCAAATAGAAATTCGTATAAGTCCGAGAAAGGTTCTCATAAAGAGAAAAATTGCAAAAAAAATTGCACTTTTTCAGCTGACTTGAAAATGTGTAACGGTCTCGTAGTCTTTGACAGAACGGCTTGTCCTATATACTAAAAAAT
This sequence comes from Synanthedon myopaeformis, assembly GCA_944738685.1. NCBI lineage: Eukaryota > Metazoa > Arthropoda > Insecta > Lepidoptera > Sesiidae > Synanthedon > Synanthedon myopaeformis. Next base: position 2,991,215 of record OX122918.1, on the reverse strand, counting down.
GGATTCTCCACTATATAATTTTTCATGGGGAAAGTTTTACCATATCAAATAACAAGGCTAAACTACTGACATTGAGGACTCGAAGCCGCGTTTAAAAAAGTAATTGAATGTAAAAACTCTATCACCTCATATATTATAGCTTTAAAAGCATATAAACATAGCTTTAAAATCATTTCCCTAACCCAGTTGCTTATCCGACGTCTTACTGTGTCCATCCATCCAGCGTCTACACATATGTTGCAGAGCATTTATATTTTGGTATGTACATGTATGGCCTAACTAAATGGTTCGTTCATTCTGTATATAAACAATGTTTCAGTACATTGTATGGTTAGCTTAGTTTAGCATACCTTAGCTTGTTGATCTTAAACCTTAGTTTATGGTACCCTTATTGAAGTCTTATTAACTTAATATACAAATAATTACTTATTTGTAAATTAATACGTCAACTACGTATTTATTTTGTAAGAGGTCTCACAATTTTTTCCTTTTTTCTTTGTTCCTAGCATTATATACACGTATAATACTAAAGCCATGGGGAAGGTGGGTTAATTTATTGGTTACCGAAAGAAGGAATATTAAGTGGTTATATTAAATTTGCAATTTAAAATGCCTCAATGAATAATAAACAATTAATTTGAAAACTCTTCAACATTTTGTTAGCCGTAAAAAGGAGGATGCCGGAAATATATTATAGCATGCATGCAGCGTGTGTCTTCTTACGTTCTATTCTGCTAATTTAAGCATCAAGAAGATGCTGCTAGGTTTCAGGTAAATAATCATCGTTGGTGGAGTCTTCGGACACAAGACGACCTAATCTGTAAGTCGACCTAATCTACAATCCATTTCCACGCACAACCTTCGGACCGAATAATACTCTGGCTGAATATCGAATATACTCGTACAATTTACAACGCTCTGTAGAATAAGTAATTTTTTTTTAAAGATAATATCAAGTTTCAATTAGAACATTTTATTGTCAAGGGTGATTTAAATATTAGTTATGATTATTATCTTGTTCTTGTAAGTGTAATAAATTAGTATCAAAAGTTTGCTGTGTATTCTTAAAATAAGTTTGTAAATAATACAAGATATAAAAATCCACTTTTTCTATTCTATTTCCAAGACCAAAATACATTGCTACAAGATCTACGAATGTCGTAGCAAAGATTTTGTAGCATTACAACATTTACTACGCAATGATGTAGTTTAAATAACCTCTCTTGACTTTTATAGTTGTTAAGAGTGAACAGTTAGGAAGATTTTAATAAGTAATGAAATTGGAAATATTTTTTTAGTAAAATTTTGACATGTACTTCCGAAATCGATATAAAAAGTATTAAATACTATGTTTAATTAGTATTTACTAACTTTAGTAACTACTATTAACTACTACCTACTACTCGTATGTTACTCGTCTTTTTATATTAATGATTTAATTGATAAGATTTCGATCGGAGAAAATGTAACTTTTTAAATGAATTATGATAAAGTCTTATAAAATAAAGCCGCTGCATGCAATGTTCGCTTTTGTAAATATTTTTTTTAAATTGTACTTTTTTTTTAAATGTTCACCGAACTACATAACGGAACGTGCTCACTGTCGACTCAGAGTTATTATTCCTTACATCAGAAGTACAAGAGTACAAAAAATGCACTGCAAAGAAAAACCGTGGAACGATCAGGTTGTAAGTAACATTTGCATTAATATAATAAAACCTAATTTCATTACGTTTTATGTAAGTAGATTTTTTTTTTAAATTCTCTGCTTAGACATGACCAGTTTAAATTCTCTGCTAATTACTTCTAAACTACTCAACGGATTTTGATACGGTTTTAGCTAATGGAAATCAGGCATCAGGAACGATGAAGGTTTGTGTACATTTTAAAAATTTTGTATCCCGGGTGAAGCCGGCAGCGGATCGCTAGTTAATTCGCACTTGTTAGTGTAGTTATGTTCTTATCGAAAACCCTTTGGCCCCGGCCAAAAACCCGTTGGGTAATTCAGAAGAAGTTAGCGGAGAAACAGAAGGAAGCGGACAGCGATTTTATTTTATAATGAGTACAGATATACAAAATGAAGTAAGTAATACCTATTTATATACTTCATTTTTCAATATGCAAAGGAAGTATCAAAATATAGTATACTAGCTTTTGCACGCGTCTTCGCCCGCATAATTTTATAAAATATAGCCTATGTTAGTCGCTGATAACGTAGCTTTCTATAAGTGAAAGAATTTTTAAAATCGTTCCAGTAGTTTTTTAGTTTATTAATTACAAACATACAAATCTTCTCTATAATAATATTATTATAGAAAGGTGAAAAGAAAATGGGTATAATTAATTAGTATATTTTTAGTATATTACTTATATTCTACAAAAATATTTAAACAATGGCATTATGAAACTTATTATGAATATAAAGTGATAATTTTATATTCATAATAAGTTTCTTTACTTGTATACTTTACTTATTGTATACAAGATATAGTATACTTTACTTAACCGATAAGTATAAAGGAATAGGTTGCAATCACGCGACCTCAGCCAATAATATTTAACGGTGATTGACATAGCGAAAACTGGTGTCAATCGAAGTTTTCCTACTAAGTGCTAACGGTAATAAATAGTGAAAGGGGACGCGCCTTAGTGGCATTATTTAGCGGAGACAGTTCAGGTACATATTTATTCACGTGGACGCATACTCCCCTAACCAAGTTTTACGACCGTTAGCTCTCAACGAATGAAGTTTTCTAGTAACACTTAACTGATTCATCAGGTTATGTCGATAAATTTCGTTTGTCTACGGATCTTTTCACTTCATATTCGATCTCAAGCAGTGTAATTTTAAGCATAGCCCTCCACTCTACAGCTCGTCGAAGGTCGTAAGCTTTCTTACGACTCCCACGGTTTAGATATTTTCTCGGTGATTCTCGGTTAAATATATCAAGATATCGAGAATCCGGTATACTATCTCTCAATCAATGTAAAAAGAATTTTTAAATCCGACTGGTTGTTCAATAGTTAAAACGTTTAATCAAACAAACAAACTTCAGCTTTATTATATTTATACTAGCTGTTGTACCGACTTCGCCCGCGTAACTTTATAAACTATAGGTAGTCTATGTTACTCGCTGATAATGTAGCTTTCTATAGGTAAAAGAATTTTCAAAATCGGTACAGTAGTTTTTGATTTTATTCATTACAAACGTACAAAAATACAAATCTTCTCTCTTTATAATATTACTATAGTTTTGAGATTTTTAGTATAGTATTGATTGGTATAGATTTGAAATGGAAACCTTTTAGCCGGTAGTAGAAGAACTATATAATATAAAACATCAAAGAAAAAGTTTGCGAATATCACCACCTCTTCATATTCTCTGCGGAATATTTAAAACTTTGCGATGGTTATTAAATTCAGTTTCCGTATTACTAGTCACGAATGGTCTTGTTTTACGCTCGCTGAACGTTCACGTATTAATGATGCCGGGACATATCGAACTAACGTTCTCAGGCATTCAGTTCGTGCACTGCTCAAGTTCGTGATAGGTTTTACAAATTTATAAAAAATCTCTTATATGTCTTTAAATCCGTGTAGTCTAAATAGTAAATATGTCTCGTTATGTTGGTCTTGTTGAAATTTAGTTTTTTTACCTAGATACCTAGGTCATAAAATAAAATAAGTCACACACGACTTTAGTATGTTTTATAATATATGTATTTGCCAACAATATTGAAAAGTTCTTTCGACGTCTTTTCAATGGTCTGAACGGTTCCAATTTGATTAACGATGCAACATTTTTTACGTAATATAAACTACTGGGCACCTTTGAAAAAATGAGATAGAATATTTCAATAGTTTATTGGACTCGTAAATGACGTTGGCCGTCTGGGCGGGTGTAGCCTACTACACCGGCGCCGTATGTATACCGGAATCTCGATATCTCGATATATCTATGTTTTGAATGAAAATGTTGATTAATTTACATCTGCTATTTGTTAAACCAAAAAACCATTGTTTCGAAACAGTGGAACAGTAGAACAGTGGAATAAGGAATTTAAGCTTTGATAATTCATTTTTTTTCAAGCTTTTTTTTGAACGAGGCCTACTGCCTAAGAACTCTTTGACTCATTTACTCATTTGATGGCACTAAGCGCATTAATGCTTTATTTCAAGTGGTAACATATGTCGTCGCATTTTCTGTTATGACGACATATGACGAAAGAGTTTTAATAAATATATATAATATATCAGTTTTTATTTTGTTGTCACATATACAGAAAAAGGAGAATTTTTCGTGTAATTATGCTCGCCTCGCATCCTATTAAATTCTGTATATATACTAGATATACATAGATTCACAAACATATAATTTCTTTTAGTAAAGTAAAATAGGTAAATAGATAGTCAAATTCTAAGAGGCACACTTAGAAAATCTAAATTTTACGAAACGCATGTAATCTTGTATTGACTGATGTGAAATCTGCTGTCAAGTTTTAACTGCCAATTAAGAAGAGACTTTTATTCATACATGTCTTGCGTTTTAATTGACGCCTAATGACTCTTCTTATTAATATGTAGATTACTTTTGTAAGGTTGAACATAATTATTTCATTTTTACAAGTCTTCATTAAAATAAAATCTATATCTATATCTATATCTATATCTATATCTATATCTATATCTATATCTATATCTATATCTATATCTATATCTATATCTATATCTATATCTATATCTATATCTATATCTATATCTATATCTATATCTATATCTATATCTATATCTATATCTATATCTATATCTATATCTATATCTATATCTATATCTATATATATCTATATCTATATCTATATCTATATCTATATCTATATCTATATCTATATCTATATCTATATCTATATCTATATCTATATCTATATCTATATCTATATCTATATCTATATCTATATCTATATCTATATCTATATCTATATCTATATCTATATCTATATCTATATCTATATCTATATCTATATCTATATCTATATCTATATCTATATCTATATCTATATCTATATCTATATCTATATCTATATCTATATCTATATCTATATCTATATCTATATCTATATCTATATATATATCTATATCTATATCTATATCTATATCTATATCTATATCTATATATATATCTATATCTATATCTATATCTATATCTATATCTATATCTATATCTATATCTATATCTATATCTATATCTATATCTATATCTATATCTATATCTATATCTATATCTATATCGATATCCTTATCCATATCAGTCTCGCTCCTTTTTCTTAGGTGTTAAAACATTTATTCAATCTTTACTGCGCATATATCTTGTGAGGTGTTGTTTTTTTTTATTTTTAAATGATCCCCTGGGGGGGAAAATCCCTTTCTGTATCCCTGACAACGTGTATGCAAAACAAATTTATTATATTAGGATAGCAGAAGGTCTTTCATAAAAGAAAATCTTTGTTGATTTATTGGGATTAACGCATCAATAATTGTTATACAAGCTGTTATGTAATTAAATACAGTCTGTATGTATTGGGTCCAACATCAATACAATTATACAAATTTGTATGTACAATACAATTATACAATCTATTATCCGTAAAGTTATGGAGATATCGGAAAGTGTAATTAGATACTTTTATATAAAGGAGACTCCCAATTTTACCAAAGCTATATCGTGAAAATAGTTCATCTTAATTAATTTTGGGTTATTTCACCGAAAAAAGAACTCAAATATCCACTTAAAAATTTCATATTTGACATGATGTCTTGTGATTAATTATCTACATACTTTTAAAAATTTTGTAACATTATTTACGAGTGTGGAATAAAAAGTCATTGTAAAGTCGTACTAAAGTCAGACGAGGTCGCTTCTGTGCTGAGAGTACGTGGCAACGATATATACACCGATGAACTGATATGATGTGTCTAATAGGACATGAAACTTAGAACAAAGAACAAAGCTTATTTATCGGTGCAAGCAACTGGAGATCATAGGTGGCGTGGCCACAAGAGTTTCTAGACGTGTACAAGAGATTCTAGAAAGTAGGCAACAGGTCAAGATTTACCCAAATGGGCTTTATTTGTTCAATAATAAGAGTTAAATTAGATCAAACCTGTTTGAATGGACATACTTTCGTTCGTACACTTGACCAGACTCGTGACTAATGAGCTGTAAAGCCAATACAATACACGTGATCGTATCATTTGATTGTCGTATTTGATATTTAATTACATTTTGGTTTGCCAAAATATAATATGTTTTTTTTAAAGTGTATGGATCAAACAAACTACCTAGTAGGAAAAACAATATAAATTACTAGAAATATAAGACATCACGAATTATATTTTCTTGTCATCACATAGGTATTTAATAATATTTTACTCATTTAATGTTGACTTGAATGACAAAACTGTGATGCAATTATTTTTAACCTAATAGAAATGACACATTACGCGCGGCGAGAAGTATAATTTACTGCAGCTGCATAAAGGGGATAGATATTACATGGCTCCTTTATACTTCTTGGCTCAAGAATCTCCGCGAATGGCATGGCCGAAGTATCAGATCGCTGTTTCGAGCCGCCGCCTCGAGGGTTAGGATAGCTATGATGATAGCCGACCTCCGATAGGAGATGGCAATAAGAGAAGAGAGAAGAGAATAGAAATGAATCTAACATATTTTATAAATGCGAAAGTTACTGAGGATGAATGTTACCCGAAAACTACCAAACGGATTTTGTAATAACTAAACATGTAAGAATATCATTTAAGCTATAATTTATAAAAATACATTGACGCAATCTTAAAATGCATTAATCTTAATGTAGTAAGTCTTAGTGGATGTTATAAAAGTACTCTTAACAACCATTTACTAAAACAATAGAAAAAAAAAAAAAAAAACTAAAACTGGTCAGTCCACTTCAAGAAAAAAAAAATTAAGGAATTTTATGTATGTGTAAAAAATGCGTAAAAGTATGATAAATGATTGTTAATAATAGAGGTTTTCATTCACAACTTTCTAATTTACTTAAAAAGTTGTGCCACATAAGAGCGAGTAAAGTTCAAGTTTAGCGCGAACCCCAGCTTTTTGATTAGTTTTACACACGCAATCCTGATAAGCATTTTTAGGGCAGTGGGACAAAAGATTTGCAACTAACGAGGCAGATGCAGATTCGTATACTTATGGGGCATGCACTTTATGCCAGGAATACGTTTGAGAGATACTTGTGTGGTATCAATTAAGAATTTATTAGTGTTTATTGTTTTCATCATATGAATCAAAATTAAAATTATCTTTGTTGTGCTGGTAGAATAGTCTGGTGTTCGCATAGTGATGCTAACTTTGAGATATACGAGAGTCATTTATTTCGTATTTTATTATGTCTGACGTATTAGACGTATAGATATAGAATTCCGAAAGCGTTCATTATAGACACACAGTAAGTAAATTTGGTCATGTCTATTTGCGGTTTCACAATAATTTTCAGCAGAAGCAATTAATCAAAACCGCAACCTATTTGATCTATTAACACAAAGATAAAATTGTTTTAAACAAGCATGTCATTTGTTTTAACAATTAGTAAGTGTTTTGAAATTTTTTGAGATATCAACTTTTTATTATACTATAACTGGCTAACTGGCGACCCGTTCCCGTTTTCACATTTCCTTCCGTTGGATTTTTTAGAAGAAGTAGGCAGAGAAACAGACAGGAAGGGAGAGCTGTCTGTCTTTATTTTAAAATATGTATAGAAAATATATACAGAAAAATATAGATATCGCAGCCATATTTGTGAAAGGAAATCTTACGAATAATATTAACACATTAAGGATAAAATTACATTTGTAATTTGTAATGTTGTATATAAACAGTTGTATATAATTGTATCTGTTTGTATATAAACAGTCCAATAAGGTAGAGCCAACTTTTAGAAGGTCAATCGTGGAATCCTTAAAACAGATTACCTACTCGGCGAATCAATATAAATATAAATTGATCCCTTTGAAGTACGCTAACACTCCATACACGTTTCGTATGCTGCTTAAGTTTTACTTAACTCCCACAATAAAAATATTTTCCATGTATTTTATGCTCACATTATTATTAGATTGATTACGTATTATATGAAATTAGGCATCGACATCCTTTATTTCATGATTATCATATCTGGGGTCGTGGTTACTGCCGCCAGAGCTATGGCTTATGATTGCGAAACGCAGTCTGCCCTGTCACATTGCGTCAATAAAGCGTCAACATTACATCTTGACAATAACCGAGGAAAAATCGAGTCCCTTGTTTCAAATGTTACATTAAACTGCTCCGTTCGACTTATCAGACGGAAATTGCGCGCCAAGAAAAGGGGCCGATCTAATCTAAGCGTTGCGTGTACAGCTTTGCAATCATTAGCGCGGATAGTTCCACCTACACTTTCTCTTCTGTTTCATTTTTGTTGTTGGGACTTGTTTTTTCACTCGGATTGTTTACTTTGTATATAGTTTGAGATTAGAGCCGCGAACTAATAAATTTTCCTGTGCGTCATCGTAGTTTTAACGCGTAGCGTGTCGGAAGCAATGATATAATATATTCAGTTATTATACGTTTCAGTATTGCATTTTTATCTGATGTAAAGTGATGTTAAAACTAACGTTTTAACACATCTTAACAGATGATGTTTTTTTATGTCAAAAACGAAAGCAGGATTACGGTCCAGTCGATATTGGGTACCGTCGCCTATTAACATAAGCAACACCATAAGTACTTTTATTTTTGTTTATTTATTTATTTTATTTATTTTCCAAAAGGTACACCAACAGCACAAACAAAAATCTTACAATAGGTATAGGTAACAAAAGGCAAATTTAAGGCATACACAATGTTGCTGATGTTAAGAGGATAAAGATAAGGGATTTGAACGGGATAGGGAGGTGGGCATCCATTTCTCACTCACCGAAATACAACAGCAAACATGTTGTTTCACGGTATTGGGGTGGTAACTGCCTCTAGACTCGCGGGCCAATTAATAACTGAGAACCGCAGTAAGCCTTGAAGCCACTACTGAAAAAAAAAAAAAACAAAAAAATATGTTAATATTGAAATAGTATTATAATATTTTCTATATATATTCATGATTTAAAATAGAGTCGCAACCGCCTCAGTCTGTTTCTTCGTTTTTTCTCAACTGCTCATCGGATTTTGATACTGTTTTCACTGAAGAAAAAAATTTCAAACGTGAGAAGCCAGGGCTGAGTCGCTAGTTAGAGTATAAATTTGAAAATTTGTCATAAGAAAATAAGATTCTAAAATTGATTATACCAAATAGGACTAACTACTTGTGGTAATAAATTAATTTCTTGTTTCAAAACTAAATGTGCCATGACCAAAGCTGTTTTTAGTTAGCAGTGGTTTAGTTTAGTGAATACATTTACTAAAAATCTGTTTTGTGGTTTCACAGTAATCTGTAAAGATGAAATTTGCATTATAAATATAATTTGAAAATTTTCATACCTAGAGTAGAGTAGGTATGAACTCTTCATACGACCTCGTGCAACCTTTCTCCCAACATGTTTATTAATGATTGAAGATTGAATTTGTTGAATACTGACGAAGCAAATTTGTGTTACTGTTCACACCTGTATTTTGTTTCGTTTGGACCATCGAAAAATTGCTTTATTTATATCTCCTTAGAATCCAAATCGGGATGTAGCATCCGTTTCCATTGCGTACATAGAGTATCTTGGTGACTGCGTGATTGCGTTTCGCTAAAAATCTTCTTTTCAAATTATATTAAAAAAAAAGTCAATTTGATGTTAGATTTGCTAGACATACAGACGTACGGCAGGTTACCATCCTCATCTTGTCGAAATCTCTCTTTTTCGGACCAAGTGCTTTAAAACATCCTTTATAATGCGCACTGCCAAGGTTTGGAACTCCGCCGGCGTCTGTATTTCCGAGCTTATATAACTCAAATCTTTTCAAGGTTTGAGTGAATAGGCATCTTCTGGGTGAGCTCGCTCCATCATAGGCTTTCACAAGCCATCACAGGTCTTGCTACACGGCTGGTTGTTGGCCAAGAGCCAATCTCTAATAAAAAAAAATCTTTATAAATATTTTTTTTGCTGCAAATATATCTCTATGAATAAAAAAATATGTTGCTGAGCGCAAAACTCAAGAACGGTTGCACCAATTCTGTTATTTTTTTTCGTTTTTTTTGAGTATTTTAATAAGAGTAAAAATCGGAGAAAATAAATTCCAATTAAACGGTCGCTGAAACCGCTGGATAGATCTAGTTATATATATAACCACACAACTTCCTCATTTATCGTTATTTCCATTAGTGAAAACCTTATTAAAATCTGTTGGATGGTTTATTGAAAACCTTATTAAAGAAGTTGGTGGAGAAATAGACAGAGGCGGACAGCGATTTTACTTACTTTTTTTGAATATTGAAGATATATGTAGGTAGATTACGTTTCCATACGATTCGTATTCCCAATGACACGTTTTAACATGGTCTGTATTTGACGTAGTGATGACGTTTGCCTGGTATTAAACTCTCCCATGAATATTTATTGGTGTTCTGAATTCAAATAATTCTGTGTTTCCATGTCCCGGTTTGTTTTCCGAAAACCGCAACGTCAATACGAGGTTAAAGGCATTTACATGAGAATGGATTTAATTATCGCGACCAATACTACAGGGTTGATAGGAATGCATATTAATTGAGGGCTACCCGTGAAACGTGTTCATTTATTTCAATACACCTATAGGATTCTACAAGTTTTGAGTTCTCGTGCAATAGACATTTTAATGGGAGACTAACCTAGTGATTCTTATCCTTAACACAGTTAGTTTTGTCATCTTGTTTTGTAAATAATCTTTTCGAGTTTCAGTTTCCTAAACATATAGAACGCGGGAAAAACTGTATTTCATATTATTTTTTTGATAAGAATAAAAGCTCATTAAGAGCTTACAAAAAATTACCTCATTATTAAATATTAGACCTCATTATAAGATATTAGACATAATTTTTGTATACCCATTTTTTTTTTCATTGAATGGAGCTCAGATTTTATATCAATAATTAATTTACATTTTAAGTTATCTATGAGTAGAACCTTAAAAAGTATTTCTCTTTTGAGTATTCTCAAAAGCGTATAAGTAAACATTGACTTACTCGAAGTCTTTATAGCTTAAAAGGCACACAGAAGCCTTTAACTGTAACGTGCGGAGAGGTAATCAATCAAGCAACATTGAATCACTCCACGGCGTTACTTCGGTCGGCCAATGGAGGCGTGCGAATGCGCTGTGATTGGCATTTGTAACTTATGTAGGCCACAAAACCAATTCGATTTCAAAAATGTTTCAAAACTCTAACGAGATGTTAATGGAAACACTTCTTATTACTTTTTACTTTAAAAGCTATAATGCTAGATTATTTACCATAAATTCTAAGATGGATGTCACCTAAATGAACTATCTTACTAACCTTAAGACATAGATCATCTACAAGACAGGCATCTAGTGCCATCTTAATCTAGTGTAGAGATCGCCGTAATAATGACCGGTGATGCATGCTGTAATAAGTCATGTTATGTGTTAATACTAGCTGGTGCCCGCGACTTCGTCTGCATGAACGATTAAAGGTACCCTATGTCCTTTCTGGTGTCCCAGACATTGTGTATTCAAAATTTCATGGTGATCGCTTCAGTAGTTTTTGCGTGAAAGAGTTACAAACATCCATACATCCAAACATACATTCGCATTTATAATATTAGTACAGACTGCTAAATAAATTTTATTTATAATAAAATAATAATTATGATTTTAAAAGTCAGACATTAGAAATGTTTATGTTATGAGAATTAAAGCATATCATAAACTAATCTATACTAATATTATAAAGAGTTCTAAGATTCGTATTTTTGTATGTTTGTAATGAATAAACTCAAAAACTACTAGACCGATTTTGTAAATTCTTTCACCTATAGAAAGCTACATTATCAGCGAGTAACATAGGCTATATTTTATAAAGTTACGCGGGCGAAGTCGCGTGCAACAGCTAATAATAATATAAAGAGATAACCGAATAATATTAAGGAATTGCCGGATCCTAAATTTAAAAGAAATTTAACAGAATGGTTTTTAGACTGTTGCTAAAATGACTTTAAATAATTTTGTATTATAACACGTTAATTCATAAAAACAAATTAGTTATTAGAAAAATAAGAAAAGTTACAATACATTAAAACAATTAAATACAAATATAAAAAAATATATAAAAAAATCTCTTGTAATAATTTAAGTATTATAGATAATAACAATAAACAATTAATTAATTAATTGTAATAATAAACAATTATTCCTACTATGTGCAGTGTTATTTAACTAGATTTAGGGGATTTGTCAACACTAAGATAACAAACAACATTTCCCATTAGGAACCTAATAAACCTGTTTTTCGAAAAAATATTTAATGTACAGGCACGTTTACGATTTTATTTATTATAGTGTATAAATAGATATATGACAAATGAAAGTATAGAATATTTATGAATTATTATCTACTAATTGGGGTGCGTTAACGAAAATAATTATTTAAAAACTCGGTTACTCTAAATTAAGTTCAAATTATTGGCTAAGTTGTTTTATTGTTGAACGAAACAATTCGGAGAAATTAGCATTCCTCCACCTTTTGTTTCGACGCGATAAGAATGATAAACAATCAATTCGGGGGAACGGCTCGACAATCAAAACAGGTTATTGTTTCTCGTTTTCCAATAGCAGGAGTACCAAGACAGGGTCATTGAAAACCTTCAAAGTCCTTCTGGAATATTATTTTTGGCGTGGCGTTCACGGGAGTCCCCTCCCCAGGATGACATCGCCTGGGGTTCTCGCTCAGTGTAGGACGCGACCTGTTGAGGCGAGGTTGCCGGGCGCGTGTGCAGCCGGCGTTAGTTTGGCGGGACATTTAAATTTTTGAAATGATTGTGATTTTATTATTGAATTCGTCTTTTTAATTGATTGCTGTGTGTTTTTAATTGGATGTGAGACATACACTATTAATGGATAAATAAAAAATGAGTAAGTGAAGTTAGAAGGTTAGCATTTATAAATGCGTTCAGCCGTCGGTGATTATAAAAAAATATATTTAAAATTTAGTTAAACGAGTAGTATTAACTTACAAGAAAAATATAAATTATGTAATATTTAAATAAAATATTACTATTTCTTATTATTGTATTGAAATTGGTTTATTTTATTATCTTTTTTTTCAAATTCTGAAATTTAACTATTTTCTTTTGTTTTATTGGTGAAATTTGAGTTTACTTTTAACAATTTGATATGACCAATAAAATGTATATTTCCATTTTCATATATTAAATTTAACAGTGTCGTTAAAGAGAGTTAGCAGCTGAAGAGTTCATAAAGTCGGGTAGTTGCTGGGTATACGAAAATAATAGATCATTTCATTTCAACGTTAAATCGTGGGTTTTATGTTGTAACATTAGAATACATAAAAAAAATCGGAAGACGCATTCAATTTTATTACAATTTGACGCGTGAAATTTTCATTAAAATTAAATCTATTTCTTAATAAATATGTCACAGTTCATACGTTGTTTTTTTTATTTCTTGCAAGTTTAGCGGCCATTTTGTTGTCGAAACTATACCAGATGGTATAACTTAAATGAATAGCAAATGAAGCTACGTCAAATAAGAATATTTTCTATTGCCGAGCTTTTAACTTTAAGTTCAATTAAATTATTTTATTTTATTTTTGAATACTGTGTTCTGCAGTCATAAATGATAGGACATTTATGACTGCAGAACCATAACGAAGTAATAACACAAAACATTTTCACTAAAGGCTAATTAAGACTTTTCCACTTCGTAATTTTAAAGTAATTACAGAGCTTTGAGTATAGTAATTAATCTAAATAAAGCTACAATTCTAATTCTAAAAAAAAAAACTATAGCCACTTTGGTTTCTACAACTACCATAAGACCAAACTGAGATTTTATGATTTTACATTAGTAAAACTGTTGAGTAGTATTTATCTATGGTAAAACAAACCGTTGGGAATAATAAACAACAATCAGTATGGCAAGTCTCCTTAACTTGACAAAAGGTAGCAATCTATTTTAAAAAAGCCCAATATCTCAAAAACGGTGCGATTTTGCAAAAGACCAAATATTGTTTTTCTGAAAGACCATATGATCTATTGATAACTCCAATATCGATCACTATTCACAAGACATTATTATACTCTTAGTTGTATTATACTGTACTCTTAGTTGTATTAACCAGAGATAATACTGTCTACAGTTTTCAAATCATTCAATATTGTAAGCCGTTTCTTTAAGCATTTTTCAATTATCTCTGAATCAGAATTGAATGCGATACGCGAAACTTACACGAGGAAAATTGTTACAAATGCAAATAATGTTTTGTTATCTGTAAAAGTTCCCCAAAATTATTTATACTGAATGTAACACATTTAACACGACGCGTGCTCTGATAAGCGCTATCTATAGTGCAATATAGAGTGGCTTGTCGTAATGAAAAATCTAGCTAGTTTCTATAGGGGGTAATCGTTTTGTATGAAAGTCATTGACTTCCTTGTATTTATGAGTTTTTGATGAAGACATTTTTGATACTATTTTTTTATATGACAATCCACTTAATGGTAGCTAGTTTCATCATCTACAAGAATAAGCTATGCCAAGAATGCAAGTGCACTACCGACTTTGATAGGGTTATACAGATAATTATGAAAAAAATTGGGTGTGGCTGTGTCATGGACACGACCGTGTGACGATTTTTATATAAAAATAATACAATAATAACTGAACCCTGACCATACTTCGCTGTGCAATTCTTGTTGTATAAAAATGTATATAAAAACACTCTTCTATTAATATTCAATGTTTTGTAAAAAAATGTGTAAAACAATCCATCGGCTGGTTATCGAGTTTTGTTGACATTAATTAACATACGGAAGCTAAATTTTTATTCATAAAAAGATTAGAAATCCAGCCAATGGGCTATTTCATTACTTCACAAGCATGTATTATTGCGTGATATCGTGGTAAAATATCTACTGTGGCTTATTATTATACAGAATTTTTTCCTTTAATAAAGTAATTTCCTCATAGTTTATTTGTCTGACCGATATTGAGAAGTATCAGGTTTATTGAATCCGTGAAGGCTATAAGTTAAACATTAATATAGTGAAAGCCTTATGGTGGCGTAGTAATAAAATGTGATATTAATAATATTATACCTACTACCTTCAATATATTCCTTCTTAATAAACGTTTACTATATAAGCATAATATAACGGATTTATTACTTCAAATGAATGTAATGTCAGCAGTTGGTGCTATAAAAATTCATTCACCGTATTATTCACCGTATCAGTGGTGTATACATCTAAACAATATTTTACTGCTCAAAATGTTTGTAGAAGGTCGTCAGACAGACAGACAGGTCCACTTGATGGTAGGTGTAGGTGGCTACCATCGTCTATTAACATAAGCAACGCTAAAAGAGCTGCAAGTGCGTTGCCGACCGTATAAGGTTTAAAAGTATGGAAGGGCTCAGAGAGCTTAGTGCGAGTTTTACCCGATCAAACGCGTCGAACGCGTAAACGTCAATTTATATGGGAATGAAGCATTGCCACCTAGTGGCTAACGTGTAGGTCTGCTTCATTCACATACAAATTGACTTTTACGTGTTCGACTCGTTTGTACGAGTATAACTAACATTAGGTCCTCTTTTATCCCCCACTCACTCACCGAAACACAACAGCATACATGCTGCTATTTCATGGAGATTTTGTGAATACTGGTTCTGGTTACTGCCGCCAACGAGTTGCCCAAATGATAGCCACTACATGCCAGACTCAGACCAGAGCCAACTCTGAAAAGTTCATTTCCAAATTTGGCCACGCTGTGAATTAAATCCAGGGCCCCAAAGTCAGAGCACCATAACCATTCAAGCAATGGACTCGTCAGTCGTCTTGCTCAACCTTCAAATTATGTGATGAAATGTTATAATATGAACATTTTAACTTTTTAATTCTAATTATTTTTATTGGTGTAATGGACATAGAAAAAAGGTACTTCAAAGAAGATGAAAATTAAAACTAGAGGCCCCCATAATGATATTTCCATATCAAAATCCTAATTATATTATAATTAATAGTACTCTCACTATAAATAACCCTCAATAATACTCGTAGTTTATACCTAGTAGCTTCGCTATGAGGTTTACGTATTTTAAGATAGATATATTTTTTTGATTCACATATAAATACTAATAAATGTACACTGCCACTGTAAATATGATTTAAAATCATCTCAATCAATAATGATAAAAAAAGCCGATTTACGTACTTATGATGTCATCTAGACAAGAATAATTAGACTTAAGTCAGTGTTAACACAACGAAACGAGTATACTTAATTTAATCTATGATAAAAGATGGCGGGTTATGAAATTCAAAATGAAGATTTTCGCCAACCTCCTGAGCATAATCTTTCACTTAAAATCTTGGTCGTCTAGGGAAATTCGCTTCTCATTACTTGCTAAACCACGACTTCATATCCAACTGAAGTCAGAAAGTAAATGGATCTTGATAATATTTTCCATAACATAGTATTAACATTTTATGCCATAAAAACATATATCCCATATTACTTAGTGGCAACCAATACGAATGTTCCGGCAATTACTTCCATCACGGTTACGTGTTTTATTACAACACTTTTATTATACTCTTTGTTTACTAAAGAAAATGAACATTTTATTACTTTGTCACACAATGTTAATATGAATGTTAGACAAAAGATGAATAACGTTAGCGGTAAGCGTCAATGTGTTTTTTTACTAGTTTTTTTATTATCAGTAAATCACTGATATTCCGATTTTCGATTCTCCATTTTATATTTTTCATGGCAGTAAATAGTACCTAAAACGATTAAATCTAGTATAATTAGGCACTAAGCTAGATTAAGTAGGTCACAGGTGGAGTTTATCACAACCCTAATAGTTTTTGTACAATAATGGGAGGGTTCGCATTACTTTTTTGCTCTTCTGCTCATGACTTGGCAAATTTTTCTCTAGAAGGCTGACCATACTGCTTAGATTGCATTTAGATAATAATAAATGTTGTTCTCTAAGTAAATGTTTTAATACGAACTAATATTATAAATAGAACAGTCAGTTTGTTTGTTTGTTAGGCTTTCACGCTTTAACTACTCAACAGATAATCATGAAATGTTGCTTATACCCTGGATACAGAAAAGGACTTAAGGTAACTGTCATTTAGAACAAAAGTACTGTTCCCGAGGGATCATCTAAAAATGAAAAATAAACGCATGACAAAAATATGACCAGTAAAGATTGAATAAATATTTTAACATCTAAGAAAAATATTATCAATGAATATTGTAGACGTTGTGAAAGTTTGTGAAGATGTTTGGTGTATCGTATATCTAGTCTAAACTCCATCTTTCTATCTTTAAACAACTCAATGGACGTGGAAAGACTTATGGAATAAAAAATGGCATACTTTTCATGCCAAGTTTCATGCCATTTTATTTTTATGCCATTTCGGTACCAAGTTGTTTTTTCAAAACTTCAGTGTATTGTCGAGTCTATCACAGCGGCTAAGCTGAATTGTTGAATAAGTAAAAATATAAATAAGTACCTATATAATGTGCCAACCTCTTTGTAATTTTTGGTTGTACAAATAAATATTAAATTGCTTTGCTCTGCGTACATACGTTTTAAGAGTCTTTCAGAGATTGACAGATATTGTTAGGGACAATAGATATAATAATTTAATTTATTTTGTTTCAGGTGTTGTGTTCAAGTGAAATATTAAATGAGAGAGTCGAAAAGTGTCAAAATCAATGGTATCAGTGAGTGTGTGTGAAGTGTGAGTGTGTGAGTGGCGGTTGTGTGTTGGATTTGGCGTCGGTTGCAGGCCACAGCGGCCAAAATGCCGCTAAGTTGACGACGGCGGACGGCCGCGCCTCACGCCGCTTGACTAATCGCAATACAGGTCAGTGAAATCACAGTATTCTTAAAAGGTAAATAAGTATACAAATCTAATACTATTAGAAAAATAATACTATTAGAAAAATGTCCCTTAGGTACATAGGGTATAGGTACATAGTACATAGGTACATAGGGGTGTCGCGAAAATAGTCCGCTAGTTGCGTGCTGCTCGCGACACCTAATATAATATAATTTTAAAACTTATGATTGACACTATAAAGTTTTGTAGGAACTTTAAATATTTTTCAAATTTTTAATTCTTTATGTTTTTCTCTTAAAAGAAATATTTAAACTTATTAATAATTATATTTTGCAAGCTACCAGAAGATTTTTGAACTCTTTATGTATTATTAAGATAATTTTTTATTGAGATTTAGTAAACGATTCAATAACTTTCTAGTTAACAACGTTTAAGTAGATAGTTAAGAATAACAAATTGCTTTTATTATATTATCTTTGATTTGTAAACATTTGTATTGTGTTTTCTCATTTAATCACTTATGAGTTTGAATAATTATACTGAACACATAGGGGTAGGGCATGTTGTTCACTCTTTTAATTGTCAGTATTTAGATCTTCCACATCGTTGGTCGCCACAATAAAGGTTGAACGCTTTATGTTGTTGACCTTTGGAAATGAATAATTTAAAATAGCTATAATGTGAAAAAGTAATTTTATATAAAATCTAAAAAAGTTGCATGTTTTAGATCGAAAATGGTCCAAAAGGATTGTAGGGACTTGTGTGGGATTTACATATATTTACATATATATGTAAATATTTAATGTGGGATGAAAATGAGTCCACATTAAATATTTACATATATACACACATTTATTATATACATATATACATTTGATGAAACGCACGAATGGGCGTTTTTACATTACGCACGATGGGCGTTTGTGTTATTGAGTGGCGAGAAAGCGCGTGCTTTCTGTAGCAGAGTTGAAGGCCGACTTTTTCGGACCCTATCGTGTAATAAACCGTGCAGATAAATTTTTTAAGCTCGATATCAAAGGGAAATCGAATAATGTTTCCATTGACCGTTTGAAACCAGCATATATACTAGAGGAGCCTAGTCTGGCACCTACAACTTCTAGCGAACGTGCTGTTGTTTCACCTCAACAGTCCGCTCCGGAACGCAGAACAAGATCGGGTCGTCGTGTTTGTTTTCCCAAACGTTTATCGACCTAAAGGTCTCCGGGGGGGCTGATGTAGGGACTTGTTGTAAATACTCTTTTGCGTTATACATACTTTTTGGTTTTACTTTTAATACTTTTTATATATATATTTATGTCATATGTATGTTGTCACTTATATTAATTTGTCATCTTCTTATAATAACTTTCTTTGTAAAATATAATTCTTAATCCGTCGTAATCCGTATCTTTAATTTATACAATCACGTACAACATTAACCAACCACAGGATTAAGAATTTATGACGATTTTAAGCATGTTGAATTCGGATAAGAAACAAGATATTATTTATATTTTATTATTATGTTAATTAACTTATTATAAAGAAAAACATAGATTTTGCAATAGATTATGTAAGACCATGCCTTTTTTACATGTCATTAATTATCTACGTATAATTTATATGTGAATTCTGTTAAAATCCTAAACAAATATTTATGAGTCAGTTTGCGACCTCACTGTCTTTCAATTCGTCAATCTAAGATCTAGTTTATTGTAAGGCGAAAAAATTCTACAAATATATTACAAAATCATCAAATATCACTATCAAAATCAAATAAAATAAAATATAATATAATACCGCTCCTTTTTTTGGTTAGATGGAGCAAAATATCAAAGGAGAAACTTTCCTCTACTTTGCAACTAGTAAAAGGCTTGTACGTTATTGCTTGTGTCAATTGCAGTAGAAAGCCATTAGAAAGCATCAAGATAAAGCTATTGTTCGTGCGCAGAAATTGACGTGCATGCAAAGTTCTTAGCGAAGGGCTTCGTATGTTGTCTGCTACGCGACGCTGCGACGACGCTAACATTTTGCGACGGCTACGCCGAAGCGTAGCACTCAATGTCTACGAACACTACGAGTAAAATAGTTCGTAGCAACACACAAGGCGACCGCTCAAACTCGTGCAAAGGAAAATTATTATTGAACGCGCTAGAACTTAATGTTTCTTTTAATGTGCAATTTCATTTTGCACTGGATTTTTCGAGTTTAATACAAGATTTTTCATTAAGTTCTTTTATAGGTACCATATTTTTTTAGAAACACTTATTGGTGAAGAGTACCAAAATTTTCCCGTAGACATTTGAGATTCGCATCATTATCAAAATAACATTTACTATAAAATGAACACAATAACATATTTTTTTAATTGACTAATGTTTTTTATGGAAAGCCATGGACTTATGGAAAGCTTGAATTTCCACTTGATGATACACACAAGTAATATCCTGAATGCAAGTACACTGCCGATCTTGATAGAACCAAGAAAAGATAATAGGAAACATAATACTTACTTGCTGTTATTTGATGATTATTTGATGGTAGGCACACTTGATGGTAGGTGGCTACCGTCGTCTTTATAACGAGCCTTCATTTGGACCATCGAGTCGACCTGCCTTTCACAGTTTATCGTGAAAAAAGAATACCAAATAAAACTTAATTTAATCTAACATTAAATTTTGTAGCTGACTATATCTCCTACAATCTACTACATTGCTAATTTCCATATTACATAACAGGTACACACGGAACGTCGAAAGCACAAATTTGTCTCGCATCAATAGAGTTAGTTTTCACAAAGAGCTGACTAATATGTTCGTAAGGCGAGTTATGTATGTTATGTAAGTGTGTGTATGTTATATCGATCAACACATCAGTACTTGTCTGCTTTTCTGTCGTAAACCGATATCACATATTGGAGCTTAAGCTTGTTACGTTGCTATAAAGATGTGTTTGTTCGGAACAATGTCGTTGGGGAGTATTAAGAGTAATTCGAGCTTCCTAGTATAGCTCGAAGGTAGGACCTATGCCTATGTACCGGAATTGTCCCTTTGTTTTACTTTTAACAGGGTCGCTAGCTCATGCGTATTTTTATAGGCGACGGTAGCCACCTAACATCTATTTGATCGTATCTATCATCAAGTGGACCGTTAATCTACCTGCTGGACATTTTCATAAAAAAGAACAAATGTAAATATTGCATAATATTGCCCGAAGGTACAAACGGGCTTTGATCTCAACATTTCCGAGAGTATTCTGCGGAATTACTTCATTTACCACCATACGGGAATACGTATGTATTAAGCAGCAGAAGTTTCCAACAGTATCGTGCAGTTTGAACAACTTCGGTGCCTATGTGTAAGGCCATGTGATTCGAATGTAAAATCGGCGACACTCGAATGAAGGGCCCTCGAGATCGTATGAAACGTACAGACATATCCAATTTGACAAACTGAGTGGCGTATGATTTACAAACGCTTGTTTGTAGGTAACGCGAGCTGGAAATATTACACGAACATGTTATGTTTGACAGAAATTTAGTAAGACAAAAAGCCTGTAAAAAGCACATTCATACATTGCTGGTATAAAAAAAAACCTTGCTATGTACGAGTAACTAGGTAATGCAGCCACTGTGATTGGATGGAACCCTGCCTGAGAGACCCAAGCTTGATATGATATACAATTTATATATTACTTAAATAATTTCTGTCAATATTTTAAATTAGTATTTTTTTTTTGCTAACTATGACTAGCGACCCGCTCCTAGCTTCGCACGGAGTCGATTCGAAACAAGCAAGTAACATCTACGTTATATGTAAAATAAACCTAGGTATGTACCAAATTTCAGCTTCCTAGACTTATCAGTTTTGGCTTTGCGTTGATACCCAGTCAGGACCAACGATTTTATAAGTATAGATAGATTATTTCTTTTAATATTTTAAAGATTAAACCATTGGTTTTTAGTGCTATTATTACATATGTATTGTAATAATAGCACTAAAAACTAATATACTCATTAATTTTTAAAATTGTTAATATAATTTTTAAAAAAATGACACATATTTCAAAGCCACATCTCTATAACATGAGAGTGGAAAAAGCATTTAAATGCTTTCGTGTAAATATATATATTCCTTACAGCAACGCGGTCGTATTCAAATGATCTCCCATGTTAATATTCGGTACCATTCATTTATGTTGTGCTTTATACGAAAAGACATTGTTATAGGTACACGAAAGAAATATAAAAATATTGTTTTAAAATTTCGTCGATGCCGCATCGTGTTATATGGATCACTGAATCTTCTTTTTATCTCCGTTGTTTTCTACATTTTTGTGGGCCTTTGATGTTATGACGGCGGTTTATATAAACACTTTGTGATTTGAAGGGAGAGCGCTTGCAAAATGAGTACGTATAACTTCATCGAAATCCTGAAGAAGTAAAACAGTTAAACTTTATAATAATATATATGCGTCTTTGAAAAATATCTTTTCTTGAATCACACCTCAACAAAGTGAAAGTACGAACTTGCAATAATTTATGACTATCTATTTCGATTAATATTATAAATGCTAAACTGAGTTTGTTTCTAACGATTTTAAGCTTTAACTACTCAATCGATCGTCATGAAACTTTGTATACACGTTGTTAGGGATACACAAAAGGACACAGGGTACCTTTCATCCAGAAAAAAGCACTGTTCTCGAGGGATCATTTTAAAAATAAAATAAAAATTTCAACGCCTGGAAAAAAAATGCAATAAAGATTGAATATATGTTTTAACACATAAGAAAAATGGATGCGGACGAAGTCGCGGGCAAAAGTTAGTTAATATTATAAATCCGAAATAACATTTTTATCTGTTGTTTGAGTTTTGGCTCCTGAACCTATAAATAATTTTTGTATGAAGATCTTTGTATCCGTGTATGGAAATCATTGTATAGAGATAGCTTATCTCCTAGGAAAGGACACTGCTCACTCTTTTTAACACTTTAAAAGGTACTATGGGAGAAAACAAAAAATATATATTTAAACTTTTGGGTAGAAATAACAAACGAATTATTGTTATTATGAATATTTATATTCAGTTTAATTTCAGAAAATTAAACTGAATGGGGTTAAAACTTACACTAAAATTTATGTGTTATGTAATTAATTTCCAAAACTATATGCAACTAATTTTAAAAACGTTTTCATCAATATTTATAACGAAACTTCAGTCTTAAATGTTCCTTCTTAAGAAAAGAAAAACTAGATGAACGTGGCGTTTAGCACCTACTTAGAACTTTAGTCTCGCATTATAAATTAAACTGGACGGCCATTTTTTTATATTTTGTTTTCGATATGACGTTGCTACAATTTGTGGGCTTAATAGTTCCTACGGGAACTAATTAAATGTGTTCAACTTAATTATTTCACAAACCGAACTCAACCTGTAACATGGCGGTGTGTACTTTTTTGCTTAATTGCCCTAACTCTCGTTGCATACGAACTTAGTTTCCCCCATTATAAATTACACAACATAGCAAATTTTATATAATTTAGATTTTGCTATAACTTTGCTTCTACGATTTAATTATTCAATGGGAATTAAATTTCTTGAACTCTATTATTTCACAAACCGAATTCAAGCTGTAACTTGGGGATGTATACATTTTTTACATATTTGCCTTAACTCTCGCATACGAGTATGTGCATATTTTTTGACTGTTCTTCACAGAAAAAACACCTCTAAGTTAAAGCGTTGATCTATGCTTATGTGTAAACATAAGTATAGATATAACATTAACTCTACGCGTTATCGTTGCTTGGCATTCTGTCTGCTGTAATTAAACTTGATCAGCGAGCCGCTATACAAGATTATGTCTGCGCTAACCCGCCACCAACTATTACGGCTGTGTGAACGATTACTGCTCACGACACCTGTTTGACACATAATTGTATGTAACATTTTAATATAATTAATATTCTGAAGGATCGTGGCTGTTATCAGCAATAACCGTCTCATACAAATTCATGGAAATTTCGTTCGTACATAGAGGGGAGAATTTGATATTATTTTTGGAGATTCATCAATCATTATTATTGTCAGCCTACAAACATCCACTGCTGGAAATAGCTACTTTTGATTTAGATTCTTGAATCTGATTTAAATAAAGGTCCTTTGCACTGCTCTATCTATTGCCAGTCGCTGTCTTTGAGGTTAACTGTCCAGAGAGCTGTTGGTAGGCCTACGAGGTGTAATTTTAATTATAGTATTTATGTTTTTAAAGAGCAAACAGTGTTTTGTGAGTGTCAAATCCAGACAAATTTTTTATTTCCCTATAAGAAATTGCCAAAGATCACAGCCAAGTTTCCCTTTCTAATTTGACGGTACCTTTATTAATCGTAAGTCAAGCAAACTGGTTTCGGGAAAGGTTAATAATAAAGGCAGTCGGGCATAGTGTAAGGTTTAATTACCCGAAAACGTGTCACGTATTAATTTAGTAGGTAGCCTTCCTAAGATAATGTTGATGTGATGCAACGATGGATAATACTGCACTTCGCGTAAAGCCTGCACTTAGGTAGTTGGTAGTTGGTAAAGGCACAATAAGCTATTAGTTAGACATATCGTGCAGGGTTGTAGCTTGAATTAATTTTGTTGGAGCTAAAATAATTTTTGTTTTTGATTTTCATTATAATATTAGAAAATAATTTTTGTTTTTGAAACCGGGGCGGGTCACTAATATTTATATATTCATTTAATAATTACATATAACAAAAATCACTTAGGAAAAATAATACAAAAATATTTTTTTGTATATAACACCAAAATATATCAAAACTTTTTTAATAAAGATATTTTTTTAAATATATGACACCTTATGTAGGTACTATATAATTTTCAAACAAAATAAATATTCCATGTGCTCAAAGAGTGTATTTATATATTCATAATTAATATTTTTCCACTAGACTTTCTTTAATGAACATGTAACGAGCTTCGCAATAGTGTTTACTTTTAATCATGTACAGTCAGACGTTGCAAATTATTACTCCACATTCATTTTAATTGCTCTGGGATGGCACTGCTGTTCTAATAGAAAGAAGATACCTTAATATATTAATATTAAAACGGCTATTGGGACAACGCAAACAATTTAAACAAACTTTTAGGGGTTCATAATTTTTTAAAATAATAAAACAAATAGGTAGTTCATCATAATCATCGGCCTGTGTCTTTCCACTGCTGCCTCTCCCAAGGCTCCCCAAAAGACGTCCTATGCATCCAGTCACCTTCAGGACATTTTCCGTCTGGCCGCAGGATGTCTTCATTCGAGAACTTTTCTACCCCATCGGTTATTCGCTCTGCGATAGATGTGACCGGCCCATTACCACTTCAACTTGCAAAAAACAAGTAGTTAACACTTATTTTTTCTAGTATTATGTATTTTATCTAATAGCGCAACCATTCATAAAAAGATTTATAAAAATTCATAAAAAAGTGAGCAAATGTTGTCTAGATCCTTTCCTGTACCATGAAACAAATAGTGCCTAAAAAAACAGAGATACTTATTCAATACTCACTCTATGTTTTAAAACTCAGCATGGGTCGAATTTGTTTAGATTGTTTGCGTTGTCTCCACGGCTTTACTTTAGTATTATTAATAACTAGTTTAATTTAGTTAACATATTATACAGTATAAAGTTAAAAGTACAACCAGGCATGTTAAACTAGATAATTGTTGATGACCAACCTAGAGTTTATAGGAACATCACGAGGTGATATTATAAAGCATAAGGAACAATTTGGTGTTTATAATTTTTAATTATAGCATTTTAAGTAAACACGCAGTTAATAAGTAATATTTTGGTGAATTGGTTTTGGAATTCCACACTAAATCATTTAAACGCAACACCATATGTTTTGTTAATAGATACCGTTAAAAGGGCTATTCAGTCTATGAACTGCGCAACGAAGTGTTCCCTACTAATAGAGATTACCATTCACATTATTCAATTTTAGTTAGTAAGTTAGTATGTATGAGAGGTAACCCTATTTATATGAGGACGTGACGCCTGACTGAACATCAGTTCACTTATAATATAGGTAACGAATCACTTTACGTTCAAGCTTCCAGACGACTATTGTAATGGATGTAATGTTGCATAATATGCGGTCACATCATTCTGCGTGGTTTATCGTGAAACTGTCTCTTGTCAATCGGAAAAGAGACTATTTTTCCATGCAGTTTTCCACCTTAGAATATAGAATGCATTTTTAAATGGTTTTAAAGTTAACTTTTAAGCGACGGATTGTTATGAAATGACATTTATTGAATACTATTGCCCCCAACTCCGTCCGCATCCCTTGGTTTGTTATAAATAGTTATTTATAACAAACCAGGGATAGATTAATTAGATTTAGATTAATTTTGTTTTATTAAGAAAAACTATCTTGTTTCGCACGGGTGCAATTTTTTTCTGCAAATTATATATAAAAACCCATAGTTTAACACTCTTTCCATTAGTAAAAACCGTATTCAGATCCCTTTAAAAAATCTAAGCCTAGATACAGAGGGACAGACGGCGGGAAGCGACTTTATTTTTTACTAAGTAAAGATACGGTAATTAATTCTAAATCAAATAATTGTTGCAAATAAAAAAAAACAGTAATTTTTAATTTACGCATTTCGGCGACTTGGGAAACGCAGCTGTTCAAATCCCATCATACCAGTACCAGTACAACAAAAATGAATGATTTACTATTTAATATAACTGTTTAACCTCAAGTTCTAGTACCTGTTCTAATTAAAGTTGAAATTTAAAATATCTTTCTTTTAAGCTAAAAGTGTTTTAATGTCAGAAAAGTATCTTGTCATACGAGAAACCAGTACAGTTCTGTGTCTTATTAAATCTATAGCAAACTTGGAAGGTATGTATCACTCCATTGTTGCTTTCATTTATATTCGAGTACAATCGCTTAGGAGCACAATACAGTATGCAATGTGGGTGAGGGAAGCGAAGGAATATTTCTATTGCACTTTACGGATGATTCGGTGCGATCACGGTGTAAGAAATGCAATATGCATCCTTTATTTATTTACTCATGATTTATATACTATCCTATGAAATAATGAAATTGTCACAGTAGTTACTTGATACGTTACTAATTATCACCTTTTAATTGCAACAATAATTAGTTAATTTAAAAGTAAAGTTAAAATACTTGTATATAAATATAATTAAATTGGTACGGTACGGTGCGTGGGAGTCTATTTCTATAGGGTACGACATCGTGAGTTGCGAATAAAGCGTAGAACGGCTGAGCAGAGGCAATTCGACAGTCTTAATCACTATTACAATCGAAATAACAGTAGATGACAACTATAAGCTGAGGCACGACGATCCGTCGGAGCACACGATGTGGTTTTGGCGGGTGCGTGCGCCAGACTCCCGAGCCGGACCGCCTGCGCAGCCCGAGCTAAGCGCGCCCCGCACCCCACCGACTCCCGGCTCGACGTTCCGTTACACGCGACGATAGCGCCCTCTTGCGTGTTGCGCCTCAACCAAAGCACAATACACCGACAAATAAATAAATAAATAAATAAATATCTGTAAAAAATAATAGTGAGTGGGACTAGGGTTTTTAGTATGATTAATGGCTGCAGACAAGTTGACAGTTTACATGGAATACATACAAAAGGGAATATAAATGCGGCACGTTGTCCTATTGTTAATTCTTGTTCTAGTAAGAGTTGTAAATTATTTTAAAATCATATGTGAGTAAGCAAAATGTCATCAGATTTCATACTTTTATATACAAAATTCATTAAAATTACCACATCGGTTTATCCGGGAAATTGTAACAGTCAGACACAGTTGCTTTCGGATTTATAATAATATATAAGTAATAAATTAATTTTATACTGTGAGTATGTAAACCACTGGAATATTTTTACTGTGATAAAAGACGGATGCTTGGCAACGGATCGAGCACCTGTTGCCTGGGTCTTCTGCGCCTCACCCCATCCCGCTGCTCGACTTCAACCCCACTCGCCCCCTGCCCCACCCCATGTTTCAGCGTCTGTAAGACTAATATTAGGAGCTTTGTACTGGGCTTCGTACAACTCCGTGCAACTTGCAACTATATACAGGATGCAATCCACTCAGGAACCTGCGGAGCTCTTTACGGAAATGTTTCACTGATGTGGACAAAGCTATAACTATCAAATATTAAACGTCAGTTTATGATGCACAGTTATTCTGACTGAATGATTGACATCTTTTTTTCTTAGAAATTGAGATTTTGTCTAAATGATATCAAACACTTATTTCTATAGTTCTATAGTTATAGGGGTTTAATGCAACTATTCAGCTATGAAGAGAAAAATTGAGAATTTGTTGTCCTAGAAATATCATTCATACAAAAATATCTTCATTGAAGTATCAATACATGTTGAATGTGCAATCAGTGTATTATATACTCTAGTTTTAACTATGAGGGTATATACTCGTAGAATTCATTACACTAATTAAAGTTTCCTACATGCAGCAGGTACAAAGGACATGACTTCAATGCAAATGAGATTAACCTGAAACTCTCTCTGATTGGTCGGTTCATTCCATTGCAATTCGTTTACACTGTGAAAATCAAGTCCGTGTTCAGAGATGTAATCTTAATGATAAGGACGAAACGCACAATAATCTCATGGGTTGTCATGGTGTAGGGTGCGTTTGCATTATTTATTCTCTACTAATATTAATTTTTTTTTCGCTCTTATGCCTTAACTATTCAAAAGATCATCATAAAATTATAATTACACCTCAGATTTACAGATAAGGATATAGGGTAATTTTCATCCAGAAAAAAAGTAAAGTACAGTCGCCAAATATCAGCCACTTTTTGTAAAAAAATATATTAAGAAAATAATATATACGAGTAATATAATAAATATAACGTCAAGTATTAGGGAGAATAAAGAAGTGTTCTTAATTAAATGTTTAGAATAAAGAAAATCTCTTTAACTATCAATAAATTCTAAACATGAAACTATTTTTTTTAAACAAAACAGCTTTTCTTTTTTTCAAATATCTTGTCAAGGAAGTGGATGTGTCTCATGCGAATTGTTTGCAATGGCTTACTGAGGTCACTAACTAAGGTTCTAGTTATAAAAAAAATATGATGTTAGTTCTTTAGAAAAAAAGGAAACCTACGGAGAAGAAATTTGGGCTAAGTAGAGGGCAAAAGCTAGTATGTCATACGAGTAAGATACCGCATTAAACACACTCCAATAATTCACCAAGCACTGGTGTACGTCGACGGACCGGATGATGGGTATCACAAAAGCAGATAGATGCCTTTGTATGTAACCCGTATTCATAGAAATGGCGACTTCTGCCCAATTACCCAGCACGTCCGGCTGCAGAATTTGTATCTCCATGCATGTTAAAAGACAGAATACCTTTTTTAATGTATTCTAAGTAATATTTTTTTATTTTATTTTTTATTTTAAACAGATCAATTTTCTACTAAAAGCTTGATCACTTTTTTAAATATTTTAATTCCTTAAAAAAATTAAACATTAATTTGGTTTGGTTTACCAATGACGCGCCCGTTGGATGAATGCCTAACATCTTAGGGGTTAACTTTGGAATTTAACTTTTTAAATTTGGCTCTGGTCTAGATTTGGAAAGTAGTGGCAGGGCACACTGCGTTTTGCATTTGGGCAGTCCGTCGGGCGGCAGTAACCACCCACTCACAGTATACCACCGTGAAATTATAGCATATGTGCTGTTGTGTTTCGGTGAGTGAGTAAGGGATGCCAGTGCCCATTACCCCATCTCTTCTTTATCCCTTATCCTTAATCTTTCAATGGTTGGCAGCGCACTTGTAGCACCTATGGCGTTGCTTGTGTTATAATAACCACATCTATACCTACTTAAAGCTGAAGAGTTTGTTTGGTTGAACGCGTTAATCTCAGGAACTATTTGTACGAATTGAAAAATTATTTTTGTGTTAGATAGTCCATTTCTGGAGGAAGGCTTTAGGCTATATAACATCACGCGGACTAAGTTGCGGGCACCAGCTAGTATTTGATAAGTTTCGAGCTTTACTTAATTAATTAAAATATATGCATTTTAATTAATTAAGTAAAGTAAGTAATTAATTAAGTAAGGAAAAAGCGATAAACGACAAAAGTTACTGTATATAATTTTCAGAAAAAAAAATGCTTCCGTGCAAAGCCGGGGCAGGTCGCTAGTAAATAATAAACTATAAATTATTAAGTACCAATAAGTAATAACTAATAAGTCTCAACGAGTCTCTACAAATGTTATAAATTTTAAAATTTAAATTATAAAGAAATCCATTATCAAATTCCAGAAATTCCGGTTAAGTTACTAAACCCAATTAGTACAATTTGGAAAAGTAAACATTTGATTAAATTAGTTCCGTAGAATTAACGCGACAATTTTGATTGTCATTTGGAATTGACGAATTTTCGTATGAATAATTAATATTTAGACCACACGAAGCTTTTAAACAGTGGAGTAGATACACCTATTAGGGTCTCTTTCACCATCTCTGAGTAAAGTGTCAAGTAGGCTAACCGCCATTTAAAGTCACCGGTCACCGGGAAGGAATGGAGCTGATATAACTTTGCTTTTAAGTCCCAAACATTAAAAAGAAAATAATAAAAAAATTCGCCTATCGAATTATGCAGTAAACCGAGTGCATAATTTAATAAAACATAAAATTATTTCTAAAAGTAACTAATCAACAATTTACTTGTAGTTGGTAAAAGATCGAGGCCCTTAATCTAGTTATATATATGTTATTTTTATTTTTTAAGTATTTATTAGATATAATAATAATTTGTTTCTTCAATGTTACTAACTAGGACCAAACCAGGACATGACTAGTGTTAAGTCCTGAATTATAAACCACGTAACGGATTTTGATGCGGTTTTCACCATCAGTTACATAATTTTTGACGGAACCGAATTGTGTTTTTATATAAGAAGCAAAATAACAACTATTTTGCAACCAAATCGCGTCCGCGTCTTTCTGTTTCTCCGCTAACTTCTTCTAAACCAATCAACGGATTTATGTATATAAAAAAATTGTTTAATAATCCCTTAATTTGTATTCACTTGAAAACTAAACTAAATGTACATAATTAGTTGTTCTGGCGGTACTCGTATGCGTCTTATTTCAAGTTAGTTAAAATTCTCATTGTTAAAATGTGGTGGCCTTATACAACAATACTGTTACACATAGGTAAAACAGATTATTTGAATGGCTACCAAATTAAGAGACAAAAACTAGAATAAACATTCTCAACTGTTCCATGGCGCATTTCGTTTGGAGGGCATTATTGAACGGGATTGGAGGAGTTCTACAGTTCGAAATTTTTATCTTGATTGTCAGGAAAGGTTAATAAAAAGCTTAATAAAGTTTTAGCAATAGTGGGATTTCAACTTTGAAAGTTAGATTGAAAAAGCCTTTGACATTGAAACATATATATTGAAACATATATATTTTACGTACAATCAGTTACAAGATCAAATATCAATACTCGATTACTTAATAATATCTCATACCATTTGTGAAACAAATTTTATTTTGCATTATTTGTTATTTAAATTTGTTGTTATTAAAACCAAAAATAATAATAACCAAAAAGAGATCCATCAACCAATTTGTTATAACTGCTATAAATTTACTGATAAAACCAGCAATAGACGATACCAACAAATTGTGGCTACACTACAATTTAATGGACTTGTAGTAAACGAAATATATTTTTCTATCAGAGTTTCAGCATATTAGTCGTGAAAGGTTATGTTATTTATCAAATTAATGTCGACAAAAGAATAATTCATGGATGTTTGCCGTATTAAAAAAATCATAAAAATACCATTTAAGAGAATTTAAAAGCAAAATAAGTTTTATTAGAAGGACTTTGATGACAAATTACATTGACAATATTTTTATGACAGTATTATTGTTATTCATAATTGTATTTCTTGTATTTAATAGTTTCGATTTTCTTACTAATTCATACTAATTGGAATCTACCCTGAGGTGAATATGAGAGGTGAAATACTGAACGCTCATCATTATTGGCAAACAAAAAGCAATTATCAAAGAAAGTTATAATAGTAAACATTATTCTAATGCAATATATTGTACTCTAAGGACTTATTGAATAGAGTAATACACTTATTCCAGAAAAAAGAGAGCAGTAATTTTATTAGAACAGAAAGTTGACACCATCGAAAAGGGCGTCCCTGCGTTATCCACAGGGTCTTCTAACCCTTTGTTGCGGACGTGGGCCACTTTGACTCGTAATTGAATTTGCTTAAGCCCCAGATTATGATGTAATTAAACTGTCGTATCGTTTAGAGGACTTTATGTATATTTCATTAGGCACATCTTGTTTAGCTTTCCAGCTTTACTCATATAACAATACCTAATACTCATATGTAGTTTCGGACCCATACCCATAGTTTAAAATTGAATTTTTTGATGTGAATTTTGAGTGATGAATAAAATGTTCAATGGGCGAAAGAAATATCTGATGAGACTAGCAATCTTCGAAGACATTTAAGGTCCTGAAAATCTGATGTATGGGATTGCATGGTGGACAAAAGCCTGAGATCTTCACATTTGAGAGAGGCAAAAAGACAATACATATTACTTCGAAGTCGCCTTACATGCTTAGTATGTAAACATATAAATACAATAAATTACCCTTTTCGCCCGCATCTTAATTAAAAGCTTAATTAAGTTGGGGATGATATAATTGGTTTGATTGCTGTTGTCTAAAGTTTTGTTATATTATTTCCAGTGTTTGAAGCAGTATAGTAAAATTAATTCTATATACTCTATGTATTTCAATTCGACTTTTTAAGTATCTGTTATTTTATTATTATTCAATATGTATCTAGATTGTTGTTAATTTTAATATTATGCAATGTTGGCAATCATGCAGTTAGCAGTAGTATACAGGTGTGTAGCGGGACAGACGGCCAACAACATTGAAGACTCCAAGTATTCTATCTCATTTTTTCAAAGGTCCCTCCCAATCGTTTATAATACGTAAAAAAATGTTCCATCGTTAATCAAATTGGAACTTTCCGACCATTGAAGAGAGAGAAGTCGAAAGGACTTTTCAATATTGTTAGCAAATATAAAAAATATACTAAAATCCTTTTTAATCAAAATTTTTTTGTTCATTTTTATCTAAAAAAGTAAGTTCACCAAATATATTCAATAATTAGTTAATACGTATATCGAAAATAAATAAATATATTCAACAATTTATTTTTAATGTTTTAAATTTTAAGTTTAATGCGAAAGTTGCGGTTTTGGAAAGAAAATCAATTCATAAATGTGTAACTTCATAATTATTATTTAATTGTTTGTCTTGTAACTGTCTAGTACGATTTAATTTTTGTATGTTGTGTTCACATTTAGTAGGTTACATTCCGAATTAATTGCTGTATTTGTATGTTCTTGTTTTTTTATTTGCTTGTACATGGAATTTTATACCAGTTTTGTGAACTTTGATAATAAAAAACAAAAAAAAAAACAAACCGTATTTTCTACATAATAATACTTACTTAATGTGATAATTTTAATATTTTAATGAAATGCCATCCTACGAGTGTTTACTAAACGTATTCCAATGAAAATAAAATATACGTAATAGAAATATATGTTTATTGAGAGAATAGTAAAGGAATAAAAAGATGAATTCCCGTTACACGAGTTACTTTCGCCTTTTCGGTTGGAATTCTGAAAATATCTGTTGATCTATTGGCCTCCTCTTGATTCTCGTGTCACGTTCTAACGTAGATATTCGTGACGCATGAAGTTGTCGCACGAATTTACTATGTTATAAAATAAAAAAAAGATAGGCTACATGCCGGGAAACACAATTGTGTCTCATGATATCCAGCATTGTAAAATTCACATTTTGTTATACATCAGACAATTTGTTACTGATTAATTCACACTTTAATTAATTTACAAATTTTCAATTACTGTTGGTTTTTATAGTTTATTTTTATAGTTTTTGAAAAAATAAAGTTTACTCTTAATTTGTCTTTGTTGATATGGGTCTGTCCCCATCAGTTTTATTATTTAGAAAATTTCACTGTCTTACATCTCTTCGCAATGGTATTGACTGTGTGCTCTGCTACTATACTCGAATTGGCATTGTGGCTTTATTGTACAAACACTTCGATATACCGATGGTTAATGCGACATCGCTGCAGAGCCTCAAGTACTGCGCCATGTTTCGATCCAATCGAAGGCCTTCTCATAGTCCACAAACGCCAGACATAATGGAAGGCTATTTTTTTAAATTGTAAAACAACAATTAACTATTATTTTTACAAATAATTGTTGTTATTAACAAACAACTAGTTTTATAAAATAATTAAAAAAATAAAGTTTTTGCACAGTGAAAGCTAAAAAATAACTCACAATTTTAATATTCACTAGTCACTAGGGTTTTGCAATTTTTTTTTATTAAAGACGGGTTTGCTCTTGGCCAGCATTTAGCCGTGTAGCGAAGATCAGGCCTGTGATGGAGCGAGCTCACCCAGAAGATGCCTATTCACTCGAACTTTGAAAAGATTGGGTTATGTGAGCTCGGAAACACATTTTTTTTATTAATAAACTATTTTTTTTTTTTACTTTAGTAACATAGCATAACCTGAACATTTTTTTAAAATATTTACGACTTTATTATATGTATAGATTTTTTTATATATCTTTATGTCTATCCGATTTTTTTACGAGAATTTTATTAGTAAGTATATCCTAGCAGCCCAAAGAAGAATTTAGATCAGTTTCACGATATAAAAATCAAGAAAAATGTATTACTGTCTATGAATGAAGCTAAAAATAATTTACAAGATTTTAATCTCCCCTTTGAATAAACCGAGTTGCGATACTTGTATCAATTCATTCCTGTTTACAAAAGAAGCGTGGAGACAGATAATTTAGAAGCTATCCGCTCAGAGCCGGCTGGAGGCCTCCGTTACCATGGCGAAAGACCTGTTGATATAGCTCAAGCCTCCCCACTTCGTACCTCACCCTTCTGCCCCGCCTCTATTACCAGGCTCCGGGTACCATCGATCCATTTTCTATTTACTCACAACGGGGAGTACCATCCAAACTTATCTAAAGTCAATCAAGTGTGTGCAAACACGCCAGGGATCTTTCGAATGTTAGTGTTTATTGTCCTTAATAAATATAAATAAAATGATGCCTTCAGTTGATAGATTTTATGAATTAGTAGCGAGATGAGATACCTTATAGATAAAAAACATATTTGATAGAAAACATCAAAATTACAATTTTTTATTCAAATGTGTTTCGCGACAGAAAACGGCCTACCGAATAAATATTAAAAAAAATTAAGGTCGATTGACAGGCTGACGGTCCAAATAATGGTAGGTCGCCACCAACCTCTATAACAACAGCAAAGCCACAGGTGCTTCAAGTGCATTGTCAACCATAGTAGGATAAAGGAGGCAAGATTAGCAAGGCATAGGTCAATTTTGCACATATTATGAGAATTAAAGATATTTTAAAAGTTATAGAGTAGTCTGAATTTGTACTCTGCAATATCGTCACAACAAGGATCTTCAACAACCTTGAAAGGTTTTCGACCAATGTGTGAATCAGTGTAGAAATGTGGTTTCTATGGCCTCGTAAGAAAGCTCAACATTGTTCAACGAGCTATGTTGAGAAATTTTCTCGGGGTACTATGAAAGATCAAATCAGGAATGAAGAGTTCCGTACACAAACGAGTCCCCGACATAACCTGGTGTAATAATAAGTTAAAGTAGTAATGAGCAGGACACGCAGTACGGAAAGGCCATGGACCGGCAAGCGTAGCATAGGACGTCCACCTACAAGGTGCACAGACGACCTGATAAGGGATGCGGGAAGGCGACAAATGCAAATTTTAAAATAAAAATATATCTGTATTTTAGGAAACTGGAAAATGGGGAATAATTTTATTTTGAACATATTTGAAATTACATAAAAAATCCTTCATAATTAATATTTAAAATAAATAACTATATAAAGGATATTTCAGAATCCAATTGTGAAAGGGCCTTTGTCAATTTTGCTTATATAACTGGGAGTTCGGTACTCATAATTGTTTTTTTATAGTCACCAGAAATTGCACAATTAAAAAATATTCATTAATATCGAATCTTGTAATTTGACTCTTAAGAGGTGTTTCTTTTATTGATTACAAAAATTTTTTTTTATATCAATACCTGAAAATAGGCGCCGAAAATCTTATACTTTAATGTGACTAGATGTTCGCGAAAATACACTTTTATGAGCGGATAAGCCCCCGCGGCCTCATTCGTGATAAATATTATATTCTGAATATTAAAAAAAAATTAAGTACAATGATTTGGATGAATATGTAATTACATCTAAACATGTAAATTCCAACACGTTAGGTGTATAGGAACAGATTATTGCATAAATGTTGAGTTAAATAGTATGAAGAAATTTTTCAATACAAGTACAATTATATTTTATTCCTCTACTAATTATGGAGACAATAAATAAATTTGCTAATAAACGAAGAAGTTCACAGTGTAATTATGTAAATATAAATCTTGTTGATCAAAACCCTTTTGCATTAGCCAGTAAAAATAATCAACATAGAATTATTATAATCAAGGAAGCAATTTCGCGGTGTTCTGAACGGTCTCGTCTGGTCGTAATCATTTTATATCACGATAAAGATGGAGGGTACAAAGTATTGTAAACTCGGTGGATCGGTTTAGAGGCCCTCTTGGGGATTTATTGTACGACAATTTCGAGTTGAATGGTAAACGTTCAAAGTAATATCATTATAAAAATAAATCGCTTCAAATATTTCCTAACAACACAATACTTAAAATATTTGATACATTTTTATATGTATAGATATAAAAATAGGCAGGCAAGCTAACGGTGCAAGTGCGTTGCCGAACTTAGTAGTATTAAGGATGGGTAGGATAGGGATAAAGGATAGGTAGGTTTAGGAATATTGGCTTTCTTACTCACTCATAAAAACACAAAGGCACCCATGTTGTTATTTCACAACGGTCTTCTGTAAAGGGTTGGATTTTGCCGTCACTACGAAAATAATATCTAAGGCTACATGATTAATTATTACAAGTTTTATATAATACCTGATAGAAAACGGACGACCAATAAAATCTATCTACGCAGCCTGTGTTAATATCTCATTTTATCTATCATTTCCCGTGTTAATATCACTGAGGAGCAGCAGTAACTGAAATTTTTAATTTTTCCCTGAATAAAAATACATGGTTTAAATAAAAGATGAAGTACAAGTCAAAATAAGTAAATGTGATTAAATAAGTCGTTACAAAACTTTTAACATTTTTACTCTTAAAATGTCTGCTGAGCTTTGGAAGAAAATCTCAAATAAAGTTTCAGGGTGAAAAGTAGTGCTTCGATCAATGACTTACTAATAAGTGAACTTAAGTATGTGGATAAAAAATGGCAACATATAAACCAGGATTAATTTGTTAGTTTCGCCAAACTATTATCTAATATGAGGTTTAGCTTTCATTCGTCCAGTGATCTTGAACGCATTATTATGAATTTACTCTTATCCTGTGATTTTTTTCCTATAACTTGGTATCTCAGAGCTCAATATGTTAGAGTAAAAAGTCGCATAAACGTGTCACAAAGATCGGGTGCGGTTCAGCAAAATATACGACAATGACATGACAATAACATTCAGTCTGATTTTATGGGCACCTTTTGTCACCTGTAACAACATTAAGGTGACCGTAAAAGGCTTCGGTTTCCGGCCAGTGCGTTGCCAGGGCAACTACGGTTCCAACACAAAAGGAAAGAAATCAAATTCCACCCTTTCGTTTGTGTAATCATATGAAAGTGTCCGATTGATTGATTGATTGATTGATATTGACTATTTCTGAAGACACTTTGCATATAATATTACTCTACAGAGAATATATTATAAATATACTGTTAAAAACAATTAGGGAAACAAAACTTTAAAGTAGAACTAAATTTTTTTCTTAAGGTTTTAATTATAACTCTCCACTAAATAATGTAGAGGCATTATCAAAGAATATTAAAAAAAGCATCGGCATTGTTGTTAATAGTTCTCAATAAAGTGGCCAAGATTCTATAAACACCTAAAAATAAAGTGACGCCATTGAATTTTCTTTACTTTCTAATCACAGAAAACACATTTTAAGTGGTTTTTCAAATCTTTTGAGTATTAATAGAAATTGAAGTCAGTCTTCTGAATATTGTTATTTATTGAAACAGTGTCAAAATTTGTTGAGTGATTTAGAAAAAGTTTGCCCAGATACAGACACAGATGGACAGGGATTTTAATTTTTGCTAATTGTTTCCCGTTAAATTAAATTGCCAAAAGCAAAATTTTCCATATGTCGGCATTTAACCTTTCTCAAAAGTTGATCTATTAAATGCTAAAATAATTTTGATAATGCGAGTAAATTGAGGTAATTCCAGAGTTTAGCACGTCCAGTCAAACAAACAAACAAACAAACTCTTCGGTTTTATTATATTAATATAGACATTTATATAAGCAGTAATGTGTATAATAACGGGAGTACTAAATAGCTAATAGATTAATAATGAAGTATTTAGCTTAAAATAAATTCAAAGCACCATCCATCGTGGACATTATCGGATTTGGACTTTACGGATACTTATTGCCGGAGAAAAGCATTTTAAGCTAAATCCCCTTTTCTTTCGCAATAATAATCAAATAATAATTTGTTTTCTAATACTATTTACTATTCTGTCTTAGATTGCTTACCTAGTTGTGTAAAGTAAATTGTATTTTTTAATGTAACGGGCGGATAAACTCTCCCTTTAAATTGTCTGTAGATTAAAGCTAATAATGCTCGTCCTGGAACAGGGAAGAGTAGCGAGTGTTAAATTTACAAGCAATAAGCAATTTCCTTACATAACAATGTGACTTTTTTGCAAAATAGTCAACGTACAAAAAATGTTCTCAAAAAATGTATAGTATTGTTGGTAGAGTTTATCAAGAGCGACATAAAACTTATTATATCGCTTCTCATGTAAAATAGGTCGTAAACATTTGAGATATGTTTGGAAAAGCCGATATACGTAAACAAGATTATATGCGGAGATTGCTATAGGTGTTGTATTTTAAACATACAATACCGTTATGATCTTAGATGACAATGACATATCTAGATATATTATGGTCTAGTCGTCGTTATAAATTAATTAAGTGATTATCAGTGTAACGCTTTCTGACACATTTTGATCCATACGAGATAGTTAATAAAACTGAGCTGATAATATATTTAATAATACACTGAAAATTAATAACCAGACATAAATTGTTTCAACCATCACCCTAATAGACATTAATGTCCTGGTACGTAATGAACATTAAAATATTGTGGGGATATTGGAAACTCGGTTATTTAAGTCTATACAGGTAAATAACATAGATTTAGATCGTGGTAATAAGTTTATTGAGTGTCAGGGCGTAAAGCACTCTAAAACAGAGTGGATTATCTGAGGGCAGTATTCATCTCTTCACACAAAATAACAAGCTATTTATCTTATAAACATAGTTCATAGTTTTCTTGTCAGGCGTTTTAAGAGCATCAGGCAATTCCTAGCTGACGAAGGGATTTCACTAACTTCCACAGGTTCGATGGATGTGAAATTTAGTATAATGATACTTCGTTGGTATTTCCATGATATAGACCTTGATCTGATGCTGCTGCATTAAGTAGTCTGCGGGACACGAAACCCATCAGCAACTTACAGCAGATATAGCGTGTTTGGGCTCAATAGAAAGTCGGGGGTTAGTTTATAATTTTAATTATAGCTTGTTTAGGAAAAAAAAAAAATTTTGTATAAAAAGGATCTCTCAAAATGTTGTTTCCATTATAATATACGCAACATGTGTAATAAATACGAAGGCTTTTAAGAGGCAGTTTTCGGTCCTTTCTATTAATAACGATCGACGCATCACGAAATTGAGTTTACGCCCAATGTTTCATGTAGGTTATTTATTTACAAGAGCCAAAAGTGTATTTTATTTTGGTACTCATTCCTCGTACATTCAAGGTTGATTTTCTATTGAGTTCGATAAAAACACGCAACAGGTAGGTACCGCACATAAAATACTTGGATATATTTTGTGCTCTTTGCACTTTGCGAGTTTTATTTTACTCGTAAAATAAACTTTTATACATAGTTATTGTGGGTGACTTTATTTCCGTGATTTATCTTTTCGTATATTATGAAACGAATGGCTTTTAAGTATAATAAATAATTTGCTACTGGTCGAGATTGTATCAGCTTAATAGTTGGTAGTTAGTTCAGAAAGAACAAAACACATGAAAAAGAAAAAAAAAATTAACAGAAAAACATATACATAAAGTTTTATAACTATGAATATTTAAAGATTTGATGACATAGACAATATTCAATATTAGTTCGTTTCCGACCCTGATAGGATAAAAGACAAGCGACAAGAAAGGGCTATGTCACCGCCAACTTAGCAGCATCGTTGCAAGAGTGTAATTAAGTACTGTTACCAGTTGGTTTATGACTGCTCGGGACAATGGTGACTGATGACCTACTTACTCCGAGATTTTACCGAACTATTTCTAGCTATAGATGCAGAGTTCATGCCCACTTTGGATAAATAGCCGCTATTTAATATAGCTATAAGCTTTATCCCTCCACGGACTCGCGCGATGTTTGCAAATAACTCCCTACTGAGGTGTTTCCATCGCGCTAAAACATGGGCCTCTTTAAGAGAGCTCTGAATAAATAAGTAAAATTTGCGCAATTAAGAAAATTTAAAAGCCACCATGAGCGCAAATAGTCAGATATCAGAAAAAAATTTGGGTATATTTACTTTTATGTGAATTGACGACACGTCTAGTGGCTAGCAACTCTAGCTGTTAACCAAACGGTCGCGGGTTCGAATCTCGCTAGGGGCAAACGTTTATGTGTTAACATTTTACCTTTGTACCTGAGTCATGGATGTTTTGTATTTATAATATGTATGTATTTACAAAAAAAAAGTAATCTATGTAGTATATCAACTGTTTGGTATCCATAATACAAGCAATAGTTGCTTACTGTGGAACTAGATGGTGCTGTGTAGAATGTGTGTATTTATAAAAAAAAAAGTGAAGGTCGTCTCACAGGCTGACGGTCCGCCTGATGGTATGTGACTATTAACACAAATAACACAAATACACCACAGGTGCTGCAAGTGAAAGTACAGATACAGTAGGATTGAAGATAAGACATAAGTAGGGGATAGAGAAAATGGGCCATTCAGAAAATAAGCAACATTTTTTGCAATATTTTGTTTTTGCCCACAATTTCGACCACACCCATTTTTCTTGTTCATTCTTAAATAGCTCAATATTTTTGTCAGGTGTTGAATTTTTTTTGAAGATCTATCGGGAACAGTACTTTTTTTTCTAGACGAAAGGTGCCCTCC
Source organism: Synanthedon myopaeformis (assembly GCA_944738685.1). NCBI lineage: Eukaryota > Metazoa > Arthropoda > Insecta > Lepidoptera > Sesiidae > Synanthedon > Synanthedon myopaeformis. The sequence goes on along the minus strand of OX122918.1, from coordinate 2,949,568 downwards.
CTATGTTCTTCTTTGTATCCTTGACTACATGTATGCAAAATTTCATGATGATAGGTGGAGTAGTTTAGGCTTGAAAGCATAACAAACAAACAAATATAATATTAGTTAGGATTAAAATATGCAATTAATAAATTAATTGAAAATGCACTCGTAAAAGTGACTCAGCCGTTATTCTATTATCATTATTATGTAATCATTTCCAGAATAACATATTCATCTTCGAGGAAACATGAACGTTAACAAATTCATGGTTCCTTTCACTTCCTTAAAGGTTCTTGATTGTGTCGGAATCCTTAATCACCCTGAGATACGGCTTGTGTTATTTCGATTAGTTCAGGATGGCTAATTAGAATTACGTTCAGACACGTGCGTGAACATTTGTCGTATTTCCATTGTCTTTATTTATTAATCAGTTGCCTATTCGTAGTTTGTAAGCCCTCGTAGATAACAAGCAGGATCCATACTATCCAAACTAATATATTAACAAATCCGTACTAATATATTAACAAAATATATTAATGCGAAAGTATGTTTGGATGTTTGTAAGTCTTTCACGCAAAAACTACTGAACCGATCACCATGAAGTTTTGCATACACGTTGTCTGGGACACCAGAAAGGACATAGGGTACTTTTCATCGTTCAACGTGAAAGTAACTCTGTCTGTCTGTCTGTTACCTTTTCACGCCTTTACTACTCAACCGATCATAATGAAATTTTGTATACACGTTGCCAGGGATACAGGAAAGGACATAGGGTACCTTTCATCCAGAAAAAAAGGGCTGTTCCCGAGGGATCATCTAAAATAAATTAAAAATACAATCGCCTGGTCAAAGTGTTATAGCAACCAGAGGTCAAGTAGAGGGTTTAAGTAAAAAACCTACAAAAAACAAATCGGAAATGGAACACATGAGGGATGATTATTCGATTAAAGTTGGATTGAAGCTGGAACCTCGTCGGGAACGACGGATATCTATACCTAACGAAAGGCATGCAAAGAGGATGAATTCATAATAACGTTGTACTCTAATTGAATTTCAAATTGGACTTCCTTGTTAGAAGATTACGCAATTAGTCGCAATGACAGTGTCGATGTTGACTCGTACCTTGTTTTGCTTGTTAATTACCAACTAACTTCATTTATTCTTCAGAATTGTGGGTGAAACACGACTTTCTAGCAGAACTAATGAATTTTTACATAACAACTTTATAAGTTAAGGTCTCCAAACTTAGGAATTAAAAGTCTGCTGTTAGATTAACAATGTGCAATCCAAGTTAACAACGTAATGACTATGTCCTGATGCTTTAATATGACAAGTGGGTCGAATTTACGTATAATTTATTATATGTGGATTGTTTTTAATACAGGATACATTTTCTTTTCAAAAAAACGAACTACAGTGAGTACGTAGTCCTGGGCACAGCTAATATTAAGCTGTGTGAACCTGGAACCCGACATGAAGGAATCAATTTTTTTTTAAATGTATACGTTTGTACTCCGTATGTACTGGTTTGTACCAACTTTTTTTTTGTTTGTACCTCAATGGGTTCGGAGATACAAAATTTTCAAAATACCCAGAACCCGACTTGAAGGAATCGATTTTTTTTTAAATGCATACGTTTGTACTCGGTATGTACTTGTTTGTACCAATTTTCTTTTCGTTTGTACCTCAAGGGGTTTGAAAGTACCGGCATTACAAAAAGTGCGAAAATGGTAAATCTGTCATTTTTCGAGATATTCAAAATCTGCAAGCGGGGATAGATTCCTAGTCGTTTGTACCCATCGAAACCACTGAAAGTTTCGTTTGTACCTCAAGGGGTTCGGAGAAACTAAATTTTCGTGATATACAGAAACCCAATTGGAGGAATCGATTTTTTTTAATTGCATACGTTTGTACTCGTTGTGTACTTGTTTGTACCAATTTTCTTTTCGTTTGTACCTCAAGGGGTTCGAAAGTACCGGCATTACAAAAAGTGCGAAAATGGTAAATCTGTCATTTTTCGAGATATTCAAAATCTGCAAGCGGGAATAGATTCCTAGTCGTTTGTACCCATCGAAACCACTGAAAGTTTCGTTTGTACCTCAAGGGGTTCGGAGAAACTAAATTTTCGTGATATACAGAAACCCAATTGGAGGAATCGATTTTTTTTAATTGCATACGTTTGTACTCGTTGTGTACTTGTTTGTACCAATTTTCTTTTCGTTTGTGCCTCAAGGAGTTTGAAAGTACCGGCATTACAAAAAGTGCGAAAATGGTAAATCTGTCATTTTTCGAGATATTCAAAATCTGCAAGCGGGAATAGATTCCTAGTCGTTTGTACCCATCGAAACCACTGAAAGTTTCGTTTGTACCTCAAGGGGTTCGGAGAAACTAAATTTTCGTGATATACAGAAACCCAATTGGAGGAATCGATTTTTTTTAATTGCATACATTTGTACTCGTTGTGTACTTGTTTGTACCAATTTTCTTTTCGTTTGTACCTCAAGGGGTTCGAAAGTACCGGCATTACAAAAAGTGCGAAAATGGTAAATCTGTCATTTTTCGAGATATTCAAAATCTGCAAGCGGGAATAGATTCCTAGTCGTTTGTACCCATCGAAACCACTGAAAGTTTCGTTTGTACCTCAAGGGGTTCGGAGAAACTAAATTTTCGTGATATACAGAAACCCAATTGGAGGAATCGATTTTTTTTAATTGCATACATTTGTACTCGTTGTGAACTTGTTTGTACCAATTTTCTTTTCGTTTGTACCTCAAGGGGTTCGAAAGTACCGGCATTACAAAAAGTGCGAAAATGGTAAATCTGTCATTTTTCGAGATATTCAAAATCTGCAAGCGGGAATAGATTCCTAGTCGTTTGTACCCATCGAAACCACTGAAAGTTTCGTTTGTACCTCAAGGGGTTCGGAGAAACTAAATTTTCGTGATATACAGAAACCCAATTGGAGGAATCGATTTTTTTTAATTGCATACATTTGTACTCGTTGTGTACTTGTTTGTACCAATTTTCTTTTCGTTTGTACCTCAAGGGGTTCGAAAGTACCGGCATTACAAAAAGTGCGAAAATGGTAAATCTGTCATTTTTCGAGATATTCAAAATCTGCAAGCGGGAATAGATTCCTAGTCGTTTGTACCCATCGAAACCACTGAAAGTTTCGTTTGTACCTCAAGGGGTTCGGAGAAACTAAATTTTCGTGATATACAGAAACCCAATTGGAGGAATCGATTTTTTTTAATTGCATACATTTGTACTCGTTGTGAACTTGTTTGTACCAATTTTCTTTTCGTTTGTACCTCAAGGGGTTCGAAAGTACCGGCATTACAAAAAGTGCGAAAATGGTAAATCTGTCATTTTTCGAGATATTCAAAATCTGCAAGCGGGAATAGATTCCTAGTCGTTTGTACCCATCGAAACCACTGAAAGTTTCGTTTGTACCTCAAGGGGTTCGGAGAAACTAAATTTTCGTGATATACAGAAACCCAATTGGAGGAATCGATTTTTTTTAATTGCATACGTTTGTACTCGTTGTGTACTTGTTTGTACCAATTTTCTTTTCGTTTGTGCCTCAAGGAGTTTGAAAGTACCGGCATTACAAAAAGTGCGAAAATGGTAAATCTGTCATTTTTCGAGATATTCAAAATCTGCAAGCGGGAATAGATTCCTAGTCGTTTGTACCCATCGAAACCACTGAAAGTTTCGTTTGTACCTCAAGGGGTTCGGAGAAACTAAATTTTCGTGATATACAGAAACCCAATTGGAGGAATCGATTTTTTTTAATTGCATACATTTGTACTCGTTGTGTACTTGTTTGTACCAATTTTCTTTTCGTTTGTACCTCAAGGGGTTCGAAAGTACCGGCATTACAAAAAGTGCGAAAATGGTAAATCTGTCATTTTTCGAGATATTCAAAATCTGCAAGCGGGAATAGATTCCTAGTCGTTTGTACCCATCGAAACCACTGAAAGTTTCGTTTGTACCTCAAGGGGTTCGGAGAAACTAAATTTTCGTGATATACAGAAACCCAATTGGAGGAATCGATTTTTTTAAATTGCATACGTTTGTACTCGTTGTGTACTTGTTTGTACCAATTTTCTTTTCGTTTGTACCTCAAGGGGTTCGAAAGTACCGGCATTACAAAAAGTGCGAAAATGGTAAATCTGTCATTTTTCGAGATATTCAAAATCTGCAAGCGGGGATAGATTCCTAGTCGTTTGTACCCATCGAAACCACTGAAAGTTTCGTTTGTACCTCAAAGGGTTCGGAGAAACTAAATTTTCGTGATATACAGAAACCTAATTGGAGGAATCGATTTTTTTTAAATTCATACGTTTGTACTCGTTGTGTACTTGTTTGTACCAATTTTCTTTTCGTTTGTACCTCAAGGGGTTCGAAAGTACCGGCATTACAAAAAGTGCGAAAATGGTAAATCTGTCATTTTTCGAGATATTCAAAATCTGCAAGCGGGGATAGATTCCTAGTCGTTTGTACCCATCGAAACCACTGAAAGTTTCGTTTGTACCTCAAGGGGTTCGGAGAAACTAAATTTTCGTGATATACAGAAACCCAATTGGAGGAATCGATTTTTTTTAATTGCATACGTTTGTACTCGTTGTGTACTTGTTTGTACCAATTTTCTTTTCGTTTGTACCTCAAGGGGTTCGAAAGTACCGGCATTACAAAAAGTGCGAAAATGGTAAATCTGTCATTTTTCGAGATATTCAAAATCTGCAAGCGGGGATAGATTCCTAGTCGTTTGTACCCATCGAAACCACTGAAAGTTTCGTTTGTACCTCAAAGGGTTCGGAGAAACTAAATTTTCGTGATATACAGTAACCCAATTGGAGGAATCAATTTTTTAAAAATGGTACAAACTGGTATAAACAAGTACACAACGAGTACAAACGTATGCATTTAAAAAAAATCGATTCCTCTAATTAGGTTTCTGTATATCACGAAAATTTAGTTTCTCCGAACCCCTTGAGGTACAAACGAAACTTTCAGTGGTTTCGATGGGTACAAACGACTAGGAATCTATCCCCGCTTGCAGATTTTGAATATCTCGAAAAATGACAGATTTACCATTTTCGCACTTTTTGTAATGCCGGTACTTTCGAACCCCTTGAGGTACAAACGAAAAGAAAATTAGTACAAACAAGTACACAACGAGTACAAACGTATGCAATTAAAAAAAATCGATTCCTCCAATTGGGTTTCTGTATATCACGAAAATTTAGTTTCTCCGAACCCCTTGAGGTACAAACGAAACTTTCAGTGGTTTCGATGGGTACAAACGACTAGGAATCTATCCCCGCTTGCAGATTTTGAATATCTCGAAAAATGACAGATTTACCATTTTCGCACTCTTTGTAATGCCGGTACTTTCGAACCCCTTGAGGTACAAACGAAAAGAAAATTGGTACAAACAAGTACACAACGAGTACAAACGTATGCAATTAAAAAAAATCGATTCCTCCAATTGGGTTTCTGTATATCACGAAAATTTAGTTTCTCCGAACCCCTTGAGGTACAAACGAAACTTTCAGTGGTTTCGATGGGTACAAACGACTAGGAATCTATCCCCGCTTGCAGATTTTGAATATCTCGAAAAATGACAGATTTACCATTTTCGCACTCTTTGTAATGCCGGTACTTTCGAACCCCTTGAGGTACAAACGAAAAGAAAATTGGTACAAACAAGTACACAACGAGTACAAACGTATGCAATTAAAAAAAATCGATTCCTCCAATTGGGTTTCTGTATATCACGAAAATTTAGTTTCTCCGAACCCCTTGAGGTACAAACGAAACTTTCAGTGGTTTCGATGGGTACAAACGACTAGGAATCTATCCCCGCTTGCAGATTTCGAATATCTCGAAAAATGACAGATTTACCATTTTCGCACTTTTTGTAATGCCGGTACTTTCGAACCCCTTGAGGTACAAACGAAAAGAAAATTAGTACAAACAAGTACACAACGAGTACAAACGTATGCAATTAAAAAAAATCGATTCCTCCAATTGGGTTTCTGTATATCACGAAAATTTAGTTTCTCCGAACCCCTTGAGGTACAAACGAAACTTTCAGTGGTTTCGATGGGTACAAACGACTAGGAATCTATCCCCGCTTGCAGATTTCGAATATCTCGAAAAATGACAGATTTACCATTTTCGCACTCTTTGTAATGCCGGTACTTTCGAACCCCTTGAGGTACAAACGAAAAGAAAATTGGTACAAACAAGTACACAACGAGTACAAACGTATGCAATTAAAAAAAATCGATTCCTCCAATTGGGTTTCTGTATATCACGAAAATTTAGTTTCTCCGAACCCCTTGAGGTACAAACGAAACTTTCAGTGGTTTCGATGGGTACAAACGACTAGGAATCTATCCCCGCTTGCAGATTTTGAATATCTCGAAAAATGACAGATTTACCATTTTCGCACTCTTTGTAATGCCGGTACTTTCGAACCCCTTGAGGTACAAACGAAAAGAAAATTGGTACAAACAAGTACACAACGAGTACAAACGTATGCAATTAAAAAAAATCGATTCCTCCAATTGGGTTTCTGTATATCACGAAAATTTAGTTTCTCCGAACCCCTTGAGGTACAAACGAAACTTTCAGTGGTTTCGATGGGTACAAACGACTAGGAATCTATCCCCGCTTGCAGATTTCGAATATCTCGAAAAATGACAGATTTACCATTTTCGCACTTTTTGTAATGCCGGTACTTTCGAACCCCTTGAGGTACAAACGAAAAGAAAATTGGTACAAACAAGTACACAACGAGTACAAACGTATGCATTTAAAAAAAATCGATTCCTCCAATTAGGTTTCTGTATATCACGAAAATTTAGTTTCTCCGAACCCTTTGAGGTACAAACGAAACTTTCAGTGGTTTCGATGGGTACAAACGACTAAGAATCTATCCCCGCTTGCAGATTTCGAATATCTCAAAAAATGACAGATTTACCATTTTTGCACTTTTTGTAATGCCGGTACTTTCGAACCCCTTGAGGTACAAACGAAAAAAAAACTGGTACAAACAAGTACACAACGAGTACAAACGTATGAATTTAAAAAAAATCGATTCCTCCAATTGGGTTTCTGTATATCACGAAAATTTAGTTTCTCTGAACCCATTGAGGTACAAACGAAACTTTCAGTGGTTTCGATGGGTACAAACGACTAGGAATCTATCCCCGCTTGCAGATTTCGAATATCTCAAAAAATGACAGATTTACCATTTTTGCACTTTTTGTAATGCCGGTACTTTCGAACCCCTTGAGGTACAAACGAATCTTTCAGTGTTTTCGATGGGTACAAACGACTAGGAATCTATCCCCGCTTGCAGATTTCAAATATCTTGAAAAATGACAGATTTACCATTTTCGCACTTTTTGTAATGCCGGTACTTTCGAACCCCTTGAGGTACAAACGAAAAGAAAATTGGTACAAACAAGTACATACCGAGTACAAACGTATGCATTTAAAAAAAAATCGATTCCTTCAAGTCGGGTTCTGGGTATTTTGAAAATTTTGTATCTCCGAACCCATTGAGGTACAAACGAAAAAAAAGTTGGTACAAACCAGTACATACGGAGTACAAACGTATGCATTTAAAAAAAAATTGATTACTTCATGTCGGGTTCCAGGTTCACACAGCTCTAATATTATGGGCTAAAGTAAATACACTGCACACTAAATCTTGTAATATGGATGTAGTTATCCCCAAGTCAAATTACTCCACCATTCGGAGTCATTCTTACAGTCTTCTACCGCAGCGAAATGCCTGAAGTATGTGGTTCGATCCTTTTTTTTAACGTTGGGAAATTCTCTTAGATACCCGCGGCAGTGTAGGGGACACTGCCGGGTTATGCCATATTCGTACCGGCTAAAACCCAACGACTTTCTAGCGCGGCCGTTGATGGCGGGTACCTCGGCGTACCCGAAAGTGAAGGTACGCCGGCCATCTCGGGGGACTTTACGACTGGCGGCAGTCTACCCCAAGACCACCGCCCGGGGTGTGGCTCGATCCTAGAAGTGGTGATTGTGGTTGGCATGAAAGAATTACAAACGTTCGTAAACTAAAAAAAATAGTATTACAGATATAACCGAGCCCTGGAATGTATTACGTTGATCTGAACTATGTAGTGTTAGCTTCGCCAATTTGGCATAGCTTTATCTAAAACTATATTTTACTCTGTTAAATATTTTAACTACTTTGAACATTGTTTGCATAATTTTGGTTTCCTATCTTATGTTGTTGATTTCATCTGAATGATTAGAAAATTTATTGTCTCCATTTGACTTAAGTTTAGCAACTTCAATTGAAAGGCAATTGACAGACTGAGTACGTCTAATTTAAATTTCGGCGAAAGTTCGTTATAAGTATGTGTACAGGTAATATGTATTTCATTTCTTCATAAAAATATAATAAATAAGAATATGCTGTGATTCATTGTATGCACTATATTTTATTTAGTTATAAAATTTAATTATTATGGTCTTGATTATAACTAGTTATTGAACAGGGAAGAAAAATTATTTTTTGTTAATTGATTATGAAAAATGGTTACCCTTTGGTCCATACCAAAGGGTCAATTCGGTGTCTAAGCCAAAAGATATACGTATAATATTCCGTTCGGATTCCAACTTCATCAACTGATACAGGCCGTTCCCTTCCATCGCAGTTGTTTCCAACGAGGTCAAGAGTTGCAAAACTTTAGTCTTTCTTTGTTGCGTTCATTATATGATCTAAGTATAGTGATAAATTAACAAATAATTATTTTATTTGCTATATTATATTTATTGCTTGTATTTGAATGTATAGGAAGAATTTTGTTTGCCGCTACAAGATTGTGACGCGTGTAGAGTGAAACGAAATGTTCTTGTGGTCCAACTGTTCCAAAATATTTATTTGAAAAATAAATTATGTCCTTACAAACTTGGTCAAATAACTTCTTACTATATTCTTACTCCAATAAACTATCTATTATCAACTAGCTGGTACCCGCGACTTTTTCAGCGTTGAAAAAAAAGGCAATATAACGCTTGACCTCGTGTTGCTATAACACTTTGGCCAGGCGTTAGTTATTTATTTTATTTTAAATAATCCCTTAAGAACAGTACTTTTTTCTGTTTGAAAGGTACCCTATGTTCTTTCTTGTATTCTCCTGACATCGTGTATGCAAAATTTCATGATGATCGTTTTAGTAGTTAAGAAGTGAAAAGTGACAGACAGTTACTTCCAAATTTATAATATTAAAGTATGGATAAGTATAAAGTGAAGCAAAAATATTAAGTTTTAATTTAATAAAAAAAGGTTTAAATTAAAAAAAAAAGACCGAATAACCTCACACTATACAACTGACACAAAGGAAAAAGGTTTACCAGCGAGCGACGCAAATATCAATATCCAACAACTTCGGCTAAGTGGCTAATGCGGTCGTTGCTGAGATACAAAAGGGATAAGTACACTCACTTGGAGATTGTTGTTTTGCAACGGCAGTGGTGAGTGAATCCCCCGTAATTCATTTGCTCGAGGAACTATGATTTCTGCCCTACAAACGTAATAACTCTACAATCAATCACCGTCAATAAATGAGATATTCACGATCATTGGTAAGCATTTATTTTCAAAAACTGATTATAAAGCGATTTTTGACATTTTAAGCGGTCATGGGCGTTCACAGACAATTATTCCCTACAAATAATCATTTGGTTGTATACAAGGCACCTATAATAGTTTACATTGCCCATTGTTATCTTATCATGGCACAATTAGATGGCAGTAATAAATAATAAAAAAAAATAAAAAATTAATGTGTATTAATTTCTTAAAAAATCGTTTTTAAGTATTTATTTTTTCGTTATATTAAAGTTTGCGCTTTGTAATACTGTATGTTAGAAACAAATCTTATTGAACATAAAAAACAATATACCTGTCCATTAGAGGGGCCCGGGTCTCGTAATGGGACTTCAACCAGTAAACCCGTCACTCTACACCTTTATTACGTATTTCTTTCTGTAACTTCAGTCACAAGGAAAACTAATTTCAGATGTACAGTCGTCAACGTCAGTGATATTAAATTTTGCTGAACGAATGTTATTTACTTAGTACCTACATGGAGGTCTCCTTGTAGGAATGTTTAAATTCGTTATTTTAAAATGGACATTCTCAAAACATTAACATAATTTTTACCTGCTTAATTAAATTAAATGTGTAGCTGTCTATATAGACTTGCTGGTCAGATCCACTCTCGGATCCTCGGATCGGAAGTGCATTGCCGAAACTGATATAATAAATGGTAAGTGACAAGAGAATGGGCTTCCTCATCCTTATCTTATATATAAGGATAGATAGATAAGGATATATAGGATAGGATAGTAGGTATAGATGAAAAAAAAAAGTGTATATCGTTTCTCAACTTTTTTAGTGACGCGACCCAGTAAATGGAAGAAAAAGTTAATTAAAAAATATTGCGACTACCTCACTAAAACATGTTATTAATGTTTTACATCTGCTAATTAACAATGAGAAGATAGGACGATCTGTAACTTTTTTTTTTCAGTATGATAATTTAAGATTATTGTTCTCATTGCTTCTAGCAGTTCGAATATTTTAAGGATCTTATTATTAAGAACATTGCATTCCCCATAATCGTGAACGCGACCGCCAAGTTTCTCTAGGGTATTAAAAATGTGATTTAAATAAAATGTGCTACGACACAATAGTATTTATTGTGTCGTAGCAATGTCTAGAGACTATTAAGGTTTACAATCTAGACATTTCCTTTCCATCTAATTTATTTCTTCTGTCTGTCATAGATTTCGATTGATTTTATACAAATCGATTAAAAATGTTAGTGTAGCCAGTTTTAAGCTGAAACATAAATAAAATACGTTTTTTTGTCAAATTGTTTGTAAATAAATATTAACCCTGCAAAAACTGTATATTCAAATATTGGGATTCGGTGCGGATTTTACACTTGAAGCTTTTTACGACACTCGTGTTAATAATGTCACGTACCTAACACACTACTCTCGGTTCCATATATTTTTTTCATCGAACTGCGAGCGAATGGTTGACTTTGATTCTCTTCACAATTGAAAATATGGGGAGAATATCCTGTCATACATGCCCGAAAAAATAGAATGTAGATTACATTATATTTTTACTTTTATACTTTTATATTGGTTTTAATATAAAAGTCAGACAAAATATGAAAGTACACATAATATGACGCGATGGGTCGAGTAGTGCATCGGAATTACGAGTTCACAACTAACAGTCAGTAAACTTTACCACCCACGAGCAGAACTTTCTTAATTTGTTATCGTGATATTTGACAAAGAGGACTACGGCATTTTTCACGTGTCATGTGTTAGTAGCCAATGTTAGATCGGTTTCTTCATACATGAATGAATTATATAAAAACTGTTAAAAATCTACTTATTTCTTAAAAATATGGGTGATATTTTCCAGGTAATATTAGTTAGTTTTTTTTTTGTTTTAATAACACGAGCTTAGTTTTATCTATACGTATTTTTTTATTAAGTGGAAATTAAACGGTCTGTTAGACAAATAAGTCTAAGTTCTGCTCAACATATATTTGTATATTTTAGTAATAATGAAAACACATAACACATTCTCCAATCAAATGAAAGTGCCAACAGAAACAAAGCGTCTGATGTTTCCTCACGCGTTGTGAGCCGCGATCTTTAAAGAGGTGTCAGGCCAATTGTTTGCTCTTGTGATATGATTGGAAATATAATTATGTTATAAGGGAGAACACACAAGCGAAGCGTAAGCGGTCGCGAGTTTTACTACTGTAAGTAATTTAATGTAAATAAATTACTTAACTAGTTTACCTAACCTTAAGTTTATTTCCATGCCACCTTAAGACGTATGCCTTATAAAAACATTGCAATGTATTAATTTATTTTTTTATCTAAAATTTACCAAAAATTTTAAAGAAGTGTATTTTATTCAGGAAAATGACAATACTTATATTTTTACACTATAGGTACAAATGTAACAAAAAATCATGAGCGGATTTTTATACAAAATTTGTTTACATGGGGGGAAAATTCTTTCACTATTTGCTAGATACATTATTCCAGATAGACAATATTAAACTCGTGCTATGTATACTATCTCCCACAATCGCACCTGCGAAAAGCCGGGGCGCGTTGTCAAGTTCCACTAAAATAATAATTGTTATAACCGCTTTCGTAGTTAGTAGTCTCAATGTAAACCGCTCTATGATACTTCTACATTCGAGGCCATTGTCACTTAAACGTAACGTGCTTTGTCTTCTATACGAGACTATGAAGATTCTCGAACCCAAGTTTCCGACTGACTCGTTTCTAGGACAGTTCAGCTCACTATTACTAATAAAATTTTCCTTCAGGTTTAGAAGTATGTCTTTACGTACACAATACAAGGGCTGAATTAAGTATTTTTTGGAGAGGAGCATCGCCACACAAAAATACACAAATAAATGTATATACTTTCATCACTGCTTTTCTTATAAATGGGAAGTCCTGAAAAATTTTCAGAATATAAATTTAAATTTTTCAACCACATTAATGTCAGCTCGAAAAGTGGCAAGAACAAGGAAAAATTCTCCCCAAGTCGCTAAGAAAAGGGTAAGAGCCTTAATTATAAAACATTTAATTACAATAATGGATTATATTAACTTTTTTATAAAAATAGTCAAATAAAAATAATATATAAATATATTATTTAATTACTTTTATTATTAATTAGGTAGTTTTACTAGACACAGCTAGTATCTAGTGTTTTGTACTTGACTGTAATTAAAACTAATATCAATAACATTTTTAAGGTAATTTTTATTCACTGCTGTTTTTGATGAGTACGTTATCTTAAAAATTAAACGAATAACAAGGGAAAACAAAATTTAATTAAACACCTTCGAAATGTCGTAAGCTAATAACTTAAATGAAGTTTATTGTTAAATGTAAACATTTCACAAAGTTGACGCGTGTGCACTGTTCCGCCATGACAATTGCTTGCTCTAACACAATTACAGCTCATTTGTTCCTGTCGTCGGGCTGACAGCGACATGTGTTGTAATGTAGTATACTTGTTGGACCTTTCCACAGGAAAAATGTATAAACTGTCACATTTTTACATGCAATGTAGTAATAGTAGTTTTTCATTAAGTTCTTCCGTGGATATGTTTCATAATTAAACACATTTTTACTTTTCTTTTTCAGATGAAAAAAGATATACATGTGATATGTTAAAATAAAATTCGGTGCGAGCGAAGCGTGGCGGAGTGCAGCTAGTAGTTAGTGAAATGAATAGAATTCAGCTACCTTAATAATTCTATATATATTTACTGTTTGTACTTAATAAATAAAGAACTGATTTCACATTCATCTATGTATTATTATACTATAATACATATATGTATTATAGTATAATAATTAATTAATTTAATTAATTGTGCTATTAATAAAAAAAAAAACTAAAATAATAACAAAAACAAGTGAATATCGTGAAAATACTTTTATCTTCAATTAATTACAAATCAATCAATACATCTTAAAGAGAACATCAGTTATCTTAGCTGGATAACTACTTTCCAATATTGCTATTTATTACAGTGTTTTATACTAAAAAAACAACATAATAGTTATCACATATATATTGATTTAATATTTTCTTAAAAGTCTTTTAAATCTTAACAAAAAATGGTGAAAGTTCATTAGTAATTTGTCATGTCTCAACATCTGCTCGGCAAGGAGGAATTAATTCGTGAAATATTTTGACACCGTGAAATTTATTTCGGGCTATACGAAGACCTCTTTTGCTCGACGAGCATTAGAATATTTTATATTAATTAATTGCTTTGAAATATATTTCTTGTTATATTGACTACTACTTATATAAAAGTCACTTTTATATTTAACTAGCTAGTGCGCGCGACTTCATCGTGTTAAGAAAATATAACTGATAGGCCTGATATAATTATCGTCTTTGACAAACCAAAATCTGCTATGTGTACTTTATTCAGATTCCGCCTTATCTATAGTATAAAAAACTGCTAAGTGCTTATTAGCACTATTTTTCGAAATAACCTTTAAATAAAATTTATGCTATGTGCTAGTATCTATTATTTGCAAATAACTCTATTATCAAAATAAAATTATTAAATTTTCATGTTTATTTATTTATTTATTTCAAAAGGCTTACCAACTAAAGACATACCCAATCACAATATACAACACTTACAGACAGGCAGGTACATTACAAGTATGAATTTAAATTATAGGAAAGCACAACATTATTAGAGATTAATTCAATTACGAGTACATTAAATTAAATTATATTATAAATGAATCAACAAATTTACGTGAAACAACCTTACTCACTCACTGAAACACAACAGTACACATGCTGTATTTTTCTGTGGTCTTCTGTAACACTTATTATAAATATTTATACTTTAAATTCAAAAGTAACTTATTCTGTCTTAATTTTTTACAATATTTATACTGTTATATGGATATATATCTGGACACCGAAAAGTTTTGGGAAAGGACTTTAGGAAAGGACATTTTAAGTACTCTCTGTAATAAAGGGATAAATTTTGAATGGAAGTGTGCGCGTCATACGTATTCCTAATACGGTATTTCCTTATTTTTCAAGATAAAAATAGGTTATTAATATAGGTGTTTCCGTATTTTCGTAGAGAATTTATTTTTTTTCTCCTTCATGGCGTATTATATTATAACGTCTTACAAGTCATAAGCTGGGTTAATGTGGGCACCGCTAACATATCTTAATGTAAAATGAATACCTATGTCATTAATTAGAAATAGGAGTCGAATTTATCATCCACTTACTCTCTCCACGAAACACAACAACGCAATTACTGCTATTTTATGGTACTCTTTTGTAAGGCAGTGTTTACTGCCGCAAGACGGGCTGCCTAAATGTGTTTCTTTATGAAAAGAATAGCAGTAAGTACTTAATGTTTCTTTCTTTCTTGTACCTGAATATATGGTACTGTACGTATGTAAGTCTTTTTTTTTATTTCTTCGCGCCAAGTCCCGCCACTACGATTTTATTAACGTAAACTTACTTAAAAAAAAATATCGAAATTAATTCTATACTGCGAACAAGTATTTTAAAATAACTACTGGTCTAATTTTAGCCCTCGAAGACTTTGATTTTAAACGAAATTCTGATGTTGAAGGAAAATAAGTTTAATTAAGTTTATTGAGACGAGAAGTTAACCTGTTGATGCGCTACCAAAACGATGAGATTTCTACTGAGAACACAGTCCCTTAGAACTTTATAGTAGATAATCTAAGTAAAATTATTGGTTTAAACTTTCACGATTTTCACACATTATTTTCACTATTAACATAAACCTAAAATAATTTTACATGGACGTGTAGCAATAGCAATGAGTTGTTTCATCGTATATTTTTATGGCTGAGTATAATAAATTAAATATCAGGAGTTTAAGTTATTATAACATGTAATACTATTTTTAACTATGTCATGTCTATGAAATCATTTAAAATCTAAAATAGAAACTGTAATTAATGTACTTTAATAATTTTTTAATAAACATGAAGTATGACAAAGCGCATTAATATTAATCATAGTACTGTCTTGTATTTAATTTACATGAAGTCAGTATTGAATCGTATCTAGAAAATTATAATAATGTGGTACTTAATAATGATTTACTCCAAGATAAATACTCTAAGAGATTTGTAGAATAACAAAAGTTATAAATATTTAAATCAATCATGCCTATCGGATTAGTATTTTATTGTGTATAGCTTTTTACGTAAACTGAAAGTCGCCTACGGACAATCAACTTCTATGTAAAAGGTTGATATTGTTTAGCCTTATTCATGATAGTATTTTGCGATGTTGTTGCTGAACTTCCGCATCGATTTAAACATCCGCTACCGTATCCGCATCTGCAATAAACAATAAGAATCTTTTGCGGATGCGCATATTGAGTGCTAACAGTAGGGCAGGTTTTCCCAGGATGACTTAGGAAATTATTTCAATTTTCTATTAAGAGATTAATTACTTAGTAAAATTTTGTTAAAGTGATAAATTTAAATCATTAATGTCTGCTTTAAAAATTTATTCTATTAAAAAAAACTTCAGATACGCACATTCATCCACTTTCGTGGACATAATTCTCTAAAAATTCGCATCCACATATGTTGGAAATTCTACAACCCTGTTATTTTATTATTTAAATTTTAAAATATTTGAATATAAACATATAATTATTTATTTATAAAATCAAAAACTCATCACGCTCATTATCTGAAGCCGAAGTTCCTTTACTGTTTGTTTTACGTGCGGTGATAATGAACTAACATAAGGCAATTTGCGGACGGATCGTGGGTAAAGGCTTCTTCAAAGTAGAGAAATGTTAAAACGGATCTGTCCGCTTTTAAAAGTCAATCCAGATTAAGTTCTTATGTTCATATGAGTTAGCTGCACGTTAGATTGGGACAAGCAGGTTCGTTGTATTAAAATTGTATCTACCTACGAATATGTACTTCTTTCTTTTGTTTGTAATTCTGTAAATTTATGTTATTGTAGACAACTCAGGTGCACGGTACAAACTTAATTGAGTTTATAGTACGCCTAAACTGTGTACCATAAATTGTTGTTTTTTTTTTTTGAATGTAAATAAAAAAATTAAAAAAAATGAACAAACGCGAAGTAATTTGTCTACATGCTTTATATTTAGGTACTTCTTTTAATTTCTTGAGCTTACAACGACAATGTACATATTATTGTTAAGTAATATGTACATTGTCATTAAGTACGAGTATGTAGGCTTAAAGAAGTAATCACTTGTTTTAAGTGAATGAACAGATTTTGGATAAAATAGCAAATCCTGCCGTGCGTCTCTTTTCCATTTTGTGACATTTATGGTCATAATGTTATATATACAAATACATACATATAATAAATTCGTAAACGAACCGTGTCTGTACATCTATATCTATATCTATACTTACTAATATTATAAAGAGGAAAGATTTGATTGTTTGTTTGAATTGAATAGACTCCGAAACTACTGGACCGATTTGAAAAATTCTTTCACTGTTGGAAAGTTATACTCGTATTATCAGCGAGTAACATAGGCTATATTTTATAAAGTTACGCGGACGAAGTCGCGTGCAACAGCTAGTTCCATATATATAAAAAACAATCTGAAAACGTTGTAGGCTTTCTTCTGTGACCGAGCTAGAATAGTTTCTAGAATATTTGTCTGTTTGTATGTGCGTTTGTTCACGCTAATCTTAATCTTAACGGATCACTAATTCTGTAGCGTCTTTGTTTTCTTAGCATCTTTACAAATCCATTCCAAAAGAAGGCAATGGAGTTTATTAGAGAACAACCAAAAAGTTTTAAGGGTTTCGGTTGATGGCATCTTATTCCCTCGAGAATGTAACTTGTACCGAAATATCCACACAAGGGGACACATTTATACACTTGAACAACAACAAGTTATTTTAGTTCTGAGACAATGTTATACAACAAATGTTTGAACGGGATAATAGGTAAGGAAAATTATGGTCCATTATTATAAATTTTGTTAACTATTTTTTAGTGTCTGACCGAAAATGGATTTTCAGCCGAAAATGAAAACTAAAAAAAAAGCTTCGGCTTTAGTCTTATTTTCGGCCGAAAACGAAAATATGGCCGAATCATGATTTTTGGCCGAAAATAGCCGAAAACGAAAATGTATTCGCTACCTGTATATGTCAAACATATAAATATATATGATATGTTACACATGTATGTACATATAATGTTATACAATATACCATATTATAACATAAAAATGCAAACGCATGCAATTTTTTTCTACAAATTATATAGAAGCCCTCCTTGTTTATAGCTCTTTGCATTAGTGAAAGCAGTAACAAAACCAGAAGGATTTGTTACTGCTTTCACTTAACAATTTCAGATGAAAAGACAGTGGTACAGCGAATTTATTTCATAACTAATGGTGTCTACGACTTCCGCGTTGAAAAATAAAAAAAAACTTAGGCAATAGAACGTTGTTATAATAAATAACAAATCAACAATTTCTATAAAATAGTATAAAAAGGGAATATTTTATATAATGTTACAGATTTTGTTACGACTCTTAATACCGGTTATTATTAGAGCGTAAAATAATAATGAGCGGTCAAATTAGGAAACTGCCTTTCATTTCGACAAATTAATATTGTAATGAAATTATTAAGTTCTCATTTTTTTAGCTTTGTGTTTTTCAAATGAACAACCTAAATTTATATAGGTATACTTACCTAATAAGTTTTTTGTTTATAACTCATATATCATAATGAATAATACTTAAACAAGAAGATCGTCCCACATTCATCACAAGATTGAAATATTAGTATTAGTATATGGACTTTAATTAATTTTCAACGGTATGCTAAAGCCTTAGGCGTTTGGGACAGTCACTGCTTACTGTCGATACTTTGGGCTTACTGTCGATGGCCCAAGCTACTTCGAACCATCTTACATCGATTGCACCGCGCTTAGGAAAATTCTTTTCCTGGCAGCAGGGCGTATACGTGAAAAATTAATTTAGATACAAATATTTAATTATCATCATTATTCGACATGAGTCTTCTTAATTGAGTACTACCATACTCGGTCTTCCTACTTCTAGATCCAACCAATGTCAGCCGATCTTCCGAGGTTATCGATCTAGTGAGCAAGAGATCACCGTTAGGGCATTTCACCGTGAACTCCACTCTCAGATTCAATCTCTACCTACTTCTATGCCCATCTTCTGATTTTTAATAGATTATTTCATACGAGTATACACAATCGGATGAACGTAATAAACAATGTATATAATTATTTTAAACAATGTAAGACACCTTTCATTCCATTATTAAATACTATTTCGTTGTTATTAAATTTTGTTGTGTAGTAACTCGATGAAGCCAAGTTAGCGGACTATGATTTGCTTTAATTCATCTGTGATAAGGTTGAAATTTACGTGTATTATTCTATACATTTCATTATATATGAGCTAAAATCATAATAACAACTCCGATATTCGACCCTTGTCAAAACATTGGGCCGTAGTATTATGACAGTTCACTTCGACCTCGTGGAGGTACGGTAAATATTAAGTTGAACCATCCGTTTGCGAGTCACAAAATTGTTCCTCGAATATTCTAATCATTCTTTCCTTTCCTCGAATTTATTCCAATAAAAACGGATTGATTTTTTTATCGAAATATGATTGATTATATTTTTTATCCCATCGCACGTCTTTTTTAGGTAATGACACGATCGTGTAACTATATTATCGCAGTCATCTGGGCAGTCCGTCTAGCGGTAGAAACCACGCTCTTACATCATGTGGTATGTATATATACCGAAATACAACAGCACATATGCTGTTATTTCACGGTGGTCTTCTGTAAGGGGGTAGTTACTGCCGCCAGCCGGGCTGCCCAAATATTGACCCTGCCGGGAGTAGAATCCTGAGACCTGACGCAAGCACCATTACCACTCTTCAAACGGGCTCGTCAAATACAATATCTGTTTAAATTAAATACAATATAATAAATGCAATATAATGTCTGCTGTCTGTTGCGGCTGTTCCGAACACCTTCGACAAATACGATAATCGTGTGTATTTAATATAAATAACTAGAACTAATAAAAATCTAATAATGTTACACTAAAATGTTACTTGCTTAAGACTAAAAAAGCTATTGTTTTCTAATTTACTAAAATTTTCTGCAACTCGTAACCAACGAATTGATTCCGACTAAGAGAAACAAAAGAATTCACTTCAATAAAATCAATAGCTAATTATGTACTTGGAACTGCGAGACCGTGACATTTGACACAAAAATGATGCCGATAATTCTAAATTCGTCTCACCCATTCGGTTTTCTTGCGAAACGACTTTGTCACTTCCTGGACATATTTATTTCCGTCCTTCGCAAAATTTATGTACATTTAGTGACAAAGAAAAACTTCTAACGCGTCGAGAGTGGGTAATTTATGCGTATGTTGTAAATTTCAGCACTTTGCTTGTAAAAAGTATGCAGAGATTTTATTATTTGCACATTAAGGCGCTTAGTAAGTACCGTTAAATGGATACTATCTTAAGCCTACTCCTCGTATATGGCTAGACCAAAAAGATTAATTATCAAAGTTTAGATATCATTTAATACATTTTTTTCGAAACTTCCATATTTAAAAAAATTGTATCCCTACTGCTTTTAATCATAATCATTTATTTCAGATATAGTATCCATATTATCTATTAACAAAATAATAATATAATAATAATAATAATATAACTGTTTGTCGGATAGTCGGCGCCAAAGTGCATATGCCGGGTCGCGAGACTCGCTATAATGAGATTCCGGCCTGGCATCGTCGGATCGAAAGTCGTATCGCTTGGGCCAGAGTCCTCATCGGCAAACTGACCAGCTTCAAGTCGGGTAATACCAGACCGAGAGTGGTGCGCTTTGTGAGGGAGGCGTTTTCGGGGGAGAGAGTTAATCTTTCTCACCCGGATATGCGTCGCAAACTCACAGAGCGCATCGACGACTTGAAGCAGAAAATCGCAGCTTGGGGTAAGCGTATCCGGCGGTACTCAGAAAGGGTAAAGAGGTACCGACAGAATCGCCTCTTCATGAGTGACCAAAAGAAATTCTACAAAAGTTTGGAGTGCTCCGATGGCAGGGTGACTGGTCCAAGACCAAATCAAGCCGAAACCGTCGCCTTTTGGCGAAACCTGTGGTCGCAACCAGTCACTCATGCAGAGGGCCCTTGGATAGAGACAGTGGAGAGAGCATGTGATGCAATTAGGCCGATGAACCCCATCATTATTACCGAGGACGACGTAGTTGCTGCGGTCCGTAAGGCCCCGAACTGGAAAAGTCCGGGACCGGACGGACTGCACAACTACTGGTTGAAGGGGTTCTGGCGAAGCCATGCTACACTTGCTCCTCAATTCCAAGAGGCTCTTGACAGCGGAGCGCTCCCGGAATTCTTGACTACGGGGGTCACTCATTTAGCTCCAAAGGATGGTGCTACCGCGGATCCATCTAAATACCGCCCTATCACGTGTCTTTGCACAATCTACAAGACACTTACATCGGTTCTGAGCTCTAAGATATATCGACATGTTACCGAAAATAATATTATGTCAGGAGCTCAGAATGGATGTAGGGGCGGTAGTCGCGGTAGCAAGGAGCTGCTACTCATCGACACGGCTGTTTCCAGACTGGTAAAACGCAATCGTCGTAATTTCTCCGCTGCCTGGATTGACTACAAAAAGGCATTTGACTCGGTTCCCCATACATGGCTTTTGAGGGTTCTCGAGTTGTACAAGGTTGATAGTGCGACTCGACAATTCCTTGGGACGTGTATGGGGCAATGGAGTACCATGCTTAGTCTTTCAGGTCAGCGGATGACCGACACGTCTGATCGGATAAGAATAAGCAGGGGTATTTTCCAGGGCGATTGTCTGAGCCCACTTTGGTTCTGCCTGGCTTTGAACCCTCTCAGTACTATCTTAGAGGATTCAAGGCTGGGCTTTCAGTTTCGGAGAGGAGGCCATCGGATGTCACATCTTCTCTACATGGATGATCTCAAGTTGTTCGCGCCAAACGCTCATCACCTGGAAGAGCTACTGAAATTAACAACTGATTTCAGCGGCTCCATAGGGATGGAGTTTGGATTCGACAAGTGTGGGGTCCTTCATGTGGAGAGGGGGCGGATTATCCATTCAGCTGATCTCGAAGTTGGCCCGGGGCAGATGAGGTCACTCTCCGAGGCTGAAACATACCGATATCTGGGCATGTCGGAATCTTTGGGTATAGTGGAGAGGGCTGTGAAACAGTCGGTTTGCGAAGAGTTTTGGGAGCGCCTTACAAAAGTTCTTAGGAGCTATTTGTCTGGCGCTAACAAGGTTCGGGCTTTTAACGGCTGGGTCATGCCTGTTCTCCTCTATACGTTCGGCGTGCTTAGATGGTCTCAGACCGAACTAGATGCCCTGGATAGAAGAGTCCGCACAACTATGATCTCCCACAGAATGCGCCACCCGAAATCATCGGTCGAAAGGATGTATATCCCGCGGAAGTGTGGTGGTCGGGGCTTATTATGCGCCAAGACCATGCACAACCGCGAGATGTACAACCTTACAAATTTCTTCTTAGCTGATTCGGGTGGCGTATTGTGTAGGGCGGTTGCAGAATGTGACAACGGACTCACCCCGTTGTCCTTAGCCGATGGGCATTGGCGTGATCCGGTGATACCAAGCACCTCCGTCAGGGAAGCCGTATGGAAGGAGAAGGAGCTGCACGGACGGTTTTACAAGGCTCTTCACGAGTCTCATATTGACCGCAAAGCCTCCGTGCACTGGCTGCGCTTCGGTGATCTCTTCGGAGAAACCGAAGGTTTTGTCTGTGCGATACAAGATCAGGTGGTCAAGACGCGGAATTATCGAAAGTACATAATTAAGGATGGTACAGAAGACATATGTCGAGCTTGTCGCCATCCTGGAGAGACACTCCGACATGTTACTTCCGGTTGTTCCGCGCTTGCCAACACTGAGTATCTGCATAGGCACAACCAAGCAGCCAGGATCCTGCATCAGGAGCTTGCTCTGAAATACGGCTTCGTTGAGGAGAGGATGCCTTATTATAAGTATGCACCGGAACCAGTTTTTGAGAACAGCCGTGCCAAGCTCTATTGGGACCGGCCCATCATCACGGACAGGACTATTCTAGCGAATAGACCTGATATTGTGTTGATGGACCGGGAGCAGTCGAGGGTGTTTTTGGTGGACGTAACTATCCCGCATGATGACGGTCTCGTGAGGGCCGAAACCGAAAAGAAGAGGAAATACCTCGACTTGTCCCACGAGATCGTTGACATGTGGGCTGTTGCGTCTGTTGAAATCATCCCAGTCGTTATATCCGTCAACGGGTTGATCCCGACCAGCCTTAGTGATAATCTAAGGCGGTTGGGATTCCGCGGCGGTTCCCTCCCGGCCCAGATGCAGAAGGCGGTGGTGCTGGATACGGCCAGGATAGTGCGTCGGTTTCTGTCCTTGTCGCCTTGAACCCCAACCGACTGTGCTTCTGTCGGGGGTAACACCGTCTTCTCCTCATTTTGGCTTTTGGAGGGGGAGACGAGTTAAATCAAGATAATAATAATAATATAATATTTACAAGCGAAACAAAGGTATTTAAAATGTACAGGTGCTGCAAAAATCACTTATTAATTTTGTTGTATGTCATGTTTAGTCGCATCCAAAATTTTTGTATGGGACAGTCTACCTTATCTATAATTGTTTTCAGAATGCTATTGGTACTGCCACGTATCTTGTGCCATAGGGACGCCACCCTCTTTCGTCTTTTTAAGCGGGTACGGCGATTGGAAATATTTACAAGCTAAAATATAAATAATATTTTGTATTTTAAACACAATATTAGTGGGGTTAGTGTTATAATGACTAGATTCGAAAATGACCTAATCAGCATAAAGAATGAATCTCAATATGACCAGCTCTGCAGAAAGCCTATATATATTTTATAATGACTAGTTATCCAAGTTATCATATTGTTAATAGACTAGATTTTAAGACGGCTACACCCCGCCCAGATGGCCAACGCCATTGACGACTCCAACCGCCTTAACTTTACACCCAACAGATTTTGATATGGTTTCACTAATTAAATGAAAAGAGCATTAAACGAGGAAGGTTTCAATACATTTTTTAGAAAATTTCGGGCGCTATTTTTATTATAATAAGTATATATATCCCCTCAAATGAACTCATATCTAAGTAATCTATTTATTCAAGTATTTAATCACTCAAATTTCAAAACATGTACCCGTTTATCGACCGAATGTTGTAGTATGAAGTAATAAAGATCAATTTCCTCTTGAAGCCGCAAAGGAGGCATTAAACACTTGTTTATTTTGTTTTCGAGCTATAAATATAGCGTCACGTAGAGAGATATTGGGGTAAAGCAACAAACGTTTGCGTATAAGGGTATATTGTTGTTTATTGCACAAAAATTGTTTCTCTGTTTTTGTTGAAAAAATATATTGTAAGATAATAATTTGATACATTATTATCTAAAAATTAGTGCTCAGTAGACCCGCAAAGTTTTTAAAAACATTGATATTATTAATTTACCTACTCCAATTAATTATATATTTTATTGTACTTTTTAGTATAATAGATTATGTTAGGTGAATTTTATATGATTACATAATAACATAGTAGTTTTCATGTTTTACTTATGGGCTGATAGCGACACTGATAGCGACACCTACAACATGGATTTGGACTCATTTACTTGTATACCTACTGTATATTATAGAAGACGTCAGAAGAATTCATATCTTTCTGAAAGTTATGTAAAATGTTGATATTTTTATAATAAGAGTCTTGTTGTATAAATTTTAAGTGGATCCTGTCCAAACAAGTTACGAGAGTTTTTGGGTTTCGTCACACAACTTCCGAGATGTCGAAACATAATAAGTTTTTATGAAATTGTGTCCCTGATTTCTTTTAGGCGCCGAAGTTGTCAGGCACAAGACCTTACTTATTTAGAGGTAAATACAATTGGAAAAGTTTGCCTAATGGATGTTATTTTTTATATGTAAGGATGGACAGACAGGCAGACTATCTTCTTTATGGTAGGTGGTTACTGTCGCCAATAAAAATTAGCAATGAAACCGGTGCTGCAAGTGCGCTGCCTACCTTGGTCACTCACCGAAACACAACAGCATACATGCTGTTGTTTCACGGTGGTCTTCTATAAAGGGGTGGTTATTGCCGCCAGACGGGCTACCCAAATGACTGTGAAATGCAGTGTGTCCTGCCACTACTTTAAAATCCAGACCAGTGCCAACTCGGACAAGTTCATTTCCAAAGTTGATCCTGCCGGGAATCGACCCCGGGAATTATTGTAGCTGTTTGTTTCCTTAATGATTGAATAAATAAATAACATTATTTATTTATGAAAATTACCAAATTAATTTCATAACTAATGTAATATAATAAATATGCCACAATATATTTCTTAATTTAAAATATTTATCTAATTTATTATAAACACTAGGGGGTCATTACATAACTTCAATTTATATTGTCTAATTAATGTAAAAAATATTTCACCTTTGTTTTGTAAAAACCCTGTGTCTTTGTGTCTATATTTATTTAACCTAAGATAAAATTACGACATTAAATCTAACAGCTACTCTATAAAACAGGTGTTATTTTCACCCATGTCAGTTTTTCCTCCTTAATATTAATAAAAGGTCAGAAGAGAAATGTACCTGTCAAACTTTACCAAACACCCCAAACCAATGGACTTTTGTCCTCGATAATATATTTCCTCGTAATACTCTACACGGTAGACGACCAAAAAATATTATTCCCCAAGCGGGTTCTAAAATTTTCCTGTTAAGGAAACGTACTGTATATGAGTCCCAGTAATATGTATTGCTCTGCAGGGCATTCTAAGTACAGACATTTTTAGTGAAATATTTACATACTTATAGGCATAGCTTATTTCAGGTGAGACACTTGTTGCACTTAATAAGTTCAAGGCATCATAAACTAGTGGGTCCCCGCGGTTTTCCCCGGCCGTTTAATTGAAAGTAAATGGGATTCTCTTTCTCGTCTCGGCAATGCAAACGATCTCGGCAATGCAACGTCAACGAGCACCGTGTGACACTTCTAGAAAATAACATTATGACCAAGAATGAAGAAGAAGAAGGCGGGTGAAACCGCGAGACACAGCTAGTGATAAATATAGCTGAAGCATTTTAACTGTTTTTCTCTCAAAAACTAAAACCAAAGCTATTTTCAAATGTTGGTGTCAAATTGTCTGTCTGTCAATAAAGTAGTCAATGAATTCGTCAAGCGTTCATTAATTTTGCACTGATTTCTTTTGTGAGTGTTGAGTTTTGAACGTTTCCTCAATATCTGAAAGCGTGTTTACTAAAGTTGTTCGGATTTGCTATAACATTTTACGACTATCGAGATTTGGTTCGAAATACGTATAGAAATCGTAATGTGTAAATATTCCCACAATATATTTAGTATACTGACTAGCGAATAATTCACATATTATTTTGTCGTCAGACATTATGTAAAGGTCAACAGAAAGGCTGACGGTCTACTTGATGGTAGGTGGTTACCGTCGCCTATTAACACAAGCAACGCCACAGGTGCTGCAAGTGCGCAGCCGATTACAGTAGGATTAAGGAAGGGATAGGGAAATGGGCTCTGGCATCCCTTACTCACTCACAGAAACACAACAGCACACATGCTGTTATTTCACGGTGGTCTTCTGTAAGGGGGTGGTTACTAGCGCCAGATGGTACTGTCCCTCGGTGGGCTTATTATAGTCCATGTTAGATGTTGAAGACATTCATTAAACTTTTATTACTCATGAGTATTTGTCAGGCGTTGATTATAAATAAATAAATAAATAAATAAATAATAAATAAATAAATATCATCACTCATTCCACACAGCACCATCTAGTTCCACAGTAAGCAACTAAATGCTTGTATTATGGATACCAGACAGTTGATATGATACATAGATTACTTTTTTTTTGTAAATATATACATATTATAAATACAAAACATCCAGGACTCAGGTACAAAGGTAAAATGTCAACACATAAACATTTGCCCCTAGCGGGATTCGAACCCGCGACCGTTTGGTTAATAGCTAGGGTTACTAGCCACTAGACCAAACGTGTCGTCAAATTATAATATATTATTTTTATTTTAGAGAGTACTTTTTTGGATGAACCCTGACATTCCTGACAACGTGTATGCACATTTCATGATGATCGGTTGAGTAGTTAAGGCGTGAAAGGGTTCTTATTCGCCCACACAACGTCATATGTGCTGTTATTTCACTGTGGTCTCAATATACGGCGAGGAAGCCTTTCGCTACCGATAATACGACCAGAGAAAAGTATTACCAATACAATTTCGTAAGATCAATATTACCTACAAGGAGAACGTATCAATACAGCGATTGTGTTGTGACTTATAAAGAGCATATGCGACGTATTCTTATATTCTGTTTATAAGTGAACTTTCTTCTACTAGTAAAGCTACTAGTAGTTAATATATCATCAATGTTACGCAGTAAAGTTTTAAGTACCCTTTTTTCTAAATATAAATCAAAACAGACAGTTTCGTTATTCAATCAATGGTTAGCTTATATATGGTAGGTATAGAGTTGTGATTAAATGGGAAAGTCCCATGAGTTTGCGATGTCCATCAACAGATAACCTAATTATGGGCCACTATACCACA
Source organism: Synanthedon myopaeformis (assembly GCA_944738685.1). Lineage (NCBI taxonomy): Eukaryota > Metazoa > Arthropoda > Insecta > Lepidoptera > Sesiidae > Synanthedon > Synanthedon myopaeformis. The sequence continues at coordinate 2,922,174 of OX122918.1, read as the reverse complement.
CAACCTGATTAAAATCTCTGTTGTCCCAGTCCTGCCTCTAACAAGATTCAATAATGCAACATTATTGCTGCATTATTGTCATGATATTTGAACTTTTCGAATAATAGGATAACAAACTATTTTACGTATTGACTGAGATTTTACCAAGGTTTTAACACCAACATTTTATCACAATCAAAGTAAGAAAAGTCGTAATAAATTAGGCAGATCGTTTGGTAGCTATAAAGATCGTCACTTGATTAAATCTTTAATTTTTTCGTCATATCGCCAAGTCAAGTGAGTCGTAAGCCTGTATGCCTAGAAATAATAATTGCTTATACCGGAAATTAATTATCTAACATTCCTTTAAAAAAAATATATAAATTACAATTTCCAAATTAATAATTACAATCCACAACAAAAAATAAATATAATTTCTAAAAAACAGCGAAATGGGAAAGAATACAAAGTTCACAATCTTAAGAAAATTCAATTAATTATATATTTTTCTTTGTTATAAAATCTTTTATTCCATATAAAATCTCCATTAAGACGCCGCCGTCCTCAGACATAGGTTCAAAACTAATTACAATACGCCTCTTGCTCTCGGCTTTGCTTCCATGACAACTGCTTCTTAGTTTGCAGTAAGTACGAGGTGAATCAAAAAGTTTTTAGAACTGCAGAGGTTATGTTATAATTCAGAGCGGCTATTGTCTGTGGTTTGCTGCATAGACCAGATATTTCACATAGCCCCACAGAAAGTAGTCGAGCGGTGTAAAGTCACAAGATCTCGCTGGCGAGTTGATGTCGCCACCGCGTGAGAAGACGAAGCCTTTAAACTTCTCGTCTAATTAATTCAATTTTCGCGTGCGGTATGGCAAATGGCGCCGTTCTATTGGAACCACATTTTCTAGGCGACTAAAAATTTGTTATCATCGTCCGCTATCGATCACCATTGACAGTGAACACGGCTCCTTGCGCATCTTCAAAGTGCTTTTTCGGAGTGTAGAGGCACCTGATGAATCTTCCGTAAATTTTCGTTGCTCCAAGTCCGGCAATTTAGTTTGCTCACGAAGTCACTCAACCAGAAATGAGCCTCATCACTGATGATTTGTTTTCCGAAAACAGGGTCAGCCGCCAAATGCTCTAAAACCCAATCAACTCGTTATTGAAGCGTATAACTTTTCATGATGAAATGTCAGGACTAAATAAGTATTCTTGTCAAATTTGACAACTATCGCATAACCAAGATGGCTGCTACACACTGTCAAAGTTCGAGAGTCCCTATTGAAAAACCCTTTATATACATCTATAATATCTATACTAATATTATAAAGAGAGAAGATTTGTATGTTTGTAATGAATAAACTCAAAAACTAGGCTATATTTTATAAAGTTACGAGGACGAAGTCGCATGCAACAGCTAGTTACTAACATTTTAATAATGCCTATAAATAAATATGGTTATAGTAACAATTGTAACTATAAATAATATTATATTTATCGCATTTACTCATTTACTATATAATTTGTATTGTATAGTATATAATAATATATTATGTATTACATTTATATATAAATAATATATAACTTTTCGTACAAGATAATATATCACACCTAGGTATTGATTTAATTTTTAGTGCCGATGTAACTTTTAGACGCAGTTTAGTTTTTAAGATTCATTTACACTATATATATGTATAAATTTTTATACTTAAATGTAAATCGAATCGTGCAATATAATGCTTATAAGTATTTCAAAGTTTTGTGAAAATAAACACTTCCCGTGTCATTGTTCAGAGGATTTGCAAAAGGAGTCTGTGGGCGTTCGCCACTAAATCCTGTAACAAAACGTGTTTGAAAGGAGTTTTGGACGACGAACGCGACAATAGCTATCGCTTGAGAACACCCACCGCAATACTAAAGCCGAGTTCTTAACGTTTGTCTCAATGTATGTAGGTACCACTTAGTGGATCTACGAACATTGTACCAAAGTATAATGTTCCAACGAGTGTACCAACGTCTATCATTGAATACAGTATGTGTTTTAAGAAAATACTTTTTACAAAAAAAATAATCAGAAATAAGACGTGTCAGCTTACATATTGTGGCCACCACATCCACCCACTGCAAACCACTGTTCTGTTCCCGAGGAAAGCGGGCGAAGTCGCGAGTAAAAGTTAGTTTATCATAAGATCGTTTATTTATAGTTAAGTAGTTTTATAATTAATTCATTAATGTTGTCTGACGGTATCTGGCAACCGTCGCCTGTTAACATAAACAACGTCATAGGTGCGGCAAGTCTTATAAGGAGCAACTACAGACCTTATAAGGATATAAAATGAGGTATTAGGCTCTGGCTTTCCGACTCACTCACCGAAACAGAATGTTTTAAATATTTCACAGTGGTGTTTGTAGTGGTTACTGACGCCAGACGGGCTGGCTAGTTTGTCACCATGAAACGCAGAGTTCTCTGCCACTTCTAAAAATATATAAATATTTGTATACCATAGGTACTACTTCCATGAATTTCGTTTCGCCGTTAATTGAAAATTTTACCGCTGAAAATTTTAAACAATTTTCAACATAACCATTAATTAAAATGTAAGAGATAATCACATGCAGGTGAAAACCCTTTTAGTTATTAAATTATGAAATTTAATTTATGCACAAAAATGTCATCTTATTTTAATATCTAAAGTAAATTTTATGCGAAAAGCAGGAAGCACTGCTTTTCGCAGTTTTTTGGGCAGTACGAAACCACTTCCTAACAGAAGATTACCACGAAATAACAGCTTTGTGCTTTTGTGTTTTGGTGAGTGAGTAAGGGATGCCAGATCGCATTTTCCATATATTTTTTTAAAATTAATAATGGGTTTACTGGATTGAGTGATGGAGCGAGCTCACCCAGAAGATGCCTATTCAGTCGAACTTTAAAAAGATTTAAGTTATATGGGCTCGGAAACACAGACGCCGGAAGGGAGTTCAATTCATTCCTTCCTAATCCCTAACCGTACCTACTAAGGTCGGCAGCGCACTTTCAGCAGCCGTAACATTGCTTGTGTTATAGGCGACGGTAGCCACCCTACCATAACATATATCGTCAGCCTCTCTGACAACATTTAAATAAAAAAATCTAATTTAGTGTATAAGTACATTTATGCTGCACAGCCAACAAACATTTCTTTTGCAAAATAAATTTCATTTTAACGTTTGCGTCATCTCTCTCCGCACAAGTCTATAGCTTCGGTATTAGACTTCTATTTATTTTTTCTTCTTTATGTTGTCATCGAGAGGATGTCCAATTAAATTCATAACGCCACCCCGTGAAGGAATAAGATTAAAAAGTTAATATAGTCAGTCAAGAACAGATGCAAGAAAATTGTTCGATCTAAATCATAATCGAGAACGAAGATATTCTTTGAGATTTATTTTAAATAGAATATTATATCTAGACTATTCTATTAATTAATCAAAAGCGTTACATTTTGTGTTAACAGAAACTCGTAACTTGTGAGGTTAATTATTTATGATTGTATTATCACATGATTAAGTTCCAAATAGAAATTCCAATTGTTATATTATATTTGTCTGTTTGTCTATGCGGGCATCAGCTAGTTAATTTATACAATTTTGGTGTTATAACTATTGGTGAAATGGCATTTGGATATTAGTTACGAGGATAGGTTCTATCCTTATTTATTTTTATTTTTATAAATATTTATACAATCATGGACACTGTATACACATGTAAACATATTATGTATAATTTACATAAAACTACTTAATATAAGTTGTTATAAATTGGAATTTTACAATATATTTTATACTTGAAAGTCATAATCCGTACTAATATTATCCGTACTAATGCAAAAGTATGTTAGGATGTATGGATGTATGGTTGTTTGTAACTCTTTCACGCAAAAACTACTGAACCGATCACCATGAAATTTTGCATACACGTTGTCTAGGACACCAGAAAGGACATAGGGTACCTTTCATCGTTCAACGCGGACGAAGTCGCGGGCACCAGCTAGTATACAATAAATCTTCAAGTAAATCTAACGAATATCTCTCATACTACATTAAGTAGGGAATCAAGTTGTGTGACGGGAAACCTTTAGGTTATTTTTCTCAATCGGATTCTGTCACAGGCCTTCTTTAGTAGGAGTGACGTGGGTCCGGACTTTGGTGCCGTTTCGGGACGCGATTTCACAAGTGTTCCGACGAATATTAAGTGAGAGCTTTGATGTATTTGAATGTGTAAAAATGTTAAGTGTTGCATTTTAGGTTACCTACATGTACCTTTGGAGTTTATTTATATGGGAACAAATAAGGAATATATTTTCGGGTTGTGTTTCATTCTATTGGAAGTAAGTTCGATTCGCCAGTAATTAAAATTATAATGACAGTAGCAGCATTTAAAAAATGATGTAATTTAAGTCTCACTGCTGGGCACAAGCTTCTGCTCTGAGGGAATAAATGAGAGCTACACTCTACTATGGTAGCTAACTGCATAATGGACTTTAAGCAAATAAAAATAAATTTTATTTATTTCGGGCATCTAAAATTGGCCCAGATAAAATGTATTAAATAAAAGTACTTTCACATTTATTTAATATAATATTAGTATGGATTATTATTTTTTAATTTTTTAAAGTGGACGAAAATGTAAATAAATTGAAATGTGTGCGTTTGCGCAGGATGTTGGGCGGCGTGGGAGGGCGGCACGCGTCGGTGCGCCGGCGCGGCAGTTCGCCGGGCGTGCGCCGCGGGGGGCTCGAGTCGCCGCCTGCCTCCCCGCGCCCCCCGCGCCGACGCCGCGCCGCCCTCGCGGCAACGGACCACAAGACATGCGCCCTCATCCACACCAGGCTCAAACTGGGCGACATCATGTGAGTATACTTTACATATGGCACATTTACTACTAAAGCACTCATCAACAAAAAAAAAATGCGCGTGTACAGAGTACTCTTGTCAGAATGTGGAATTATTATTTATTTATTTATTATCACAAGGCCTCCAACAGACAAAGACAGGAACCGATGCATGATCCTGTCCGTATCGAGCAGCACCGCCTTCTGCATCTGAGCCGGGAGGGAACCGCCAATGAACCCCAAACGTCTCAGGTTACCTCTGAGGCATCAAAATGTTTGCTATGAAGTTATTGAAAGCAAGTAACATATAATAATATATACAACTTTAATCGCATACTTATTTATCTACTAATATATCTCTAGCAACAAATAATACATGAAAAATAAAAAACAGCCGTTTTATAACTTATAATATAAAACCAAACAAAGATTGGATAGTTATGTTGACTCTATATGTAGATGACGCTTATGTCATCTACATCAAACTTACACAATATAGTGTGCAGAAACTTGTGTAGCCTTTAGATGAAGCGATAAAAGTTATTAGTACTTACTGTTTTATTGAGGGACAAGCGAAAGGATCCCGGTTTCGCAAGGATTCATTTTTTATCTGCAAATTATATGCACAAACCTTTCACCCAGAAAAAGGACTAATCACCTAAAAATAAAAACTGAGAAAATATTACATGAGCAATAAATGTTTCAACGACTAAGAAAAGGATTCACGGACAAAATCGCTGGCAAAAACTAGGTGTTTTTAAATCTTAATACCAAATATGATCTAGTGTTTACTGCAATTCCATTGAATGTCTAATGTTCATAAGTTTTGAATTAAGCATTTAAAATGATCCATTTAAAATTTAAAATGTTAGTTTACAGAGAAAAAAAAAAGTTTTAATTAACAAAAAATGTATTAAACATTTGTGTGAATTAGTCTTATTCAGTACATAAACATTTTTCTAAATACCCATACCAGACATACGAATTAAGATGAGACTACTTTTTCTTGTATTTTAATAATGAAACTTGACAGTGCCATCTATTGCGCACTATGCGAATTGACTTAAATGATTATAATGGAAACGTATATACAACGTGTAGCGCCATCTAGATATAAACTGCATTTGGATCTTTAAAATAAGGTAAAGATTCAATGTACGTGTCATATTTTTCGATAGTAACAAGATGCCCCTTTCTATTACAAGCATTTCTGATACGGGATTAATAAAGAAAAAATTAAAGGATTTATTGGCAGGGAAAGCCTATTATGCTCTGGATGAATTTTTAAATGACAGACTCTAATAGTGTTCTGATGCATTTTAAATTTAAAATTTGACGTAATATAGATATTTTGCACACCAAATGTGGTAGTACATGCTGGGACGTTGCATTGAATGGTATTATCTGGTTTTGCACCCATGTACAGGCAAATAAATAAATAAATAAATAAATAAATAAATAAATAAATAAATAAATAAATAAATAAATAGTAATTTGATCAATAAAATTTTATGTCGAGTTTTTATTGCGCCATCTATGTAGACTTTATGGAAACTCTAGTGCCGTAATAATTCATACACTAGCGCCATCTACCATATAGAACTAAAGGTATTCGCAACCGACGCCACCTATTCTTATTAAAGTTTGGTGTGTTTTATGAAAAACGTCTACGAGCGTAGATGGCAGTGCTACGGTACACGCTACGACAACCCTCTACGGTCTGCGATGGGTCTACGCTAACCTTAATTTTGTTTTTAATTTCATAGATGTCACTATGCGTACCGTTTTCAAGTTTTCTTTATAATAAAGAAGTATTTTTATTATAGTTTTGTTAGTTAATAATTAATAATTAATAATCACAAATCGTCTACTCTTATGTTCGCCCAGAATTAAGTGTAAATAGAAATGAATTGTTGAGATAATTATTTTTTATCTGTATATCCACTAAATTATTCTTAAATTTTTTGACGAAATGTTATAAATTTCCTAGGTTTAACGATGATTTAAAGATTTTTACGATATGATTTTTATATTCATTACTTTTTCAATAATATGTTGTCCATATATATACAAGCAGCAGAAGAAAATCGATTTTTGTAATTGAATCTACAATCTACTTTTAGACTTTTTGGGCGATTACAATATTTATCTACGAAATTTTATATTGATAAATTAATCCCATTACACTTTATAAAATCAATTATTCAATGTATTTTTTTTATATTTCATAAACATTTCTACAAAGCAATGAAAATTATTTTCATTAAAGTACAGCGCTGTGAAATATAAGAAATGCCATAAAAGAATCGATTAGTCTGAGTTCAGTGTGGAGGCGTCTTTTCGTCTCGTTTTCAATCTCATCTTGACTTATGAACTGTAACATGAAGCAAGACGTTCCAAATTCAATTTGATAATAATTGAACGGCGTCAAGTCGTCCACTGGCGATGTTCGGCTAGTGTAAATGGAACGGGCTTCGCTTCCTGCCTCCACGTGGCGAGATGCCATTATTGATTTCCGGCGCTAGAGAGGGACAGCGCTATACCACAATTTGTTGCACTATTTTTCGTCTCCCTCATTCGCCAATATATGACCTATTTTTATGCCTCTTTCCCTATATTAATACAGCCTAAGTAATTAGGTGAAAAGTTCAGTTGGCGATGTAAATCTAAACGATGGTTTTCACGTAATTGAATTATTATTTTGCTTCTGAGCGTAAAACTAAGAGGCATTTATTGCTTTTCGAATTTATGCCGCGAAAACGCTTTCAGAAATATTATAAAAAACTATTTTTCCAAATACCATCAAAGTGAGAACTAAAAACTTTTTTAATTACTGTCAATCTTCGTATATATGCAACCATTAACACAAAATTAAATAATAATAATAATAGCAATATGAAGTCAAATTTACTTATTGTTTATTTTAAACATTCCATAGAAAACATTTTACACGTAAGTAAACAGACTGATATCTTTATACTTTTTACAACAAATACATCAATGTCGTAGCTTTCTCTAGATAGGCCTTCTATAAAATTTTGTCGAAAGATCCTTCCAGTTGACTGGGGCGAAGCCCAAATGTAGGGCAATATTTTTTTTCACAAAAGAATGCATCTTTTTAGACGCAATGCATTCAGTTTCTAAACTCTTTAACATTAAAAGTATAACGTAAGGCTTATTTATTTAAATTTAAGTAGATTGTGATTATCGTGTTATGAATTTTCAAATTCAATTACAAAGCGGTACGTATGGAGTGAAATACATTTGAGAAATTAATTAATTTCCTTTTGAATTTACAGTAGAATTTGTACTATTATTTCACGTTAGCTTCTGTGTTGTTACCTACCCGATGATGCATCTACCGCCTGATACTCGTAGACTGAGAGTCCAGTTTATGAATGAAGAACATTTGTGCTTCTAAAGCTTGTTCTGAAGCTGAAAAAGTGTTCTTAGGCAGTAATGACACTTCTACTTAAGTTGTTAAGGGCACACTGAGTTTCGCAGTCATTTGGCTGCAGTAACACCCCTTACGGAAGACCATAGTGAAATAACCAGCATCTCTGTTGTTGTTTTTCGGTGAGTGAGTATAAGGGACGTCAGAGCCCATTTCCAGAATACCTAACTAATGTCTTATCCATAATCCTATTATTGTCGGCAGCGCACTTGTACCAGCGCACCGCGCACCACAGGTGCGGTGTAGCTTTTGTTATAGGCGATGGTAGCCACCTACCATCATATGGACCGTTCGGCTGTCTGCCGCCCTTATCATTAAAAAAAAATCCATATTGTTTTTATTTATTTCTTATAATTTAACTATAATAAATTTTCAAAAGGCAATGACGATGATCAATGATAGAAAATAATGACGATTATAATAATTATGTTCAGCACAGCGACTCAATTCTACATGGCGGCCACTCGAGAAACTTTCTTCTCCAACGTTTGACGCTTCTACGATATCATTTGTGAATAATGAATAATAATTATAAGTCTGGAAACAATGCGGTCGTTTGTAGGCCGTCTAAGTTGTTGCATTCTGTGACTGCTTGGCGCAAAGTTGGGAGGAAAGAGAGAGAGAGGGGGGGTCTGAAAATGTATATATTTCTTACGGTTGTTGACATTTGTGCGGCTTTTGTTCAAGTGCGGTTTTTTTTGTTAGCAGTTACATACTATTAAAACATAACTGGTATTATGTTATAGTGACGCACTATATATATTATGTATATAATTATATTCTCGTATTTATTCACTGTATGGTGGTGTGGTGGGGGATATGCTTTGGGTTACACTGCGTTCCGTCATCTCATACGAGTCCTTAACCAAATATAATAAAAAAAATAACTCACCTACAAATCTAGATGGTAAGTTTCTCGTTCTGCCATCTATTGCACAAAAAATGTGTCAGCACGAGCATACAAGCTCCCGGGGTCAATTGCACCGGGTATGGGTGTTCCAGGGCATGCGGTGCATCGGACGTCGACCTCGGTCACTAGGTCGCCCCGCAACCTCGTCTATCTGCTGCACCAAACAAATTTACTATTATACTACCTACACTTGAACTTAGTAATTGGGAAAACCGCTTAATTAATTATCATTAATGGATATTAACAAAGGCCTGGAACACTGGACAGTATTTAATTGCCAAAAAGCACGCTCGGACTGGGAATTTCAGTTTTCTTGCATAAACTCTTCTAAACGATCGTATTGTGTTATGTAGAAAATGTAAATATAATTTTGTAAAATTTTTTACTGATTTTAAAAATATTGTTGGAACTAATTCGTGTACAAAATTTGAAGTTGCATAAAATATAATAACATAATTCTAAATATCACCTCAATCCAAATCGAGTCCAGGGTAAACATTTTTAACTTTGGAATTTCGTATCGATTATTTTTTTAATGACTTATTTTCTAGTAGTTAAAATGATACAATGTTTACATGGGCGTGTCAAACAATCTAGACATTTTCGGCTAATAAAAAGCTAATAATGATTTTTATAAATTTATATTTATATTTTTTATATTATGCGATCCGTTCCCTGCTTCGTACGCACACATAGCAAGATCCATTTTATTATTTTATTGATAGCGCAGACAGTTTGTTCACGATATTGCGTCGCTCTCCCACAGTGCATTGATAACCATTACTTTCAAGACAAGACTCAAATGTAAAAAATCGAGTTTCTTTCGAAATAAAAAAAATACGAAATCACGAATTTTCTTATTACATTAAAAGTATAATAATGTTTACAGTTTTACACCTACAGCTACGATGTAGGCACGCCTACATATAAGTTTAAAAATGGCGTCGAGCATGAATGTAAATCCCCGTGAGAGTTGTTTTACTCTGGTACTGGAAGTAGGTACACATAATATTAAATAATGAATATACTTACATATAATACAAAGACTTATATCATATTTAATTTAACTGTTACTTTATTACTCAAAAGAAAACTAAACTAAACTAACTCCATGAATTAAATAAGTATTAAAATAGTATAAGGGAGAATTTATAATACGCTGCTTTTTTGATCTACAGAAAGTAATGTCTTAATCATTAGTTTTTAACAGTGCTGCTGAACTAAATCATAATATATCTTAAAATTTACACATGGTCCTTCGAGCCGGATATATGTGTAAAAATGCGCCTTGCCTGAAATGTAGGAGTATATTAATTTATGTATTATATAAATCTTTATAGATAAAAGAAAGTCGTGTTAGATACACCATTTATAACTCGAGAACGGCTGAAATACCCTATTCCATTCCTTTCTAAGCATCCGTCTCTTTTAGTTCCCTAATGAATCGAACACGAAAATTTCGACATATATTCCGTGGTTGTTAATGAATACTTACACGATTGTATAAGAACACCATAACAAATGCGTAGGTAACGTATTATATTAGGAAGGATTGGCTATTTCTGTTCATGTGACGAATATCTTTCATTCATGAAAATTTAGATCCGTTTTGTGTTTGCTTTAGATTTTGATCTCTCTTCCCCCATTGTCTCTTCAGTCCTGAGGGTTTGCCGTCAACTCCATGAACCTGTCTGTTGAGAGTCAACTGAAACTATTGCTCGAGTGAGGCAATCCCAATTTGGCAGCCCATCTGGCGACAGTAAACAACTTTACAGAGGACAAAGTGTGAATTCTCTATTATTAGCTTCCAATTTCAACACTATGAATCGTTGAGTGTCCATTAAAAAACTGTATGAAAATTAAGCTTTCCCATTCGGCTTTTATAGAGCATAAAACTTATTCATTATTTGCTTTGCTTAATTACTATTCTAAGACGGAGAGAACAACTCTTTAAGTTGACACAGAAGTATTACATAGGCTCACGGGCTGCCTACGAATTTCGGACGCTCGTTCCAGTTGCAACAACAAAAGGGAAGACAAACAACGAGCTAGTGTTTTTTAATCTTGTGCTAAAACTTTTATTTCAAAATTGTGGCTTCGCGCGTCTCAGCGCATCCCGCCTCCGTACCGATTCCGTGGCGAGGCGTACTGATTTTAAATGTAATATTCTAAGAACGTAGGTGGATATTAGAGTAACAGAGGTTGAAGAGTTTTACATACGCATAACATTTAAATGTCATGTTTTTGATACAAGGCGTATTCAAATCAAGTAAAGTGTTCATCAAATATTAAACTATGTTTTGTTAAGTTAGAATAGAATTAATTAAGTTATGTTTTATTTATACTAAACAAAGATCGGCAAGCAGCCAGTCGGCAAAGATGGTTAGTGGTGGCTGTTCTTGAGCAACAGTGGAGGGAATAGGGGGTTGCAAGTATGCTGCAACACTTTTTGGCCTTGACACCTAGGAATTAGGGAAGAATGGCCCCTTCAACCAATGACTTGGCAGTGGACGAATGTGTCCACTGGGCGCTTATAGGCAGATGACTATGACGATCCCTTATCTCACTCATCAAATCACAACGGAATGTGTTTATTTCATGGTGATCTTACGTAAGAGGGAGGTTACTGCCGCCAAATAGGCTGCGCATGCCCATTAAGGAAGTAAAATACTCGTTAAAGAAAAGAGAAGAAAAGTGACAAATACAAGATATAAATGTCTTAACAATACAGTACTTTCATCTATACTAATATTATAAAGAGGAAAGATTTGATTGTTTGTTTGCATTGAATAGGCTCCGAAACTACTGGACCGATTTGAAAAATTCCTTCATTGTTGGGAAGCTATATTATCAGCGAGTAATATAGGCTATATTTTATAAAGTTACGCGGATGAAGTCCATGTAACAGCTAGTTTATTATAAACATATAATATTTTCAAAGCATAGACTAAAAATATTGAGGTAAAAGAAATAAAAATAAAAACAACTAACCTATGATCAATGATGTTTTACAGAATCTCAAGTCTACTAAATTTTCTTAAAGTATGCAACGTATTTGTAAAGATTCAATACCAAGTTTATTTATCGGGACAGGCATTGTAAACGTGTAGTGTTAAATTAACACCAGTGTACCTTATTACCATGCTATAAGCGCTAGAATGGTTTACGCGTTTCAAAATGTTCCCAATATGTCTGGGCGAACGCCAAACGGTCTCGCAGGTGACTGGATTGATACAAGGGATGTTATAGATTTGTCGAATTGAATACAGATCTTTTGGATTCTTACATGTTTGCAATAAAAGTGATAGCGTAGTTTATAGCTATTATACTACTGAATAAAGTACGATTAAAAATTCATAGTAGCTGAACTTTTTTGGTGTATACTTAATTTGATAACATTTTAATTTTACTAGAATAACTTTTTTTTTATTACTTTTTATTTTTATTTTAATTAATCAACTATAGATTTTCAGAATCACATTAGGTCAACTAGTTATATAAGTTATATAACGAAGTTTATTTGTATATATTTTTATTTTTTGAAAATCCCAGAGAAACCCAAAATTTTCCTGGATAAATAGTATATGTTCATCCAGGTAATCGTCAAGGTCATTATCATGGTAATCATAACATCAGTGAAAACCACATTCAAATTGGCTAAACCGTTTTTGAGATTAGCGTGTATAAACGCACAGACAAACAAACAAATGTTTATGTTAAGGTCGACAGACTACGAGTATGTAGTCTATAACGCAAGCAACGTCGCAGGTGCTGCAGCCGACTATAGTAGGACTAACAATAAGGGATTGGGGAAGGGATAGGGATAGGTAAATGGCTCTGGCACCCCTCATTCACTTATCGAAACACAACAGCACACATGTTGTTATTTCACTGTGGTCTTCTGTAAAGAGGATGGTAAGTGCCGCCAGACGGACAGTATGCTCTGGCACAACTTTACGGGTGATTGAAAAGGTGTCCTCAATTGTAGAGATTTCAGGATTAAAAGTTAAAGAAATAAACTAATATTAACAAAATTAATTCAAGAACGAAGTTGGTTATAAAAAACACGCTTATTCTGAGGATACCTATGGGTGGTTGAAGATTCTTTCTTTAAAGGTGTAATCAATTATAGAGACTCTACGGTTGAAAGTTATAGAGCTAAACTAACAATACTTTAAACACTTAAACAATGGTCTCGTCAAACTTAATCCAAGAATGAAGTTTGTTATGGTTAACCCGCTTATTCTGAAGTTGCCTATGGGGGGCATCTTTCTTTAAAGATGTCGTCAATTATGAAGCCTAGAGGGGTTAAGAAGTGTGTACAGTGTTTGGTGGCGATGCACGCGGGTGCAGGCTGAAAGCAGAAGCCTGAAAGGCGCGGTGCGGCCTGTCGGCGGCGCGGTGCGGGTGTGCGCGCGCATAGAAGACGGCTTCGGCGGGCGAAGGGTGAGGGCGGGGTGCGGGCGGTGCGCGGGTCAGTGGCGTGCAGCGCGCGCCGCGGACGCCCGCACCGCAGTGTCGAGCAGGAGCCCGCCATGCCCGGCCCGCGCCTCTCCCGCGCCGCCTGACAGCATGGCCCATCCGACCGCCACCACCACACGCAGCCACGCTCTGACGACGGTACGCATCACAGTGACCACAAACCGTTAACCCTCGGACCGCGTCACCACTCGCCCTTCCGCGACCTCCCCATTCTTCGTTTAAGCGTGACCCCGATCAGTGATAGTGCTCGTCGCTCCGCCAACGTGGGCTGTTCAGCAAACGTTCTAGTTCGATAGTCCGCAAACCGAAAGCGGTAGGCGCTAGTGGTCGTCGCGCGTCGCTAGATGGCGACGCACGTCGCTCCTGCGGCGAGTGCTCTCCGCCCGCACCCCGCTGCCGTCGCCGCCTTTTGTTTCACGCCGCCGTGTACATAAATAATTGGGCAGGCAACGCTGGTGAGCAGGGCCGCTCGGCGCCGAGCCGTCGCTGACGTCAGCGGAGCCCGGGCCCGCCGCGCCCACGCCGCGGTCCCGGCTTCCCCGACCTTCCGCCACCGCTGTCTACCCGACACACAGATACCGACTTGACAGAACCACACTTACACTCCAACCCTTTAACAACCAAAGCCCACTCGCGACTGTGCCAAACTCGCCTACGGATTCCTCGTCAGTATATCGTATTTGTTACCTAATTATATGATATAAGCGTTGATTTATTCCAATGTCTTAATTGAGATAAACTCAATTAATATAACTTAGACACACGGTGTTCATTCATGAATTTAACATAGAAAGGTCCGCTATTGTTCAGCACCTAGCAACTGAACTGGCGAAAGTGGCGGGGCATCCATTTTTTTAAGTCCCATAGTTACATATACATATATTATGGTGTGTCATGAAATAATTAGAGAAAATAGAAGTTGTTTTCACAATGGATTGATACGTTTTGAATACTTAGAGGAGTAAGCTCGCTAACAACGCGCCGCGCCCATGCTCCTAACTCGGGTGAGTTTAGATTGTAAGGCTTCGATAGTCATGCCATTTTCACGACAACTTCATATACTTTAATAACGCCTTTAAAGCCTCTTAGCGCAGTTATTTTAACACGAAATGATTGAAATGTCATTTCTTTAATATTACCTAACACAGACAAAACATATCATTTGCAACATATTGTTCAACATAGGCAATACATTATTTACCTATATTATATTTTTAATGTAATCATACTAAACCTACACGGATTTATAGAATTGTTGGCAAAATATTTAAAGATACACTTTCAGTCTTACTAAATATCTATCAACAAAAGAGTTAAAGTAGTATTGATCTTTTTAACAGCTTTGCACCTGTGGTACATACTTCAATAAAACTGGCCTATTCGATATCATGCACATTTTCATATTACATTTTTACATTAACTGTCATAATTACTGCATCTTCATTAATATGTATAATATATGGAAAGTATTTTTCATTCGTCGAGAATGTATCTATCTATCAATAATATTTCAAACATTACAGTGAAAATGAATGACCCATTTATTACCTAACAGTTAACTAACAATATGACGACAAAGGAAACTATACTATATTTAGAATTCGGTGATATTATTTAATTTTATTTTAGCTACATGTGATTTAACCGTGAAAGTCTCTTCGATACCGTGGGCGTTGCTATACGTCCAGAAAATTGAGGTACCTACATACATAACACATGTGATCAATTACCGTCTAGTTGGAATTGTGTGAGAAAATCGTGAGAAATATTTTCGTTATATCTATCTCCTTAATATTTAGATGCTAATTTATGATATTTTTAAAGCTTATCCAAAAAGAAATTGAAATATTTTCGAAGATATTATGATTAATATTTGAATAAAAAAATGACTAGTTACGATTTATAGTTTGTGATAGATACTATTAACATATAATTATAAATTAACAAAGCTATTACTTAGTCGCTAAGAAACAATATTTACGTTAAAATACGCATAAACACAATAAACTAGAAATTGCCTACTTGTGGAGAATTTTTGTTGAGCGTGAAATTAGCCAATTCTCATAACCCTTGTTACAGGCGTACTACCGTTCTTATAAAAGGATGTGCTCAATAAACTCAGACTTGGAACTATTTAAAGTTATATAACAAATAGAACTAGATTTCGAACAAAATGTGAGAAAATATATAAAGAGTAAAATCAGAATTATTTTAATCAATTCTAATCCAAATTAATCACAGCAATAATTGCGATGAAAATTTGAATTACCTACTAGTTAAATGTCAGTTTACTACAAATATTGTTAGATTTACTGTGTGGTATAATAGGAATCCATGGATAAACAAATAGGTACATATATAACAAATGGTGTACTCATTTTGTCAATTTTCATTGGTTTGTTTAATCATTTAATAGTTTATTTACAAAATTTAAATAATCTTTTATTTTAAATAGTTGGAAACAAACAAAAAAAAAAAAAACACCGAGTTTTCTAAGCCATTCAATATTCAATAGTTCCTTTTAATGTAACTAAGTGAAGCATTTCATTATTTTTTCGGCGAATGTGAACTTTATTTGAAGTCCATCTGAATTACTGAATCTACGATTTACAGCTTATTTTATATGAAAAAAGTAAAGATAACGAAAGACGAACACGAAATAACGAAGATAAGCAATCATTTTTAATTGTACAATTTATTGATTATACAATTTTATATATAAATCTAAATGTTTGTGAGGAAAGGATACTTTATAATAACTAAATCATGTCTTATACCCTCAACTGTTCTGTAACTTCTCTAAGCATACTATTTTTCCATGAACCTTAATTTCATGGGATCGGTTTACAAAATAGACATCGCTGAATAACATGGTAAAAAAAATGTCTAAATTGTAAATGGTCATGGTAAGCAGTGTTGGAATTGCTTTGTTAGGCAGTTGGTTCAAGAAGGTAAAATGTGTAATAAACCCAATTTTATTAATTTATTAATGACGTTATTGTTAATAGTACCAATTACTCTACGAGTATTACCTCTTTTTTGAATAAAATGAAAATGATCAGGTCTATCTTATAATTTCTAGAATACCTAGTTATTCATATGTTTATACAAATGTGAACTAGATACATATATACTGTTGACCCTAATTATACAGCGAGCAATGTAGGTAAGCCTTTTCTTGTCAGTCTTTCCTCTAGGAGTTACATCTTTTCATAAATGTCTATTCATACGGTCCATATGTTTCTGTGCTTCCCTTGTATAATGTATATATATGAATATGTAGTTCGAGATTATTCTTCCTCTATTTATCATGAACATTTTATATAATCTAGAAGAATGTGTATAGGGAATGTTAATTTTAATATACAATTTTGCTCGTGTAGTTTATTTACTTAGTAACAATGTCGAGAGAGTACCTTACTATTATAAATGCGAATGTTTGTGAGAATGGATGGATGTACTCGTATGTGGGGATGTTTGTTACTCTTTCACGTAAAAACTACTAAACAGATTTGGATCAAATTTGGCACACAGATAGTTTATTACCTGGTGTGATATTATAGGATACTTTATATCTTGAAAAAAAAAAAAGTTAGGTTCCCGAGGGATTTTTGACTGTGGCAAGGAAAGTGCCCTGTCACTACTAATTACAAAAAAAGCCTATATTATTATAGTAGGGGAGCCCACGATTCTAAATGTGGAGTAACTCGAGCGTTGTGGGGACGTATTGGATTTCGGGTAGTAAGAAGAAAAAAAAGGTTATATGAATTTATTAATTTCAACGGTGGGATGAGCGTCTCAGGCTTTCAAAAAATCTTCACGCGTACTCGAGCGCGTCAGATATTGATAATGTATATGCCCCACAAGTCCCTGATGACGGATTATGTTAATCTGACGGTTTGGATGGTGGGTTCTCCCGTACGGAAGCGTTAAAAATAGAAAAAAAAAATGTATTTACTCGAGCGCGTCAGATATTCAGAGGGGATGTTAAGTGAACCCAAACTACGCTCCCATTTAAAAAACTGATGATTCGGACGTGACGCAAGCTCGTGGCAGCTTTTTGAAAATGCAAAAAAAAATCGTCATTTTGCAACTTTGTGACCCTCCCATTTCCTTTCGTCACGCTCAAATTGTCAGATTATTAAAATGAACACTTTTCAGCGCGTAATTAATCCACCATATCTTAATCTGACGCGCTCGAGTAAATTCCGAAATCCCCTCTTGGGCTCCCCTACTATTTGATACCAGATGAAAATAAAATAGGTGCTAATTAATAGGAATACAGTTCTAGAATGTTATTGAAAAATAGTTTAAATTCTTTTATTCTTCTTCTAGGTGTATCTTAACTGTGAAGCATAATTACTTATAATGTCAAGGTTAAGCAAAGTTTCTATGCAAAACAAATTATCTCAATTGTTTAGTGTCCCAATCCGTATATGGCGTGTCGCAACACCAATCGAATTCGACCAATTGCCACAAATACAGGATGTGTGCAATAAACTTCAATCATTGTAATACAGTATGAGCTAAATAAATAACGACATATCATTTGGCGGTCTCTTTGTAACCTAACCAAGGACTGAAAATAATTTAGGACTGGTACTGATTTCATTACAACAGCACCTTTAATACAGGCAAAATAACAATAGCAATTCTCATTCATTTTTATCCCCTCGTTGCTAACTAAGATTTGGTTCTAATTGGATACTCCGAGTATCTTTATTATTATAGTCCATTATTTTAGTTTTTTTAGTCTCCTCTATATTGTTAAACCTACACTTATGAGTATTATAAATTATAATCACTTACGTTAAAGGTAAATGAAGATATGAGTAGAAAATATCTTGATGAGTTAATTCGTCAAATAAGTAAATATTCATAAGTATTCACAAGCATTTATTCACAAGTAACATGTGTCAATGTGAACCAATTCTTATTGGTTTGAATAAGCATCCTCGTGTACTGCCTCGTCTGGCGTGCAAAATCATAATAACATATTATACAATTTGATCGTCATCCCGTCAGCCTGTCTGACGACCTTTACATTAAGAAAATTAAACACATAAAAAGAATAAACTCAAATAAATATATTTTTTACAAATAATCTACCGAGTCTCGTCTGGGTTACTTACTTATTTCTTTGAACTGACCTTAGTTATTTTTTAAATTTTATCCAGACAAGAAAATTAAAATAAATAAGTGTTTCTTTTATCAGTGTTCATTTCTAGTTAATTCTTTAGTGATTCTCCGAACCTCTCTCTCTCTTCAATGGGAGTTCGTAGAATTTACACCTCTTTAAAAGTGTAGAATACGACAGCTTGTTTACGATTTTATCTGTCAATATTGTCTATTTTTCAATAGGCGTAAAATTCTTATTCTCGTAACACCTACATATGAGAAGGAAATAAAAATTCTGCACGGACATTCCTGCATCGGAAGGATCAGCTGTTCTCTGAGTAGTACCAAGTCTCAATTGTATTGTCACAGGATTGGTCATTTTCTATTACCAAACTTTCTAGTCTCTATTTTTTCATGAATATATTCCTTATATACTTACTTTACTAGCTTTTGTCGGCTACTCGTCCGCCTGTCTTTTTTAGGTGTTAAAACAATCTACACTAATATTATAAATGCGAACGTTTGTAAGGATGTATGTATGTTTGTAACTCTTTCACGCAAAAACTAATGAACCGATCACCATGAAATTTTGCATACACGTTGTCTGGGACACCAGAAAGCATATAGCGTACCTTTCATCCAGAAAAAAGGACTATTCCCGAGGGATAAATAAAAAATAAATAACTAACGCCTGGCCAAAGTTTTATAGCAACACGAGGTCAAGCGTTTTATTGCTTTTTTCTTAATTTTTAACGCGGACGAAGTCGCGAGCACCAGCTAGTCTTTCATAATTTTTTGTCAGGCGTTCAAATTATTATTATTTTTAGATGATCTCTTAGTGGGAACATTTCAGTTCTCTATTTAAAAAAGTAGTCTATGACCTTTTCTGAATATTCCTGATAACGTGAATGCAAAATATCACAATGATCGGTTGAGCAATTAAGGTATGAAAGCGTCACATACAAACTTCACTTTCGTATAAATTATATTAGTTATTTTATTCAAAAAAGGCTGGTATGTCTGTAGAGTATATTCCATTTATAATATTACTAAAGCTTTTTTGAATATATCTTTTACAAATATCGATATTCTAATCATGTTGAAAACAACAAAGTTTTTCATTCGCATGAAACGGTGGCAATTTTTTTACCAACTTTTTGATTTAACTGGCCATCGGCCAACTCCCAAGCATTCTTGTGTTCGTACTTTATCTTTGTGTAGCTGGCACCAATATTCTTGAATACACTTACAAACTGCCAGCCCTCATTTATGTGGTACGACTTACTGGGAAATCTCTTAGATAAAACCGTTGAGCCACTACATCGTGTTCTGATATTTTTTGAGAGTCAGCTGTATTTCGATTATAAGTGACTAGCACCATTGAAACATTTATACAACATTTATTGTTAACTAACTAACCGTCCCCGGCTTTGCATGGATGTCCGATTTTCCTGGAAAATTTCTAAGAACCTTCTTCGGACTTCAACTAATATTTGATAAAAAACGGTTCACCCATTCTCGAGTATTACGCTTAGCAACACATTTTTTTTATTTATTTTTTTATTTATATATAGGATTTATTTTTCTAATGTGTTCCATCATTGTTTCATTTATTATTTGTAGATGATTCTTCGGGAACAGTACTTTTATTCTTGATGAAAGGTACACTTTTCTGTACCCCTGAAAATGCATTATGCAAAATTTTATGGTGATCGATTGAGTAGTTAAAGTTTGAAAACGTAACAAACAAACTCACTTTCGCATTTATATAATACTAGCTGGTCCGCGTTGAAAATTAAAAAAAAAGCAATATAACGCTTGACCTCGTGTTGCTATAACACTTTGGCCAGGCGTTAGTTTTTTATTTTTTATTTATCCCTCTGGAATAGTCCTTTTTTCTGGATGAAAGGTACCCTATGTCCTTTCTGGTGTCCCAGACAACATGTATGCAAAATTTCATGGTGATCGGTTCAGTAGTTTTTGCGTGAAAGAGTTACAAACATCCATACATCCAAACATACTTTCTCATTTATAATATTAGTACGGATTAGTAAGGATTACGTCTATACTTTGACAGATATTGAAATACCGAAGAAGAGAAATCGTATGCCACCGAAGGTCAAAAATCCTAATTACTTTGCGCTGCTTTAATTCTAGATGTTGTAGTGCCTTTTCTCCGGTGTTAAAGCCAAATTCCTCTTCAGCTCCTTCAGTAAAACCATGACTTTCTCTTGGACTACACTATTGACTAACTTATATTGCCTGTTAAAATAAGTTAAAAAATACTTTCACAGTGGGGTCAAGGTCGGATTCGATCGGGTAGTTTCCACTCTGTCACCCCGGATGTGTTAGTAACACCTCCATATCGATGTTGGTGTGGGTACATCAATTGTATGAACATTTATTTCCACCGAACAGTTTCTGTAGTAAGTCATTATGGAAAAAAATGCCCTTACAGCAACTTCGGTTGAGGAATAATAATAGTCGCCTGGCAGTAATGACATCAATTGCTTGATTTTAAATGAAGTTAAAACTATAGGTAAAACTATAGAATTATAGATTTATAGTATCTATAGAACTTGACTTGGTGTTATAGAAACCTTATAATGAAATGAGTGCGGAATCAAGTCCACCCGGAGATAAAAATCTGAGATTCCCTAATACTTGAGTAAGAGAGTTTATTAAATATCTTTACAAGTCGAGTCAACCATTTATCTCTTTATAAATTTATGAAGAGATCAATGATAAATTCATAAATCAATCAAGAAATAGATGCAGTGATCATCGATATTTTCATAAATAAAAAGTCTGAAGTAAATAGTTGACAGTGAAGTCAACCAGATACTTCCTGTGAATTAAACTAAACAAAGTGTTTGTTAGTCAAGTTTTAGTTCTGCAACTTTATACCTATTTGATACATATAAAACCACGTTGGAACTTTATGCATTCATTATAATTTATAATTATAATAAATAAATTGAGATCATTTTTAATGACATTAATAACGGGTCACATTGCATCATAAATTAAACAGCCGTAGTAAATGCCTCTGTAAACTTCTGTGAGTTTTCTGTGAGTATACTCAACGATATTCAATATTATTTTATTTTTAGTAGTTAACAATAAAATCATATTGAATATCGTTGATTCGTATACTTTAATAGTAGGTTCTAATTGATGCATCATTTTAAAATCTTCTTAAAAAGACGCATCAATTATACTAAACCAAATAAATACGTAAATTAACGTAACCTAATTTGGTATTAGGTTATTTTTGACAAGAAAAGAACAACATAATTCATGTCGACCTTAAAGGTTCTCTTTGTTACAAACGTTGTTTGTTGACTGGTTCTATTTTATAAATAAGGTGTTATTTTGTAATAGGTCAATGGCGTAAGCTCCGACAATATTAAATACGTTCTGTAAACCTTTTCTCTTTGGAGTTAATTAAGCAAATTTCTATTGAGGACCGATGATATTTTGAAGGAGAAATTTTGGAATGTTCTTTTATTACATTGATACTAAAGCTCAATTTGTTTGAATGGAATATCTAAATGTTTTGATTTTTTTTTATTAATTGAGACTGCATTTTTTTATTCGTTTTTTTTTCATGTTAGTACACAAACATGTACATGTAGTCAAGGTCGATAGACTGATGGTCCTCTTGATGGGAGGTGGCTACGGGCTACCGTAGTCTATAACACAAGCAACGCCACAGGTCTATACAATTGCGCTGCCGACCATAATAGGATTAAGAATAAGGAAAGGGAAAGGGAACTATAATATGTCTTATACTGTCAGGGTTTCACCCTTAAAAATGCATTTTGCTCGCAGTATAATTTTTATGAAGCAACTTTGTCTATAGGTACCTATCAATTTAATAAAAAAAAGTATAATTTTTATGAAGCAACTTTGTCTGTAGGTACCTATCACTTTAATAAAAAAAGTATCACTGTAGTATATTACATTATTTTAATGGTAAAGAGCGACAGGCAAGCTGAGACGACTCATTTAATGGTTGGAACCAAAAGCTTCAGATGAGACGCAAGGGCGTCCCCTGCTGACCCAGATAAGGTAAAGATAATGGGTAAGATACAATATTATGAATTTGGCATTCCTTGCTCACGCACCGAAATATAACGGGACATGTGAAGTTATTTTACGGTGTTTTGTAAGGTTTAGCTACACAGTACAAATAAAATGCTAGAAGGAGGATTGGGCGGAATTAACGTGCAACCCATAACACAGCAGTGCTTATTGTCTTCTTTAAAGTAGCGACTCGTCTGCGGCTTCGCACGGATGAATATTTTTTTACTAATATTTACACACAAACCTTACTCGTTTATCGCTCTTTCGATTAATGAAAACCTAATCAAAATCTAGATTCTATAAACTTCCATTTTACGTCTGCCAGACGTCCTGTCCGTTATACACATACCTATATATCGGCATCATCTTTTAATGTGTTTAAATTGCTAAGAAATGTTTTTATTTTGCCGTTTGCTTTGAAATGGCCATGATTTATTGTTTTGTAGTTTATTTTTGGTCATCAGCAAAATAAACCTTTAAAAGAATTACTGTTTCTGTACTGACCCCACAAAGTTCTGCAGTCGCTTAAATGCCGAGAATACATCACTAAATCCCGGTGCAACGTTGGTACAGTTACCTACATTATTAACTGGCTTGACTGTGCGGTTGTTTAACAAAGGAACAGATGTTCCAGAATACGAGCCGCGCGGACAATTATCGAACGATATCCGGAGCTTACATTCCAGATAACTGATGAAATACGGACTCTATTTGCATACTGATCACGACCCAATTAAACTTAGATTAGATGATGGAGAGCACTATATCTAACTATATGAATAATATATGAATGAGCAGCAAATTTGTATTTCATCCAACTGATATGGTTAAAAGAGGATTTGACACAGAATTTAAGACTTAAAATACCTTATAATATTCTTCTCAGTCGTGTACTCCTAACGGAGTAGTCGTGGTCATGGACTGACAAGTTGATCGCGGCCTCTGTAAGATTTCTCCATATCTCTCTATTAGCGGCACTGTGTGTACACTCAGTAAGGCAATACGAGTACTCTGTAGCCGATTCAATAAGGTCTGTTCACCTCGTGGGGATCGGTTGTACGAGTATGTTGTAAATTCTGTGTGTGCTCTCGTGTTTTTAGACACAATGCATTTAGACCTTAAACTCTTAAACGCTAAACTTATAGGACTTACTCTAAAGTCAAGACTTTAGCGTATGTACGGCCTAAAAATTTAAGTAAGATTGTGGATAATATTTTACGATTTTTTGCTTACACACGTCGTGGCCCCTGTAGCCGGTGGCCCCATATAAATTGATACGGCTGTACTACTAAGCATCTGCTAGTCACATGATCTGGCTCCATATTAGTGTCCGACCAAAAACGGATTTTCAGTTTAATGTTAATCACAATGTTTAATCACTTCATTAAAATTCATTTAATGAAGTGATTAAACACGAAGTTAATTTTCACCAATAAATATAAAATAAAGAAGACTTTGTTGAAAGGCTTGGTACATTTGTGCGTTCAATAAACCTATAAACGCGTGTGTGTGTACGAAAATATTGCAAGTCATTCATTGCACTTCGAAGCGAAAATTAATCAATAACTATTAAATTGGTCAAAGCAAGGCTGATAATGAAATATGTATCTTATGGTCTTCATTGTTGAATTGAAATTTATTAGTTATTAGTTTCGTAATATTAGTATATTCAAGTATATATTTTCTTTCTTAGATTTAATTTTTTTACAATATAAATAAAAAAACAAGAAATATCATAAAAAACTTAAACCTAGAGTGCCGCAAGTAGCAGGGCAAGATCCAAGCTACCGGTGGTTAGGCACAGCCCTAACCACCGGTAGGTCTTCTGTAAGGTGTTGCTTATTATTACTAAAATTATAACTGCGGAAAGCAATGTCACTGCGGATATTTTGTTACTACTATATGTAAATTGCTACTGCCACTACAGTTATTGGTACCACGAGCTATGGGCCTTTTGCTACTTCAGCTTGCTAATTCTACAACCAAGTCGGTTCTTTCAAGTTCTCCTACGAATTTCTGCAATTCCAATTCTATCACGCAGGGTAACCGCGTAGAAAATCGTTGGGTTTTAGCCTGTAGGCGTCCGGCACAACTAGGGTATCCATGAGGATTTCCCATCGTTAAAAAAAACAGGTAACCCCGCTTCTGAGTCTTCTTATTAGGCCATCAGTTAAGGCCACGTGACTACACTATAAGTCATCAATAACAAACACACCGATTGAACACTATACCGATTGAACATTGGAGTACCGTACTGTAAAATAAAAATAAATAAAATTGTAAACTAAGTTCATCGCGTATCGCGACAACCCTACGACGAAGGAGTTATTTTGATTCAATTTGCTAAAAGCTTAAGGATAGCGCAGGCGTTAAGTGCAATTTTACTACGCCTTAATTGCTTTCAACTAATTAACATTTACCATACACTTTTTATAAACGGCATGTGTGACGTTGAACTTAAAAGAATATAATTTCAAGCTTAAAAGCTTAGCAATACTGGTAAATTTCAGTAAAATTATGGCTTGCCAATTTTGGCAAGTCATAAGGAATTAAATTCCTAATAATTTAAATTTAATTTACATTAAATTGTAATTTTCACGCGATCTATTTCAGGTTGTTGTAACATGTTAAAAACATATGCAATAAATTTCTTAAATTCAAAGTAAAGAACTTATTTTAGTGGCGCCATCTATGGCGTAATCCTTACATAAAAATTGAAATCGCTTTCCGCGTCTGTCTGTCAGGTAACTCCTCCTAAACCACGCAACTGATTTTGATGGGTTTTTCGCCATCAGTTGAATAATTTTTCACTGAAGGATTTGTATTCGGTTTGGTTTTCACTGATGAAAAGAGCTATAAATGATAACAATCGCTATATTAAGTAAATAAATCATTTAGAAGGAAAATTATCTATACTGATTACTTATGGTGTATTTCACATATTGTGGTAGCAGATCAAATCCTTACTTATTATAAATGTGGAAGTAACTCCGTCCGTCATACAGAAATAGAGGACTGTTTTCGAGGGATCATCTAAAATAAAATAAAAAATTAACGCCTGGCTAAAGTGTTATAGCAATAAGAGCTCAAGCGTTATATTGCTTATATATTTTTTTATTTTTCAACGCGGACGAAGTCGCGGACACCAGCTAGTATTGCTATAATTACGTTTTGTTTGATGTAGGCATTATAGGGTATATTGAAACCGAGAACAATCTGTCATACTCGTATCTTCGGTCATTGCGTACAGCGAACCACTTGTTGCCACTTGAGGTTGGCAATTTATAATGAATTAACAGCGATGTCGCGACACAGCCTCTACGCTTTAGTTAAACACCATTACATCATTATATCGGAATAACAATAATACCGAATAAGTTTCACTGCGAGACAAGCAGTCAATGAGACGTAGGAAAATTTTCTAAATAAATGTACATAAAAATTGGACCACCAGCGAAGCCGGGAGCGGGTCCATTAGTAATAATATATTTTATAAAGCATTGTAGTTGCATCAGACTTTAACCTACATTTTGAGGAATATTATTGTAACAGCGTTGTATTCAAAGTCGAATTGTCTCTTTATTAAGGACGAATTAGTTAATAACTTATGCCTCTGCGTCTATTTACAAAGTAGACGGTTAGTAGCAAAATTTTCCTACTTACATTTACAGCATTTAATACTGACTCACGACCGGTGATTTATTTAAAATTCATTAAGTTTGTTACTAAATTAAGGAACTACGATGATAATGAATGTCATTAAACTTGCTTAATTACAGTAGCCATATTTGTTCAAACAAAGTAAAACTGTATGAACTAAGTTGATGCACGCAATCGCATGACGAAAAGGCTATGATTTTAAGCTTCATTATTTGTTGAAGGGAAAACTATTTAGAAGGGTGGAAGGATTTCATTAGTTTTTTTTTATATCATACAAATTAATTTTTGACATTTATTTGCAAATGGGACATGCTATTATTTTTCGAAGTTTACTATGTACTTATTATTTTTGCACAGCATATTTCAATTATTCTCTCTATCGTTTAGTATTTGTTAAACAGTCTATGTTAATTCACACCCTCCTACATCAATACTTACATTTATATATGGACTAGCTGACCTGCTCCCAACTGCAACTTTTTATTCAATCCAGCCGATAAATTACCTTACCATCTGTTAGATTTTTATGGAACTCACAGATAATTATAACAAATAATTGCTGGATTGAGTAAGTATCCAACAGA
Organism: Synanthedon myopaeformis; assembly: GCA_944738685.1. NCBI lineage: Eukaryota > Metazoa > Arthropoda > Insecta > Lepidoptera > Sesiidae > Synanthedon > Synanthedon myopaeformis. Next base: position 2,895,021 of record OX122918.1, on the reverse strand, counting down.
TGGCGCCATGTTAATAATATTATATAATTTGCAAAAAAAATTGAGATATAAATTATCACATCTTTTAAGTTGGACCAAATTACACATAGTTACGAAGTTTTATCAAAATCGGTTCAGTATTTACGGAGTTCATCGAGAACAAAAACGTGACACGTAATTTTTATATGTATAGAGATAAGCGGCCCGCACTTCCTTCCTCGTTGATAGCTCTTTCCATTGGTGCAAACCGCATTTTATTTGTAAGTGTAATTGAAAGTATCATTATTTGTTGTAAATAAAGAGCCAGTTCATCGAATATGCTTATATTCACATTCTAAAATAGTTAAAGTTTTTTTTTGTTTTGTTGCAATACAAACCGTTATTGTTTTTATTTTTTATTTTTTTCGTGCTCTGCTGCGGCGAGAAACGAGACAAATGTGATTTTAAAACGTTCGTGTGAATAAAAATGTCATGAACGCTTTAAAATCGCCAGCGTCGGGTTTTGACGCATAGATTTTGAATGTAGCCTAAACCTAAGCTTAGATGCAGGGTTTAAAACTTTGAGGCTAGCACTTTTAATTTGAAATCTATCATAACTCCACGCATAACATTAACCTTGAGTTGAGAAGCCGATTGGGGTTACTAGTTAGTACCGAAATATTATTATTTTCGGAAATTTCACGAAATATTTATTTTTAACAATATATTTCGGAAATCAAACCTGCAAAAACCAGCGTCAATTAGATTAAACATACTCATTAATAACAATGTTAAAAAATAGCTTTAAGTTGATTAATGAATAAAATAGTAATAATAATACAATTTTGATTTCATTTTATATTTCTTATTATTTTACTCTATTTTTTCCTTGCGCTTTGAAAAATATATTATTAAGAAATAATATTAGACTGATTATTTAACAGGCAAATTGTTTTAACGTGTACAAAAATGTTATCTACATCAGATCAACATATACCAAGGGTCGATCGGACCAACGGAAAATCGTGGACTCAGGGATCGAAATAATATCTGTATTCAAGTTCGTTGACATACCTAATAACTTGAAAATGGAAATTTATGTGCGATAGAATTCATTAGATTTATTATATTTAAATTAAAAAACGGTCGCTTTATTCCATTGACTGTCAAAACTTACTTTTTTATTGCTATTAGTGCGGTCCTGATTGAATTTATTTTTGTAGCTATGCTTGTAGCCCGTAGCTCGTGACAGTGTTCGTAGTCCGTAGCCCGTAGCTTATACTCTTACGAGTTCGTAGCACAGATTTATTTGCTACTAGTTATGCTCGTGACTTCGTGCCTTTTGAATACTTTGAAACAAACACAAGGCCTAATTCGCACGAGAGTTAAAAAAGCGTTGCATTAAATTACGGCGTTGGCTATTTTAGGGATCTATAAACGACATCGTAGCTTTCTGATAACGTAAGTAACCACAAAACAAACACGTTCGACCGCTGCGGGAGCGCGGGGCGTAATGAACGCAGCGCCGGCGCTTTTTTAGCCCTCGGGAGGCCTGCTACAATAAAATGGTAAAGCTTTAAAATATTTTACTAGTTTTTATATTATATTTCAATTATTATACAAGTCTTTTATAAACTAAAATCTAAAAATAAATAAGCCTAAACGATATCTAAAAAATGGGCGCCTGCGGCATGGTGCCGAGGATGCTGGCAGCAAGTAATTTTACTAGTTAAAATTATTTAATGATTTTGAATATAGTCTAGCTAAGTATACATTTTTTAGGATAATAAAAATTAACTTTCCATGACTGGATAAATACTTAATAGCAATTATATAACAGCGCATTATTAATAACAAAACAAATTACACTAATATTTTATCAAGATATACATATCTTTAATTCAATTTTAATTAATCAAGAAAATAATATTTATTGAAAAGGTCATAAAGGCATTATAAAGCATTACATTTCTTATATATGTATTAATACAAGCAAATGTCATCACAAAGATCTTATCTGTCGTTGTTTTTATATATAGTTATATATAGTTTAGTTTTCGAGTTAAAAGTTTGTTGTTGCCCCGATTACTATGTCATGTTGCAATTGTACATTGCTTAATTTCAATATTATTACGATAAGTAGAAATTTATAGTGTTTTAAATTATTTGAGTTCAACTCTGCAATAAAACTGCACTTGCACTTTTTGTTCAATATATTCTATTGTAGAACAAATACTCGTAGAACTAGTTGGACTTACCTTGTGATTTTTGTCAGTGTGCAAATACTAACATCTATAAGAAATAAATATATTTTTCTTTGTATTTCCTAATTCTAACACGAAAGTTAGATCAATCCGATCGCTTTGCCTTACGTAACGTTTTCACGACGTTGAGCAGTAAAATTGAATTTCGCTCAAAGTCAGGATATAATGCTAGTATTAAATGTACAATTCTTGCCAAGTTTCTGAAACTTATTATCTCCTTACTCCTCCAGCCATTCACTTGTGTTCATTCAGGCCACACAAACATACTATATTACCTATTTATTTTATTGGATTGTATGTTCTTACCAACTATTGTGTAATTCCATTTAAATATATTAACTATTACCTTCTTCCCGCGACTTCGTCCGCGCCCTTTTTTACATGTGTTAAAACAATTATTTAGTCTTTATTGCTCATTATTTTTGTCAGGCATATGAATATTTTATTTTTATTTTTAAATAGATAAAATCTAATTTTGCATTAATTTGTAGGAAAAAATGATAAAAAATTACTAATTCTGTTTGTCCGATCGCTACCAAACTTCATTGGATCACCCGCTGGGCTAATTTGAAGATTGCCTAAACGTAAAGCAGTCCAATCAGGTTTATAAATTTTAAAAATGTGGACGTTTTAAAATGAAGTCTTAAAAAAATGTTCAAAAATAGACAAAGCTGTATTTAGTTCAAAATACCTGTTTAATTGCATTACTAAGAATTTCATTAGTATGAATGAATACTTTTATTATGAAACACAAATAAGCGAGTTACAAGTTATGCCTTACGAAGGCAGTTGTTCAACATAATAACTGTATTGAACCGATAATGATGCTCATTCGTCTATACAAAAATGTAGTGACAATTTCTTGAACAGAGTCAAAGATGATGAGACGGGAGCGTGACGTCATACGGACGGCACTCTGCGGCTGCGGCTATCGATCGGATAGACTATTTACATCCCGCTCGCACCCACGGTATTATCTTTGTGCGTCCCTTTCGCACTTACAGCACAACTGCCTAACTGAAAGCTGCGTTCCGAAATACGTTACTAATATTTATTTTAACGCAGCCGCCCGGGCTGAACACGTGGTGCTACGTAAGGGCACGAAGTAAATTTTCGAATAGGGCCGAGTTCAATACAATCTGTTTTTACCTCACTTTGATAGTGAATCAATATTTCAAACTATAAAAATTATATTTAAAAACATTCAACGACTCTTAACTTAGAATTTAACTTGAAGCATTTTACATTATTCTTTAAAGTTAAGAAATAACGTGAATAAGGTTTTCATGTTATACTTTATTATGTACTAGCTGTTCCCGCTACTTCGTACGAGTTTATAGAATAGCGTGAAACTTTTTGCTTGTAAATCGATTGGAATGAAATAAACCCTAAAATATGTTATGTTAAACTCAATACATTCAAATCGGTTAGCCCGTTTCAGAGATTACTTATCGTGCATTGACGCACATAAAAAAATTCTAAAACGATTTTTTTACCTCCGTAACATAAATATTTTATTTACAATAAACGATTACGATTTTATTATACATATATATTATTAATATTAAACATTATTATATTAAATATAATATAAAATAAAATATAAATATATTAAATATAACTTATAAGTTATATTTTAAAAAAAGTTATGTTACTTATTAATACCAAACAGTCAAAATATAAGTTAAACTTTAAGTATTTAATGCGTTAACATATTTTGTAATGCCTCGCTATTAAAAATATTAAGCAATTCAATTAATTTGTAGGTCATATAATTGAAATTAATAAGCGTTTGATGTCACTACTTAGTGGCGAAGCCAGAGCTGGGCATCTTCCCACTCTACAGTATAGGGTCGTTATTTGGCGAGGAACATAAATTACCAGTATGAGAATAATTTGCCCAATCTATTTAGCATTTATGAATATAATTTACTTTTTACACAATATACTAACTCTATGTAAGTGGTAAATATTGTGTTGCAATAATATCAGCTTACATGGTTAAACTAAACTGAGATGGCTAATGAGAAATTTCTTCTAATGGCTAACAGTAGACTTCAGCAGTTAAGATAAGTCACAGTTTATATAAGAATTTATAAATTACGACATTAAACGCCAATGTCATTATTATTTTTAAATTATAATTCATGATTAATAATAATCTTAACATTTTCAATTGTATTTTATTGCTATTTTGTTTCAGTTTCCATTACTCATTATTTGTGACTCATTCCGTGTATTAGTCACGAACACCGTGACTAATATGTCAGCGCACATCTTCATTTCTTCGATGATCTTCGCAAAAGCCTAGTTATTACAAGCGATGAATCATTTCAAATATAAGTTATTTTTAATATTGGTAAATTTAAAAAAAATATGTTTCAATGAATAATTTTACTGATGTTTTAACCGTTTCATTCAATGCTTAATATAATTTTACTATGGCGTTCTTGTCACTTCTTGTTCTTATTCTTTTTGTCTTGATGAATATTATCTTGATGAATTTTTTTCGTCAGCAGGTTTATACACTTGACGGTAGGTAGCTACCGTCGCCTATAACTAGGAAACGATAGGGAATCCGATGATTACATCCTCATATAATATCCTATAATGATGACACTCCTCTTGATGCAGAATTCGAATAGAAAATAGGGCTTTAAAAATACATGTTTATAGAAATTAAGTAAATAAGGACGTGATTGTAAAAGAAACGCATATTATTTATCAGATAATTCGTGCAAAAGTACACAATACTATGAGTGTACTATGAAACCCATACACAAATCTTATCAGTTATAAGCTGTCGATCACTGCATACTAGCAGGGACACTTTGTAGGTAATATTACAGAGCGTCTGCAAGCGATACGGATTAGAGGCGGTACGTTAATAGTAAAAAAAAATATGAATATAAATATCCTAGTAACCTAAAATAGTATAACATTAACCTAGAATAACCTATTATAGCCACTAATGATTATATAGTTATAAAATAACTAGCTTTCGCCCGCGACTTCGTCTGCGCCCCTTTTTCTTAGGCGTCAAAACATTGTTTATTAAATCTTTATTTAAATTTATAATGACAATCAAAAGAGTTTCTTGGACAAACCTATTTGATGAACAAATAATTTGATATAGATATTGATTTTGATTATATTATATTTGTCAGGAATTGAATTTTTTTTATATTATGATCCCTCAGGAACATTACTTTTTTTCTGGATGAAAGGTACCCTATGTCCTTTTGTGCATCTCTGATAACGTAACTTTATTAATTATAGCCTATGTTACTCGCTGATAATGTAACTTTCTACAGGTGAAAGAATTTTCAAAATTGGTCCAGTAGTTTTTGAGTTTATTCATTACATACATACAAATCTTCTCTCTTTATAATATTAGTATAGATAATTATATCAAGCTGAATAAAAAAAAAACATAACATAATTCTGAAAGTAAATTAAGACATTTTCACGCTAGCAGTGGAGCCACACCTCATCGATATCGGTGACGGCCCTGTGGCGGTCATTTTTGGCGGGAAATTGCTCCATATCCGATCTCGACCTGATACCTCGTTGCGATTCGTTTTTTCTGCGATCATGCAGTATTTTCGTTTGAATGAAGGGCTTTTTAAAACACAATTCTTAGAATTTAGTATAATCTAATAGAGGACGCACAAATTGTAAGAAAAGATTTACGTATACAAGTAATGCCATTTCATAATTCTAAAATTGGAAGCATATTACCGATGCATATTACTATAAGGTTTATTGTAACTACAGTGAGTCACCGTTAATTTATTAATACAATTACGTATAATATCGATAAAGTTTTTTTTGTCAAAATTCTACTTTCTAAGTTTTTAGAAATAAGTATAGATTTTTTTAGTTAGCGATTTTATTTAGCTATTTATTTATTTAATTGAAATATTTCTCATACTACGTACTCCTTTCAAAACGGTTAGCAATATTATATGTATTATAGTATCAGTAATAAAGGAAGAATCCAAATTAATACATTTTTAAATAAAACCCTTGGCGAAATAGCGCTTAACAATATTCAGCCAGTATGCAGCGAACTAATTACAATAATTGTGTTTCCGAAAACATTATGTGAAGCCGTCGAATGCAAGATATGTACCGCATTTCGTTTGTTAATAACACAGGCCTACATTTATTTATTCATGAAAAAATGTTTCAAGTCTGATAGGTGTATTATAGTAATTGGGGTATGCTGATCACGAATCTGTTTTCTTAGTTTTTTCCTAGGACGTCAGGTTTTCAAGAAAAGTGTGTAAATGTTATTTTGTAAATTTTTAATAAAAGTATTGAGGAAATATTTAATAAAACAATGATATACATCTAAAACAATATCGTCAATATTGTTGCATTCGCTGGAAGTGAATGGATGTATTTGGCTAAGGACAGGGAAAAATGGAGAGGGCTGGAGGAGGCTTTTACTCAGAAGGGGTCCATGGTTTAAAAAAAAAAAAAGGAATTCTTGTATATATATTGTTATGGTAATTTGTTATAGGCTATGGAAATAAAAAAGCTTTATTATTATTATTATTATTATTATTATATACATCTAAAAATGGATATCAAAATAGTTTTATTGTGTACATAGTTGCCGACAATATTCTTCATACTTTATTTTCTTTAGTAACAGCTATAGATTTTCATATTATTATATGTTTCTTTGAGATGCACGGAGTGAGCAACAGGTACCGAAGCATATGCATTACCGTTAGTTACCGTTGTACAACAAGACACCCTTCAGCTTCAGACTACTTTTAGAAGAGTATTCATTGAATAACCTCCATGATGTGGAATCGTATTTGTCAGCTCCCAAATTCATTACTAATTCAGGAATATTGTTGAGCTTTTTGTGTAAAATATTCAGTTGAACGTCTTCGTCGGATTTTTAATTTTGACTTTCATCTGATGTTTCTAGGGCAAACGGAACAAAAGGCGAAGGAATGGGAATACTAGGTCTATGAATAACAGATCTTCTAGCAGATGGTATATCAGAATATTTAATAGTACTTACATTGTTTTTCGAGTTGAAACCGTTTACATCACTGGAGCAAAAATAACAGTCCTCTCCATGATTTTTCGGTTCCCTCCAAATTAGTTAAAAACACTAGTCAAGGTCAAAACATCAAAAATCATGTCGCCCTGTGTAAATTAATTGTTATTAATTTTTTTTATTATTTAATGATTAATATTATAACAGCCAACTGTATTATGTAAGTACTCGTAATTTATAGAGATTGATTGTCACGTAATTCAACGTAATTCGTTGGATACCAAATTACTTGTCTGTCTACCCACTCGTAGCTCATTGCGCTGGATTATATTTAGATGGACTATATATAGTTGAACCTATATATATTTGGAGTTATATACATTTTTCTCCTATATATTATTTTCGCAGTGTGGGACGCACTGCGACCATGTGGACAAACCTGAAAGCGACAGGATGGACATGAGCCTTGGGAGAGGCCTATATCCAACATGCTATTTTAATGATGATATTGATTATTTTTCTTTTTTACTTTCTGTTCCTGTAAATATTTGGCAAATGATTGAGGTATGTGAGCTGATCGTAAAGAGCATTAATCTATTACCCTACTTATGTCTCAGTTTCATTTTGAGACAAGTAATTAAGTGTCAGTCTGCATTAGTTGCATTGCCAAAAAGTTTGGGTGGTAAACCTTATTTATTCATTTCTTGTAACTGATCACAGTGTGTTTGTGTTCATTGACTTAGTTATACCTACATAGTATATATGTGTAAAAAAAGTATTTTTGACGTTAGGGACTTTTACAAGTAAAAAAAATTGCCTATTCTATTTTGGAAGCGTTCATTGGAGCATTCGGTCGGTTGGCGTGTCGCAGAGCAATAAGACGACAGTTACCACACGATTACAGGTCCATTCAGTGATGGCAACTAATGTAACGGTTACATTTTACGATGCCGACACAATTCACTCTCGGTTGCTATTTTTGCGTCAAAGAGGTGCAGTCGTTCATTCTGTTTATTACACAACTTTCTTTATCCTCCGCAATTAGTCTTGAGACCTTTGTGTGTCTGTGTTTCCTTCTGTTAACCTGCTACAGGTTAATAAGACTTGATGTGTCTTCGAATATTACTCATAATATTTTCTGTTAGAGGTTATCAAGCAATTGATAACAATTCTCAATGCATTCTTGAAATCAGAATCATTCAGAGTTTCGCATAAACGGTCCTCAGAGAGTCTGACGATCCACTTGCCATAGGCGACTACCACAGTTTTATAGATATTTAAGTTTGAAAACATAAAAAAGTCTTTTTAATTTCGATATTATCCCCTTTTGAAAAATCTGAAATATTCATAGGAAATCATACTGAAATTAAGAAAGACCTTTATTACCAAATTCTCCAAAGTGTAAGTTATGATTTCGTAGACGAGGAAGAAGTTAACTGATCCCAATTTATTTTTTATTGATAACACTAAAGTTTGTCAAAGACTAGAAAACAAAAATAAGGAAAATCGGTTCACAAACAAATGAGAAACTGTGCTGCCTTTAGTTATTCTATAAAGATAGATTTATGTATAGATTTAGTTAGCTAAAATTAAACCAAATAATTAAAATTAATTAAAAAAATAAATAAACCACAAACAAACATAACGAGTTCGTTAATTACTTTAAATCTATCAGTATAATATACAACACAATTTTAATAATAAAATAATCTTATCAATATATTAGTTTCATAGCTAAGTGTTATTGTAAAATATGAGTAGAGCAAAAGAGAATCAATTAACTAGATAGATTACAGCTATCTTGTTATTACTTGATAACCAGTATATAAAAAATCTTTACATAGTATAGTATTTATATAAATAGATATTTTATAAATATTTTCTTTGTTACTTACAATGATTATTAAATTAAAAGCAACACAACCAGGGAATTAGTCTATTTTTTAATTGTTCTAATAGTCCGAAAGGGTTTTTAGGGAAAGAAAAGTTGGAAAATAACGTTCATGAAATAAATACAGATACGGTAAAGGGAACGAGAAGACTGCTACGCTATGAGCTACGCATAATATGCGTAGGCTGATTTATAATCAACTCTTATAAACAATGATTGATAGCTTTTAAAATGTCTTCCATGTATACATTTTATAATATAGTATAAATTATATTTTTTTATATATTTTTACATATTTTAAAATTTTTATAGTACAAATTTTATCTTCGAAAACAGGAAAATGTCGTATAAAACTAATTCACGTGTAAACGGTGTTTGGTTGATGATATATTTTGTTGAATATTTCACTAAAAATATTGTAATTTGTGTGAGCCTTGCCGTGGTGTGAAATCCATAAATTGTCATTTCACGCATTTGTAATTTGTGGCTAAGTGTCTTATGACACCTAAATAATATTGATTATGACAGCTTCCTTTTTGTAAGGAATTTCAAAGAAAAAAGTGTATGTGTCAGCTCCAATGCACGACTGGAGTTTACTCTTTACGAACGAATATAAAATAGGTACGGTACATAGATAATTTAAATAATTAATAAATTTAATAAATATAATTGAAACATATTAATATAATATATTATATGTTTTGTATTATATTAATATGCATTGAAGCATATTGTAGCCTGTAACGCGTAACGTGTGACATGTGACATTTGATTTTACTCCCATAAATTTTCATACCCCGGGCCCTAACCCTCAATCAAAGCTATACTGATTGTTCATACCCCAACAATCAGTATAGCCTTGACTTTGTCATAGTTTTTTCGCGGTTTCTGCTCATTTTTGAGGCACCATTGCGAATACTGTACCTTTACATCCCTTACTCACTCACCGAAACACAACAGCACATATGCTGTTATTTAACGGTGGTCTTCATTAAAGTGGTGGTAACTGACGCCAGACGAGACAGAATTCTATATAAAAATATTCCTTTTTTATCCCTCTTTTTCCAATAGTGAACTGAATAAAATCTGTCTACAAAGGCTCGAGTTTTTGAAACGAACACAAACCAACTTAACATTTTTATGTGCAAAGATTAATTTCAAAATAAAATAAATATATTTCTGACTCAGTAGTTAATTACAGTTTTCATAGTTAAAATGCAGTAGTTTTGAGCACACCTCACAAATCATGTAAACTCGTTCATGTGTCGGCTGCCGACCGCTTCCACGAAATATGAGGTTCATTAGCAACAACGTCACCCGCTGAATAGGAACGTATTTAGTGAAAGCCTTCATTGCATTTGCGTCTCTAATTACTTATTTTAAGGTTGCAATTTGTGTTCGTTTTTCATTTGATATTCAAACTAGACTAATTTGACTTTGGTGTATTTTTTTAAAATTTTTGATTTCAAGAATTTTTTAAAGATTATTTTTCATTGGTTGGTTATATATTTCATTTATATGTTATAAATAGTATACAAGATATACATTATAACCATGTAAAAAAGCTACCAATAATAACACAAATTATACACAATGATGAACAAAGTTAATTAAAAGATTATTAATGTATTATAGACGTTCTGTTAAATTTTATTAAAATGGAAAAATTTGAATAGACAGTTAGGAACTTTGGACGGGAAAATGAAAATGGGGTGTTCATTTAAAAAAAAAATCAAGATGTAATATGTAATAAGTTAAATTATATCCCACAGTGAAAAGTGTCCTTAAGCGTATAATCTATAAACAACTTGAATAGGGGTTATATTTTAACAATAATATTTATGTGGTAGAATATATAAAACCAAGCTATCAAACCGGAAAAGTTTTAACAATGTCTTCCAGGCCAGGGCAGCTAGTGTAGTCTGTGTATTTATTTTTATAATGACACATTGACGTCCTTCAGACGATAAATGTCATATTAGTTTACGTTAGCATTTATAATGTTTGTGCGAAAGTTTCTTTCAGACGTGTTAATACCTAGTTAATACATACTGAGTAGATACCGTAAAAAAATCTGGAATTCTAATTTATAACATTTTCTACTAATAATAATAATAAACGTTTATTTCATTGTTCATATTTTTATTTTTTGAATAATAGATTATTAAGCACTATATTTAAGTCTTATGGCTATTCTCATACAGTGATTTAGGAAGGATAATCGTCATAAAATATTCTAAAAAAAAAACCTCTTCTGAAAACAAAAATTCCATACGCGAACTTCCTCACATCTACTGTACCGTAGTACTCTTTCATATAAAAATTACTGAACAGATTTGGATGAAATTTGGAACGCAGATATTTCATTACCTGGATTAGGATATAAGATAATTTATATCCTGGAAAAATGTTAGGTTCCCGAGGGATCGTCTAAATATATAAATAATTGGGCGCCACCATCGTCCAAGCGATAAAGATGTCAGGCGTTAGTTAAACGGTTATATTTTTCATTTTTCAACGCTGACGAACCCGCGATCACCTGCTAGTCATTAATAAAACCAATTCATTTCACGTTTTGTTATCAGCTAGACAAATGCATGCCTCAATACTCAATTTTCTTATGATAAAAATGATAAGGAAGGTTTTCTTTTTGTTTTATAGAGAAATTGTGGAATAAATTTCATTTGCAAGGGTTATCATTCAACGTGACAAGGATTTGCGATACACTTCTAAACACATTCTCCCTTATATAGGTATTATACGCAGATTATACGTAACTTGACTCAGTTGGGCGTAAACAAATGAATTATCCCAGCTAACCGGTTTTGTTCGGATATTTATAGGTGCATACATCCCCCCTATACACATAGGGGAATTTTGCTTTTTATATTCTTATCTATGCAAATAAGCTAAACACAGCACGAGTAGGTAACACAGCCTAGCAAAGGTTGTGTAATATAACCAATAAAGGATTATATTATAAAAATATATATTTTATAATAGGTATAGAATAATAGAATTTTATCAGAGCCGTGTGTTTTCATATATATTAATCACAATAATTTTCTTTTTAAAGAAAATATATGCACGAAGTAGCCGAATGTTCTACATAATGGCTAATACTTGTTTCAGATTTTCTAAACTGCCGGAGAAAATCTATTCAATGGCTAACAACTGTTTTCAGATTACACTGTATGGGTAAATCTGAGCACGAAATAAGTCACGAAATTATATTTTGATATTTATTATGTATCTTTAATGTTTAATTTATATTTCAGTAATTTATTTAAATGACTGAGTCTCACGCTACACAATTTCCTCTTATCTTATGGATGGATAGAATTTACTTTGCTATAAAATAAATGGCAAATTAGTTTCCTAGAAAAGCAATAGAGCGTCTCTGTCGTTAAGAATTCATCTAACATCGCAGGGTTGCCCGGTTTGACCTCTAAATGCTCATAACTCCATAGATGTTTGTTTTGCGTATACATTCGGCGCCGAGCCGTCGCCTCCTGCTTATCTCTCTTTGGAAGGATTCGAAGGACATCTAACTCTGGCGACATTCCAACGAAGTTAGCTGCAGATTAGTTACGTAACAGCCTTTGCACCACGCATTGATTCGTTAACAACTTCATTCATGTTTTATGATAACCAAGCGACCAGCCCACGGCTTCGCAGGGATGCAATTTTTCTCTTCAACCTTTCTCGGACTTCAGATAATATTTGAAAAAATAATAGCCGATTTGGTCCAGATTCGTTTTTACATTTAATACGACAGAAACATTTATTGTAATTTAAAAGTTTTTAAAGATTGTATTTTTTTTTTGCAATGTAATCGCAGTAATTCATATATTATAAATGCGAATATTATAAATGCGAAAGTTTGCGTGAAACTTTACAATAGTATAATTTATACATAATTATATAAAGATTTACGGACTAAGTCGTTGGCCAAAGCTATAACAATAAGTACCACAGGAGAAGGAACATTAATTTTCGGATATCTCATAGTAATCATGTTTTTTTTTTTTTAATTTGCACTTCAAAGTATTTGATTTTTGCAAATTCAATAAACTGTTATGTAAAAAATCAATATTTATCCGTGGATTCACACCAATTCGCGCCAATTTTTACTTCTACCAGTTACAGACTTATTAAATAGCCTACTTAAGCGCCTAAGCGAATATTACGACGACGAAAGGAATTTACGAAATATTGGATTGGTAAAAAGTTCGTGCGTAGCATAAATGAAAAACATTTAAGAATATATGTAACGAACTTTTTGGTCTTGTTTTTTACTTATTTTAATTTATTTACTCGTATTTGCAAACAAACGGTTACATTACACTGAAATGTTGGTTACAATGTCTTAAACCCTTATAATAGTGTTGTCTTAACAATTTATTCGCATACTGTGCAGGTATATAAATTATGTAGTTATTTATAATTTGAATAACAGCATGTGTGCTGTTGTTTTCCATGCCTAAATACAGGATGCCAGGCCCACTTCTTCATCCTCTAATTTACACCAATATTATTCTTCATCGTTTCAATAAACATCGACATCAACACAGCAAGTGTATCCTGTTTTTGTCTGTAGTTGACATCCCACGTAATGTTCGTTGCAAACTTCTATAAAATTACAATTATCTGTTCACGATTTAAATATTTGTTTAAATATTCTGAAATTCTCATGCAGTACACAATTCATTCACAACGCCCACTGTGCGTCATATTGTACAATCGTCAGACATTTCAGAGAATTGAGATGAGTCATTTATTGTCTAGTCGGAAAACCAGTAAAGCTTTCACTGTGAAGGTTCAATTATGTGTTTTCTTTTTTAATGATTTCTAGGAGGCAATGATTCGCTCTTTTATTAAAATCGTATGAAACTATATAGTCTTTGATACACGATAGTCCAAATAACGTCCAAGATGCAAGGGGCTAAATCTTTAGTTTCATTTATTATTATTTTTTAAATAAAAAATTAAGATTATATTCACTAGATTCGAGTATATGGTCATATTTACAAGAGAAAATCAGAAAAAATAAATAAATACAAAAAGTTGGAAAGGAATACAAAAAACACAAATACTTAGTAAAATAATGCGCAAAACAAAAAAAAAGGTTTTAAAAAACAAGGTTTTTCTAGGTTCATGCGCAAAATGCAAAAAGTAGTTTTTTTACTAATTGTAACTTTAAAACATTGTTGACCTTCCCGGAAATCAAATGCCGGTACTTTAAGTCACGCACGGAACCAATATCTTAACCACTCGGAACATATTAGTCCATTAAATTATTATACCTACGACATTGCGGAATAAATGACCCATGTAAATGGGCAGAAAATTTTTCAATTATCACCACCGTGACACGCACAAATTAGCAGAGGGTGTGATTGTTGTGCTAGACGAATGACGTAACACATACGAGTAAGTAGTGCATCAGAATCTCGTTAACAAAACAAAACACAGTCTCGTTCTTTGTCTACGAGTTTGACGATCAGTTGGTAGTTCGGTTTAGGCGCCCGGCGGTCGCGAGAGCTCGCTCGGCGCCGTCTAGTCTAGGCCAGCATCTCAAAAAGGCCCAGCATACCGGGTGGCGCCTTGGAACGCACCCAGAGAATATTTTTTGCTTATTGATGTAGGCCTCGAGGTCAACTCGTCTGTTATGTTAATGGAACATCAACTGGGAAAACCCTATGGCGTAGGTAAGCTTATAATTTGTCAACGTCGAGTGTGATGGGTCATTTTTCTGAACGTTTTGCTTTGCAAGCTGACTTTTTTGTTGTTTGTGGCGATTTAATATCTATCTCCATAATGTTTTCATAATATAAATAATTGTAGATAATTAATTGATAAGTAGACTTTATTTGGCTACGCTTTTCTGGGATTATTACCGAATAAAAATTACCTTTAATATATTTTATACAATATGTTGTTTCTTCGTTAATATACCTATAATCCGTTAATATAATCTACAGACTTATATGTAGAATGCCAGGTCTTTCCCGTAGCTTCAAAAAGGCCATAATAATTAAATTATATAAATTTAACTTTAAGTTCATGAGAACAAGTTACCGGAATCAAAAATAATCTACAGAAATATCTAGAAAATCCTTTAGACATTTTCGATTAATTTGTATGTGTATTCATTCGAAATAAATATAAGATAATAAATAAATATAGGATATAAATCAGCCACAAAGTGCTCCCTCACTGAGTGTACTCATATTGCCAGTGATAGAGAGAGATGGAGAAGACTCGCGGAGGCCGGGACAAACTTGTCAGATTCAGACATTTCATAACCACGACCGCTTCGTCTGTGTACGACTGAAGAAGAAGAATAAATATAGCGATAATAAAAATCACCCCCATACAAATATCCTATTTTCTTAGTTATAATGTATATAGGTTATTTCATAATATGCACTTATAAGAATGTTCGCTCACAAAAGTTGATCTCTTGCCGAAAACTGTTCTCTATTTACATCTTTTGTGAGCATAATATACATCATTTTAAATGCCAACATCGATCAAACATCAATATACCATCATCGCAGTAAGCCCACGGAGGGGCTGCCTACGCATATCCAAGTCCACGCCTACTTACATGGACTTGGTAATATTATCTCACGTATCAACATTAAAGGGGTGAGAACCCGATGGATCGCCGGTTGCGATGGCTGGCGTCACGTGTGTAGTTTAGTATATTACTACTACCCACAACCCGTCAGCGTCGCAACTCCGTTCCCGCTACATCAGATATGTGCCGAAGCTTACAACTTACCAGACAGAAGAACCAGTTTAGGCTAAGAGGTCCTATCTGATATTTTATTCAATATTGTTGTAGTGAAATACAATAAAACTGTATTTACTGTATAATCTAGTGCCTATTGTAAGTTTTTACATCTATCTTTCCAATTAATAATAATAAAGATGTGGGTATGTTCATTTTATTCTGAGATTTTTTATGTCTATTTTTATTTATTTTGACTATAAAGTAATTGTGAACAAGTACTTATGCAGGCCACTCACAGTAATCCCAGATGATTATATTTGGTTGAATTGGGTGTATTTGGGGAATTTATTAGTCAAGCTAATTGACGGAAGGTTCATTTTTCTATCTGTACGCAGTTATGACATCATGCCACTTTAACGTGTGTTCACGCATCGTGCCATATGCGTCAGTTATGTCGGAATTTTCGTAACTAATGTATGTTTCAATATTGCATGACTTCATAGAAACTGTGTTTTTAATAATTTACCAAAACGAATCTTGTTTATAACTGATACAAAATAAACATTACTAAATCAGATACTAAGATTACTACTGTAGATTGCGTATTGTAAATTCAAATATGATTTCTAGGATTTTTTGTCACGTAAACTGACGTCCTTCCATTCGAATAATAATAATAATAATAATAACAATAATTTTTATTTCGGATTACACAGATCCATATTGGTTAGTAACAATTAACTTAAAATTATGTTGGTAAATACACAATTATCATGTCACCGAAAAAAAAAAATCGGCTAGATCGCAAGTGGCCGCCATTATTAGATTAGGTAGATATCTTATACTGTAGTCCTATAATTATAATAACGATGATATGCACTTGCCCTATTTCTATCTTTATTCTATGCAAGTCTCCTATCTTTTATCCTATTAAGGTCGACAACTTACTAACATTGGCTCTGGGCTTGTTTGTATTATGGGCGATGGTAACCACTTGCTATCAATTGTTTTGCCAGCCTGTCTGTTAATATAGTAATTTGTTACTTTTAAGCTATGAGGTCAGATTTGTCTTGAGGATCATTAACATTTGTTTAGCAGTACACCATGAGACCATTGTTTATGAATCGTGGGAACTATGCTTACCAAGCGATTTTATTGAAAATATTGGTATTCAAATTAACGTCAATATTTAAATAAGGCGAGGTGTAGTTTGATTTGCATCCACAGGGGTCTATCTTTAGTTCTTACTTTATCTGAAGTCGTCGCTTTTAAAGTATTCGGACGAAGAGCATTAGACAAAGAGAATAAATAAAATGTTCATTTTTTATATTTATAGATATGTTAATGTATTTATTTATATTGTTTCTAGTTATGTCTTTATTTCTAAAAGAGAATTAGCTAATCATATGTAACCTAGACTTTTGGTCCCAATAACTACATTTGTATAAATAACCAGGTTACGCAAACATTAAGTTATCTTGCCAAATTCTTGATGTATGGTGCGTTAGTTGGTAAGTGTATAAAGATGGAAAGTGGCCAAGTAGATCGCGGCTCATTCAGGTCAGGATTCAATTCACATTAGTGAAATCCACTATAATAATCATTTTTCTATTCATAAAAGAACTCTTTGTATTTATAGAAAGCCACCTTAAAAAAATAACAAGTAATGTATTGTTGTTGCATGTAAACATGTAATGGTACATTTTAATTTATTTGAATTTAGAACTATGCATTTTACTGGATCAGAGAAAATAAAAACTAAACACTTATTCCACTGCTCGTTCCACCTATCCCTACTAAGGTGTATATACACAGTTACACGCAACAAATGAAATCAAACTACGACTCGTCTTATTTAAATATTTACTAATGAAAATGAAGAATAACGTAGGGAAAGGGTGTAAAAACCAGTCTTCAAAAAATAAAAAGCAGAATGGAATCACATTTCACGCGTAATTTAACTTGGAAACTAATATTTTCAATAACCATAAATAAAAATGAATTATTAATCGTAAACATGTTTATAAAACCGGCTTCAGTATGTTGTCGGCAAAATTCCGTCTTCCGTTTTTATTTGGTCTGAGTTTAGTGGTTGAAATTTTTCATCATTTATAGTTTGTCAGTAATACTTAAGTTGACATTTTTGTTATGAGTACAGACTACTTAACAAAATATGTTAGTAAACATGAGTTATATAGCAAGTTTTGTATGTGTGGACGATATTATGTTATAAAATAAAATTATATAAGTTGTACGCGTGATTCACGTCATCACATGTAACTCATGATTTAATTTTTTAATCATAACATATTTTAACAATATGATTCAACATATTGTCAAAATACATCGCATCATCAAACAGAACACTGTTAAAACTAAATCAATTTTAACAATATGTTAGATAATATTGTTATATTGTACAGTTATTTTAATGAATACAATCTTGTTTTGTATTGCAATGTTATACAGCTACGAGTAAGTTAAATAGCGTGGAAGTGTTATATAGCAAAAGTTATGTTATATGTTGTTTACTCTCGACGCCAACCTTTATATCCTAACTAATATTGTAATTGCTAAAGTGAGTTTGTCTGTTACGTTATCATGACCTAACTACTCTACAGATTTTATTGCAAATTTGGATATACATCGTACGATGTATATCCTTACGGTTGAACGGTACGTATATCCTTACGATGTCCTTACGGTTGAAAGGTATTTCAACCAGATAAAGAGTACTGTTCACAAAGAGGGCGAACGAAATCTGTGGCAAAAGCTAGTGTTTGAATAATTTGACATCACTTAATAAAACATTCATTTTAAATGCAACTGTAAGCATAATCTATTAAGGGAAAACATTAAGACTTTGCAATAACTAAACGAAATTTAGTTATTGCAAAGTCTAACGACTAACGAATTAGAATTTGAGGGTATTTTAAATTTTATGTGACATAAGACGGAGACTGTTGTTACTTGAATTAGAATAATTATATTGAATTGTTGACATTAAGTTGTAATTAATAGTTCTAACTTTAGACATTTGTGACATTATTCTTGTGAATTAGTTCGTATTAATGAATTTCAAAAAATTTGTTAAGTTTAAATAATTATGATTTGTGTCTATTTGATTTCTCAATGGATATCGATTGTCAGAAAGTTGATCACAGGCAGGTTTATTTTGATTATTTAAATTTGAATAGGCCGCTGAAAACTGCTTAATATATTGGTTTAAAAATTGGCATTTGTGATAGTGCTGACTAGCATATGTTTTTTAATGTAAAGGTCGACAGACAGGTTGACGATACACTTGATGGTAGGTGGCAGCCCTTGCCAATTAACACAAGCAAAACAAATAGGTGCTGCAAGTGCGCTGCAGACCATCTGGCATAAATTAATGCAGCCCGTCTGGCGGCAGTAACCATCTTGAAATAATAACATGTGGGCTGTTGTGTTTCGATGAGTAAGTAAGGGATGTCAAAGCCCATTTCCATATCCTTCCTAATTTCCAATCCTTTATACTTTAACTGTGTTCTCTGTTTTTACTTATATATACTACGTCTATTATGACTTTCATCTTGCATGTTTTATTTAGCTTAATTTTTGAAAGTAACTTCCTGTCAACATCTATGTCGTTACTAGTGTTATTTGGCAACGGTAGCTATCCTCAAGTGGACCTGCTGCCTCGTCAGCCTGCCTAATATAAAAATAATAATTACATAAATAAAGAATACCTGTAGGACTGTTATGCTCTTCTCCCACACATTAAAAAGGGATAGAAAAAGGGTAGGCTAATGTATTTAAAATCAAAAGTGCCTATCGTGCCAAGAATCGATTTTCTTCTGAGCTCATACCATAGATGGAATAAAAAATAAGGATCAGTGACTTAATATCTGCGAATGGAATTCATATAGTTAGTCCTTTGGACTCAGTATATATGCTCAGTCTTGCATACACATTTTGTCTTGCATACAGATTTTGTAAAAATATTTGAACACATTTTTGTCGACACACTATTATTACACGTGTTCGATATTGGAATTGTAATTGTGGAGATGAGTATTTAGACATTTAGTTTTATGTAGCTCATATATATCGATCACGTAATGTATAACGTACCGTATCATTCTCTTTGCTTCCATCTACGGCTCATACCCTATATCAAAGCGTCAAAGCAACCAACATCAAATGAAAAGATTCATTGTAATACACATCACTCGGAAATTCTTTTTAATTAATCTAATGCAATGTTTCGTTAGCTTTCCGCTATCGCATCGTTCTGGTTCAGCTTACCCTTTGTAGGTCGAGCTGCTGACCTAAATTTAACTTCTTGTAGGTTCATGCCTTAATATTCAATTGCAACGTAACGGTCCATATTTTGTTTTATTGACTTTTGTTTCATTGTCTAGAAAAACCCCTATAAAGGGTTTAAGACATTGCCCACTATATCATTGTAATAGTTTGTAAATATTATAAAACAAAGTCCCCCGTCGTGTATGTATGTTCGCGATGGTCTAAAAACTACAGAATTGTAATGCGGTTTTCACTAAAGAAGCGTTCAACGAGGATGGTTTTTTTATATAATTTGCAGAAAAACCCGTATGAAGTCGGAATCCGGTTGCTAGTAAATAAATAAATAAAAGCCTGTAACTGTAACTTTATTATTGTGATTGATTTGTGTAGGTTTTTATTCAAATTAAAATAAATTAAACATGACTAAAGAAAAATGGATTTTTCTACATTATTTCGTATTATATTTAAAACATAATATAATTTGAACCGACAAACTTACAATAATAAAACTTCCAGATTAGTAATTTTATTTTAATTTTTGCCAAAAAAATATTAATGTGAATATGAATAAAATATAATCAAAAGAGCTACAGCATTCAAGAGTATGATTACACAGAAATATATATACAAAATAAAGCTCTCATTTCAAACATAAAACATGTTTTTATAACATTAAATAAGGTTCACTTTTGTAAGTCTTAGATATCGTTTAGACCTATAAATCTACGCATAAAGACTACTTATACTTACGTACACGTTTTTATATTATTACTTTAGTCATTGTTCTGTCCTCTTTGTTTTTTTTTCAACGTGACTGACTGACTGATTTGACTTTAGTCATATTGTAATATTTTTCTATCGTTACAAAAATATTTTTCCGTACCATGTCACAGGGGTTATATTATCATAAACTCTTTATAAGTTTATAAGTTGATAGTAGTGGCAGCCAATCTGGTGGCAGTAACCACCCCCTTAAAGAAGACCACTGTGAAATAACAACATATTATGTGCTCATTACCGTATACCCCATCCCTTATCTTTAATCTTTCTATGGTCGGCAGCGTACTAGCAGCACCTATGACGTTACTTGTGTTATAGGCGACGGCAGCCACCTACCATCAAGTGGACCGACAGCCTGTCTATCAACCTTAACATAAAAAAATATACACACACAGTTTTATGATCCTTAAAATAATTTTGTAACTTCAAACTATTACTAAATTTTATATTAAACACGTTTAATTTTATCTCATTAAAAAGCCTACTCGTGTCTTCTAGATAACGTAAACGTCATCTTGTCTGCTGCATTATATCACCAAAAAAACACACCGAAGATTTATTTAGCAATATTTACCTGGTTGATATTAATTTGACATTGAAAATTACTTATTAGATTGAATTTTTGTCGTTGGCAACAGGCAGCAATTAAAGCTAGGGTTCGTTTACCTTGAAATTACGATAATTCATGACATTTAGTATTCATAGGAAAATTACCTCTACTCGATTATTTGTATGATATTGTGTTTTGTTTACTTAAAGAATTTTAAAAGCAATGGACTATTTATCGATTATACAAAAGTATTTATATTAATAAGTGTCATAATATTAATGTGTCATGACTTACTGTGTATATACACATATTGTTATTAATACTATTTCTTAGCTTGAAATTTCAGCGTTAAATTTCTTTCAATATTATAAAAAAAATTCATAAAGCACACTGATATATATTTAAAAAAAGCCATTATATTTACTTATTCAAAATTTTCATCATAGTCAATGAAGTCCTATTTTGTAAACATATTCATGCCGGGTCGACAGCAAATCTGCATATATCTTGATGTGTCCTTAGGTTACGAGGTTTTAGGTCCTTAAGTCCTTATCCATTTACTTCAAGTTGGCCGTCAGCTTGCCTGCCACCCCTTTTAATATAAAATAATAATTTTGCCAATAGGGATTTATAGTTTTAGAAATAACAATATCTTCTCTGTTTCAAAATCTATCAAAATTAATAACAATAACTTGAGAAGTTATTGTTATTAATTGTTACCGTAATTTAATATTTGGTTATGCGTCGATTAATAATTTCTCGAATGGCATGTAAATTATTTGGCTTTGCGGCGTGCAAATACATAATACATAGAGATATAATTTTAGTCCATGTCCGGGGTTGAATACCTTGTCATAATAATGATATTGTTAATAATGTGATATTATATACGTTTCTCTTCTATTAACCCATACGTTAAAATAGCAAGCTATTGATCTATTTGAGTCCTCCATGGTCCCGCGTCAGGTTTTTCGCTTTGTGGAAAATCAGACATTTACACAATATCTGTTAGTATGCGAACATATGTGGCATCTTTTTGTATGACTAACCACTGTTGGACATAGGCCTCCCTCATATTTTTCAATTGGACTGGTCAGAAGCATTCTGGATCCACCGTCCACCCGCGGCCCTTTTCAGATCTTCTGTCCACTGTATGGGTGAACGCTTGTCGGTTCGTGGCCTCCACTCGAGAACCTTCCGGCCCCAGCGGAAGGTTTGTCCTCTGTTGTCTTGCCTACTTCCACTTCAACTTAGTGATCCGCCAGGTTATATTGGTAACTTTCGTTTGTTCACGGATCTCCTCATTGCTGGGGTAACCGCTCGGGGTTAACCCCGATAGCCTAATAACCATAGTCCTTTCCATAACTCATTGAGCGACGATAAGCTTTTTTAAGAAGTCCATAATTAGAGATGTTTCAGCGCCATATAGCATGACTAGGAACACACATTGGTTAAGAACTTATGATTTACGATACAGGAATTTTTGACGCGAAAAAGTCTCGGAACTTCCTTACTATCATATCAACGCACAGCGAAATTTACTTTTTAGTTAGACTAGAAAACTTAAATTTGGAACATAGATTTATTTTATAACGGTTTTTTAAAAATCGCAACTCCTAATATGGTATACTCATATATTTGTTTTAACGAACTTTAGTGTTTCTCTACTCAGTCATCATGCCGGTCCCCCATATCGCTGGCTGATGACATGAACTAGCGTATATGTTTAATGTTTGATTTGTAAAAATTGCAGGTTGGCGGCAGCGCAGGAGGCGGCGGGCGCGCAGGCGCGCGCGGCGCCAGCTGATACGATGGGCGGCGCGCACCAGCCCGCTACTCCTGGGCCCACCTCGCTCTTTATATTCTCCGACGAAAATCCCATTCGGAGGTTAGAATTTCTATCACTACATACAACGCAAATGTTTTAAAAGGCGCTCACCAGCCATTTGAAAACTGAAATAACTCGCTTACTGCTTGAACAGATAACTTCCTACTTCACAAATTGATTATTAGATATAGAAAAAGTTTAAAGTATTTTCAATTTAGCATTAAAGTGGAGTATAAGTTTCAAATATTGAATATATGCATAGTTATCATTCTAAAGGCGAATCTAAGTAAAATTAAAGTAAAAAGTTTAAAATATTTTTGTCGTACTTTTTAACAAGTTTATTATACTAGATGACATGACCGCAAAAAGTTCAAGCGATAAAGGCACTTAACTTTTCGTTTCTTTGAGCAAAAACTAATATGATTGCTTGAAGTTAAGTATCGACGCGTTCAAAGATATTTAATACTATATTTATGAAGTCGTGAAAGCTAGCTCGCCATAGACACGATACAACTCCGACACCCGTTACTCACTCAACAAAACACAACAGCACACTGTGGTCTTCTGTAATGGTTTTTTTGCTGTTGCCAGACGGGTTGCCCAATTTATGACTACGAAACTCAGTGTACCAATTTATACGCAAATTTAACGTGATTCTTAATGTTAAAAATTATAGAGATGTAATATATTTTGTTGTATTGTATTCTCTTGGCCAGTTGGTAACGGCCAGCAATTTTATATATTATACTTCATTTTTGATTGAGATCTATGGAGCTAATTATGTTAAAAACCTTTATACATTTTGAATGTATATAACTTTGAATGAAATAAATATCATTTTAGCTCGCTCGCTAAATGATTATAGGTTTCTTTCGAAATTCATTAGAATATCTCCATAAATTAGTAAAAACGATGGTAGTAAAAGCGATGCATATTCAAGTAGTCATCTTGTAGTGCGCCTTAAGTCTGACTCCAGTCATTACTTCGTAATTAGCTCCAACCCACGTTATGCGGTCAATGATTAACTCATCAATTCACCTTACTTGCGGAGGAGCTCGCAATCTACTCCACTTCTAACTATTACATGAATTGAATATTTTCTTGTGTTCTCTCGATCTCTTTATTCTTGTTAAAAGATGTATTTCTATTTTGGGTGCTAGCAAATGTAACTAAAGTTATGTGATATTATGAAAAAATAAATTTATACCTATTAGTCTTTCACATTATCCTAGACTCAAGATGTAAAAAGTTAGAGAAAAATACTAAACGGATTTTCACGCGGTTTTCACTAATGGAAAGAGCGTTAAACGAGGTTTTTGTATATAATTTGTAGAAAAAATTACACTCATAAGAAGCCAGGAGCGGGTCGCTAATAATAATATTTTTCCTTTTAAGTCTTTAAAACTTAATAAAATAAATTTCTTGAAACACTTATAATATTCAAACCTATAAATGAAAGGTTTGAATTTACATAAGTAAATGTATTAGAAACCATTTGTGACTTCGACAATGTATTGCGACAATGTTCGACTTTTCGTATATAATTTCATTCTATATAAATTTTTATGTACATACAACGCTAAATTACTATTTAATTGAAGTACTACGTGTTTTTTACTGTACTAATATCAAATTAATTTGTTGTAAATATAAAATAAAATAAAATTGAAAATTGTAATACGTTTTTGATATATATAGGTATATCTTTTGGTGACCTTTTATTTAAATATTTATTTCTAATGACTTTTTATACACAACCAGTTGCCATTAAATTTATAATTTACTCACTGAATAGTAGTAATAATATCCCATATCTAAAATAGTAGTAGTAGTGACAGGGCACAATAAGTTCCGCAGTTGAAACTCCGTAATCGATATCAACAAAACCTTCATTCATAGATGTATACCTTCTTTTCGGAAGATAATTAAGATGATAGCTGGCTGAGTATTGTGAAAAACATTATTGTCTTGCTTTCTTATTCAAAGAATACTAAAAGATTACTTCTGCGACTGGTAATGAATTGCAATGGCACCTGAAAGTGTAACTACACCTGAAAGTGTAATTCAAAATCCGTACTTAATATTATAAATATGAAATTAACTATGTATGTCTGTCTGTCTGTTACCTTTTCACGCCTTAACTACTCAACCGGTCATCATTTTGCATACACGTTATCAAAGAAACCGGAATAAACATAGGGTACCTACATCTCATCCAAAAAAAAAGTACAACGGGGACGAAGTTGCAGGCACTAGCTAGTAAAAAATAAATAAATAATATTGACTGAGGATTAAAAATTCAAACTTATTACACATGAAATACAACACAAATCTTCAACTAACTCAACTAACGGGTCTTATTTTCTATCTGTGCGAGTATCGTATAAATTCATTACCTCCGCGACTCGAGCACGACGGATAGTGAAATGAGGTGTGTAATCGAAAACTAATATGATATTCGTGGAAATTTACTGCACGGGAATATCTCGCTTATTACCGAGCAATTAGTGATGTTATTGCACTATGCGACATATAACTGGGTTAATCACGTGATTCTCCTTTCTATATCGAAACTGAGCACATTTGCATACATTTTCCTAAAACAAGAAATATTTTTTAACATACATTGGATTAGATAGACATAAAGGGATTCTAGATCGAGGATAGACTGGACCGTGTCATATTAAATGATTCGTTAACCATATAATGAGAGGAGAGAGATAGATGTCAATTTTCCTATGCAAATCAAATACACAGCTATCGTTACACCTAACATTAGATTTGGTCTATTTATAATTCTAATTGAGATATTGATAGATTTTTGTGAATTGTGTTCCAGGTATACAAAGTTCATCATCGAGTGGCCACCCTTCGAGTACGCGGTGCTGCTTACCATCATCGCCAACTGCGTGGTGCTGGCGTTGGAGGAGCATTTGCCCAACGGCGACAAGACCATCTTAGCACAGAATCTGGTAAGTTTCATCATTGTTATTGGCAAGTACCATTTATTCCCAAATATGTTTCTATTGCCTGTATAAATCTACTGTTGGACATTTCTCTACTGTTCGGCATTACGCTGTCATGGTAGGGGAGTCCAAGATGCTAAATGTGGAGTTACTCGAGCGTTGTGGGAACCTATTGGATTTCGAAGATTTTTTTCTTCCTACCATCCAGGAAGAAAAAAAAAGGTTATATGATGTTTCCCTCTTCAACGGTCGGGTGAGTGTCTACAGGCGTTCAAAAGTTTGTAGACGCTGTATTAAGAATAATCCTCCAAACAATCGTCAGATTAAGAATCAGCACGATCAGGAATTCAGGCTGAACCGTCTGTTTGACAATCTGACGGGCTCGAGTATTTCAAAATGGCAGTCGCCAAAAATCTTTTAAAAAGCTGCCACAAGCTTGCGTTATATCTGATTCGTCTGTATTTAAATGGAAGCTTAGTTTGGGTTCACTTAACATCCCCTCAGAAAATCTCATACGCTCGAGTAGGTATATTTTTACCCCAAACCCCACCAATTCCACCATCCAAACCGGCAGTTGTCGGAGACACGTGGGGCATATACATTGGCAATATCTGACGCGCTCGAGTAAATCCTAAAATCCCCTCTTGCGCTATCATATTATCATTCTACGGGCTATGACTGACGACGTATTGGTAGTCACGTCGCTGTTATTCGATGAGCCTTAACTAAGTGGTCGTACTACATACTGGTAAAACAGAATTGAAAAGGTCATGAAAATATAATAAAGAATTGACCACACGCGACGTAATATGCATTTTAAGATAAACTCTTCATACTTACAGCTATAATTGTATACATATCGAGCAAGTAGACTTGTCCATTCTAAGCATAAAGGCATAAGGCATTTACATTCAAGGCTATCTTGCTCTACCTTAATCATTGTCATAATCTCAGCTTTAGGACGTCCACTTTTGGGCACAGGCATCCCCCCATGATTTAACAGTAGAACTGGTTAAAAGTAGCCCGGATCAACCATAGACTCGCACCCCTAATTATGTCGTCTGTTTATTGAAACCTGCGTTAATCACAATTATCTTTTATTGTTTATTCTGGCTCTAGCGTCCCTCGCCTCATCGTACCTATATGAGTCCTGTCCATTGTGTCACTTCAACTAACTATAAAATTACTCTTTAAAAAATTACTAAGTAATTACTTTGACCTAAATAAAATTTCTTTAACTATACTTTAATATTGACGAATTACTCGTACTTTCCTACAGCAAGTTACAAATAAAGCAGTAAATTCTTGAAATTTTTTGAGCGTTAATAAGTTTCGAAATTTAAAAACAAATTCTGAACTATGTGATTTCATAGGTTTAAAACCCATCCTGCAGTTCAACTACGATCATTAATAACTTATTAATTTTTGTTTGTTTCAGGAAAAGACCGAGGCGTACTTTTTAGGAATATTTTGTGTAGAAGCCTCGTTGAAAATTTTAGCCTTAGGTTTTGTTTTACACAGAGGATCGTATCTTAGGAACATTTGGAACATAATGGATTTTTTCGTCGTGGTAACGGGGTAAGTTATATTTTTATTACTTTTTTAAGTGTATTTAGTTAATAAGTAGGTACTGATTATAATTATTTCTAAATTTATATAAATTTTTTATAACGTGTTTAAGAACTACTGTAGGGAACCATTTTGTACCATGCATCATTTTAAATACACAAATTTTCTCATTTTGTTTAGGAACTCAAATAACAAAAAAATCTTCATAAATCATTATTATACAGATCGGTCGCTATTATAATCCTTATTACTTTTTAATTAAAACAGCATTAACATTTTGTGATGTTTTCATTCGTTTAATAAATTTTGTGTTAAGTTAAGTCAACAAGACTTATTTTAATATATTTAACTTTTCGCAAGAAAAGTGAGAAATTAGAACGCAGCGTTTTCAATGTGTGCCACTTGAGCCAGTATCCCAGTGGTAAGCGCATTGGAAAGTGGCTGACTAGCAAAAGTAGCTATTATGTATCAGCTGAGGGGGGCTATTATGCATCTTATTGAATATTCGATAACGAAAACTAGGTCGATGACGATATTCGCCGAATACAACGTGGACGTTGACCTGAGAATGCTGCGCTCGTTCAGAGTGCTACGGCCTTTGAAGCTCGTCTCGCGGATACCAAGTAATTCACAGTAATTGGAGAAAGTTCACATAATATACCTTTACTATTCTATAACTAGACAAGTTCTCGCTAGCTATATCGAGTTTCAGAACTGTAGTTTAAATGTCGCTAGTTATAAATAACGAATAAATACTTAGGTACTTATTTAGTTTTTTTTTTTTATTATTATAATTATGAATCATTTAGTAAAGAGTCGTAGTGTATTTCGACATTTTTTTAAAAAAGAAATAGATAATCGATGTGTGGAAATGTGTTATTTTGATTTTAATTAGGAACGGATGTTGCATTTAAAATTGTATAGTTGTGATTTTTTAGGCATTACAAATAAAAAGGCTAAATACGTGATACTCTATAGCTAAAATATTACATACAGGTTGTTATTTATTATTATTTTTTAGTATAACTTAAAATTTATTAGTCTAAACAAAATATTAAAAATAAAATAGACAACGGGATTATTAGTGTGTAGAAATAAGCTAGTAACATCATTTTTGTTCTCCTGTGACAAAATTAGAATGTATTTTTCAATAGCTTTGTGTTCAAATTTATATGTAAACTATACTAGAGAAAAATTGTGATTATTGCAAAACATAGACGCGTTACTATGTTAAATAGTAGTTGAAGTATTGAATTGAAAAAAAAAATAAGTAAAATTCGACTATACGTAACATTGCGCTACGATTTGCGAAGTACCTATACTTATTAAGTTTTTAAAATAGGTATTATGCTTAATAAATATAAAGCTGTATAAAGCGTTAAATTTAGACTTAATTCGACAGTCTTGTATTTATTTGCTAACTTGCGAAGAAATAATAGAAATAAAATTGTCTGCAAAAAAATTCCAACCTTTTCCCATTCTCCATTTGGTGAAATCCTTTGATACTTTATAGATTTTTGTGGTAATAAGTTTTCAGATAATATCTATTTTAGCCTCTTCCTATTATGCTTAGATGGCGTAAAACCCAATTTTTATTATAATTTTTATTATACGAGAACTTCTAAATTTAAAATTAAAGAAAATGGAGGTGTTCTAACAGTTTCATTGTCCCCTTGGGCATAGACAGAAAAGAATCGAATTTAAAAAAAGTATTGATTCTGTATGAAGATATATATAGAGAAATACAATGAGACCTTTGACGCAAATTAAATTCGCAATTCGTGTCGCAATGCTCGATTTGTCACATCGGCGTTTCGCCCACGAAAATCCTTCTGAAATTAGTTCTGTAACAGAAAACGATGTTCTAAATTTGAAATAAACATAGAGCGTTTTGTTTTTCGATAAGTAAAGTATCGAGTAGTGTTTTTATTGTTAAGCTAGTTGCTAGTTGAAGGCTATAGTATCGAGTGAAATGTGTTTGGCAGTATCATCACGCAGCTGCCGGTCGCGCCCGACGTCGACTTCAGGACCTTGCGTGCCATTAGGGTGCTGAGGCCCCTTAAATTAGTATCGGGCGTTCCTAGTGAGTTTTAGATAACTATTTAGATTTAGAACTAGTAGTTTCATTAGAACTGGTCGTTGCATAATGGTATTTGCTTTTAATTTTAAATTGTTTTTCTCGGTAACAGCGCAAAATGTCTGCGACTGTTTCGTTGCCTGATTTTGGAGTAAAATTTGGAAAAGAGAATGCGTTTGAATTGAAAAATAGCGCATTTTTATGCAACCGCCATTTTGTAGAATCATAATTTTAAATGTGCACGATGTACCATTGATTAATTTCTTTTAATTGTTGCACTTTTTGTAACATTAAATTTATTTAAATCTAACGTGTCAGTTAAAGTTATTTTATTTATAACATTATTTATTCACGAGGTAAAGAAAAAATATTAAATAAGTAATTAAAATAAAAAAAAAATCACGTCAGAATACAAAAATGCTTTCCTTTTCTATTACTATAATTATAAATATATTTCAGACTTAATGAGTATTTTATAAATGTTTTGAAAGAAATTAATCACTCATATGGAAATAAATTAACTTTTTTTTACAATTAATTAAGCCTTTTGCCTACAGATATTGTTGCCAATTTTTCTAATTTTCAAATAATAGAAGTGCCTTTTTTTTTCGAGGGAGCGAATTTAAATATAAAAGATCCTATGAACAAATGCTGTATATGCAAGTCAAATACGCATAAGGTTAGGTGTTTGGGTTATTTTTATTCACTAAAACATTACTAATCGGATTCCACTGATATTGGAACCATCACCGGCGTCAGAAAATATTTCTGTATTCTGACACGATCCATTATTTTTATAACTAATTTTGATGGCTAATAACAAAATTTAATGGTATATAATGAATTTATAATATGAATATGTGTATAGGTTTGCAAGTGGTATTAAAGTCCATCATCAAGGCGATGGCCCCGTTGCTACAGATCGGCCTTTTGGTGCTCTTCGCTATTGTCATCTTCGCCATCATCGGCCTCGAATTCTATTCAGGGGCGCTGCATAAGACTTGTTATAGTTTAGAAGATATTAGTAAGTATTTTTTACTTATTCAAAGAGAAAAAAAAACTAAAAATAATTTAATGGCAAATTGAATTAAGAGCAAAACTTGTCTTATTCTATATTCATGAGTGGAAATAACGACTTCTTCGAACCACAAACACTGCCACAAATATGAATTAGTATGAAGTTGTCTAATATAATTTTCATACCAACTAAAGTTTTGAACTTCTAAATGTATTCTTTGTGCATTTATTAAATTTATTTTTCCTTTGGTAAAGTTTAATTTTTGAAAGCACTAGGTATGTGTTAAAATTTAAATTTCTTTTAACTTTATTTAAATTTTCCTTTATTGTCCTTCCTTTGTGTTATTTTGAAATTGTTTCATTAATTTACGTAGGTATTTATTAACTAAGTAGAAGTAATACTCTAAGATTTATTTTCAAATAAATCTTTAACTGGATCATTAATAACTAAGTCAATTATCGCCTATTTAATTTCTCAAATAATTTATAGGAAATAAAAGATCGTTTTAAAAATTGTTCTAACCTAATAGTTTGCTACGATAGTAGTTCTCATAAGAGAATTAATACCTATATTTTTTATTTAGTGCCGATTTGTTGGGATACCATCTAACAATCATTCATTCATTTGTTTATGTTTACAAGTAGGAAAAAAATTGGGAAATTGGTATATAACTAAACAGCGCGTATTGATATAATATATTTTGAAAAAGAAATTCATAAAGCACTTTAATTACCGAGTTAGTCTTATCACCGGTAGATTCTAACAAACCTGATATGTGATAAATACAAAACAATACAACAAATACAGCGTGTCATGAAAAGATTGTATTGAAATAGCTCCAATCATTTTAATACCACACTGTATTTAATTTAACAGGTGAAATACAGACTGATGGTGACAGTCCCACGCCGTGTAATGCCGACAATGTTAGTATTGCGCCGTTTGGAGCCAACGTATGCGAATATGATAAGAGCACGTGTTTAGAGAAGTGGGAAGGGCCGAATAAGGGGATCACCTCGTTCGACAACATCGGCTTCGCCATGCTCACCGTCTTCCAGTGTATCACCATGGAGGGCTGGACCGCCATCCTCTATTGGGTTAGTTTGCCATGATTCGCTTTAAGTACCTTTAGGTACTTAACTAGATTCAGATTTAAGTTACATATTTTATTCTTTTAAGTAATCACTGTTACTAATTATTTAATTGGTAATATACTTTTGAGTAAGACAAGGACCGAACACAATGTTTACCAAAATAAGCGTAACCTAATAAAATATGAATTACCTAGTGTGCAAAGATTTAAAATTAGAACATTTCTTATGTATTGCGTAAAATATGAAAAAAGAAATAAAAGTAGCGGATTGAAACTTTAGACAGAATTAAGTTAATCAATAAACTTAAAAAAAGATGTAAGTTGTCGCTAATATGTTTATTACCTATTGTGAAATGAAAGGTGTTTCTTGGGCAGTAATTTACTAGGTATTCTTTTTCGCATAAAATAGATTTTTTTGTATACATCTACACGATTAATTTTTTTTTAAATATAGTGTAATATTTAATATTTATCTAAATTTTCATTTTACTCAATTAGGCGAAAAAATAACGCTTTTCTGCTAAGACCTCGCCTAAAGTATCTAAATCAAATGTTCTATATAGATATAAAAAATTATCTACAAATTCACGCTTGACCTTGTTAGGCTCTCAATTATTATATTGGAATTCATATACTTCGATAAACTAAAACATCTCTGTTTCTTTCAGACGAATGACGCTTTAGGAAGTGCATACAACTGGATTTACTTTGTGCCTCTCATAGTATTGGGTTCATTCTTTATGCTCAACTTAGTTCTCGGTGTTCTTAGCGGGTGAGTCAATGATTTATTCTTCTGTAACTTTTTTGGGTTTATTTTTATTTATATTTTTATTATTATTTATGTTATTAAATATGTTTTTGTTTCAATGGGTGTATGTAGAGAGTTTTCTAATGAGAGAACACGCGTTGAAAGACGAGCTCAATATCAAAAAGAAAGAGCACGAAATTTGTTCAACACTGCGTTCAACGGCTATATCAACTGGATCACAGAAGCAGGTCTGACCAGCACTGAAACAGATGTGACTAACGTTGTTGCTAAATTAACAGATCTTGCAGCACCTTTAAGGATTAAAAGGGATTTTTACACTTGCTCATACTTATCCGATTATTATTTTCTGGCTAATAACATTGCACCCTAATATGTAGTTCATGAAATAGAACAATGTGTGTTTCTGTCAGGTAGTCAAGTTACCAGATCGATCTTTGTGTTCATTATTGCGTTGTATTAGAGCTTAATCTCCAATCGTCATATTTTACAAAATTTGGAATTTTGTACAGATAAATCCGATGTCAAATGCAAAGTATTTGTTGAAAGAATAAATAAATTACTTCACAAAACCGCTTGCCAGAAATTAATAAAACAGATGTGATTAGTAAAACAGTAGTTCAGATACAAATATTAACAATGCCTTACGTATTTGAAGCTAGAATTTTATGCTAACCTTTGTTTATCTTCCTAATGTTATGGTATTTGCTAGAGCTCCTGTTATCCCTTATGCTTATGTTCACAGTGAGTTCGCTAAAGAAAGAGAGAAAGTAGAAAATAGACAAGAATTTCTTAAATTAAGAAGACAGCAACAACTTGAGAAAGAACTCAATGGTTACGTTGAGTGGATATGTAAAGCGGGTAAGTTAAGAGAACACTAAAACGGATAATGTTTTTGATTTTTTTTTATTGATTTTTGATTTGATATTTGATATTGAGTTGTTTGATACCAATACAAGTGTTAATTTTTTTAATGTTTTTCTAATTACAGAGGAAGTTATATTAGCAGAAGAAAGAACCACAGAAGAAGAAAAAATGCACATAATAGAGGGTGAGATTTTTTATTTATTTCTTTTACACACGTGTATTAGAGAAACTTAAGACAGCGTCTGACGTAGATTATTAGCACTTTTTTAAAACATAAACTTTGTATCTACCTTTGGATATGTAAGAAACATAAAGTAACAGCTATCAATTGTGAGCAAAAATATTGGCATGTGGACTAAAACTCAATGAAAGTATTTTTTATTTAGCACGAAGAAGAGCAGCGGCCAAAAAGAAGTTAAAAAATCTTGGTAAAAGTAAAAGCACTGACACAGAAGAAGAAGAACAGGACGAAGATTGTGGCGACGACGGTCAGTACAACAATGTTTTAAACTAGATACTTATATGTGTTGTGGTGTGATTAATCTGCGATCATTAAATAATTTCATTTTTAAAACTCACCATTGAGTCAGTTAAACTACATACGAGTATATTTAGTAAAATCGATTATAATGCATGCGGTGAGGCATGCTCAATGTTACATTTATTTTCATCATTTTTTTTATTATTTTCACTTAGTATTCTTCAGAAAAGCCATTTAAGTTAGAAGTTATTATTTTACTCATAAAATTCAATATTTAAAAAGGCCTTCGTATGTCGCATGCTAAATGTTGTATTAAATACTTGTAGGTTTATATCATTTCCATTAAGTATCCGTACTCTATCTGTGTGTTGGTTGTTTACAGTTCCAAAGAAAAAGCAAGGTATGGGATCAAGAGTGATTCTGGTAGAATATTCCTTTTCATCTCTACGTAGACAAATAGTCTAGACCTAGTTATTAGAAATAGTTGCCCATCTATCAAATCCAAAGCAAAATGTCTATATGTTAACAATCAAAAAGTATACTTATAGACGTTTTTGTCCTCGTAAGAAACCGCAAGGGTTTTTCCTAATAATTAATTATACTTTATAAATAAACGTAATACCCTATAGTAGTGAAACCATGAACGTTACCTTAAAGCGTAACATTAGTTACATGTGATTCCGAGGACTCGATATGTCCCACTGGAGATTTGAGATTTATTTGCTACAAGTATCGAATCGCAACTCCGATTGAATTTCGATGCTATCGGAAAAACCGTCCAATTACACGAAGACTTATAACTCACCATCCTGAGATGTTCAAGTATCTTGTATCACGGTCTGTTATACATATGATAGAGTGTAATGCTATGAATGTTAATGATGCTAGAGACAGCATTTAGATGTATGCTATACACCTGAACCCTTTAGATTTTTTTTTAACAGCTATTAATTGGGCAAAATTTTAATTAAGCCCAATTAGTAGTGAATATTCTAGTACTTAATACTGTAAATAGTAACATGGGTGACTAAAATTTTTTAAAAAAAAATTGTGGTCGAACAGGTTTTCTGAAGAGCAAATCGCGGTCGGCCGGCAAATGCGCGGATTTCTGGCGAGCCGAGAAGAGGTTTAGGTTTTGGATCCGGCATACGGTGAAAACTCAGTGGTTCTATTGGTTCGTCATCGTCTTGGTGCTCTTCAACACAACCTGCGTTGCTGTCGAGCATTACAGACAACCTAAGTGGTTAACTTCATTTTTATGTAAGTTGAATTGTTATGGAGTTTTCTTATGTCATTATCATGTATTATAATTATGTTAATAAAAATGTGATCACTTATAAGCCACTAATATAATATTTTGTTTTTTACAGATTACGCCGAATTTGTGTTCCTGGGGTTGTTCATGATGGAGATGTGGGTGAAAATGTACGCATTAGGGCCTCGGATCTACTTCGAGTCTTCATTTAATAGGTTCGACTGTGTAGTAATATCAGGCTCCATCTTCGAGGTTGTTTGGTCAGAGGTCAAGGGCGGCTCTTTTGGTCTCTCTGTCCTCAGAGCTTTAAGACTGCTGCGAATATTCAAGGTATAATACTGAAACTGTTTTACAAAATTAGATCTCTCAATTCCTGTATATTAACCATCGTATATTTAATGTTTACAGGTCACGAAATACTGGTCTTCGCTAAGGAATCTTGTTATATCTCTCCTAAATTCAATGAGATCTATCATCTCTCTGCTGTTCCTTCTGTTCTTGTTCATCCTCATCTTCGCATTACTTGGCATGCAACTCTTCGGAGGGCAGTTCAATTTCGAGGATGGTACACCTCCCACCAACTTCAACACCTTTCCTATTGCGCTGCTAACAGTCTTCCAGGTAATTATGTCATGTCTCTAATACGAAACATTTAATATTTTACCTCTTATTTACATCACAATTATCACAAGATAATTGCAAAAAAAAAAAATTGATTTTCACATGTCCCATATGCTTATTTATATTTTTATGTCTACTGATGGTAGGTTGCTACCGTCGCCTATTAAAACCAGTAACACCATAGGGGTTGTTAATGCGCCTTAATAAGTTAATGGATAAGATCTAAGCCAACAGGATATTATTAATAAACTCATTAAATAAAGCCACACCTGTATTTTTTTACTGTCGACTTTTGTGATGGTTACTGCTTTCGACGGTTTGCCCACTTTAGTTTCTTACCCAAAATCCAAGTGTTTATAAAGTATTTCTACACCTTTTTGCTCTATTTTAGATCCTTACAGGGGAAGATTGGAATGAAGTGATGTACGATGGAATTCAATCTCAAGGCGGAATTCAGAGAGGCATGGTGTACTCACTGTACTTCGTCATCCTCGTACTTTTTGGCAATTACACCTTGCTGAACGTGTTCCTTGCCATCGCTGTCGACAACTTGGCTAATGCCCAGGTATTTAAATCTGATATATTATTCAAATTTGTCTGTATTGTGCAAAAATTGTTAAGGCAAAATCTGTTTTTGTTTAATGTTTGTGAGAAATCATAAAACACGATGTTGTTTGAAAACTTCTATGTTACCCTGTAAATTTGACGCCGCTTCCTGTGTACATGTTGCGGTTCTTTCGTTACAGGAATTGACAGCGGCTGAAGAGGAACAAGTGGAGGAAGACAAAGAAAAGCAGCTCCAAGTAAGTGTTTAGCTTTCGTTAGATCGCAACTTCGTCACAAATGAATGTCGATTCTCATTCTTTATTGCTTTAGACACACATTTCCTAAATCATGGCATGTTCAGTCACTACTCCACCAGCATTTGATGATATGAAACTACCTAAGGGTTGTTGTATGGATGATTGGATATGTATAACCAAAATTTATTATTACATACGACAACCTCTGTTCCAATTAATTAGGAATTGGAGAAAGAGATGGGAGCTTTACACGCTGTGGACGGGTCACCACCTCGGGTAGACTTAAGTCCTACTTCAGCAGCCAGTAGGAAGGTAAAAGGATCACGAAGATGGTACTAAGATGCTTGATGATGTGCATTGGTGTCGCGACTTAAAATATTGTTGACTTTTTTTTTTGTTGATTTCACCATCATACTTTGTATTCTATGCACCGTACATTTCGTGAAATTCGCATTTATTCGTGTTTGCTTAAATATCAACAATGTTTTAAGTAAAGCCGTAATGTCATCGGATTTTACTGTCGCTTTTGTGGGCCAACAATGTTAAAATAGGTGTTAAAATGTAATACTTATTTAGATTGCTAAATTGATTGAAAATTATTTTACTAATATTGGCATATTATTTCCTCTGTATCTATCTGTGTAATTCTACTTTTGCATCATATAATTTATATTAACCAAAGTTTTGTCTAATATATTTGCATGTAGTCCTGATGAAATACTTCTGTTACCTAACTTACTTATTATATTTTTATTTTAACATATTTACCAGTTATTAGAAATTCTCATATCATTCTTTAATGGCTGCCATCTTTATATACATTTTATAATAGTGTATTTTTTTCATAAGTTTGTTTCCTCATAATTATACCTTTAAACTTATGTATTTTGCTAAGTACTCTTTACAGCTACTTCCAAAACAGATATTATTAAATTCTAATATTAGTTTTATATAGTGCTTTAATTAATTAAGATATAACTGGAATGAATCTAAAACCTAGCTAGTTTTTTTTGTTTTAATTCAGTTATAATTTTGTTGTTTAATAATTTGATTTTGAGTTAAAAAATATATTTTTCCAGAACAAAAAGAAAGAAGAGGCCAAAAAAGAAGATGAAGAGGAAATACCAGATGGACCAAAACCAATGCTGCCATATTCGTCCATGTTCATTCTGTCACCCACAAATCCGTATGTAGCTTTTCACCATAACAAAATTTTAAAATTGTTAATCCATGATTTTTTGAAATTAATTTTATTGTGTATTATGTTTCAGAATAAGGCGAGGCGCACACTGGGTTGTAAATTTAAGATATTTTGATTTTTTTATCATGGTTGTTATATGTATGAGTTCTGTGGCTTTAGCAGCTGAAGATCCAGTAGTTGAAGAAAGCTACAGGTAACTATTGATTTCATTCATTAAGTACCTATTTTCGATTCGTTTTATTTGCAAAAGATATCAACATTATCTGACGCAAAATCTCGTAGCAATTGCAGTACTTTTTAGAAAAGTCTTCGATCTATTGTCCTACTTTTTGTATATGTTGCATTCGTGTTATATTTTTTTGTTATTAGTAATTGTAAGAGCACAGGACTGAACATGTTTATTTTTATGTAAATATCATCAGACAGGCTGACGGTCCACGTGACAGTAGGTGGCTAAAGTCGCTTAAAACCACTAGAAACGCCACGGATGTTAAGGCCGCCATTCACGGGCACTCCATTTGGCACCGCTCCACGCCATCACTCCAAATTTATGCATTATCTCATCGTGAATGTAAAAAACCACGTCAACTGTGTGGCATCGCTCCGCGTGTTGGATTTCCGAACATTCCAAAATCCAGTGCGGCGTGGCTCCAATGGCCGCAATCCAACTAATCGTGAATGCGGAACTCGTGCGCCACTCGTGAGTGTCTTGTATGTCGTCCACCAATATGGAGCGCTGCTAAATGGAGTGCTTGTGAATCGCGTCCTGTAAGAATTTGGATGTTGTCCACCGATGCAGAGCGCTGCCAAATGGAGTGCATGTGAATGGCGGCTTACAAGTGCGCTGCGGACCAAGGGATAAGGAATTAGGGAGGAGGGTAGAGAATTGGGCTCTAAATACTCCCAGTATCAGCAAATTGTTCATTAAAATAATAATCAAAAATGTGTTTTCAGAAATAAAATTCTAAATTACTTCGATTACGCATTCACCGGCGTGTTCACGGTGGAGATGTTGCTGAAGATTGTCGACCTTGGCATCCTGTTCCATCCCGGTGCGTACCTCCGCGACCTCTGGAACATCATGGATGCCGCTGTCGTCATTTGCGCCATTGTCAGCTTCGGTTTTGAAATCGGGTCAGTATTTGATGCAGTTCTTATTATTCTTTTACGTTCTAAATCTAAATTTTTTTAGATACTTGACCTGTAAATCAAGCAATTAAGCATTTGTAAGGTACAAGCAAGTAAGAATTTGCATGGACAGCTTAGGATGTTCATCACAAAGAAGACAGACGACCTGATAAGGCCCGCGGGGAGGCCTATGTCGAGCAGTGGACGCCCTACGACCGAGATGACCATAAAGTTGTGACCATTATAAAGATGACCATCATCACAACTTTGTGTACCTTAATGTGGTTAGAGCTACACTGCTGCAAGTAGTTTTGGCAGTGATCTGAATCGATGGTTTTTCGCGGCGGTAAAAGCTGCATGAATGATCCTACCTGTCAGCCTGTCTGACGTACCATAAATATTTTTAAAAAATCATATGGCATAAGTGATGAGCAGACAGCCTTCAAATGAATTTTCCAATACTTTTTTTTAATTTATTCCATTTCCTTGATCAATTATCTGTATTAAATGTTTACACTAATTTTTTTGTTACAGAGGTGTGAAAAAGGGCGCGGGACAGAATCTGTCCACAATAAAATCGTTAAGAGTGTTAAGAGTGCTCAGACCTTTGAAAACTATAAAACGTGTTCCAAAATTAAAAGCAGTGTTTGACTGTGTTGTGAACTCTTTAAAAAATGTCATAAACATTCTCATTGTGTATATATTGTTTCAATTCATATTCGCTGTAATAGCAGTTCAACTTTTTAATGGTAAATTTTTTCACTGCAACGATATCAGTAAGAATACTTTTGAAGACTGCCAGTGAGTATTGTTCATATTATTTAACTTTATCTTAGTTACTAAGTTAATTTAACATAAAAATACAGCTAGCTATTACATGTGACAACTGTGATCATTCCTATACTAATCTATATATACTTAATATCTGTATTCATCTTCATTTAAATTCTGTATTTTTGTATGCTATATTTTGATCCAGCACATGTGTTAATACTGCAGTACTTAGACGAGATGGAATTGAGATGTTTTAAAAATGGTAAAGTTTTCAAATACTGTAGAAAAGATACTAACGTGTCTGTATTCAAAGCGAGAACGTGATAAACTCTACTTGTGTTTCAGAGGGTCGTATTTCGTGTACGAGTCTAACAGCCTGCTGCCGCGCGTGAGCAAGCGACAGTGGACGACGCAAAACTTCCATTACGACAACGTCGCGACTGCTATGCTCACGCTGTTCGCGGTACAAACGGGGGAAGGGTGGCCACAGTAAGTCATTCACTATTTCTTTCACTGGTCATTCTTTAAGCTCAAAGTGATTTTGAAATATAATAAAAAAAAACTATAAAATGTCTATTTTAGCTAGGGTTTAGTTTTGTCTGCATCAATGTAGATATAATTAATAAACTAATAAGCTAGACAATACAAATCATACGGCGTGTATATTCCAGCATTGGAGGCAAAACACACTAATATTTAACGCCACAATTACACTGAGTATTATAATAACTTCATAATAATGACAGCTAATACGAGTATAACTAGAACGAAGTGTCTATGAAGTTATCTTATGACGAGTCTTATTGTACGAAGATTTAAGTTAAGAAAGTATATACTTTGAGCATTTAGGTCACGCACAAATTAGGTCACTCTTTGTAGCGCATAATATTTTATTTATTTTTAAAAGAGTATTTATAATACTTAATACTATTCAATAATACTTTTATAGTC
Organism: Synanthedon myopaeformis; assembly: GCA_944738685.1. Lineage (NCBI taxonomy): Eukaryota > Metazoa > Arthropoda > Insecta > Lepidoptera > Sesiidae > Synanthedon > Synanthedon myopaeformis. The sequence goes on along the minus strand of OX122918.1, from coordinate 2,854,128 downwards.
ACTAAAATATAAAAAATTTGGACAAGAAAGTTTTCTTTTTAATAATTTTATGTTTCTAAATTAAATATTTTCAAAGCTATTTTAACAAATTATGAATGAAAAGAATATTATTTTTAATCTATTTAATAGCTTTAAATTTACCTAATATCGAGATCTATAAATCAAAAATGCTATACTTACCGCAGTAAGAATATTAATATATTATTTCTTATACAGATGTAATTTAAACAAGGTATTTTAACTTGGCGTTAAAATTATTATTCTTAATAATAATGCTGGTTATGTTTTCTTCTTTTTCAGAGTATTACAAAATTCAATGGCCGCCACTTACGAAGACAGGGGACCCATACAAAATTTTCGAATAGAAATGTCCATATTTTATATAGTTTACTTCGTGGTATTTCCTTTCTTCTTTGTTAACATATTCGTAGCTCTGATTATTATCACTTTTCAAGAGCAGGGCGAAGCTGAGTTGCAAGACGGAGAAATTGATAAGAATCAGGTATATCCTATCAATAATAAAATATTATAAATGCGAAAATTTGATATTTGTTCTTCAATAACGCGAAAACGTTATTGAGGAACACACATAAATATATATATACTGAAATGAAAACGTTATATTTTTCATTTTCTAACGCGGACGAAGTCGTGGGCACCAACTAATAATTATAATATAATATAATAACTTACACTATTGTTCTGAATTTATATTTGGAAGAATATTTTAATGTGTTTATTATTGCTCTAATATTATCAGCGATTCTGTTTGTTAAGTTAAATTTTTTTTTAAAGATATTAGGTGTTGGTTTCGTGTAGGTATGCGTAACGCATGAAATACATGATGAGTCTGATTTCCTTTTATGTGATGGAAATTGTATAATTTTTTCGAAAAACACAGTTTTTCTGATACTACCTTTAAGTAATTAATCTTATTTTTTTACAGAAATCATGTATAGACTTCACAATAGAAGCCCGGCCTCTAGAGAGGTATATGCCAAGCAAACGTGGGAGTTTAAAATATAGAGTGTGGCAATTAGTTGTCTCCTCGCCATTCGAATATTTCATCATGACCCTTATTGTTCTTAACACTTTATTGCTCATGATGAAGGTATGTATAAAATTACAATCACACTATGTATTTAGTCGTAAGAACATTTTCAACATTTGACCGTAGGTAGTCCATAAGAACATTAACAAAGAAACTTTGAGGAAAAAAATTTGGACCTTAATGATCAACACTGGAAATAAAGTTATCTGTACCTACATACTTACAAGACAAATTTTGCGAAGCACCATATTATGTGATAGTAGCAAGTGGTCACGTATTATCGTATAGTTGCAGAAAAAATTGATCCCAGTACACGAGGCACGCGTTTATAGTTCGCGTAGTGATTCTACCCAATCACTACTGAAGCACTGGGCCTTATTAGAGAGATCCAAAAAAACAGATCTCTACTCTAATTAGGCATAATTTGCAATTTCCCCGAAGACGACCTGTAAAGCTTAATTTGTAGTAGCGATGTTATTGCTGATTGTGATTTGCCTCACTTGTGATCCTGTCTAAAAACACTGTATCCCTCAAGGACGTATAAAAAAGGCACACAGAGTTTCGCTAACCATAATATCTGTGGTTGTAACCATAATAATAGTTTCCGATATCTATGGTTGCATTGGCACTGCATAGGCAACTTAAGACAAAGTTAAGACTTTAAAACTTTAAAAAGACTCAGCGATAAGTAATCGCTCTGCCTGTTGTATCAAAGATCAGGTCAAGACATATATACAAAAAAGTTATATTAGGTTTATAAAATTATATTTTATTACTTCTACAATTATATAAAGTAATTATATTTTCTGGGTGCCATAGCACTGATTAATTTGGGGTTAGATGACGCTGACTGTGACATGTCCATAAGAATAAAAGATCCATAATAATAATGCAATCATGCGTACCTAAGTTCTTCACTTCAGTTCGTTGACTTGGTACATTAATACTTATTTGCTGTATGAATAATCACATGAGTATCATGATAATACTTGCTGACAAAGTTCAAATTTAAATAACAAAATTATACAAAATGTTCGAAATAATTAAACTATTTTGGTAAAAAAAAAAGTGGTCAGAGTCGATTTAACGAGTTGATTAATGTGTGTGACAGTTATATTTTGAATTCTCGTGTGCCTTTTTTATACTTCTTTTGACAATCCTTAGTATTTCTTCAACTCATTAAAGAGGATTGATCAACATCGAACCTTTAATAAAAAAATATTAATAAATCGTTTATTAATAAAAATTATATCTATTACAACATATACACATTACAAAATACACAATTTACTTGCAAATGATCGCTGTGGCCGACGACCTATTGAAGTGAATATTGAGCCTAATACGTCAAGTGAGCGTCATGTGTTTTTCATTTTATTTAAGTCCCATGTTGTTTTCAATGTAACATTATTATGTTAAGTCCTCGCTTGCTTACTCATTACGTATGAATGTGTTATGCACGGTGAACCTATCCTTCCAGCACATTTACGGCACAAAACACTAAATTTTCTTATCCGGTTTCGTGCTTGCTGCACAGCGATGTCTGAAATCTATTCAGAGTCAGGACGTGGAATGAGCCATACATATCTATATATGTTGTTCGTGTTGCATGGAACCATTTAAATCCTATTTTCTCGATGTTTTAAATGTGAAAAATCCCCTTATTCTCAGTTCACGTAACAAATTGACATCTACATAGTTTGGTACCTACATATAAGAATATTTATTTGATTTTTTTTTCCTTAAATAAGACACAAAACAAAGAATTAGGACAAAATTCAACCGTCTGCTTTTATTATTGTATTAAGCCAGTAGAATTCATCAATGACTAATTAAATAATATAAAAATATGAATATAAAAAAGATTATCATGCACAATATCAAATAATTATCGATTATTTGTTATACTCTCATACTTTTGACTCAGTCTCCAATTTTTGTTTTTAATTTTAATTTTTTATTTTTAACTTGTGGTAAATGCAGTAGGTAGTTTGTTTTTTTTTTTACTTACTTAATACTTGTCTATGTTTTCTCAAATAAAATAAAATAAAAACAACTAGAATATCAAATACCTGTGGACTCAGGTGAACGAGCCATTATTTTTTACTATAGAAAGTGTATTCTGATTGAACTCTATTGGCTGAAACGACGATTTTTAGACCGCTTATGACAATATAATTATTTTTAAGGTTAATTTTATACAAATTATAATTTTTGTAATTATTTATATACATTTTATGTATAATAATTTTTAAATTTATTTCTCAAAATGTTTGAGGAAGTCGTGAAATGGGAATAACGGAATATGCTTAGTGGAATGGCTTATACTGCCAAACTTCGTTGTGTCTGACATCAGTGATAGGGTACCTACTTAAATACAAAGCTGAAAATTAAAAAACATATATAAAATTTTGTTTTCGTTTTTCAAAACTTCTGTAAAATCCTATACGAATTTATATTCAAAATCTATTGTAGCTTTCATAAAGGTTTGTATTAAAATAGACCAATCTGATAAACAAAATTTACACTTCCTTGGACCCTTCATTTCCTTTAAACTATAAACCTTTACAAATTGTTTTACATTTAAATTTTATTTTGTGTGATTGTGACCCCATTTTTTTTTCACATAGCACATTGTCTCACCAAACCAATATCTCTTTATAAACAATGTCATAATTACTATTATTTCCTATACTTACATACTTTTATCAAACAGATTTCCCCGTACATAATAACGCTCGCATTTTTAACATTTTTTGTAATTTATTAAGAAAGTAATTAGTATGTATTTTCATTACCATGGGTTAAACCAATACGCCTGTCACACCATCAAATAATGGCAGTATTATAATCAAAACGATCTCTACTCGGATATCCTCAAGTATTCAAATATGGGGTTTACTGGAATGTTTTCTGTGGAAACTGTGTTGAAAATCATCGCTTATGGTGTCAAAGTAAGTAGTCAAGCTGAATACACTGTACGTACCTAATGGTTCAATAATAAAATAAAAGAGATTAACAGATTTTTAAGTATATATTTTTAAATTAGGTACAAATGTACTCTTTCTGTTTAATAACATGTTTTTTTTCTCATTACATGACTGTGAGGGACTAAAGCAGAGTGTACATATATTATACCCGTCCTTAACCTGAAGTACCTTTACATAATTTCTCTCTGTAATAAAATTAATTTAAGGCGAACAGGAATTACATACGAGTTCAAAGATACTTCGAAGATATTGTGCCTGTGGTTTCGTTTACATTTTCTTCGGACTGATAATGTGATGTGACCAACAAAATGATAACTGAAGTAATCATCAAAATTATCACCGAAGTAATCGTAGGATATCTACTTAAAAGAATTTCACTGCATGACTTTGTTCTGACTTTTTACCTACTTGTGTCATGTCATGCAGGTAATTCCTTTTTGCCTTAATGAAATTTTCTTTTTTGCCTTAATTTTACGAAAGCCTAGATATTAACTGTTTGCAACTGAGCATGGCTTCCATTCCGGCGCATGTGGCACGTGTTATTCTAAAAAAAAAAACACTTAAAAATTGTTGTTTTCTATAAATGTTTAAAATGTTTAAGAATCTTCAGTTCTCCCTTATTGCGTTTTGAGGTAAGTCATTATAATTCAATCCAACTGCAAGGGGCAGCAGATGCTAAGGTAAGTAATTAAACCCATATTATTATAATTATGTGATTCACTATGCACTATAGCATTTTTGGAAATGCTGTGTAACGCTTAAGGCGAATTTGTCTAAATCTCCGGAAAGAAAAAATCCTTTCTCCTATGCTTTAGTAGAGATAAATTTCTACAATCAATAAAATTTATAAAAATGCCTTTTTAATTAGAATACATATTTAAAAGGTGATTAAACGTGCTAATATCGTATTTGTTGAACTAAGATGTTTATTTATGCCTACCATAATAAAAATACCTTGTTACTAGGATCATCTTCTTTAGTCCAAATTAAAAAAAAAGCAAGTCCTGAGGTGTCCATTACTTTTAAATGACAGAATCAGAAGTTACTTGAAAAGACGAAGCGCGGTTTAAGATGCGGTAGCATCACCTGGCGACATCTTTCGAGATATCTGTTGACGGTTGTGTAAACTCGCTAATAGATGTAATTTTACTTATTCGGTACAGAACCAGGTTTCCAGGAATGCTATACATACCTACTTCTGTGAAGAAATTAACAATATTGTATGTCCATTGTTTGGCATGTTTGTCTTAATGGAACCGCATGCAAAGCACACTTACTGACACGCCATAAGTAACACATTGCCACCAGTAAATATTATATACTTAACGGTCTGTGCATAGCAAAAAAAATATTCGCAGACACATACACACACACAATCATGACACTCACTTTTACAAACATAAAATATTTGAATAATAACTGATTTAATAGAGTAGTCAAAATTTTACTTAGTTACAAAATATACTAAAGTTAAATACTTGTTTGAAATTAGAATTATTATAGATTATTAAGTTCTCAGATTATATTCTAGAATGCTCGCGTTTTCGTTTCCATAAACGAACCGCATGAGTGGTTTAAAATTATTTCATTCCTAGTCCAAATACCCACACCACTGACGGGAATCATATTAAGAAAAAAAAAAACATGTATGTGATTTGTTTAATATACAGTATAATTTGAGTTGTATGTAAAACAGACGCTTTGAAATGTATTGTAAAACTTTTCTTTGATTAATAATTAAATAACGAAGATATTAATATTAGAAAGACAAAAATCAGAAGAGAGACAAGAATTCTATTTTTTATATATATACAATTCGTCAGACAAGCTGACGGTCCACTTGATGGTCGCATATAACACAAGTAAAGCCGCACGTGTTCCAGTGCGCTGCCGACCTTAATAGGATTAAGGATAAGGGATTAGAAAGGCATAAGGAAATGGACTCTAGCATCTCTTATTCACTCACCGTGAATAATTTTATTTCACTGTGGTCTTCTGTAAAGGTGTGGTTATTATCACCGGACAAGCTAAAATTAAAGCGAAACACACTGTGCCTTGCCACTACTAAATCTTGATTATAAAAGATCACTAGCACTAAATGATAGATACCGCGTACATATAAAATTATATAAATACAATCAAAACAGTTTCTAATGTGAAAATATATTCTGATCAAACATACCGTTTCAATTTCCCTACTATGTGTCGGCAACTAGAATTAGTTATTTTAGTCAACACTGATACTAGGTATCGGTCAACACCCCTAAGTACCGGGATGTATGTGGCGATGTCTAATTATAAATCAAATCTTTTACTTGTGTCTGAAAGCTCTCTTCAAAATATCTGTATGTGTCATTGTGTCATATGCCGTATTACATTGTGTCTGTGTGGTGAGCATTTGGACGTTGAGAGAAATAATTCGTTAATTTAACGAAAATGCTTGAAAAAATATTGTCTGGACATATTATTACTTAACTAAATTGTTATTTATCAGTAAGATCTTTAAAGTATTTAGCTCTAGTAAACTATACCATATTATAAGTTATGGTTTAAAATTATTGGTATTAATTTTGTGGTAGTTTCACGAGGCTCCACCACTGCTCATGGACGTTTTAACAATAATGAACCTCATCTTTACGCTCTTCTTTTTGATGGAGACTATACTCAAGTTAATAGCCTTCGGGTGCAAGGTAAGAGAAACTAATTGTAAAATTAAAAATCGACATGAAAGTATTTTTTTATATATTACGACGCTTTCGGTCGCCATACCCAGTGAGTTTAACAACCAGATTTCTAAAGCGATATTTTTCTTAGTGTTTTATGAAAAAAAAAAAACATCTTAATCTCAACCGCAACTAATCTAAGAGTTAACTTGGATTAGAGAGGTCTTTATTTATTTTTATAAAATATAATGTAGTATAAAATACAAAAATATAACATTATATTTTAGTTAATAAGTTACAAAAAGATCGGGTAAAAGTTTCAGGTTCAGTTATATTTCTTGCCTCTTCTACTTTGGAGTTTGTAGCCGTTGCTTATGACAGAGACTTTTCTCTGGCAACTTTGAGGAGACCTTAATGGAGACTGTTTGTTTATACGAGTAAAAAATAAAGGCGCAACTATATTAGTTTTCCAAGAAGAATAAAATAATCGCTTTCGAAAATGGTTGTGAATTTCATTTGGCATAGCGGTCGAAGGCAATACGACACAGTCTGTTATTTTTTGTAGTTTTTAATCTTCGGTAGTAATTGCAACAATTGTTTAACACATGTTTAATAAATAGAATAGCAAGTAACATTCAACTTTGACTTGAATATACTAACCAATATTAAATTAGGTTAACATAAAATAGAAGTTTCATATTTGCTTACAAAGGTTATTTATTATTGTTACAAAGGTTATATATTATTTATTGTTATTTTTTATCTTAATTAATAAGTGAAAAATTGAGAGAAAATTGTATGCCTCGATCCTCTTCCCCTTTAATTTCCTTTCGAAATTGTTCCCGAAATAAATATTCTGTATAAATTTGTTTTAAATTTTATTTGTGTTGTGAATAGAAAGTGTGCATTTGTGTTTGATGGAAAACATTATCGCTATTTTCATACACACTTCAATGGACCTAATCTCAATAAATATCGGTTGTTTTACACTATCATTGTACCAAAAATTACGTCATATGTAAAATTTTTACAATAAAACTAACTGTATTGATGCCTTAATCACCGTTTTGCTTCCAAACCCTGTTACCTGTTATCAAATATGCTGGATTCGATAAAGACCGAATAACCGAAGGGAGTCAAGTATATTCCAAAATTGGGAATGATGTTAGGAGAAGTGGTTTTCTTATATAAGACATTGATTACTTTAAACGGACAACGTAAATATTCTGGAACAACCAGTGTACCTTGGACTTGGTTTTTGACATTTTAAAAATAATAAACTGTCCAAAATTACGCATTGTTTATGAGACTAGCTCAAATGAAGTTTGTTATGAAAAACTGGCACTAATGTTAACCTTCAGTTTTTATAATTATTTTCAGTAATAATTAATTTCGAATCAACAGCTTCTCCATTTTTATTTCAAATTCTTTTTCATTATATTCAATCCTGCTTTCAGAATTTTTTCAAAGATCCGTGGAATACTTTTGATTTCATTACGGTCATTGGAAGTATTATTGATGCCCTCATTATGGAACTTGGTGTAAGTATCTATATTAGCTAAAAAATCTGCGTAATATGTTCATTTACAATTTACTTTTCTTTAGCAATAATTCTGCGTTTTTTGCTTTTTGAAACAAAAATCAAATCAAAATTTTTAAACAAAAATTCACTACAAAACTGAACGTTTCGTTCGGTCTTGCTTCATTTGGTGACCGCTTTGTTCTTCAAACTGCAAGAAGCTATCCGCAGCGCAGTCTGACAACAAGGATCCATACACTTATCAACAAATGTCTTTATATTATATTTTCATATATATATATAATGCGTGTTATTAACTGTTCGAGATACATCTAAAGGTAAATTTTCCTGTCATGATTGTTTCCAGACCGACCTCGGTGAAAATTGTGCTGACATATCCTGTCAGCAGGTAACTAATGAAATAATAATGATTGCTAGGAAATTTAGATTTCAATGTAAAATCAGAGTTATTGATCATTGAATATAGACATGTGATCGTATATTATTAAGTATATAATTATGTTGAAATTCGCTAACTGTAGTGCTAGAATAAATTAGACTCATCAAGGTTATAGTTTTTGTAGTTAACGAGTATGGTATTATTGAAAATTTGTTGAAAGACCTAGATTTTAGGATACATTGGTGTTTATTAACATTAATTTAAAATTAATTGTAAGTAAATTAGATCGTACGATATTGTGTTAAAACAAAATAGTAAAACAGACTAGTAAGTTAAATTGGTATTCTAAATTGTAGTCTTCATAAAGTTTGTAAGTATAAATATTTATTTCGAATATCTTTCGCGGTATCACTTGTTTTTTTTTTTTTTTTTTGTTTTTTTTTTTATATTAAGTATTATTAGTTTAAATCTAAATTGAGATGTATTTAATTCTCATACGTACCATGAACTGTGAAATACGAAGTCATGGAACATTTAGAAAGTTAAGTAGGCATTAGTTAATCATTTACTGTTTCTTCCCTGAGTCCTATATCTCCTTCAGTTGGTGTTGTTACATAAACTCGACTCATTTGTGTTGAAATATTATGAAAATTGTTATTAAAAGTAGCAGGAGTGTTGTTTTTGATAGAAACATTAATCTTACTTTAAATAAAGTTCTTTTTTCTTAAAATGCCAATGACGATTGCAGGAGAACACATTCAATGTCGGTTTCCTCCGCCTGTTCCGAGCCGCGCGACTGATCAAGCTGCTCAGACAGGGGTACACAATCCGGATACTCTTATGGACATTCGTGCAGAGTTTTAAAGCCTTACCCTATGTGTGCCTTCTCATCGCGATGCTATTCTTTATCTACGCCATCATTGGGATGCAGGTCAGCAACTTTTCAATGTGTAATAATATTGACTTTACCTCTTATTATGTCTTTAATGCTTTATTGGATAAAACTGATAAGTTGATAATCTATTAGATTTAATTTTATTTTGATTTATTCTGAATTTGATTTTGATATCTCTACAAAAAGAGTTAGAAATACATAACTAAGTGAAACAATATTCATTCATATGCTAAAAACTAAATTCAAGGCCTTTTATGAGATACAAATACAAGTTTTTTCGTTGTTGCGTATAAAAAAGGTTTTTATGTCGCAATCAGTAGAATCTTTATAATACCCAAAAGACTAAGACTGGATTTCACTGTTTATTACTTCTTATTATTCAATTTAATTAGTTCACTTTTTACATAGAAATCTTTATGGTTATTCTAAGTAATATTTTACGTAACCTAAAAAAATATCCAGTAAGTAACAATGCAACATTCTTCTGGTTAAATAAAACAGAAATATCTATTTGGACAATATTTTTTTAAAGTAATTTGAGAATAAAATCAAATTACTTTAAAAAATACTCATTGACTATCTACGGTCCCGATTCTAATATATGATCTTGTTCGCATTTGTCTAGGTGTTTGGAAATATAGAGTTAACACCAGATACAGATATGAATAGACACAACAATTTTCGGAGCTTCATCCAAGCACTAATGCTATTATTCAGGTACGTACCTAATAAGGTATTTAGTTATGCAAAGAGACCACTCAGTGATGTAATAACTGTTGACAAATTTGTGATCTCCTTGTTTATACTAAACGCTAATCTGTTTCAGATGCGCAACGGGTGAGTCGTGGCCGAATATCATGTTGGCGTGTTTAAAGCCGGCGAAATGTGACAAAGATGCCGGTAAATCTCCACACGAGGTGTGCGGAAGCACGCTCGCCTACGCCTATTTTGTGTCCTTCATATTTTTTTGTTCTTTTCTTGTGAGTATTGGGCTTCTCTTATACTTATAATCTATTCATTTTCGGCAGCCGACTAGAATCGCAAGTGGCACTTGTAAAGGTGGCAATTAATCTTTAAATCGATAACCTATCTTGTGGATTTTCTTGCTATAAATCAAGGCAATCAGCAGAAAAACAAGCTTTCTGATCTTTATATTTGTTCATTACAGCCAATGTTGAAATATTGTTGTTAATTTATAAATCGGTTTCTAGATGTTAAATTTATTCGTTGCTGTAATTATGGATAATTTCGATTACCTGACGAGAGACTCGTCCATCCTCGGTGCGCATCATCTTGATGAGTTTGTTAGAATATGGGCTGAATATGACCCAAACGCAACGTAAGTATTACCTTCAGAACTAGAAAGTTAGAAGTCGTCTAACAAAGCAAAACATACATTTATTGATATCTATATGATTATTATGAGTGATAACTTCAATTTCAGGGGAAAGATTCATTATTCGGAAATGTATGATATGTTGAAAAATATGGATCCTCCGTTGGGGTTTGGTAATAAATGTCCGAACAGATTAGCCTATAAGAAACTTATTAGAATGAACATGCCTCTAGACGAAGAGGGAAAAGTTAATTTTACAACAACTTTATTTGCTTTAATACGAGAAAATTTAAGCATTAAAATGAGAACTGGTAAGAAAAATGTTGTAGATAAGTTTGAAACTTGTGAATAGTTACCTAAAAGTTACTGTAGAAATTGATCTACTTTTTTAAATATTTTTAGCCGAGGAAATGGACCAAGCGGACGAGGAATTGAGAGAAACAATAACCCATATATGGCCACTTCAAGCAAAGAAGATGTTAGATTTGCTGGTGCCTCGAAATGATGTGTTAAATGCTGGTAAATTGACTGTTGGAAAGATCTATGCGGGCCTTCTTATCCTCGAAAGTTGGAGATCGACTAGGTTTGGCCAATCTCAACCACAAGGTGTTCCGGTAAGTCACTTTTTACAATGCCTCGATGCACTTGTCTCTTCTATTTTTTTATTTAACAATTTTCCTTTAAACTTTTTGTTGAATACATCGTATGTATAACTTGGTAAATTAACATAATATATTAGGATGTACGAAAAATGAAGCCAGAGATACTTTCGTGTGGCTAATTTCGACTTCTTATAATATACAGTTGCTGTCTTGTTTTGAGCCAAATGTAACTGTTACGTGGGTAGGTTATATATATTACCACATTTTAAAGTAGTGATTGTTGATGGTCCCCTTTATCTCCCTACATTAGATTTAAATTGAAACACTTATAGTTAGGTAGTTGTATAGAATTCGTTGTGTTGTCTATCTGTGGATGTATTGTTGTTGATAATGACGATCCAAATGCATCATTGAAACGTTTTCATATTACCGTCCTTTGTGAATTAATGTTTATAACATTAGTGATTGGCTACCGGGAATGTTACTAATTACCCTATCGAGTACAACAATACAAAGTCACTTTTAGTTTCAATCGACTCTTCTCGAGTCGTCTACATTGGTGGTTTACTTTTCAGGCGTTCGGCGAGAATAGCCCAACGGCCAATCAGCCGGTAGTATTTATAATATTTTAAGAAACGGATACTTTTTCTTGCACTTTTTAGATATTTTTGTTTTATCATAAATTTCTTTCGCATCTTGATTCAATACTTGGAACGTTTCATTTAATAACATGACCAAATAAACACTACATGGTCATTTAAAAATAAAACTTCTAAATAAATAAATTGGTTTAAAATAACATCAGTAGTTAGTATAGTTGGTTGAGATTTGTCAGAGTTAGATTTAGAGCTAGAAAAGACACACTTGATATATGAGTTAATGGACAAATTTGAGCGTGCATCACTTCTTTGTCCGATTGAGTGTTTGTCAGGACTTCGTTAAACCACAATACTGTGATCTGTCCTATAGTTGCAAAATACCCAGTAGACGAGTGTGTCTGTGTTTGAATATTTGTCTTGTAGTCTTAGAAGTTTGTCTTTTGTAGTGTTATTCGTCGTTTTCATTTGTGTCGTTACTATTAAGTCCTGTCGTTAGAATTTGACACTGCATCCACCTACATCTGACTAAACCTGGCTCTAGATTTTTATAACTTCGATTGGATATCTGCATGAATTACGATCGACGACTGCGTTCGTAAAATAAATTTAATACCTCTCGTAGCTTGCAACCCCTTTGTTTGTTTAAATTACATTTTGGCTCAATTATTACCGACTCCATTTTAGAAGCCTGATGATTTTTGAAACAATAATGATAATAATATGCTTTTTGCTACGCTCGATACTCTTATTTGCCTCTGATTGTAATTTTTGTATCATAGTATAAAAATATTTACTTTCAAGTATCGCTATTACAAACAAAATATTTTCTCAAATCTGCGCATGCTGGAGAAATTATCTTAATTTGAAAACTACATTTAAATATACGCAGCCTCCGACGACGACATTGACGATGTACAACTTTGCCTCTGGCTTCAAATTGATTGCACATTTTTTTATTTGATATTTAGCACCTTTTGTGACATAAAATGCTTTGTAATTTACAGCTGTCGCATTTCATGAAACGGTACTATCACTACTGACCGCAAAACTACCTACCATTACTAATTTCTCTTACATGATACAAATTTTAATTGTTTCTACGAGTTGTTTCCTCAGATAAGTTACAGCTTTCATCTTCACTCATATCTGCGTCAGATACTCCCACAACAAACTACTAAACAAGGTCCATTGGTTGGATTGCTATTCACACTCGACACACACAACACAATGAGATATATTAATTAAAGAGAAGACCTCCAGCATGGACATGATGTATGGGATTTGCGCAAACTCATGTAGGCTTTTACCGTTAGTGATCATTGAGCCCAGTTGTGTGGGGCGTTGACATGAGCATGCGCAAGTGTGCGTGGGTGTGTATGGGGAGCGGGTATGTTATGGGGTGCGTGGTGCAGAAGGCGTCGTTGTTTACCTGCCTGTTGGACGTTGCTGCTGGTCTGGGGCCGACCGGCTCGCGTGCCGGCTCGCTCAGCCACGAGGGACCCGTAATGCCGCCGTCAGACGGAATCCATCACAACCACAACGACGATCCGCACACCTTGGCCAATCTCGCTCGGCGCAACACAAGAAAGTCTATTAAGTAAGTAGCCATTAGTGTTAAGAGCGCGTACAAAGGTACACCAGCGCCACTCATTTAAAAAAATATTATCTCGTGACTGAGAAGGAATTATTAATAACGGCTCAATCGGTAAGTATGTCTACAATTTTTTAATATCTTTTATAAAGTTTCATATTGAGACACGAAGCAACAAAATACGATCAAGAGGAATACGATAAAAGATATTAAAAAATTGTAGACATACTTACCGATTGAGCCGTTATTAATAATTCCTTCTCAGTCACGAGATAATATTTTTTTAATTGAGTGGCGCTGTACGCGCCTTTGTACGCGCTGTTACGAGAAGTTTACTACTTGGTATTTTGAATTTTCGAGTTAATCACTAATTGAATAAAACTATAAACAAGGAAGGTTCGTGTATTTACTACACCTGGATTTACTAGGTGTGAACCCGCCTAGTAAATCTATACTAAATTATAAAGAGAGAAGATTTGTATGTTTGTAATGAATAAACTCAAAAACTACTGGACCGATTTTAAAAATTCTTTCACCTATAGAAGGCTACGTTATCAGCGATACATATATTTCATGAAGTTACGCGGGCGAAGTCGCGTGTAATAGCTAGTGTTAGATAAAACTATGTATATTTTATCTAACATTCACATCAAGATTGCGAAGCAACACATATTTCTCGAGAACTGCCCTAGTTAATAAAATTGTAGAAAATTGTGACACTGTTTTTTAATTGCATCTTCGACTTTTAGTGTTCTTCGCCCAGTTCAGCTCTGTTTTATATTCCAATGTGTTTTTGTTGATAATGTTTTTTAAAATATTTCCTCTGCTTTGTTTCAGGAACAACAAGAAGGTGAATAGCTTTTACAGAAGGGTGAAAATTGACCCAATATATGTTGATGTAATCCCAACAAATGCTCATTACAATAGTTATTGTCAAGTGCTATCGATGTTTTCACCGTTCATTGCGCAATATAAATTACACAAAATTATTTGCTCCCATACATGGTTAATGTGGAATTGGCATCTTTATTTGTATTGCGGTTAAATGATTAGATACCGTATTAATGACATCGATGCATTTTCCTTGGGCATAGGTAGACGATGTTGTAATTTTATTTTGAAAGCTTAGAAAAATGTTAATAAATGTTTTATAAAAAAATAGGTTATTTTAGGTTATAAATGTAATGTTGTAACTAGATAAATATCTAATGCTGTTATTGTTGTTTAGACATTTTTAAATCTAGAGGCTTTAGATCCGTAATTGATCGTTAAATAATGTACAATGTGTTGTAATTTATTATTAATTAAAAATTAATTCTTTTAAAGTTTACAGATGGTTGTTGATATTTAGGTAAAACCTCTTCAGTAATTTAGGAATTTTATTTCTTTAACAGTCTTGTAGTCTCTTTTATTGTTAGATTACTATTTATCGAACAATAGATATATTTATTCTATAGGTTAACAATTTACTTGTAATATAGGTTTTGTATTTAATATTTCTCTTACGAATTATTAGTCTAGCACCCCACAGTTAATATACTTACAGAAACAAACAACATTACATTCATTAATATATAATAAAAAACATAACACCAGAACATTTTTATACTTCCCATCAAACGGATCGCTTGTTTCGACTAGATTGTACCTACGCATGTAAACTTCATTATTTATTTATAATTAATTTAGCACGCATGTAATAAGCATGGACTTAAGGTAGAATTTTCCATAAGTGAAATTATTCAATGCAACACGCGAATGCATGAGTTTTGGGCACGAATGCAAGTCACAATGGTAATTAATTTATGTATACCTACTGGTAGTAATAATTCGTTTTCTAGTGTGCATAAAGATTTGTAAATATGGGACAGTTTTTGGAAGGTAATATAATGTGTGTCGAAATTACTCTATCAAATGTAATATATAAGTTTATAATATATATAATACTGTTATAGGTTCTTGAGTTGCAAGATGTGGGCTCACACCATGCTTCCATGGAATCTCTAGATGAAGGAAGATTACAAGCTCAACATCCGTATCAAAATGGTCAACATGGAAGATCTTCTAGTTTAAGGTAATTTTGAAATATAGGTGATACAGTGAAAAAGGAGGAGGATAGGAATAAGCTCTGGCAACCGAAACACAACTGCACAGATGCGGCCGGATCTGTGCAGGATATTTTGCTGAAAGTCTTCTTTCAGCAAAATATCCTATCTACGATATTTAAGGTACTTTCCCTTCATGTCGCATAGTCTTGGGACGCCCTGTATACAGTAAAAAAATCTAAAAAGTATAACTTCTTCAGAGTAAAAAAAATCTTTGGGTACCCACTATTTACAACGCTCTTGTATTTGTATTAATTTGCTTGAGTTGATTTTGTTTGATCCTTCTAATTTGGTCATCTAATGAGCATTTTATCAACTGTCCATAAATTGTGTATAAAATTAATGACATTTGAGATCCCACTCCCATTTCACTTCCCATAAAGTATTTTATTTCCATTATTTTTGTTATATATTTTGTTGTTGCTTTTTTTTTGTTTTGTAGTATCAGCGACGAAGGCCTAGATCTCGAAATTATCGTAGTGAAAAGTGGTATGTCCATTTTGGCACGAAATAATATTAACTTATCTACGTAACCTACTTAAAGATTAACCTATTTCTTATTCTTCTAAACTTATTTATTTTCAAAAAACGCGTTAAACTATCGCATGTATGAATAACACGCATGATTGTAATATGATTTATTGTTTTAATTTTTATATATAAAAAAGAGAGATCCACGTATCCTAGGTAGAAAAGCAATATCAGAACCACGGTAAGATCAAAAGTAGATAAAGAATTAGCGTGCTGTTATTTTACAACGATATTCTATAAAACGATGGCTTCCGCCTGGTGTGCTGGAAAGTTTTAATTGCAGAAAATGTACATAAATACTACTACCAAACCCTCTCACTTGTTGTACAAACCTTCGGATTGTTACTCTTCTGTTGTACAGACGAACACCCAGTCCAAGACGAAGACATTACGGAGGATACCACCACGATATCGGTTTCTCGGATACCGTCAGCAATGTCGTCGAGTTAGTTAAGTCGGAGCATCAACATACAAGACACGGTCGTGCACACCGACCACCGCATTATTACCATGCCCATGGTAAGCCAACATCTAATTACAAGCTAATAATGCTAAAAACATTGAAGCAAACTGGATTAAAGATTTGTTCAAATTTTTCAACCATCTGCTGATAACCATTCTGTTGATCAATGACACTTTTGGTACATGATAGCTTATAATGTGAAATGGTACTCTAGAAAGATCGTTTTCTTAATAACTATGAAGAGACACACGATTCTCAATGTCTCAAAAGTCGGTTTATCTGTGTACCATTTCGTAATATAGCCTCAATACTATAGGTTAGTACACGTATGGTTTTCCAACATTTATGAATATCAGCAGATTTCCAGCTTGACTGCTATGGCAAGGAATCGAACGCAAATGCAATATAATCCCAATCTGATCTCATAAAAATTTAGCTTCCGTTAAAGCTACATGCCTCAGTTATATTGTTTTGTTCCTGTAGTGATATTCATTTATAACATTAAACCATACCTATGTAGGATTCTAATTTAGCTTCTATATTAACCGAAACAGTTTTGCAAACATTTTTCTTCTCATAAAGGTACTCTGAAAGTTTTGTGAGAAGTTCGAAAGTGTAGCTTTAAAGTAGTTGTAGATATCATATACTATGTAGATGTAGTTTTAAGTTATTCAGTAAGCAACTCGGTTGCGCTACGAATGAATACGTTCACGAACTTAGATGATAGATGTATATTTTAGTACCTACCTATTATTATACATTATTATCACAAAGCTAGTTTGTACTACATTTATATTATACGGTCATGTTGGTAGTGGCTAAATTTTAGCTGTAAAATATTATGCTCATTCATAATGCAGTTTAATGCTCATTCATAATTACAGTTATCATTAATGTTATATAGCATCAGGCCATACTATGTTTTATATTCTTAGTTTTAAGTGTCATTATACCATATAAATTGGTCTAATAATTTTTTTGTCAAGTGGAATTAATTGGAGAAACCGAGAATAACTATTGGCCATAAAAACGAGAAATATATAACTATGAATTAATGAAGTCTGTTTGCCTGCTGCATGCTAAATGCCTTGACGCCCAATCGATTACTCTTAATATTTTCACTCTATTATTGCACAAGTGTCTATAGCTTTATTCATGGGCCTCTCAGAAACAAAAGGTGCCTTAGGCGCATGATTTTTTTAAGTCACAATCTTATCATGCAGCATGCAAAAGCTTAAATTGAATTTATTTAATTTTTCTGTATCGTTATATTGTATTAATGGAATTTTTTGTGCATCTTGCAATGTGGACATATATAACTGATTTTGTATTAAACGAACCCCTTCCTCAATGAAAACTAACTGTACATTTTGAATCACTCCAAACAGACACCCAAAACTTTTAGAGTCACCTTTGTGAGTAAGGAAACGGTCGGAAGTCCGACGGGCGTATGGTAAAGCCGGGTGGAAGGTACATAAGGTATTCCTGAAAACAGGGAAGGAGTGGAGAGCGCCGTATCCCACAACCAGCCTGAGCCAGCCTTCGCGTTCGCCCAGCCCGCCACACCACACCTACGGTGAGATCGACTCGCCACACACACCAATTAAACTTTATCAAGAGGTTGACTAACTCATACGAGAATAGGCACTGAATGCTGAATTACATCTTGAGAAGCAACTCTTAATATAATCGATATCTTAGTCATTATTGAACATTACCTATATTCAGTTCTTACTCTCTACGTATCAACATAAGAGTTTCATGAATGACAATTTTTTATTCTCTAAGTACATTTAGGGTAACTAATTCGATTGTAGGCACCTACTTGATTATAACAAATAACAAACGTTATAACAAACGAATCGGCACCATACTTGAAAACTTCACAAAACTCTATATAAATTGTAAAGTAAAGGGTCTGAATTGATATGTGTACATTGGCGGATGCAATCAACATAACTAATATAACGATGGGACCCTTTGCTAAACTCCATGGCATTATGTCTGAAATCATTAGTTAAATCGATGTTAAAAATTTGGCTTTTGCACGTATGTAGATGAATGAAAGAGATGTGCATACCGACGATAAGGCGTTCATAAGAAAACTGTTTGCACATCTGTTTAAACAATATATCCTGATTAATTTAATTAAGACCCTGGTTATTTCCCTGTACACGGTTCCATATTAATTTTATTGTTACTAAGTGTATTTTTGAAAATGAGATCGCTGAGTGCAGTCACTCTGGTTTACGAGAAGGACGGGCAAATTATTCAGATAGCAGTTTGGGCACCTATAGGTGGTGGGGGAGATCGAGATTGGCGAGAATGGCGGGACCGGTCTTGGGAACGCGAAGGCGCCCGTCGAGGCCGTGGTCGACAGCTACCGCCAACACCTACCAAGCCGTCCACGCTACAAGTAAAGCAAACACCGCCTTTCACAAGAATCAGCCATAGTCCGTCGCACGTAAGTACAAACACGGACTTGTTCCATGTCAACATTTAAGAGTGACAGATACATTTAAATCTTCTTTCTGTTTTAGTTATCGTTAAGGCATACAATACGAGAACCGGTTGAGCCTTTGCACGACGAGTGTGAGTACGGCCGAGAAGTAGAAAGACTGATACACCGAGACTATAGATCTAGAGAAAGGTGGGCAATCGCATACTGATATATTTTTATTTTACTTTCCTAATTAATTTATTTTCCCGTCTTGTTAATTTCCAATAAAGACAATTTTGACGGGTATTGCCCGTGACATCATTTCGTCGATATTCATAGTAATAAGATAAGAGACGAAGACTTACGCGAGACTTACGAAGCTGCAAATTCGTTATGAAATTTACAATAAATTCTATTTCAATTGTCTTTCTACCCCTCTTGTTTCCAATTCATATGACGAATTTACTTTTTCTTTGCCTAGGGGTATGCCTTTTCTTTTCAGAATCGTACATTCGATTGAGTATTATTGTGATTTTCAGACGCGGCAGGGGCTACGAGTCAGAGCGCGGTCGTCCGTACGAGGCGCCCTTGAGCTACGAGACCGCATTGGCGCTGGGGCGAGGCGGCGGTGCGCGCGCGCTGCCGTCGCCAGCCCCGGCGCCGCGGCTGCCCAACGGGTACAAGCCGCGCGCTCGCCACTCGGACTCAGACGAGGACGACTGGTGCTAGCGGCGCCGCCGCGCGCGCTCCCAGCGGGACGTGCGCGCGCTCGCCGCCCCCCCGCACTCCCACGCTCATACATTCTGACGCGTCCTGTGTACATAGACCACTCTCGTTGCTCACCGTTTTGGACGTCCCTCCTGGACGGAGCGCGTCTGTCGCCCGCCCGCGCCCGCGCGCTTACCGGCGGACCTCCGCGAGCTATATCCCAAATTCTAGTATTTACAAAGTTTTGGAAATTTTAATTTTTAATTCGCTAAAATTTTACTCTTTGATTTATATTACGGTTAAGGTAATCGAAGTATGAAACAGTGCCAGACAGCTCGTTTGCGCTAGGATTTTTACATAAATGAAAATTATTAGTACGTATTGTATAAAATGATAAACTTTCTATATTAAACTTTGCACCACATGAAGTGTGCCCCGTGTCGCCGCCCGCTCCGCGACATCACGTGACTTCGACTAGGACGTTGGGAAACACTAGCAATTCATCGTCATACAAATTAATACTAGTATTGTATAAATTATTTACATAGCAAATAATTTTTACTTAGTTATAATATGTACTAAAATTAAAAATAATTAAACATTTTTTATTACATTTGCTGTCCTTCCCCCAAGTGCTTTATACGTTATTTAAATTTAAATACAATTAAAACTAAAATATGAATTATATGTAAACTTTGAAATATATTTCTGCATTAATAATTATCTAAATTGTTAAATCGTGTACTGATATTGTTTAAAAAGAGATTTTGTCGCCTGGATTTGAAATATACTGCAATAATATTATATAAAAATAATAAATAGAAAATATGTTTATATTGTAACGAAAAAAGTTGAAGTGGAAGTATTTTACTGATAAACCGTTAAAGTGCCATTCTTGCACCAAATTAAGTAATAACTCGAATAATACTCAATAATAAATTAATTAAAATGTATACTTCCACTGCGAACGGTTGACTGCAATATTGTGCACAATTCTCATGCAGCGACTTGACGTAAATTCAGGCACAAAATCAAAAATTTTGTAGGTACACTCGTAAACAATATTTTGTTACTCTATATCCAAAAATGTTAAGTTGGTTTGTGTACAATTCAAAACTCGAGAATGAGTAGACCGATTTTAATTCTATTTTCACATATGGATGAACGGATAAAAATTGCACCTCGAGCGAAGCTGGGAGCGGGTCGCTAGTTCAATATAAAATTAACTGTGTATATAATTCTTTATAAGCTGTTGTTACTGACAAGTGTGAATCCATTATTATTGTATATCTGAATCCCAGATTGATAAAGGCCAGGTACAGTTTTTAGTGAAAATTGAAACGTCTTGCATTAATTTATTAAATATTAAAATAAAACTTACTTTATAAAACTTAGTTTTGAATCCCTTAATGACGTACAAATATCTAAAAGCCTATGCAAGTATTGCAAAGCCTATAATTTACATAAGCGTCAATATTGGATAATGTTGACAATATTTGACAAATAAATTTTATTTAGACAGAAAAGCTGCTTCAAACAAAATTTTTAAATAAATAATATTGTAGAAACCAGCACCATCATAGATTGCAAGCCGGTACATGGTCCTTCGAGCTGGATGAACTAGCGGATAAACCGCTGAATCAGCGACCCATGGAACAGAAATCAGCACCACTATAGAGTGCAAACCGTTACACCAGTCCTTAAAACTTTTAATAGATTTATTTGTCTGGAATTATACTGGGATTAGTTGATAGTACGCCCGTAGGAAATACAAATGCGCATAAATCATCGTTTCTAACTAAATAAGCTACAAATGAATTTTGTTTACGAGTGTACGAAACAAAAACTACACCATTATTATATATCCGATTTATCGTGTTTCCATTCTGTATGTTATTCCATTGTCATATTTAGGCATCTGGTAGTTGGTGCCATTATGACTTGTTATGCCTTTACGAATTGAATATTTACTATGTATCTACTAAACATAATTATTATAATCTAATCAATATTATTATATTTGGTATAACAGCACAAAAGCAGTAAAATTTATATAAAATTATAATAGCTAAAACCGTACTGCATCCACGCTAAGCAATAGATTTGTACGTACAATAAGAATCATACAAGGGAGTGAGCAAAACGTTCAATTAGATCTTAATAAAAATTTTAAGCAATGAGACGAGAATTAGTCTCACAGCTCGTCCAAACCTAAGGGTTTTTATATTTGATTGTACTTTGACTATTTGTAATTCTGACGATTTGAAAAACTGACCATCTGAAAGTCTCACCTTTTAAAAGTATACGAATTTTTTTGTGTAGTAAAAATAGAACTTAGGTTTTTACTACACAAAAAAAATCGGTGTTGTATTGCTATCTTAAACCGCATGCGTCGCGTCGCGTTTCGGTGTTATTTGTTGCTTTTCGGTAAGATAAAAAGGTTTTTGTGATAACTTTTGGAGAAAAATAAATGTGTTCCATCATCCCAAGTTATAATTCTGTAACTTATATACTTATATAAATCCGAAATTATATACTGAGAACATTTATTATGTGTTTTAGCAATTATTTCTTCGTTTAAAAAAAATATTAATCACATGATATTAGATTAGTTATAGGTACATTTGTAACTATATTAAATGTTTCTTAACCACTCTTGTATTATTTTTAAAATAACTAATGAATCTAATGATTACAAGTATTAACATTATATCATTTTGCGAGTTTAATTAATGAGTTTGATTAATACCATATGTGAGTTTAATTAATTTGTTCACATTCGTTCAAGGCATACCAAGTCAATATCAATCAATCAATCAAGGAACATTTGTTACAAGGCATGTTGTAGATCATAGTTCGACAAAATTGTAAATACATATTTTTCTGTGATAACATGTGGAAAATTTGAAATAATATTAGAGCTGTGTGGTTGCATAGGGACGTCGTTTCAAAGCGAGGGTTGCGTGTCTGGTAACATTAAATTAAGTATATATATTTTTTACTATAATTGATCATGAGCTAGTAAAATTAAAAGATAATCTATCAAATGGATGAAATTTATCATTATCTTTTTAAATTGTGAACAAAATGTTCTTATTTATAACATAGGTAATTTGCAAAATTTCCGCGAAAGTCCACGAAATCTTAAATTTTTATTCACAATAAGTAATTCAGGATAAGTATATTTTACCGTAATATTCGCTCGAGCATGCCAGCTACTTAGCCCTGAATTTCCCTTGGCCTTAATATCTTGTGGGCAGCTCTTTATATATCAATCAATAATAAATATTCTTTTGGGGAATGTGCTACGACATATTAAATGTCCCAACATTTGCACAGACGCTACGCAGGCAACAATGCTACGACGCGTAGATAGTGCTACGCTAAAATTCGACCGGCGTATTCTTTTTGAGTAAAGTATAAATTTTGGTAGTTCAATTATTGTGTAGTGTTATTAAAGTAAATTTTTTAAATCTAAGTTCTTTACTGTACCAAAGCCTTTAGGTTTTTTATTATGTCACCAGACACGTAAATTTTCATTTTTCGAGCGAAACAGTCACCCGAATCGGATATTAAAATCTCAAGTTTAATTGTTGTTTGTTGCGACGGGAGTGATTTAATAGCTTTTATGTGTGTTTATTTTTGTTTATATTTTACGTACGTTATAATAATTACATATTAGTACAAATTTATCAGCGCGGGTATGGGACACGATGTTTATTCAAAATTTTTTGACAAGATTAAGATTTAAATTGATTTCGTTGCCAAAGTGCTTTTGTTATCCACAAGTTGCGGATGTAACATTATAGAGTTATTAACATAAAAGCTGGTGCCCGCGACTAAGTCCGCGTTGAAAAAGAAAATATATGAGCAATTATTATACGATGAGAATCGTAAAAACAAATTTAAAAATTCTGTTACTATTTACGCCATCTGATGGGATGAAAATAAGGCTTTTTGTCACTGCAGTCTGCCAGTATTATATTTAATGTCACTATTCACTGACAGATGGCGATAGAGTTGACGCAAAAATAATTTTTCAATTCGAACCAGTAGTTCCTGAGATTAACGGGTTCAATCAAACAAATTGTTCAGATTTATATATTAGTAAGTATAGATTATGATAAATTTGAAATTATATAAAAATTACATAAAATTCATAATAATACTACATTATCTTATGGTGAAAGCTTTCCGACGGCAGTCAAGTTTCGTAACCAATTTCAGTGCCGTTATTCTTTAGTACATAGTTGATCACTAGTTACCAAAGAAGAATATTTGTTCCACTGTTACACAAGTATTTTCTAATGCTAAACAGTTAGAAATTAGAGACATTTGGAGTATACCCGAATAGCTTTATCTAAATTTTAAAAGAAAAACAAATTAGAAGACATGTAGTTTTTTCAGTTGCTTACTTTACTGGTTTATTCATCTGTTACCACATCAAATTTATCATTGCAAAGAAAGCTTTTTTTATCTTTTTAATAATATACTAATAACTCTTTTGTGACAACTATTTCTTAATTGATAACTGGTTGCGAATCAAGATGTCTTATTCATTCCTTGAAATATATTTCAAAAAGATTTGATATCATCACAGGAATAATAATCACAACAGGAAAAATATAAATTACACAAATACCAAAATGGTCTCCAATAACATGTTGTCGTAGCGTGAGCTACGATGCTGATCTTCCACGGTTGCCGTATTATAATTTCATACATTTCTAAATTTACAGTTTGATTTTCCTTGATATAATTAATAACTTCAAACACAATAATAAATATAATAATAACTTAAACATAATAAACGGTTAATATAATAAGTTAGGCACATACGTAAATTTGGTTACGAAACGAAAATGGGATAGCAGCTTAAAGTCTAAAAGTAAAATTCTATGAACCACCAGAAGGAGGACCATTATAATATTTAATCGTCATCAACCCGTGTCTCTCTACTGCTGGATGTAGGCGTCTCTTAAGGTTCACCACCACGGAGCCTAAATTTTTACTGAGAAAATAAACACTTCGTGTCCTATACAATTTGTTGCCCTTTCAAGAACTCTCTTCTGAGTAATAAATTAATTTAAAAAGATTGACTCTTAAATATATTTATTATTATATATTGTTACTGTATAGATGTATGGATATTTTGTTTCGTCGTTTGTAATTGATATGTTAGAATGGTTTAATAGCCGATGGACTTTCAATGGCTGGTGTAGCAAAAGAGCCGCTTTAGTGTTCGTTACCTTCCTCGAATGACAAATGTTTCACTTACATACGTATATAAGACGTGTATATAATGTAAATTATAACGCGGCCATTGTTAGAGGTCGCTTGTGAAAACATCTAGTGATATGTTACTAGATATTAATGTTAGCTAGGTAATCGTCCCCAACGGTCCTCGAATTTAAGTTGGGTGTTTCACTGCCTTAAAATAATAATGAGAATAATCGATGTAATAGTTACCTAAACTAATACGAAATAAGTCTCATTTTCAATAGTTCTTATACATTTTTTAATAGTTCGATTATTACATTTGATTTTGATTTTTGATCATAGTTCATTATAAATAAGTCCGTAAATATTTAATACGAATGCATTTAAAATTTGTAACGTTTTAGAATAAATTTAATAAAAAAAACTCATTTCACTTCAAGTTTTTTTTTTTTATAATCAAAAGCAAACACTGCTTAACAAGAAACTAGAAATTAGATTTGACTTTAAATAAACCAATGAAACATAGAAAAGAACATTTACTTTGAACGCGCATTTTTACGTAAGGACCTTAATACGCACAAAATCAGTCTACAATACTTCACATGAAAATATCGAAATAAATTTTGTGAAATTGTAACACACAATACTTTTTAAATTTGTAAATAGAAAAAAATAAACATATTTATTTATATAAACGTTTATAAATTAAATTTACCACTACGAGAAATCTATTTCTACGAGAAAGAAACCGGTAATAAACCTCCGCAGTTGTAATTTTCAAATAAATCTTCTATTAACAAAATTATTAAATATTTGGTATATTTAATGTAACCACGCAAATGTGACGTTGGAAACTTTTAATTCACTTACAAGGTTTTACACTTTAATTATAGGTACAGTCAGCATAAAGAAATAAGTTTTATTACACATCCGCCAGATTCCAGTTTAAGCAACCCATTGAGAAATTAGCTAGGTAAATTTTATCTTATCACTTTCCTTAATTGTTTTTTGTAGCGTAAATATCTGCGTTTTATTTACGTTAGCTCTTGATTAAAAAATACGATTTTATTCCGTAATTAATAAAAAAATTAACGCTTACAATTAACACTAAAAATGACAAAATTTTTAATAGTAATAGTTTAATAGTAATAGAAAAGTTTAAAATGTATAAAGCTTGAAGTGGGATGAGTACATTCCAGTATTGTCACGCCTGCCTTGTATCCGTGTATTCGCTTCACTAACTTACTTTATAATAATATAATTTGTTGAATAGCATAGAAAGTTCATCGGCATCATGAAAGCACTATGATTTTTTGGGTATGTTTCAATAAAAAAATTACAGGATAGATAAATCCTATTGATATTGTATTAATAAAGAACCAAACTTAAATTAGTATTTAAGTAATTTATTATCCTAAAACTAAAAACTATACGCATGTTTTCACTATACTGGTAAAGTGGTTATGTACAATACGAAAGAGCTACTCTTTTATAAATGAATTCTTGCTCGCCTGTAAAATTTTGCAGAATGAATCATATTATAAGATTGTACAATATGAATAAATGCAAGAGAACATTCCTTCGATCAAGTGTGTTCATTCAAACTCAAACCTCAACATGTTTTCTTTCTTTCGACCCCTCTTCTTTAAACATTCCTACAGCCTATGGCTTTAGAAATGAGGCGAAGAACTATTAAGTGGATGATGTTAGTTTGATATTTATATTGCACAGTCATACAGAAAGTTGTGGATAGCACAATAATATATATAAGCACTAGCTGGTGCTCGCGACTTCGTCCGCGTTAAAAATTAAAAAAAAGGAATATAACTCTTGACCACGTGTTGCTATAACACTTTGGCCAGGCGTTAGTTTTTTATTTTTTATTGATCCTCGGGAATAGTCCTTTTTTTCTGGATGAAAGGTATCCTATGTCCTTTCTGGTGTCCCAGACAACGCTTATGCAAAATTTCATGGTGATCGGTTCAGTAGTTTTTGCGTGAAAAAGTTACAAACATCCATACATCCAAACATATAATTTAGTACGGATGTAAGGTCCACTTGGAAGTCGTGGAAATTCAGAAATATGCGTACACATTTCTGTATGTACCTAGTACTACCTACACATTTAGACTAGCCAGTAAGACGAAATTGGCATTAATTTGTCTGATGTAGAAATGATGGGATTCAATGGTATAAACGAACTCATCTTTTAAATATTGCGAAAAAAATAACTTTATGCACCTATTTGTATTTATTTAGTTTTTAAGTGTCTATTAATCTAATATTCAATTTATATAATTAAGCAATTATACCTCTCAAGCCTCCAAAAATGAGAAAAGCTTGGAAAAAAAATAGAGATAATTGAAACAAAATTAAGTCGGTTTAATGACTACGATTTATTGAGATCATTGTTATTAATATTGTTTACGAGTTCAAAATAAGTACATAATTTAGGCTCTTTCAAAATAATTTACAACTTACTAATCACTCTTAGATATTGTTAGTCTAATATTCCATAACTGACCTCAATTTTAATGATCACACAATCTAAAGATGTACAGCTGTGATGATAATAATACCCTGCGAAGTTCAATTAGTTGTCCGGTACATCTGTATCTAGCGAACTCACATCGGCATCTGCGTCACTCGAAATCACATAGGACCTTAAATTTCTCGCCTGTTGCCGACGACTATGTCTCGGTGTGTTATTGTTGTCATTTTCTGTTTACAAATAAAACGGTTCCATTATTTTGTGCGCTAAAATATATTAGGACAATAAAAACTTAAGTTGTAATAGGCGCTATTTAAACTATGTCTGAAAATAAAATTGAACCTGACTGACACCCCTAGTGTTGTTTAAACTATCTGTCCCAGTAAAAATATTTAAGGTCAACCTGGTTAATCATAAACTGGGGGAATTGGAAACAGTTTATGAAAAGTATGAATTTGCATCAAACGTTACTCTATTTTATTTTCTATGATTACAGCTGTAAAAATTATTATTATAATATGAGTCATTAAGAACCTCAAATTACCTTGAGCATCATTGTTATCTGTAGCCTCGAGAGGTGCATTGAAGAGCGGTATTACTATAGGATTACCTTCAGCGTCTCTTGGTAATACGTATTGGCCAGAGTAAGCTGATGGATCGATCAGAACCGCCTGACAATAAAACAGTATTACTGTTGTATAGAAACGTGTGTGTCAAACAAGGTGGCCTTTTTCGTTTTTTTATACAAAGAAACAGGTTTATATTTTTAGAGAATGCTTAGTAATGGCTCGAAATAAGGCTTACCTCGCTTGTCTCTGCCGAAGTATCAGTGGAACTGAGGGATGTCCCCCTCCCAGAACTATACTGCGAGTGATCGCTGTGCATACCCCGACCGTCGCCAGCTCCAGCACCTAAAGCTGGTTCCACTACATTGTCATTAATGTCGAATATCGGCTCAACAGTTGGTAATATAATTTGTTGGGGCGGTTCTGGCTCCTGTTCCTATTATAAAGAAAATTGTTATAAAAAAATGCGTCATAATCGATTTTCGTCACAAAAAAAAAAACACATTAGTCTGAAGAATGAACTGACTGAAAGCCAACTTGCTTTAAGATCTCATTAAACTGAATTCCATCCTAACCTCTCGGTACTAGCGCTACTCGCAATACCACAACTTAATAACTTTAATACCATAACTTAGTTGGCTAAATATTTAAAAATATTGAATTTTGCTGAATATGTTAAGTCAACTATATTTTTCTTGAAACTTGAAGCAAGGGGCAAAAGTACTTTAACAATATTTACAGGTGGTTGGTTAAGAAGATTGAACAGCCAACTGGGAACCACGTCCTCATCGTCGATAAGACACGATTCATACGTCCCGGATGATCTACCAGAAACAATAAATTCTTCGGAAGTCTGTAATTAGAAATGTAACAAATACGTTGTCATCATTAATGTAAAATATACTTTATTGTGAGATAAAATAAATACACTAACCACCTTTCTAGTTAATTGGCATGCAATGCTACCAGTCTCAGAATCAACCAGATTCACGTAATCCGGTTTATCTCTTGCTACGGATTCCGCGTCTACAGAAAGACCACTAAACGCTTGAACAGCAAATATACCACCAGTTTCAGGTAACTGTAAGTTAAATAAATAATTTTATATAAAATAATAAACTTCAAAAACTATTTCTATAAAATAATTATCAAAAGATTAATTGACCACTTATCGTTAATTATGTGTAAAATTGTAACAACTTATATAAGGTTGGTAGGCTATAAGCTGTGCTTGCTACAATCCTTTAGGAACCCGAAAACGAAGGTATTAAATCGGAGACCCGCACCGTTTTACTGATTATGTCAAGACCATTTAAAAGGCGGGCAAAACTGGGAGGCAGAGGTAATCTTAGCACTAAGTTTTCTAGACATAATAATAACTCTGACTTAGTAAAGAATGTGTACATCGGGTAGTAAGACAATATTTATTCACCTGAAATTTCGATTGTCCCCTCCTTTCAAATAAATTTTGTAAACTCTGGTTCGCTGTGGTATTCTTGGACGCGGATGACGTCCTCTCCAGCAATTTAAGAGTATTATTTAATTCACCGTCAGCCAAATAATACTCAGATAATTTAGACACAGATGTGACCGATTTAAATGAAAGTAAATCTGTGTCAGTCATTCTTACACTTTCCGAGTGGTTGCTTACTTCTGATTCTTGACTAGAAGTTCCGAAAAAGGATTCACCCAAAACTTTACCCAGGTTTTCCAGAGTTAAACTACCAGTGTCGGAACACAAATAAG
The DNA here is from genome assembly GCA_944738685.1 of Synanthedon myopaeformis. NCBI lineage: Eukaryota > Metazoa > Arthropoda > Insecta > Lepidoptera > Sesiidae > Synanthedon > Synanthedon myopaeformis. The sequence goes on along the minus strand of OX122918.1, from coordinate 2,824,212 downwards.
ACAAGTTATTCCCTAAATCATTTCCACAACACATGGAGTTATTTGTCTTATTATGATTATTTATTTCAGAAACAGTTTCACAAAAGCTGTTTGTTGGAATAAAATTTAATCTTTCCTCCACTAAGTGTCTCATAGCCTCTAAAATATTAGTCGCGTGGCTTTGAATTGCATCTTCATTGCGAGCGTCTATCCATTCTTTCAATAAAGAATTATCGACGATGTTTATTACTTGGTTATAATCAACATTAGTAGATGGTTGGTTTTTAAGTGAATTATTGCATATAATTATATCTGTTCCAAGGTAATCTGTACATATTTTAGATTGATTCGTACAATCGCTATGCTTACTCTCTTTAACAAACGTCTTACCAGACTCGGAAGAGGTTTTTTTCGACAAAGAAGACATATTTATTTGTTCCATCTCTTCGAAGAAGCTGTCCTTAGGTAAATTAATAAGTGATTTCTTAGAATGAGTTCTCTGTTTGGGAGCTTTATTCATAGTAATCGTGCTGTCATTTCCTAATTCTGCTACAAAAACATTTTTATTTTTACCAATAAAAGCTCCCTTCATACTTTTTTCATATTCTTTAAGGCTTATATTTCTAGAGCATTCTGCAACATTTTCTTTATTATTGCACTCAATATTTTTTTGATTTTTACTGCATTTATTTGTCTTTTTTGTTAATTTTTTACATCTGTTAAATTGTTCCAGTAATCTTTTTTTGGTAGGTGTATTACTTTCCGATTCAATATCTGCGTAATTACTCCTATGTGACGATGAAGAGTGTGTTCTGTTGAATAACGTTTGAGGTGATGCCGCCCGTACTGTTGTAATGCTGTTAGGTGACGAACAAGAAGAACTATTTAGAGATGATGGACTGTGAGCTCGCTTGTTAGTATCACTTCTTCTAGAATTTGTTGGAGGTTCGTACTTAGTGCGTTTTTTATTATTCTCTATTTCATTTCGAAACACTAGATAATTTATGTTTTTACGATGCTCATTCCTTAATTTTAACAAATCTTTTCCGAATATTTTACACTTGGATTTATTTACTACAAGTGTTTCAACTTTAGTATTTCCGTGTTCTTTATTACCATAAAAATTATTTCGTATAGATTCCATAGTTCCGTTTAGTTTACTATTTAATTTAGCTGTCGTCATCGACTTATCCAGGTTGTAACTTAAATTAGTTCCTTTCCTCATCAACTGCTTCTTAGTGTCCTCTTTAAAAATTTCAATTGGTTTATTTATGTTAGAAGCCGTAGTCATTTTTAAATCTTTTATTTTGTACGATTCATTATTGGACTTAGAATTATTCCTGGATAAAATACTTTGTTTTTTAATATTTACGGGCTTGGTTACATTTTTTAAAGACGATCTTTTGCCTTCTTTATCGTTTATAGATTTGTCTTTTGTGGATATAACTGACGAATTGAATTTTTGGATTACTATATCTTTCTTCAGAAAAGATTTAGGTGTAGATGTTTTTGGTGGGTATAGAACTTTCTTCACAGAAGCGGAACTGAAATGTATAAGTATTATTAAAAAGTTAAGCCAAAACATTTTATTATTTTCAAAGTTAAACTTACCTTAACGGAAATCTGGTAGAGATCTGTAAAAATTGGTTAGAATAAGTTAGAAATGTAAATGTAGAAACTTAAGAATTATTGTCACATTAAAAATGTTCTGCAGTAATACCCACCTTTAAATTGGAGGTGTTTTCGGGCTGCCCTTTAGATTCAGTTTTTGTTGGTCTTGCATTTCGCATGGGAAATGGCGCTTTTTGTTCTATTTTAACAACCTTCTTAAACGGAAATTTTCTTAAATCTCCGGAATTAACCCTCTTATTCTTTATAACATTTGCAACTTTTTTATTTATAGCTGTGCTGTACATCCCTTTACGTTGCGAATTTTTGGATCTTTGCTTTTGCCATTCACCTTGGAAGACAACATCTTCTGAAGTCTGTTTATTATTGTAACTGTGAGTATGTACTCCACCGCAACTCAGTTTCGATCGCTTGTATAGTGCTGATATAAATCTCTGTTCCATCTTACTAGCAGAGAAGTTAAATTGAAAATCACTTATATTTTTCGGTGAACCAGCGAATCGTGAAGGGCTTTTTAAACCACTGGTGACGCTTCCACAAAATTCTGATCCAGAATCTAGCATTTTCGTATTGCTGCATATTTTCTTTATTAATTTGGTTTCTATTATAGCTGGTTGGGTACTATTTTGACCGATATCTATATCGAACTGGTCTTTAACATTTGTATTAGAATCTCTAATTTTAATTCCAACCGTTTTTGTTTTTCGTTGCAGAATTTTCAGGTCATCATCAGTTTCATTAGTTGAGGTACCGAAATCAATGCATCGCTTAGCTTTTATGTTGGTAATTGAGTTTCCTATCTTTATGCCCGTCATAAACACTTTCGGCATTCTAGTTAAGGATGTATGAGAGAGAATAGTATGACTGATAGATAAATCAGGACCACATTGAACATCCATACTCACGTGTCGGACGCCTTTAGAAGTACTTGGTTCGTTAATGTCTAAAACGACAAAACAATATTTACCCTCTAACATGTTGAATACCTATTTAAAAATAGTCTAGCTAGACAATAAGAATTATACCGGTTACGGCCTAATTTCTAATTTATGAATTCTAGAGCTCTTTCATCCGCCTAAGCCTGTTCTTTTTTGTTGTTCCAAATTCATCTTTTTATTACAGTATTTTATTATCAGACAATATTTTATCTATCAATTATATATTTGAATAAATAATTTAGTTGAATACATAGAAAAAGCTGTTTACAAAATAATTCATAATAATAGGAAAACGGATTCTCAGACGAGTAGTGAAATAAATCAATTAAAAAATTAACCGATTTTAGATCACGGAATTGACGATGTTTTGTCACGGAAATGGCTTAAACGGCTATAGTAGCGGCTCTTAATCATTAGCTATTGATCTCCTCACGGTAATAATATTTAAATTAGTCTAGAGCTCTTACAAAAATACGTTAGAAAATAATAAAATGGGCACCGTTTAAAAATACTGCTTCTGACTGAATATTTTCTGTCCACATTAGACTTTTATCATGGAAGCTGTTTTCGTTCATTACATTAAAAATTTCCGTTTCACATTCCAAAATGGCCGCTGTACCGTTAGCATCAGTTCCAATAGTTCTCCTCAAAACTACAACTTCTTCTTCCGTATTTTCCATAACTATATTAATGAAATGAACAGTTTCCGTAGCAGCATGATTCGGATTTACAATCATATTTTTCTCATTAGAAATAAAATATTCATCTATGCAGCATTCTTTAGAGTCAATCTCCATGTGAGACGTTGAATTTTGGTTTTGTAAAATATTTATTGCGCTCACATGTGGTTGACAAAGTTCCAGTATGTTCCCCGGTATCTGAAAACGCATACACTTGTTACTTTTTACTTATATGGTTCCTATTTTGAGGTATAGTAAGTAGTCTAGTTAAACTCTCACCGGTTTCGTAACATTTACTTTCGGTATCAAAATATTACACTTCTCCGACTCGGGCGCAACCACTTGTTTTAAATAAGATAGTTTACTTAAACATTTTCTACTCAAAGAAGAGTAACTGGACCTTTTATGAGTAGACTTGGGTTTATTAGAATTAATTTTAACTTCAGTTTTATCTTCAACTAGGACTTTATTATGTGTAATGACCGACTTCTTTCGTGTAATATTTTTCACTGTTGCTACAACCTTCCGTTTAGTATTCCGATTTTTCGTATTCTTCTTGGGTTTTTTAGCGATATTTCTACAAACGCTATGATCATTGTCACCTGAACTAATGTTATCAGATAGTATGTCGTTCTTGCAATAAGGAACCAATTTGACATCGTCTTCAAGCCACGCCCGAGTTCTAGCTAAATTATTCTCATCAATAATGTCATAAAGATCATCGAAAAATAATCCGTATGATGGCATATTATCATACACTACACCTGGAGAGTATTGTTCGTCTCTATTGTATTCGTAATCTGAGAAGATCGTAAATATACCTATTTATTTTTGTTACAATATAAAGCAAAATCATAAAACATTACATTAATTTAATTTTACCAGTCATTAATTCATTGTTAATTGAACTCAGATCGTCTTCTAACTCTAATTCCATGCAACGATATTTTTTACTTAATTCTTCTTCGATTTCGTTTGAATCTAAAACATTTTTATAATAAACTTTGTGTGGTTTATTAACATTAAACATTAAAATTAATTCAAGCACTAAATTTAAGAATGACTTTGGTATATTTCCTTTTAATTAACAACCGCAGAAGCTATTAAATGTGTTTTTGCTAACCTAAAGTCTTAAGTAAGAACTGGTATTTGTTTACAATCTGCTTTCTGGAACAAAGTAGAAATGTATGTAAAAAATAGTTATTGCGATTTTTGAAGGCAACATTTCACGTTATATTTTGGCTTACGTTGTATCGTTTTCCCTGAATTTATCAATAGCTCTTTCTCCTTTATTATCTAAAAAAATATTGAAAAACATTATTGACTTTTAGTCAGTAATTACAAGAATTTAACAGGCAATGTCAAATTCTGCCACATTTTTTTAAATGAAATTTTTTTTTTGTTCTGATATCTCAGAAATGTCATGTTTTTTTATGTATTGCTACAACAATAAAAAACAAGTAATCATGGAATTACGTTATATGGAATTGGCAAACGGCTCCTGTTGGAAAGTGAGCTCTTAAGTATCGGCAGCGCCCTAATATATATCCCCTGGTGTTGCCTTTTTCATAGGTGTTAGGCGATGGTGGGCATCTACCACGAAACAGATAAATATTTTTTCGTGCCACCTGCTATCAAGTGGAGCGTCAGCATTTTTACCGAATTTTATAAAAAATAAAATAAAATTGAAAACCTTTATTTATATTACACAAACTTACCAATACCTTTCCAATAGTACTTTTCGACATAACGTCTCTTCTTTCTTTCTATTGCGTTCTTAGCCAATGTGAGGAGATCTAACAGTTTGCACAGTAACCATTTGAAAGGTGGTGGATCTTGGCAACCTTGACTAGCCCGTAATGTCATACACATAAGTTTGCAAATCACTTGATCTAACTCTGTTCTTACTTCGACTTCATTAGTAAGCAACGAACGTATGCTGTACACTTTTCGTTCGATTGCACTTCGGAGACATCGGTCTGCAGGAAATATACTTTTTAGTAAATATGAACCGACTTAAAATAGGATGACGCCTTGCAGTATATCGCCTATAGATCTGCGCAACACTTAGTTCGATCGCAGATATATCGTCCCCTTAAACATATATTACAACTAATTAAGTGAAAATTTGTAAAAAAATATTTTTCACTAAATGTACTTCTTTAGTTAAAACTAATGTTAGGAAATAGTCACTAAGTACGCACACTATTTAAATAATAAAATTCATAAAAAGTCTCAACGAGATAACCTTTAAAATTATAACAGTGATTCGTTAATAAGGAAAGTAACTTTACTTAATGGATTTTCTGATTAGTGAGTTAACTTTAAAGGAACGATATGCAAGAATAAAATGAATAAAAGATATAAGATGAAACTTGTAAGGATTCCGATTCCTAAAGTTGACATGTCGGAAAAACCTAACATTCCAAATTTTATATTAAATTAAAAATGTGTGTTAGGTAAATAGTATACGTCTAATCATTCATCTCCTTAAAATAAAGTTGAGGACTCAAACCATAATAGTCTGGCACAACGTTGCCACCATTGGAAAAAGAATTAGATAGAAAATCCGTTGTATTCCACTGAAAGATAAATGAATCTTTATTATAATGTATAATGAATAAACTAATTACAAAAATTTACTCATTAGAAACGAACTTTTGTTATGTAATAAAGGAAAAGTGACATTTTCGATTATTAGAATTATTTATCAATATAATTTAGATGTATTTAAAGTAACATTACGCCTAAAACAATATAATTATTGAAACAAACTACTATTACTATAGGAATAAAATGCACTTAAACAACTGCACTTAAAAAACAAATTTATTATCAAATAAACCAAAATGCATTCTTATAAATTAAAAGAGAGAAATTGAATAGAATGAATTTAACTTAAAGATATCTTTGGATCAAGTAACAGGACAAACTATCAACGATAAACTAAATAAAACTATAACATGGCTTTACATCTCTTGAGACTGTACTCGGTAAAATTAACGCGGCATTTAGTCATCTAGTCGGGATCGGGTTAAGATCCCATTACGTCATCTAGTCGGGATCGGGTTAAGATCCCATTACGTCATCTAGTCGGGATCGGGTTAAGATCCCATTACGTCATCTAGTCGGGATCGGGTTAAGATCCCATTACGTCATCTAGTCGGGATCGGGTTAAGATCCCATTACGTCATCTAGTCGGGATCGGGTTAAGATCCCATTACGTCATCTAGTCGGGACCGTAGTGAGAGTTAAATAGGATATAAAATTTGTTATTGGGTATTTTTTCTATAACTCGTATTTGCTTGAATTTAAATTTTAATCTATTTGTTTATGAATAAGACTTGTAAGGTATCACATGAAAATTAATTAGAATTAAATACATTAACATCCTGCCACTCCTCGTCCGCCGTTGCGTGATTGTCGACCACACGAGAGAAAACTACCAAATCGTCTTCTATCTCATATCCATTCCATTCTAACAGTTCTCTGTAAGAAAAACAATGTAATATATCATTTAGCCAATACTCACACATAGTATAATTCTAATTAGCTTTCCGCGTCTGTTTGTCTGTATTTTGATGCGGTCTGTTTCACCATCAGTTAAATTATTTTTTATGAAAGGTTTAAAACTTAATTAACTATAAGCGAAGTTCGTATATAAAATTTGCAGAAAAATTGCATTCGTGCGAAGCCAGACGCGGGCCGCTAGTTAATTAAATAAAAGGATTTATTTTGGTTTCATTTTAAAGATTTTTAATAACGCACAAAGACAATTGTGTAATTTTCATAAAAGAATCGGTCGTTCTATGATTAAGCTAATGATAATATGAATGATATTTTTTATAAACATTTTAAGTTTTGCAAAAAACTAAAGCTATTTTGCTATAGTAGCTGTCCCGCTCCCGGCTTCGCCCGGAGTGCATTTTATTTTTTTCGTAAAAACCTTCCCTAAGTATCCCTCTATCGATTGAAAATCGGTGCAGTAGTTTGTAGTTTTTGAGTTTATCGCGAACAGACAGACAGACGATTGCGTATATGATCATGGCAACTACATAACGCCTACTAATCTCGTTCTTTTGAAAAATATTCGTTCTTTCGTTACAGGTATACTGAGGAAAAAGTTATTTACGCGTTTTTAAAAATATATTTCTAGGACAATACATTAAAAACAGTCTCAATACTTACTTGACTTTATCCGTGTCTTTGGTTATGTGACTAACGTAATCCATGAGCTGCGCTATTGGGATTTCTATCTTTTTCATGCTTACAGATAATTCGTCGTAATTCGCGTCCATTAGATTACTGATTGTATCCGATAATATAATCATAAGATGATTCTCGTCTGACATCACCTGCAATTGATTTCATTTTAAGAGCTACCTTTTAATATGTGTCTTCTTTTCGAAAGTTTTTCTCAATAAATAATGCTAATAATGTTAAATCTTAATTATATACCAGGTTTACAGACTTTCTCTATTAGAAAGATAAATAATATTGTCAAAAATGAGCACGTTTCTATTGATTATTACTAAATTTAAAAAAGTTTAATAACATTAATATTAATTAGATCAATCTCATCAAACTTACATATATATAAGTGTAATTAACCAAAACAACTAATAAAGTACATTCTTACGTGTATACTCACTTCCAAGGGAAGTCTGAAATCCTTAATCAGTGTGTAATACTGATTCCAATATGGCGCGTTTTCGCCCCAATTCATGTTACGCCAGATATTAGAGCCATTTTCCAATTCCTTGTGCATTCCGTTCTTGTTGTGAATATTCAGCATTTTGGCCAATTCGCTTATATCACTCACCACTTGTCTTGTGTGGACCACACAATCAATTTTGTTTTTCTCCAACAAATTTTGAGTGGTTTTGGAGAAATTCTTCACTCGATTGTTTGTACAGTTTAACCTGAAATACACAATTATAAATTACAGTTAAGACTTATAATAATGAGCTTTTAAGGTCCTCTATGCAATTTTAGCATCATTCTACGTATATCCTCAGTAGTAGTGTGTTTCTAATCAACTAAAATACTTCAGTCTATTGGTTTGTCAGATGTCATGTTCAGTCTAATCTCAAAGCCAACCTCAAGTTCAGAGCCAAACATTCATATGACGAAAGTAACAAATCGAAATATACGTTTTATTTAAAAATTTTTGATCAGAGTGTGTGTTATTAAATAAATACTATAAAATTTTTCTTATTAGCCCGCTCGCGCCAATAATTTGCTTTCGCTAAGCATTATTTGTTAATACTATTTGTTTAGCTTAGTTCCCAAGGGTCAAATATGGCGCTAACGTAATACATAAACTTTGCTACTATTATAGAAAATGCGCCCTGAATCATTACTTTTAAAAAGACCTGACCTATTTTTAATTAAAACAAAAACCACGTATAAAATGCAAATAAACACATAAACAGTGATAACAACAATGAACAACAACAAATTAAGTGGATCTACAGATAAACAACAAATGACAACAACAACAAACAATCTACAGAATTCACATTATTGTAAAGGTTATTCAGATTCATAAATTTAATAAGAGTTTGATCAGACTTTGCCCATCTAACCCCGAAAGGATTTTAAGTGTTTCATATAATCAATTCCAGCCATAATTAGGGATTTTAAATATCAAATGAGATTGAAATGAACTTTAAAATGTAGCTAATCAAATAAATATGTTTAACAGTACGGGGCTACACTGAAAATTTCCGAAACCAAGGAAGTGATTGCACCAATGTCAGAATTTGAGTTTGACAACAGTATTTTTAGGCGGTAAGTAAAATTAATTTATTATCAAAAGACGCATCATTTGACATAAAAATCTGTTATTTACATTTGACAGCTGGCCAAGATTTGTCCAATTCAAAAGGTAGAAAATTATGACCAGGCAAACCATAATTAGCTCTGACAGGTCGCCCGGAACGGGTATAATTAAATCTTCTCCGGATCAAATTACGCTCGAATGGAGTGTTGAGATAATTTTTGAAATTGTTAAAATTTTCATTGTCAGGCAAGCCTTCGCATAAATCCAATACCATTTCAAAAATATTCGTTGCTGGTAATAACGGAATCCGACTAAACAATCTAAAGATATTATTTCTTTGATATAATTACACTTGTAATTTTAGTAGACTGTACTAAACTGACCATTTGTAATTCTGACGATTTGAAAAACTGACCATCTGAAAGTCTGTCCTTTTGAAAATCTGAGCTTTTAAAAGTAAAGGTACATTTGGAGCCTTAATTACCTTACTAGAAAGCTACAGAAGACATTTCTTTGTTAATTATTGCTCTTTGCTACTAAGTTAATTGATAAATTACTATCACATTTTCAATAGAACAAACGCTGGGTATATATTTAAAACCAACATAATAATAAGAAAACGACCTGCAAATCACATCTTCTATATCATAAACTCTGTTAATAAAATTTCTTCTTGGAATTAGAATACTAAGACACATCGATTCATCATCAAACATTAGAAAGTTTTTTCCTACTTCTCTCTCAAGATTACACTGTGAGGTTTTATCACGATACTCTATGGTTTCCATAGATATTGTTGGAGAAAGGACAATGGGAAGGTATGATGTGTGAGTTTCCTCTTCTATGTATAGGTTGGTAATGGATTCACTGGAAAGGAATTAATTATATAAGATAGGATTGATTATATAAGGAAAAGTGCTCTAAAAAAGGCAACTTTATGTATCAGTTTAAAGAACTTACTTGTCTGGCAAACAGAGCATTTTACTGTCCACAGAATCTATTATGTCAGTAAGATTGTCTGAACCTTGAAAATCTGAAAATTAAGGATAAAAATCAGGAACATGTTAAGTTGCTCTAAACAAATGAAAATAGTTATGATTAGTCCTATCCCAGTAATATTATAAATATCAAAGCTTGTTAGAATGTTTGTGATTCACGTGAATGTTTAAACTTTACAGTAATATAATATATATAGTTTATACATCCGGATAACTTACGAATGGCCTTGATTACTTGCTGATTCAAAACTACTTATATGGTTCCCTTATGCAAACATTTCAAATTTTATGTATATATATGTAGGTCGTCGTCAGACAGGCTGATGGTCTACTTGGTAGTAGGTGGCTACTTAGGCCTATTAACACAAGCAACGCCAAAGGTGCTGCAAGTGCTCTCCCGATCTTAGAAGGATTAAGGATAAGGGATAACGAAGATATCGGGTAATGGGCTCTGGCATCCCTTACTCTTAGATTAACAGAAGATACTTTTTTTCAATTGTAGCTTTAGTTATATATAGTATATGATAAAAATATTATAGACATAACAGTAGTATGTTTTGTTAAAGAAACATAATATTAACATACTAGAAATCAGCGCCAAACTGTTGGGATCTAAACTCTCTTGCTTTTGATAGTCATTGCAGATGAATAGGGCCATTTGACTACAGCAGCCCAAATGCTCTGTTGACGGTGGTCCAGGGCCAATACCCTTACAAGTGACTGTGTACTGAGGATATCGCAAGACTATATTGCTGCACCTAAAATTCGGAATTACACAGTAAAGAGATACAATCCACGTAAAAAAACTTCTAGCTAATAGGCCCTTTTTCAGCTTATAGAAGCTTAAAGAAATAGATATGGCATCTAATGAGACCCATTTTGGAGCAATAGGGAAAAAGTAAAAAAACCTTATTGATAATTTATTTAATCATTATATAGTTAGTGCTTTTTAAATTTTGCACGAGACATATATGCACTTAATACTTGGCCTGGATTACAGCCAAGCAATATGCTCATTCAATCCATTAAAACAGCTTTAATATGAAATACTATAGCATAACAATAGTTTTTATTAAATTACAGGTAGCTGTATATATTTAAACAATAATGGTATAACGATAAAGTTGTTATTTGATAGATACAATTACGATTAAACAGACCAACCAACAACTATATTTGATAATAGTTTTCCAAAAGTTATCTGTCAGTTATCAATCAAATCTCTAAAAAACAGGAAAACAAAAAAATTGTTGTATTCTTGATTATGTCTTGCTAAAATAAAATATTAATTTATTTCAGGGAACTATCATCCCTTTCTTTAAAAATCATTGCAGCATATTTTAATTTTATAATTTCTATATTTAAATTATTAAGTTTTAACTTAAAAAATTACAAGTTTAATCTACAAATTATGATAACAGAAATTGTTAAAATTCTCACCAATCATGAAACTGTTCTCTACTCCATTCAAAGTAATGATCAAGTCTTCGTAGACCATTCTCCTCTAACGCATTGAAGAGTGAATTGAAGTCTCCATTGGGTGTTGTGAATATTGCAATCCAGGGTTTAATAAAGCCAAACACAGTGTGAACAAGCTTCTCGAGATCGTGAGGCAGCATGTGCTCTATCATTTCTATGGAGACAACTGCATCACAACCAATCAGTCGATAGTCAGGGTCTGACGCATTACCTTGGTATAACTGAAAACATAGTGATCAATATTATTTTTTTATGTAATGGTCGTTAGACAGATGCAATTGCCACAATCGTTGCAAGAATGCTGTCGACCGTAGAAAACTATAATTAAAATATCCACTAATGATTAAGTATTATAGGTATACTTGTGTCAAACAAAGCACACTGTGTTCCTTAGTCCAATGGCAAAAACCAGCACTTTTAGAAGATATTTAAGAATTTTAGAAAAAACGCAAAGCATTTTAAATTCAAAGAAAGTAATTTTATTCAATGTGTAATATGTTTTGTACATTTGGCTTGCTACCACATGCTTTAATCAAGTTTCAAGAGTTATCGTTAGATTCAAATACTTACAGAGATTTGTAGGGGTTGTTCTCGTCTCATAGACAGGTCTCCCATGAGTTGGTTCGACAGGCAGTGGTGATATGGTAAGCCTTCAATGTCAACTCCAATTATGCTTTTTATTCCAGGCAAATCCTTCAGATACTTTATGAAACTTAAATCATTGTAGCCCAAATCTACTGTCTGTAAGTATTAATATTTTATATAATGATTCCAATTAAGAAAACAAAAGAAAAATATTTTAGAAGACAGTATTTACAAAAATACATCCTATTTTATTAACTCAAAATATATTAATTAAAACTATATAAAAATGAATCATGCAAAATATATGAATAGTTTACTATGATGCAAAATTTATGCCATCATGTAATTCCAGCATGATGGCATAAACATCTGAGTGTAAGCATGTAACGAGTTGGACTTTTAATGTCCAACTTGGACTTGGACTTTTTGACATATAATCAAAAGTGTAATTTTTTTATTTTCTTTGATAGGACTTAAAATAAATGATTTTTTAAAATGGACTTAGGATACCTAGTATAGACAGATATGACAGATATGTATGAACATGATGACAAAACCAGTTCTATTTACCAAACTGGAAGGCAATTTTTTGAAGGAAAAAATAAATAAAATAGACTGGACTGCCCAAATGACTATGTGAAATACAGTATGCCCTACCACTACCTACTGGAAATAAATTAATAGGCAAATATTGTAAACATTTCATGAAAAATTATCTGATTACCTCTCTGTAATCGTTTTTGTTGTAGAACTAAGTTTCACTTTATACTTATTTGGATTGAAAACTTACCTTTTCTAACTTGCCACACCACCGTTTGTCCATGAGACAATCCATGACAGCAGCATAACGCTGAAGGTACACTGGGGGGAAAAACACAACCCCTTTTTCTTCGTCGAACTCAGCGTATACATCTTGGGAATCCTCGTCATCCTGATTTTCAATTTCGTCAGATGAGAAGAAGTTTCTATATGGACCAATTACATATTCTAAGGCGCTTATAAACGACTCGCGAAAATAGATCAAAGCCTGTAAAGCGATGATCATGATTTTCTAATACGACTGTGGATTTTAAATTATTGTAGCTGTAAATATTTTACGTTGCAACCGGCAAATTGTGTTCCATGATGTTCACATGTTTATTTTTGTTTTGATTTTGAAGTTGTCAACTGTCAAACAAATGTCAGTTCAAAATGTCTATCAATAAAAAGGTTACCAATGTTTAAACGCTCTGGCCCAAGAACAATATGGACCACCCCCTTCCGCCTAGCCAGCGGTAGGGAAAAGAGTAATAATGTTCTGTGGTAGGAAATCTGTTAGCGGATTACTCCTCGTTAAAAAAAAGGGGGTCCCTTAGGGGTCCCGGGTTCGATTCTTGCTAGGCCTTGCAAGTAGTAGCAGTGACTTCAGAAGGGTGCCCCTTACAGACTACCTCTAACAACTTTTGTGCTATTGTGTTTCGATGAGCGGTGAGCCCATTTCCCTATCTTTCCCTAACCTACTATGGTAGGTAACGCACTTACAGCACCTGTGGCGTTCGTGGCTTGTGTTATAGGTGCCGGTAGACACCTACCACCAAATGAACCGTCAGGCCTTAATATAAATAATATACCTATACTTATTTGCTGAAGCCTCATTTAAACATAATTTTAAATTCTTTACTTACCTACCTAAAGCGGAACTATCTGCTTACATTTATTACCTAATGATTACTGACATAAATGATAGATAGACACGTTGAGGTGAAAGTAACCATTGTCTGAATGAACCACATTGTCTGTGATCTATCTTTCAATCTATGAGCGTATGTTAATGTTGAACCGGTTTTGTTGTAAGTTACATGTAATTATATTATTGTACTTATATAGATAATGACAAAACTAAAGAACCTACATAATAAGAAGATATGATATAAAATTGTGAAACATTAGACACTTCTATACAGTGTGAGCAATCTAAATGGATCAAATAGGTATCTAGAGGAAATTTAAAATTTGGATAAATTATTCTTAATTAAGAAACAGCGCTTCGTTTTTAAATTAAAAAGTATTTTAATTGAGCTTTTTCATAGTAAATAATGTATCTGCAAATAATCTAAATTTATATGCCATTTACAGTAGGTACAGGTTAAGAAACATACTCGAACAGACAGAATTTATTCGGTGGTGCATCAAGCATATAGGGAATAGTCGGCTATTTTATATGAGTAATAATCGCTAGTATTATAAAAACATTGTACATCATAATAACAAGACTCATTACTTACTTAATAGATTTTACAATTACGTTAGGTGTGCTAACTGTTATTACCTAAATATCTTTGATATGTATAACTAAAATCAAAATATATATTTATATTAAATATTTATATAAATATATAAATATTTAAATAGACCATTGTTTTGGTAACATTGTGTTTTACTTTCCAACTTCCGGTTGCAAATATTGTAAAGGTCAATTGTGTAATATCCATAATGTGTTAATTGGAATTTGTTTAACTTTTTTGTAATAGGTACATTCAAAACCCACGATATATTGTGTAGGATATACCTACTCGTATAACTATACAGAATGCAGCTATTACCTGTATATTAACACAGGCCTATGGTCCTACAGTGGATGTCCTACGGCTGAGATAAATGTTAATGAACCCTTATCAATCCCAAAACACACACGTTACACATTTGATTTTGATCTCAACTGTTTATAAGATGAATAAATATATAATTAAAGAGAATTTATTTGACTTTATTAAAGGGGAGGTTATACGTTCAATATTTTGTACAATTTTATACCAGTTCAATCTTTAAAAAATAGTCATATTATTAATACATTGGTCATATAGTGGATTGAGTCCCCTCAAGGTTAGAACCAACAGAGGTAAGGTAAGAGGCGTTTTTTTTTTTTTGTGGATAAGAAACCTATATAACCTTATATTGTGTCAAATTACCAAAATATTGATGGAGTACTAAACAATCATTAATGCGAACTTAGTAGTGACCAGGTTGCTAACAGTAAATTCTCGGACCGCACTAATGTAGAGTAGGTGTGTACGTGTTCAAATGCCTCTTTAATGAAGAATGAATAAAACTTATTTTAAAATTCATGTCAAATTTAGGACAGCTTAATGATTGTTTAAAACTATATAGAGACTAACAATACCTGGGTATATGTATAGAAAACTAGGTATCTTTTAGTTAAAGCTTATTTTTTAAATAATGCAATAATTACATGCATAAGCAATGTACGAGTGTGTATATATACTCGTACATAACTCATCTTGTTAGATTTCATTAGGTATGTCCGCTTTAATATATATTTATATCCAACAAGATGAGTTCACAAATTATAGTAGTACTTAGTAACAATGACAATTGTTGCCAGATTATGACCGCGTATCACAACGTGCCTTGCCACTACTAATCAATCGGGTTTAAATTCTTTAAACAAGATTAGATTTTCAAATTGTGTGTAACTATTTACCTGTAAATGATAATTTTTTTAACTCTGAAATAGACGAAATGGTTCCTCGAAACCTTATTTACCTTATAAAAAACCTTTTCTAAAGACAGGTAAATAAAATAGCATATATTGAGAGTTGTATAAAAATAAATTATTATTATAATAATTCAATTAGCAAGCAGACTTTCAAGGCCATTTGTGGCACTGTTGAAGAGTTTTCCCTTTACTACCAAGATTTAACGTGTTTTGAAAGTCAACGATTTTTGTGGTGATAAACCGCCGTGAAAGCTTTCGCGCCGAATACCTACCAAAGGGAATATGGTTTTTTGAAGGTATTCAGTCAACACAAGAAGAAACCTCTTGGAATTCTAGGTAAATTTAGTAAATGGAAAGTTAAATTTAGCCGAAATACTTTTTAAAGAAACACATGCAAATATATTAATAGGTTTGGCCTGCTACTTTATCCTATTCTAGCCTATGATGTATATTATATCCTACAGAAAATTAAAATTATTATAAAAATATTATGAAAATGGAAAAATAATTCTTGTTAATAGTTACGAAACAGTGAAGAAAATTTCCGTTTTCGTAGCTGGTTATGAAAAATGGTTATGATATGAAAATATGAAGGGAAATAAACTAAATAAATATTATTGTAAGTCTCATAAAAATCTCTCTAGTAGTTTTTACGTGAAAGAGTCGTACAAACATCTATACGTTCATCGTAATTGTGATGATAAATAAAAGTTTTCCATTTTACTTTAGTAGGACTCTACCTAATCGTTAACAAAATGTTTAAAGTTCCATGTTGTAATGTTTATGATGAAAGCAATGATACGTCTACTAAAATCCTTTATTAACTAAATAGGGACAGAAAGCCACAAATTGTAGACAAAACTTGGTGCATTGTTTAACTAAGTAACACGATTTTTTTTTTTAAATTACGCCTAAGTCTTCGTACCGGTTTCTTGGTGCGCGTGCGCAGGTCAGATGAAGAAAAAGCGCGTTCTACAGCTGCCATCGTCAGTTCCACGAGGATCGCCGGAGAGGTCGGACCTCTTATCTAGTCATTACATTTTTATTTTTTTATTTTGCAATCAAAAGGTCATCATGAAAGTGTTCATCGTTTTGATGGCCGTCAGCGCTCTAGCGAGTAAGTATTTATAATGATTATAAATATATATATTTTAATAATGGTATGATAAAATAAAATAAATAATAATTTTACAATAAAGTATGTACCAACTGTAATAAATTTGTATATTATTGGGCAGTTATTACGTCAATGACAATTAATTGATTTTCTTGTTAATTCTTTTATAATTAGAAATGTTACGAAGTCTATTACGAGCATTTAATTACGCCCGATTACCGAACTTTGCACGCCTTTCTCTGCAATAGTCTGAAGAAATGAAGTCGAATACCGAATTTTCTTTAGTACGTACCTATCTGTTTTCTATTCGTTGCACAACGCTTCAAGTATGAATGCCCAAATAGTTTAAAATCCGTTAGCTCTCTAGAACAATGTAACAAGTAAGTAATTGGTAGGCTATGCAGTTATAACGCCTACATGTTCCATATGCGATTGAGTAGCACGTATTAATTAACTTTTGAATACTAAATGCCTATCAAGTTTTATGTCTTTAACCTTTGAAATTATGTGAGCTATAATGGTTTAAGCTTTCACAAATTATTTTAATTATAACTAAGTAGTTCCAATTGTGTGTAGTCTAAAAATTTGTCTAAATAGTTGTACTATTAGGACTCTATTCGATTCTTTATTTAAATTTGGTTCTATTGTAGAATGAGACAGACTGGATTGATATATTTTTGAACCGTTGGTTGTCTTATTCAAATTTGAAGATAGTTCGTTTAGTTAGTGCAACCAGAATAAATAGTTCTTCTGAAATGGACTACTCACACTTACTGAAATACAACAGCGCACGTACATTAGAAATTAGTAATTAGAATACATTAGTAATTAGAATAGTCTTCAGTAAGGGACCATCACAGCTTAATAGTGGCAGGGCAGCCCGTCTGGCGGCAGTACCATGTTGTGTTTCGGAAAGTGATTACTAAGGGATGCCAAAGTCCGATACCCAATCCCTTCCTTATTCTTAAAGTTATAGGCAACGGTAGCCACCTACCATCAAGTGGACCGTCAGCCTGTCTGTCTACCTTAACATAAAAAAGAGCGAAACGATATGAACCCAATACTATAACTACCATACATTTTACTAACTGACATAGGTAACTGATAAATTATCCATAAGTAAATATGTTACTCAATATAATTAATTAATACATCAAGAGAAAGCAGGTTTCCACTAAAGTTGAACAGAAACTAAGAAATGAAACAAATAAACTATAAAATAATAAATTATCTGAGTAGTTTCACTCTCGAACGGTTTTGTTGAAATTCGGCATTGACATTCACCAGATATTTTACAATGCAGAATATTTACAATCACACGATATTTTCTTTATTGATTGCATTATGTTTTGTAACTATTGATATTAAAATTTACGCAAATAAAACTGAGCTTTTGCAATTGAGTTCGCTTAGCGTATGAATTCAACTGTAACCCATTAAAATTTTTTACTGAATTTTTATTGATTTGAAATCACTTTCATATATAATAGTAAATAGGTCTGTACGAGTAGTACCACTTTCAAGGTATAATCATGGAGTTAAAAATTTATTAAGAGTCACAATTTATTATTTTAACTGGTTTAGCTTTTTCACTTAATTCCAATTTATACCTAACTTATAATAACAATTTAAAAATTTCCATAGAAGGCAAAATTTCAAAGGTTGAAATTGTATTGCGTACAAACCAGTTTATGGAAAATGTTTTTTGCCTTCGTCATGTGCTATTTGCATACGACTGTTTCTACCTGTGGAAGGAAAACTCGATCCGGAGAGCTTAAAATTTAGTAGTGGATATTTTTAGCTGCACGTTTGCAGCGAAAACATTATACTTAACTTATGAGTTCTCCTAAGTGACATATCATCTTTTACCAATTGTTTTTTTTTTCTTTTACGCACGTAGAATGTTCAGAAATGATCTACAGTAAACACAGACTCAACTATAACTCATTCAATTAAATATTACTTACGAAATATAGGAATATTTAAGTATTTTAATTCAAATATAACTCACTGTGATATAATATACATTCAGACAGTTCCATTAATGTGCCATTAATGGGACAACTTACCTACCTAATAGGTACAAGATGTTTTCACAATCATCTTATTTAACAAAATAATTGATCTTAAGAGAACTATTTTAAAATCTTCTATAGAAGTTTTATACGTTGGATAAAAAACACCGACAAAAAGTTACTAAATTGTTTAATCAAATAGAGTAATAGGTACTGAGTTATTACTATAGGAAAATATACGAATTGAAAAAATTTGTTATTTGATATACCTAGTAATAAATCAATCAATAAAGTCTAGTTCCTAATTCATTTTAGTGATTAATAAATTATATAACCCAGGTTATCTAAATTTCAAAATTCAAAATAGTTTTATCTTCAATGTTATCAAATATGAATGGGTCAGGACAATATTCAACGTCGACCCTTGATGCATCAGCGAACGATGCACCGATGTTGTAATAAGCCACCACTTTCACTTCTTGTTGACGTTGCGTCATTTCTGCCGCGCCGCGTGTTGCGATACTCACCTAGTCACCTCTCTTGATAATCATGTGTTAAAAGCGTTATATCGATCTCTTAACTAATCTTCGTGACCTTTTACGATCTACGCTGAGCAGTCACGATTCAACAGCTTCAGATGAATCGTCAAAAATATAAAAAATACAAAAATGCTTCTCAAATATTTGATTTTAAAGAAGCGCATCTTAATTTAAAAAAATATTGTATATCTTATACCATAAAAACTTAACAGTACCTATCTAACTCGTCAAATAGTTAAAAGTTTGCGAAAGGCCTTGACAGTTCGATTTCATTTAAATTGCTAACGAAGAGACGGCTCCTATCAAATACCAAAGACCAATTTAAACACACTGACGGAATCTAAATTACTTTATATGTCTCACACGAGTCAGTATAAATCTTCTTATATAATGTTGTATCGTTGTGCAATAAATTAAATATATTTCTGTTTGTTATTCGATCTTGGTTGTAATGTACGTTCGCTTCAATGTATGATACATGACTCATTCATACAATAAATTGTTTTTGATACCAGGAGAAAATAGGTGTTTAACATTATTATTTGGTAGTCCTACTGCGAAAACTTTTACAGCTGTAATATTTACTTACTTACGGCTCTGTCGCTTTCTGTTTGGTCAAGTCAAGTAATGTAGTAATTTCTTATATAATATGGGCATATAATGGTAAATTCGAACGCAATCTTGGTTAGATATTCAACATAGTTAAAAATTAATAACGTTTAAGAAAAAAGTAGGTACCTCTACATGTTATAATTTAAAAAAAAGGTATACATCTTGAATATCCATTTTAAAAATTAGTCTTAGATTTTTTTTTTTAATTTTATGAAAAGTATTAGTAAAGAAAACTACTTATGTAAATTGAGATTCTGCAACTCGTTCATATATGTGATGATAATATTTTTTATATTGTGAATACTTTTTGTAAATATTAAATAAATTGTATAGTAATTAAAAAAAAAAAAACATTTTCTAACTTCATAACATTTTTCTATTTATTTCATAGGCGCCCAATTCAAATGTCCGGCCAAAGATGGGCAGTACGAAGATGACAGACAATGCGACAAATTCTACGAATGTAACGACGGTGTTGTAACTACAAAGCTTTGTCCAGACGGTCTCGTTTTCGACCCTACGATCAGGAAGATCAACAAGTGCGATCAGCCCTTCAACGTTGACTGTGGAGACAGGACTGAATTGCGTAAGTAACTCGTTGTTAATAATTGTAACCACAAACAATTCTATCAAATCTTTAAAGGCTTCTATGTGTTACATTTTTGACACAGATATTTTACTGTAACCATTATAGTAGAAACTAGCGAAGCACTTCCGGCCAGAACTAACTGAGCTATAAAATTCTTAAATGTTTCCGTGTTGTGTTGTTACACTCAGCGCGTAATAAAATGGCAATTTTCTATTACAATTTCTTTCAGTAGAACAACAAAGCCTATATAGAAGTAGCAAGATGAAGTATCTATATCTATAACCTAGATACTAGAACTAAAAATTGCTGGAGAGGAAAATGTTCTTAAGATCCCTATTGATAATGATGATCTTTGTATTATTTACACTTAAACCAACACGATAGATCAATCATTGCCTAATACCATTTTAAATATAAGTTCATTAATAGGGGGAAAACTAAACATTAATGTGGAAATTAAACCAATAGGTATGCATTTAGACATATTAATTGCATTTTTCTTCTATATTAATATATTAACGAAAATATTTTCGTCCAAATAAAAAAGAAGTGTTTAAGGGGAGTAATAGTATAAGTATAGTAAAAGTATTTATTGTAAAGGTCGCTTACCACTGAGCTCCTAATAAGTGAAGGTGTCCTGATTACCTTTGACCGCCGAGGTCGGCACACGCCGTTGATTTTCTAGGCCGACTGGTTGCAATGCATAACAACACCACGACGCGTATGTCAATCTATATTATGTGGTGTCGTTATTATCTACTTATAACAATGCGGTAGTGCTTTGTGCTTATAGCACAGATGTGAGACTAAATTAAAATCTAGTAATCCTATCCTTACTTCCTTAGACATTTGTATAAAGGAAAGTCGAACCGGTAACGTCGAGTAAAGTACCAATTTGATCTCACTGCAATTTAGTCCGCGAATCCAATTAAAGTAATTAAAGTATATTATAACTTTTAATTATGTACTATCTGGGCTAACTCTATTTATTCAGTTTGCTAGGGATGTGCAAATAGTTGATAGAAAAATTCGCAAAATAGGTGGTGTTGCTGTTATTTTCTTTATATTTGTGTTAAATCATTCCCATCCACTTACTCCTTGTTTGTCATTGTTAGCAATTTTTTTTGCTTATTCGATTATAGTCAAAATTCGCTCTGGCGACTGCTGGCTATGGTGAGGAGACTTTCTACCTTCATAAGAAACTATTTTGGTTTGTAAGAGCTTTAAAGGAACCTTTTTAAGATGTAAAATTATTAAAATTGTATAATATTATGAAGGTATATCAAATATTTAGCAAGTAACATTAAGTTAGCTATTTGGATTCGCATAAGAATTTAACCTTTAAATTCGATAGACCAATCATACAGATCCGTACCTGATTGTCAATAACCGGAAAAGTTAAAAATAATCTTACGGCGCCTTATTACGAAGTGAAAGAAGCCGACACTAAACGGGCTTCCTGTTGATTTCCTTGAAAGGAATATTTTTCACTTCCTACAATAAACGAATGTTTGGCCTAGACACTGAATGGACGTTGCCACTCAAGGCCAATCCAATAAAGTCGTTTTCGACTT
The DNA here is from genome assembly GCA_944738685.1 of Synanthedon myopaeformis. Classification (NCBI taxonomy): domain Eukaryota; kingdom Metazoa; phylum Arthropoda; class Insecta; order Lepidoptera; family Sesiidae; genus Synanthedon; species Synanthedon myopaeformis. The sequence goes on along the minus strand of OX122918.1, from coordinate 2,802,197 downwards.
ATTTATGCCTCGGCCGAAAATAACTGATGCAAAACGTTCTTTGGACAAATCATTTAAAAAGTTGTTTTCACTTACTCACCTTGATGCAAGTGCAAGTTTGCTTTTGGCGAGTTATTTTTTTTAACACATTATAGATATTTAAAAATCAAGTCGCTGTCAGCCTCTGTCTGTTTCTCCGATAACTTATTTTAAGCCACCCAATCGATTTGGGCATATAATTTGCGAAAATTACTTTTGGATAAATAACTAAATATGTTTCTGATACGGCTCACTTAATTGCAAGCAAGTTAGAAGCTCTATAAGCTAGTTAGAAATATATTACAGAAACGTTGATATGTGATTTAACATTTCATTAAAACACTAAATGTGTGCATGAGTGCTAAAGATTTAGACACGAATTACCTATGATTTGTACTCTTCAAAAGAAAATAAATTTTATTGATGACTTGATTAGCGTCTAAGTTTTTTAAATAATATAATTGTATATTTTTATAAATGTTCAATAAAAGGACATATTTTTAAACATATCTACAAATGATGTAAACTACATATGAATTGAAATAATTAGAGCTTTCATATTCACTTCAAATTAATATCTGGTTTCGTGCCTATTAGTCACTTTTATTGACAAAGTTTGATTAGTTTTTGGTTTGTTCAACAGAGCCCCCAAAACCCAACAACCAATGCCCTCGCCGCAACGGTTTCTTCGCTCACCCCGACCCCACAGTGTGCAACATTTTCTACAACTGCATCGAAGGTGATGCCACCGAGGTCAAATGCACCGCCGGTCTCCATTTCGATGAGTACTCCGGCACTTGCGTGTGGCCTGATTCCGCTGGCAGACAAGGATGCAATAATCAAGAAAGTATGTACCTTGCTATATGCATATTTAGGAGTATTTGAGTGCGTGTCTGAGAGTAGTAAACAACTACGAGTAACTATGAAATAAATGCAGACATGTTAGTTTCGGTGAGTGAGTAAGGGTCTGTTTTTTTTTTATTTTTTATTTATTTTGTCCTACCAGCTAGGGTTCCTCTGACACAGGTCAGAGCTCTTTTATACCTGGCAGAGTAGGCGACATGGTGTTTGGTGTTTACTTAATCTGTGATGTAAATGTACGCCTATACAATGTATGTCATATAATACAGAGTACTGGATCGACCGAATTTTTTTTTAGTAAATAAATGTCTATTCCACTATTGCTTTCTACCTTACCCCTTTTATTATCAATGTCGGCAGTACGATTATGTCCCCTTGGTATTTTTTTTACCTGGAAAAATATGTAAAAATAGAAAGAATAAAAAAATTCCAAGTAAATTATTACCATTTTTTAATATTTAAAAAATAGTTTGTTCTAGTGGTGACTGTCAAAGATTCGGTTCCTGACATGATTAACTATGGAAACTATTTTTAATATCAACTATTTTGTATGTTTGAAAAAAGTTGAAATTCTGATATAAAAATATGACGTGTTTTTTGATTGCAGAGAAGACTAAGGATGGGTTTGAATGCCCGAAGGAGCAACAAGCCGATCCTCAGGGCCAGCAAGTTGCCCACCCTAAGTTCCCCCATCCCACTGACTGCCAGAGATTCTACGTTTGTCTAAACGGTGTTGAGCCCCGCGATTTGGGATGCACGGTCGGAGAAGTATACAATGAGGAATTACAGAAATGCGACGCACCTGAAAACGTGCGCGGATGGTCAGTAATTACATATATGTCTTAACAAGATTCATAGGAATTTTCAGTATAGGACTTTATTTAACAGATAATAAGACACTACTTTAATTGACGACAAACATTAAGATATGCTCACATGACTAGGAAGATGTGAGATTTTAATTGTGTAAATCTTTCTTTCTTTTCTTAATATATAAAAGGCGATGTGTGGATGTATGTCCCCTATAGACTCCAAAACCTCTGAACCGATTTTGATGAAACTTTCAGACAATGTTCAGATTAATCCAGCGGGTGTTCCTGTGAAGTTTGGTAGCGATCGGACGCAGACGAAGTCGCGGGAAAATACTAGTATTTCGTATTTATGTCTTAACTGCTATTCTATTCATATTGTTATGAATGCAGTGATACTAAAAAAATAATTATATTTTCTTGTAATATTTTCAATCGCCGTACCCGCTCGGGATCTGTAAGGAATACAAGCCAAAAAAACTGTTTGGTTAACATTTATTTTAATATATTTTCATGAAACGAAAAAAAAATGTACCAAATGTTGTCTAAACTTTGATAATAATTTTTTTTAAACATTTTGATCTAGCCATAAACGAGGAGTAGGCTTAACAAAGTATCCATTTGACGGCACTAAATGAGCGCCTTACCAATAACACTTTAATTAAAATATTTAATGTTGTATTTAATATTGCAGCGAGGACTGGTACAAGGATGCAGAGGACGCAGCGCCTGGACCTAAGGCGAGGTCTTGAACTCTTTAGTGATGATACTAATATTATAGTTACACCTAAGACTTAATAAATTTAAGTGACAAAAAAAATGATTGTTTTATTTTTTCTTCCAACAAATTGACCTTAAACAAACTAAATAAACTAAAATAGTCTGATTCTCCTATGACGTTAAACTACATAGGAATTGGGAAAAGTTTAACCGATTTCAGAGCGATAAAACACTTTAATTCAGATACCGTGAATTTTCTTGTTTTCATGTAAAATTCTAAAATAAGAAATTCTAGATTCAAGATAAATCTTTATAGCAAATGTATTAAGATGAATTTTCAGTATATATTTTTTGTACATTTGACGTTTGTCAAGAACATTGGTCTTGTGGTTAAGGGTACTTAGCGCTCTGACTCAGAGGTCCCGGGTACAATTATTTGCAATGAACTTTTCAAAATTGGCCAGAGTCTGGGTCGCATTAAGATCACATGGACAGATTCTCAAGTAGACGGAATCGCAGGTGGACAAGATTCGATCCTTGTCCGTTGTATAATTATGCATAATATTGATTGCTTTATGGGGCCATAAAATTACTTTAATTATAATTTAAGCTGTGTTTAGTCTTGGTCTAGTCTAGTCGATTTATTATTTTTATAACTTTAGAAAAGTTTAATTCATATTATTTTACACTAGATTTTTTCTATTTTATATTTTCATAGCAAATGAAAATTCAAACCTAGACACAAATTCATAGGTAACGCTTATATGGAAAAATCTGAATGCTGGTAGAAATGCTGGAAGAAAGATTTTATTATAAAGTAAACTTAGTTTATAATTCATCTTTTCTCCACAGTGACTCTGTTAAAACATGAGTTCCTGATATCATAAATAATGTGAAATACCTCACACCTCGTTCTGATTTCACGTAACTAAACTAGTTCAAACTCCCACGCTTTGTCTAAGTTAATCTGATGAAATATAATCTTGGAGAAAGCAATAAAAACCGGTAACTTTAGGAAATAGTTTCTACAAGATACGAGTCAATAATATAACATATATTATATAAATATTAATATTATTTTAAATAAATAGAAAAAATACTATATTAACTAGACTACCAGTAAGGTAGTATGTTTTTCTATCACAGGTTATATTATCTAATAATAATAAATAGTAATGAACTTGAAATAACAACTTTAACTTACTGTTAGCCATAAGTAAGTATGGCATTTTTAATTTTAATAAAAAACAAACTTCGTTCTAGACATGTAGGGCTTGAAATTTTCTAAGTTATCTGATAGATTCTAAACCCTTATCCCCTTATTGCATGCCCTTATCTCCTCAGTAATATGTTAGGCATCTAATTATAAAAATAAAATAAAAACTCATTTAAAATCACATTATTTACCTTTCTAATATGTCATCAGCGAATAGTGAAATTAGTACCTATTGTTTTTTATTTGTAATAAATACATATGAAATCTGTCTTCGAAAGAACGTATGCAAACAAAAATAACTATAATTATATTCTAAAGATATTCTAAGAAGCTTTTGAAGATATTTTGATATGAAACTTACATCATCGTATAGATAACTTAATAATATAAATATTGCCTGTTTAGATTTTTCTAAAAGACGACTTTTTATTTTCTTTTCTTATGTAAAGTTCGTCAGACAGGCTGACGATCCAATTGATGATATTATAGATGGCTACTATCGCCTCTTAACCACAAGCATCGCCACAGGTGCTGCAAGTGTGCTGCCGACTATTTAAGAATAAGGGATAAAGAAATGCATCCTTTACTCACTCATCAAAACAAAACAGCACACATGCTGTTATTTCATGGTAAGTGCACCTGCCCAAAAGTTTGCGAAACACTTTTACATAAAAAAATATATAAAGGAAATGGGAAGAGGATTATGATTTGTGATTTGTGAAGGGTGTTTGAAAAAAATAAATAAAAATGCTTAAATTCGATTTTCTTAACGAGTGGTACGTGTAACCAGACGGGTTTGTAAAATTTCGCAAGTTAATTATACCTACGTCGATATATGTAAAACAGACACAATAAATTTCTCTATAATTTTATCATATTAGTTACATTACAAGCTTTTTAACGCCTATTATATTCAAAAGTCGTTAACATGTAAGTATGTCAAAGACAATAAACTTTCAAAATACGTTCTCCTATGCAGCTACGACATTTGACTCACAAATCGACATTTGTATGACCTTTTTATATGCGACATATTGAGAAAAGAGGTTTTAGCAATTTTGATACTCATTGTTAAGTTGTTGCCTAGGAACGTAATATATAATATGTCTGTAAAAATCTGAAGTAATATATTTTTATTTCTTACAATTTTATCTTTATTTTTCGTATAATAAAGTGGTAGCAGAGCGTGGTTCAAGCACAGCTTGATTATATTTATATGTTACGATAATAAAGATTGAAAAACGGAAATAAAAATAGATATTGATCGCGACGGAAAGTAGTAAGAAACAACAGTAAGATGGAAAAATCTTTTCTGGATTCTACGAAGCTACAAATTAGTCAATTAAGCGACAATAATTGGATTACTTGGAAATATAAGATTAAAATAGCTCTTCGAGGTCTGGGTGTACTGGACATTGTTGAAAAGAACCATGAGCTTACACAAGACATAGAAGCAGAAGCTAAATATTCCAAAGCAGATAGTACAGCATTACTTGTGATAACAAATAATTTAAGCGACGATAATCTTCAAAAAGTCATGAGATTCTCTACTGCAAGAGAGGTATGGTTAGAGTTACATAGATTATTCGATGGAGTATCTGAAGACAAAGCCTATGACCTCTGCATGAAGTTCTTTGGTTATAAGAAGGAACCAAATGATGGTATGTCAACTCATTTATCTAAGATAAAGAATATTTGGCACGAACTTTCATTGGAAATAAAAAAATCGGAAACATATGAGTTACCAGATATTTTTCTTATATGTAAGATTTTGGAAACCCTTCCCGAGCCATACTTTACATTCAAATCTAGTTGGCTATTAATGTCAAAAATAGATAGAACGGTAGAAAAACTGACTACACAATTATGTTCGTATGAAAGAGAGCTTTCTTCAAAAGATCCAAAAGATTGCGAAGACGCATTAACTCTTCAAGGGACATCGAAGATATCTAAGGCTAAAATTAAACACAAGTGTAATTATTGCCACAAAGTTGGACATCGGGTGAAACAATGCCTAAAGTGGATTAATGATGGGCGTCCACCAAAACCAATATCGAAAGTTACACATCAAAATAAAACAGCTAACATGAATTTAATGACAATAAATCTCAATACGATGGAAGTAGATCAAGAAAACTGGTTTGTTGACAATGGAGCTACAAGCCATGTTACTGGTCAGAAAAATCTATTTGATACATTTCATTTATTCAATGAGCTACATACTGTAACAACTGCTAACGGTCAAGCCATAAATGCTATTGGCAAGGGAACTATTAGAGTTGTAGCTGATGTGGGAAATCGAAAAGAATCGATACTACTAAACGATGTTTGGTATGTGCCCGGAATAACCAGAAATTTATTCTCAATGCTCTCAGCACAAGACAGACTTTCAAATAGTGTCTTCAAGTCAGAAAGCACAATATGTAAACTTTACGTAAGTGGGAAATTAATGTTGATTGGAGATAGAGAGAAAAGAGGAGGTCTTTATAAATTAAGACTCAGAAATTCCATTCCTCCCAAACCTGCAGAAGTAAATATCCTAGACGGAAAGAACACATTGCAGCTTTATCATGAGAGATTTGTTCACCAAAATAAAGCTCATGTGAAGAAGATATTAGAAAGAGAACTTGGATTGAAACTTAAAATAGAGAATGCAGCTGAAAAAGAAGTATGTGAAGGATGCATATTTGGAAAAGCGCACAGATTAAAATTTGGTACTAGAGTAGAAGCTACAAAACCAGGAGAATTGTTTTTCGCTGATGTATGTGGACCTTTTATGTACTCAATCACCAAATTTAGATACTTTTTACTTTTTAAAGATTCTTTTTCTAAATTTCGCTATGTTTATTTTTTGAGAGAAAAGTCAGAAGTTTACAAGAAGTTAGAACTGTTGTTGAATGAGATAAGAGCTATAGGTCACACAGTCAAGGAACTTTTTACTGACAATGGTGGTGAATTTGTAAACGAAAACATCAAAAAGTTAACAGAAGCAAATGGTATTAAGCATAGACTTACAATGCCACACACTCCACAACAAAATGCGTGTGAGAGAGAAAACAGGACAGTTGTTGAGGCAGCTAGGACAATAATGCATGAAAAAGGATTTCCTCAAGGTCTTTGGGCTGAACTGGTAAATGCAGTAGTATATGTTCTTAATCGAACTGGTCCGACTAAACACGATAAGACACCTTACGAACTGTGGTATGATAAAAAGCCTAGAATAGATCATTTAAGAATAATAGGAAGTACCTGCTACGCACACGTTCCGAAAGTTTCTAGAAAGAAATTGGACAAGAAAGCAATCAAAGGTATACTGATAGGGTATAATGAAGATGAAGGCTACAGAGTTTGGATAAAAGATAAACATACATTGGTTAATTCCAGAGATGTTATTTTTGATGAGAAAACTCTGATACCAACAAAAGATATATTCATTCCCATCAATACTGATGCAACTGAAAATCCAATTACTCCTAACGAAGCTAGCCCATCTACGTCGACTCAGGAAACAAAACCACTAAATCTTGAGAGGGTGCCAGAATATTTCAATGATGGAAATTTAAAAGTTAATGTCGATATAGAGGTTGATGCACAGTCACAAGAAAATGACCATGCAGAGTCAACTGATTATGAATCTAGTGAAGAAACTCTTGAAGAGATTCTCCAAAATAGAATGATATTAAGAGATCGTACACAACTCCGTCCTCCAAAAAGATTAGATGATTTTATGCTAAGTTTAGTCGACAGCAACTACAAAGAGCCTAGATTTTACAAAGAAGCTATTTCCAGTAAAGATAAAGATAAATGGAAACAGGCTATGGATGAAGAAATGCAGTCTCTGAAAGAGAATAAAACTTGGGATTTGCAACCTTTACCTGAAGGCAGAAAAAGTCTTCCTTGTAAATGGATTTTCAAAGTGAAAACCAATCCAGACGGAAGTATTGAACGCTATAAGGCTAGATTAGTTATAAAAGGATATTCTCAAAAGAAAGGAGTAGATTACTGTGAAACATTTAGTCCAGTAGCAAGAATGAGCACTGTAAGAACAGTTTTGAGTATTGCTGCAAGGGATAATATGTTACTCACACAGTTTGATGTATCCACTGCCTTTTTATATGGGAATTTAACAGAAGATATTTATATGAAACAGCCAGAGGGTTATAGTGATGGTACTGACTCCGTTTGCAAACTGAAGCGAAGTATATATGGTCTAAAACAAGCTCCGCGATGTTGGAATTATTGCATAAAAGAATTTTTATTGCAAAATGGATTTAAAGAAAGCACAGTCGATCCATGCCTCTACGTGAGGAAAAAGGGAGAGAGGAAGTTAATTTTGGTCCTTTACGTAGATGATGGACTTTTGGCTTCTAATGATGTTCAAGAAACCAATGAATTTTTAGTAAAGCTGAAAAATAGATTCAAAGTTAAATCAAAGCCAGCTGACTATTACTTGGGCCTTGAAATTAAGAAAGATAAAGAGTCAATAAAGATCAATCAAAGTAGTTATGCAAACAAAATTTTAGAAAAGTTTAACATGAAATATTGTAAAGCTGTTGGGACACCTATAATAAAGGATCAACAGATGACAGCGAGAGAGGAAAATGAAGAAAAGTTTCCTTACAGAGAAGCAGTTGGTATGCTTATGTACCTGATGGTTGGAACCAGACCAGACATAGCTTATGCCGTAAGTGTGGTTTCGAGACATTTAGACAATCCAACGAAGGACGACATAGTGAAAGTAAAACGCATAATGCGATATATAAAAGGTACACAAGATGTCGGTATTACCTACAAAAGAAATTCTAGTAATGCTCTACAATGTTACAGTGATGCTGATCATGGTGGAGACTTAGAAACTGGTCGTTCAACTTCTGGTATAATTTGCATATATGCTGGAGGAGCAATATCGTGGAGATCCCAACGACAGTGTTCCACTGCTATATCAAGTACTGAAGCAGAACTTGTTGCAGCCAGCGAAGCAGCTCGTGAAATAGTTTGGCTGAAAAGACTATTCAATGAAGTGGCTGAATTGAATGAAATTCCATCCCTACAAATTGACAACGAAGCAGCGATAAAGCTGTCAAGGAATCCAGAGTTTCATCGTCGAACAAAACACATTTCAATTAGACATTTTTATGTCAGAGAGCTAGTGACTGACAATGAACTAGAGGTGAAGTACGTTCCAACGCAATATCAATGTGCTGACATTTTAACGAAACCTGTTAATAAACCTAGATTGATTTTGATTTCTGGCATGATTGGCCTGGTATAAGAACTTGCCAAAAAGGGAGGATATTGAGAAAAGAGGTTTTAGCAATTTTGATACTCATTGTTAAGTTGTTGCCTAGGAACGTAATATATAATATGTCTGTAAAAATCTGAAGTAATATATTTTTATTTCTTACAATTTTATCTTTATTTTTCGTATAATAAAGTGCATTCAACGTCTAAGTAAGTATGAGTAAAGATGAGTTAGTTAAATGTCAATTCAAAAGTTCTTCGAACTTAACTTGCAGAAATATGTATTGTAGTTATCCTTATTCTTATGGTGTGGGGCCATCCTTTATTACTTAGACGTATAAAAATAGTTTATTACTTAGGGGTATAAAAAACAAATTTCATAAAAATCAGTCAAGCCGTTTCGGAGGAGTTTGGTTACAAACACTGTGACACGATAATTTTATATATAGATTTTATATCCAAAGTGCAAATGATTTTGCAATTTTAGAAGGATTCATCCACTAATACCCACTGCTTAAATTCAATGTATCTATTTTAATTTAAAAATTCTTATTACACATAATATTAGCTCATATTATAAAAGCAAATTTAAAATAAACGGTCTGTTGACTGTTTAATTAATATTTTAAAAATATTTCTGTTTAATTGTATTACTTTTTTAAAATATTTTAAACCATATTGTTTGTTCATTTCTCGATAAGGCAAGGCATTTAATAATTGATACTGCAACTCCTATCAAATAGCGACATAAAATACAAAAAGGAATCATTGTAATGCAACTTTCATAAGAGGCGGCAATGCAAAGGTTGTCGACCTTAACAATGAAATAGATTTAATCACGTTGGGATTGTATTCTAATTATTTTATTTTATTGGCGTTCACATTTCGCCTTTAATGCCGTAAGACTTCCAATTACTTATTTAAGAGAAAGAGAGGCATTCTGGTGTGTTTTATATATCAATTATAACGACTTTACCTAATGCAATCTAATTAAGTAGATTTCAAATTAAATCCACCGTATAAATAATTTGAACTTCATTATATTTTAACATTTTCCCTTTTTACTAGTAAATTAGCGGAAACTTCATGTTATACTAGTTTTAATACTTTGTAAAAGTATTATTTATGCATGTAGTGCAGTTAGAATATTGTAATACCTAAGCTTTTAAATGTACTTCTCAGTAAAATAACAAAACTAAAGTTGTGGAGGTGTAAAATTTCGAAATTTTCAGAAAAATTAGCTAAATTTACTCAGTGATTTATAACGAAATATAAAAACTACTAAAATTTTGTTTGATTTGCGTAATGTCCGAACGAATTTCGGAAATTTACATTTAAATTTTAAAAAATATGAAAAGATTCTTATCCAATGTAACAGTGTGTTAAATTGATCTATGTTTGAAATTTGATAAAAATCTAAATTTAATTAGTACGTCCGTGAGGAATATTTAATTAACAAAAAATTGGATTAGTGAATCAAATTTAAAAAATATATATTTTACTTAGGTAGAGCTAGTCTTCGACTAGTCTGACTAGTCTTCGAAATTGCAAAGGTAGATATTAGATTGTATGTAAAAATAATTACAATTTAGTAATAATCGATTAGACGAGATAAAAGCATTGTAAGTCGATTTAAACTAAGTAATTTTAAAGTCCAGATAAATTTATGACGAAATTCATTGTATTATTACTCTATTTACCCAATATCCTTGTCAAAATAAATAAGTAGTTGCACAATTTAGTTATTGTTAAATTATCGGTAGTCGTATTGAAAAGGGTATATTTCTTATTTTTCTTTAGAATTTCAGAACAAATACAATTCTCTAGTACATCATATTATGTATCTCTTAAGGTATAGCCTACGTAAGCCACATCAATTAATTTTTTGGCGACGGTTGCAAAATCTTGTGTCTTTTTTTCTATTTACATAAATACTTAATTATGTTTATAAACCTTCCGTGAACAATTATTTATCTGGTTGTGAAAACTCCATCAAAATCCGTAGCGTGGTTTAGGATTTGCGATTATATCTATACTAATACTAATATTATAAAGCTGAAGAGTTTGTTTGTTTGATTGAACGCATTAATCTCAGGAACTACTGGTTCGAATTGAAAAATTTATTTTTGTGTTGGATAGTCCATTTATCGAGAAAGGCTTTAGGCTATATAACATTTTGAACGTGGACGAAGTTGCAGGCACCAGCTAGTATATGTATAACTGTCTATCTAGAGACTCGGAAAGCGACCTCATATTATATTAGTGAAGAAAACATTGCATTAACAGTAAGTAAATACTTAATAATTTATTTCCAAAAAAATGTAACACTTACCTACTGTGTTAATTAATAAATAACTAGAACTCAAGAATCATTAGTAAACAGGATTAATTAAAGATACGAAATGTGTGCATTTCGAAACCTAAATGTTAGTGAAAGGATATTGGAGATCATCATTGATTCAAGTTTGTATAATTAATCAAATAAGTATAATTCGCAATAGTTTTTAAGTAAGTAATTAAAATTAATGTTAGCAAACATGAATAATGATGCTCAATAATTTATTATGATAGTAACAAACAAAAATAATTAAAAAAATTAAACTTCATTGAATTTGCAAAATTGGTTTACAATTGCTAATATAAAAAGTTTTTTACCAATTTTTTATTCATACTATACTTAAATGCTTGTATTATTAAAAATAATAATTACTTGAATAATTTTATTTTATGAGTATTTTTATGCTTTTTACTCTCTACAATATTTCATTGATTATTTATTTTATTTATTCTTCAATTAAACTCTGGATAATTGATTATGTTACTGACTGATGTTACTAAACAGTAAATGTACTGGATGTTATTAAATTAAATTAAGCGAGTGGATTACCATAACTAGTAACATGAAATTCGCACAATTTAGTAATACTATCAAATTATTTTATTAGTTATTGCAAACAATGACGTTATTTCATATATGAATGTGTAGATAATAAATTAACAAACATATTAAAATTTTGTACGAGTAAGAAGTAGATAGAAAGGCTTATTACTAGATGATCTTTTTAAGATATTGTTTTTTAGTATTTCCATGTCTATTAGTTCCCACAAAATTGAAAATGTTAAAAATGATCACAAAAACTGATTGCATCCAACAAAAAGCCAAAACAGGGTGTGATATCGTATTCCTTTCGAACTGGTCATGTGGAATTGAATGACTGACTTTGAAAGGCTTCATCGGTTGAATAAGTTACTTATACCAACTTTTCATCCCATTATACATCCCTGGCGATAAAGTGTATTTCGTGTTTATTTTTATTGAAAATATTGGTTTCAAAATTTACTTACGTGTGATCCTGCTTTTTATTTTTATTCTATCCTCCTTTTTATTTTTAATTTTACCTGGTCTTTACATTGTTTCACTACATAATTTCACCAGTCAATATTTTAAGGCGTAGTTTAATTGCATTTTGTGTGCATGCAACACGGCGAGAGGCGTAGTTTTGTCGACTTCATTCTGCCGTCCACAATGCTGTATCTTTAGTTCTTCTGTTAACTGAGATTTTTAGTAGATTCATTTACTGCTATTATGTTTAACGATCTATAAACATTTCCAAAAGCTTATACTTACCATTGTTAAGCTATAAATAATCCATTGTTAGAAACTTGGTAATTGTCCCCAAACATGCATCGGCGGGTACTGCAACTTAGACCAGTTTAAAGTATAGGTATTCAGTTACTCAACACTAATTGTCTTGCCGTTGCCTAATTCTGATATCAATTGTTGCATATCGGGACATTGTTGTGAGCTGTGACTGGGTTTGAATGACTCATAACATTATCTATATAAGAACGCTTACAGCAAAGTAATTAGATGTTATACTACGATACGACTTTAGGCGATTTCTAATTTAGTGAGTCTTATTTGACTAAAAGGAAAGTTACATACAAGACCATCTAGGCTTTCTACGACAAAGCAAAAAATACCGCTTCTTTCCTTTCTATTCACATTTATATTTGTTCTGGTCTACCTGTTCAATTTTGAAGATCCCTTGTTGATAGCTGACTACTGTCACTTATATGCACAGGCATCACTGGGAAGGATTTAAGTGTACTACCGACACGAGATTTATTCTCCTATTGTCTACCTTTAATTACGAAGCTTTTATACCAGCGTGGCGTCTCATATCATGATGATATTGTTTTGGAAAGCTTCAATGCAAGAATGGAAAGAATAATGTGACAACATATATACATTTATTAAATTGAACTCACAAGATATACAGTTTTTGTGATTTTTATATGTACGATTCTCATGGCATTACAAAGTTACTATGAAAATTTAACAAGCAGGTCTCCCTAGAGCCTCTGATGACACCTTCCTATTTTATATTCCCAAATTGGTCAAAAGTTTCCGCTCCGGTATATTTTGTTCTTTATATTAAAAAAACGAAACTATTCTATAATAACTGGTTATTTCCATGACATTAATTAGACGCTATATATAATCGACCTTGCCTATGAATGCAGAGGTGATCTTACGAATCGAGAAATTCAGCTTTTAATACTGGATAACGTGGCCGTATTTAATTATTCGTGACCCCACTTTATACATATAGTACCTAGCTTTTTCTTCACGATCACTTACACTATAATTGCTCATTCGCTAAATGATGCTGTGCTCATTTATAAAGGCATGAATTTGGGTGAATATTGCCCTTTTTATCCCCCGACGCTTGGCGCATGAATCGTAGCGTATAAGCATATGAAATAGATTTTTTATATTTCGCTTCTATTACTTAGCATTAGTCAAACCTTGGGATAGCATTAGTCAAACCTTTTTTTTAACGTTGGGAAATCCTCTTGGATACACGGCAGTGTAGGGGACACTGCGGGGTTATGCCGGATTCGTACCGGCTGAAACCCAACGACTTTCTAGCGCGGCCGTTAATGGGCGGGGTCGCGGGGACGTTAAGACACTACTCCGAAGTAGGGGCACCAATGCCCCGCCACGGCTATCCAGCGCGGGGAGGCCTATGTTCCCTGTCAGAACCTCGGCGTAACCGAAACGACGTCGGGTGGCATTCTCCCCCAATACCACCGCCCAGATCCCGGATAAGGGGACAGAGAAAAGTTTGTGTGAACGGGAGCCAGGTCTTGGTACTCCTAAAGCTATTTTTTTTCCAAAATTTGAGGGGAATCAATGTAATTATTTAAAATTTTAAACAAAAATATCTGGTCGAACATTATTCGCCGACTTGTAAGGGTAGTTAATGCGTGACGGGTCAGAGAGTTTTTATAAGATATGTTTTCATAATTTCCACGATAATCGATTTGAAAAATTTCTTTTGAATTCTCTCGATGCAAGCAATATGACACGCATAAAATGGGCTCTAGATAATTGGCTCTAAAAAACTGAAATATATTTCTTAATACACGCACAGTAATTTGTCGCTCGAATTATAGTAAGCAAGCTGCGTCCCCGCAGTTACAATAGGTGCAACTGGGGCCAATACAGAGCAGCCTTCGAAAGGCACCGCACGTTCACTAAGCCTTTCATACTCTTTATAACCGTAAAATATTTCTTTAATTAATAAATTATAAAAAAAATACAAATACCGTTTTAAATATGCATCGTTTAATACTACTCTTTGGAATAACAGTTTGCGGATTAGGTGAGTCATATTTTAAATTATTACAATGCCGGTCTTTTTAATTAATATATGTTATAATGACTTAATTTATTAAAAATAATTGTATTTAATTAATTGAGTGTCAATACTAAAGGGAAAACTTAGTGTACGGAAATTTCATTGTTGGATAAACATTGCTATATTGACATTTAAAAATTTGTTTTTTTTTTAATATTATCCAATAAAACTCACGGGTACAATTTTTTCTGCAAATTAATATAGAAACTTTCCTCGTTTAACGCTCTTTCCGTTAGTGGAAACCACATGAAAATCTGCTCTTTAAGTTTTGAGATTATCGCAAACATATAGACATAGACAGACAGACGCGTCGTGAGACTTTGTTTTATAATATACCAGCTGTTGCACGCGACTTCGTCCGCGTAACTATAAAATATAGCCTAAGTTATTCCCTCATAATATAGCTTTCTATAGGTAAAATAACTTTTTAAATCGGTTCAGTACATTTTGAGTTTATTCATTACAATCATACAAAAATACAAATATAGAGAATATTTGTATATATATTAGTATAGATAAGGGATAATTTACTTTTTTAATATATTAATATATTTTTTTGTAAACTACGAGTTATGAGAACATTTATTTTAATCATAATAATATAACATTTAATAAATGAATATTTAAAAATTATTTTCTTTTTTTCTTAAACAACGATTAACAATAATGGTTTAATTCGGTACGGATTATTGAAAGTGACAGTAAAATTTTCAAGGGCACTTCTCGAATTCCGGCATGGAACGGTTGTCGCATTCCGGGGTGAACACTTATTGTCCTAAAAGTTCAACCACGTATTATAATAAAACATGTTTACAGAAACCTGTAATTTTTGTGACATTAAAAACTATATACTTTCGATGTAGTGGCTTGAATATTTATATATTTTAATTTTCTTCCTCCATAGGTAAATATATATTTTATCGATAGACATGAATGGATCATGAAGTATAGTGAAATTTTAATTTAGTTTGATTTTTTTACGATCTCTTTTAATTTTAGATTCACGTACGCTCATAATTGTTATATAATGTAGTTATATAACTGATGGACACCGGTTGACTGAATCACGTAATTTTAAAGTAAGAATCACGAGTTTTAGGCACATGATAGTTTCTGGGATGTGGTTGCCAGATAATGAAAGAGTTAAAGAGGGAAATATCATACATTTTTATTGAAAGTAGTGTGATGTGAAATTGTTTGAGAGCGGTTTACACACGCAATAGGAATTCA
This sequence comes from Synanthedon myopaeformis, assembly GCA_944738685.1. Classification (NCBI taxonomy): domain Eukaryota; kingdom Metazoa; phylum Arthropoda; class Insecta; order Lepidoptera; family Sesiidae; genus Synanthedon; species Synanthedon myopaeformis. The sequence continues at coordinate 2,786,394 of OX122918.1, read as the reverse complement.
AATTTAAATAAAAACCACGAGTATCTAAGATACAATTGCAAGACAAAAACTATGTTGCTAGGTTTTTACCATGGGGTCTGTGACCAAGATAAAGATTCTCTTTCATAGTAGCCAGGATTATAACTAGCCAGGATTCTAACTAAAGTTAACACCTGGTCATAGTTGATTTGATGATTTGTCATTTGTAAGTCTTTATAATTGTATTTAAAATAATGTCGAAAAGTTACTTATATTTTTGTAAGATGAATATCCTCGTCACTATGCCAATGCCAACAGGATTAAATCCAATCACTCGACGGTAATATTATTGTACTTACTCGTCTTCCTTTCACTCACGCGTCCAGCTTCGAACAAATGTTCAGGTACTGAGTGCTTTACTAAGTTTCTTAATATGTGTGTTGCAACGCCAATTTACCTATTGAGTGTTGTCACGAAAACCTATCGGCTTTTCGAAACTAAATCCACTCAGTTAGATTTCGCAATTCTTAAGTGGACTTGTACTACAAAATTAAATGGCTTGTGTACTGCCTAAAAAAATATCATTTGACGTGGGGCTATAAACGGGAAAGGTTTTTGTATATAATTTGCAGATAAAACTGAAGACGATTTGATGGAATCAATGAGCAGTTTTGAATTTTTCTCATTACTTTTTCATGAATAATTATTTTTAAACTTCTCACGATGTCCTGCTCTGAAACTTAGTCATAGACGGATAATAAGACATGAGTTCTCGGTTTAAAATAACTAACCTATGGTAAAAATAAGGCTACAGGCAAAAATAGTGAGTTGAAAAGTAATATCCGAGTCCTTACAGCATATCAAACAGGTTTCTCTTAAAAAACAGTGAGATAACATCTCAAGACGGTGGGGAATATTTATTGAATGGAGAAAGTTTGAGCGCCTGAACACAGTATAACATTTGTACAATATTAAGAAATATAATAAGTGATAATTTCTTTAGTTTCAGGGCAAGAGTTTAACTGCCCAGAAAAAAGTGGTTACTATCCTGACCAGTACCAATGTGACCTATACTATAAGTGCACGAATGGTGAGTAACTTTTTTTATTATATATGTTAAGTCGGCAGACAGGCTGACGGTCCATTTGATGGTAGGTGGCAACCTTTGCCTATAACACAAGCAACGCTACATCCCTTACTCACTCACTTAAACACAACAGCATACAACAGCACTAAACAGGAGGTGGTTTTGTAAGGAGGCCGCCAGACGGGCTGCCCAAATAACTGCGACACGCAGTATGCCAGTGATCCTGTAAGTAGGTGGTTACTGTCGCCAGACGAGCTGCCTAAATGACTGCGACACACAAATATGCCCTGCCACTACTTAAAATTTAAATGAGTTTTAAAACATACATGCTTGTTTCATATCTTTTTGTGTCTATAGCATTTACGTGTTTAGTAATCTTAGTAATAGTATTAGATCATTATTTTAAGAATAAGGGACATTTCGAAAAATATGTTAAAATATAGTCGTCTACGAAATTTCCGTAACTACCATCCTTAAAATTTCATCATTTATCATAATCATATATCATTTAATTATATATGCTGATGATTATGGCATTAATTTAAAAGCAGAGTAACTTTTTAAAATCAAAGCTTCTCTGTATGACACCACATGGCCATGTATGAACAGACAGAATGTCATTATCTACATATGCAGTTTGCAATGAAAAGATCCTTACCTTGACATTCTGAACTACCTTGCTATAAAATAGTTCAGTGTTTATAGGAATGTGTCATGAAGTAAAATAGATATATAAATACGGTTCAACGACTTTAACAAATTTGCTAAACTTGAATAATGTTTACTAAATAAGTTTGCCTTTTTATTTAGTGATTACTTATTAATGTTGACTATGTAAATACCACAAATTTGGCCACCGGCGACGTTACAACCGCAAATAGACTGTGAAAATGCTCGTTTCCACACTCTTACTGCAATGCACTGAGGAATTTTAATGCCAAACACAAGGCCTTGTAGTGATTTACGAACCATGGATTTTTTAGAAAGTTAATGGTTAATCAGCGACCATGAAAACTGTTTAATTTCTTAAAAGGAAAGTTACAATCATTGTGACCAGAAATTTCATCTAGGGTTACATAGGAACAGGGGAAAATATTTTAATGCAAAAAAGAGTACAGTCACTTTATATAAAATATGCATGACGTGTATCTTGCACTTTTATAGTGAAAGCGCACAGCGCACACCGTTATCTGGCGGCAGAAACCGCACTGAAATAACATCATATTTTATGCTTTATTGTTTTGGTTGTGTGAATGTTTCTTTTGTTTATAGACGACGAGATCCATCAAATTTAAATCAGCCATCATTCATAATATAAAAATTTAATATTCGTGAACAACTTTTCGATATGTTTTGCAAAGATTATTTCGATGATGTTTATAAATACATTTGTAATGATATGTTAATTTAACCTCAAACTAATAGATCAATTAATGTCACTCAAAAATACAATAAAATCTAAATATCCTAAACTAGTTACTTTTGTGTCTTTCTGTTTTTATTTGTTTGATTAATAAAAATTGTTTTTTTTTTTTAGGAAAACCAGAGACAAAATTATGCCCAGACGGTCTGGTGTTCTCAGATGAGAACACTAGCAAGGAACGGTGCGATATTCCTTCTAATGTTGATTGTGGAGATAGAAAAGAACTACGTAAGTATTTCCCAGTATATTCCATTTGCATGTATCGTCTTGATAGTGTAACCTTTCATATAGCTTTCACAAGACTTAGGTACGATCCGAGAAAGGAAATACCAGTTTACAGTTTCGTATATATTTTATATAATTGCAACGTGGCTGTTATTGTGACCCAAATATTGCTGGGTCACATGATGCGCCACGAGCCGGCTTTTACAACCAAAAGACAAAACGACGTGCGAGCCTTAGGAGAGACCTACATCTATAAATGGAGACATGGGCTGATGATGATAATCATCATGCTGATAATGATGATGATGCTGATGAAAACACGCATAAGAAAATGAATAACAACTTTTTGTAATATCACTTTTTTAATTATAAAATAACGGACGTCACGAGCAGTATAACAGTACGAACAGTAACTAATTGTTTGATGGCTGCTTCTTACACATGACCCAATGAAATGAGAGCATATGTTTGTTAAATTTCAATGCTTGATTAAGCGATACCAGAATCTATTCCTTGTCTTTTATGTTTAAAAGCTACGGTACTTACACATCCAGTGAACGTTAGTCGACTGTCGGTTTTATAGAAAAAATAATAAAATAAAAGCAGTAAAATAAAATCTATAAAGATAATATAGATTATCTTTTCCATGTATTCGATTATTTATATATATTTAATTTTCAGAGGAGCCGCAACCAACAAAAGATTGTCCCCGACAAAACGGATATTTTAAGCATCCTGACCCTGAGGTACGTGTATATAGAAACGGAACCTGTTTTAGTTTAAATATTCGCCAATGTCGAATTGCAGAAAGTCAATCCATATTTGGAAAAGTTTACTGACCTCTTATTGGAGGCAAACTGGCCTCCGATCAAATCTTTTAAGCGATATAAAGACATATTTATGATTTATACTTTTATAAGGTAAAAACAAAACGCTTACATTGTAAATTATGGCAATTGATAGACATTATGAAATACAATTCAAGACAGGGATCTATTTCTAACTACTAGAGTAAAAGTACTATTTACTCTATGCTACTAGAGATTGGCTGAGTTAATAACATATTATAAACCTACCATCAAGTGGACCGTTAGCCTCTCTGTCGAGCTTAACATAAAAATAAAAATAAATCGTCAAAAAAGCTTTTCCTCCTAAAATTTTTAGTATTTTTTTAAGTTAATTCTAAAATAATCTTAAAACAAACTGGCCATTTAATTAAAGCATGGTATTTATGGGAGAAAACAATATTTTATTAATAAGTGATTTATATTTTTGTAAAATTATATAACATGATTTTTATTTTTAGTCGCGCAATAAAAAAATATACTTTCATATTTTTAAAATTTAAGAATAACATTAATAATTTCCTTCACACTACCCTCAATAAATTATTTATTTACCTTATCAATTAATATTAATTATTTGAAGTTATATTTTATTTTAGGCTTGCGACAAGTTTTATTACTGCTCGGATGGTGTTCCTTATGAGCATCCGTGCCCTCCTGGTCTTCTGTTCGACGAAGAGACGTCCAACTGTGACTGGAAAGACACAGTAAACAGACAATGTGAACGTCTCACTAAGGGTAATTATTATTTTGTTTCTTTATTTAGTAATAGGTAAAATAGTCGACGTACACTTAAGGGCACTTCTTAAACCTACGAATTCGTTGTATAAAAATAAATATTTGGTGTGAAATTGAGATTCGCTCTATAATTAAACTTATATAAAACTAATTAAACTCTATAAAACTAATTAAACTTCTTTAAGGATAACTTCTTTAAGAATAACTTCTTCTTTAACTTTTCTTTCTTTCACAACAAATATAATGTTTTTACATTGTATGACATTTTGTTTTGCCTGTTTATCTGCCTGTATTTTGTCAGGGTAACAAAAAGTACAGTAAGAGTAGCAATACCTTCGTCAGTTTTCAAATTCATTCCTTTATTAAGTAGTAGACTCTTAGTACGTTTTGAAACTTAAGCACTAAGCAGACAACTGCATATGAAAGTAAACTTACTAGATATGATAACAAGGATCAATATGGTATACATCTCTGACCAATGATATAGTTTCATATCAACATCAAACATTTTTAATAGTCTGTCATTATGAAGTTCTTATCAAATAATTGTTCTATTTAATTGTCATTGTGTGTCAGTGTCATATATTTTCTCTTGTATTTCTTAATTTTATAATGCCAAGGAATTTAAAGAGCCATCAAAGAGCTGCAATTAGTGCAGATCATGGAACTGGCTAAAATATTAGCGAAATATATTCAAATCATAATAATTACTACAAATACTTTAAGGTTCTTATGGTAAAATTATTTATTTCTTTAAAAAATAATATAAAATAATAAATGTGGACATAAACACGTCAATAATTTAATATCATAATTGATTTCAGGATTAGTCGTAGTTTCCTAGTTTTCCTGATGTCAAAACATTGCATTATTATTATTTTTTCAATTCAATCATTTATTGCAAAACCATAATGTATAGATAGATAGATGTTACAAAATTTATAAAGACAAATGTTATGGACCCTGTCAGGCATGCAACTTAGGGGCTAGGAGAGACGAAGCGTATTAAACTATATTTATAAAAACGATGTTTATTATATTTAAATTAAAATTTAAACAATATTTACATTTGTCATTTCGTAGAACCTATATACTATCAATAAAAATATATTCATTAATGTTATAATAACATTTACTATTTAGGATTTTTATTTTTTATTTTTTGCAAATATATGCATTATCATTTTTTAACATATCTGGTAATTTGATATATATTTTAATAGAAGAACTGAAGGTATTTGAAGAATTTAGTTTTAATCGTGATGTTGGTAATATTAAATTATTTTTAAAGTTATATAAATCCTCCTTAGTTGACCTGTCAGTCAACTAGCCTATTGCAAACGTCAATGCAACATTCTGTTTTGTTTGAAATGAAATGTTGGTATTACTGATATTGCCCTAGTGCAAGCAAATGTCGACTTTCATCCAGAAAAAAAAGAACGGCTGACAAAAATTATGAGTAATAAAGATTGGTAAATGTTTTAACACCTAAGAAAAAGGGACGCAGGCGAAGTTGTGGTTTAAGCAAAAGCTAGTTTAATAATAAACTGAGTAAAGTTCGGTAGACTTGATATTATAAATATGGTCCATATTTCCACATATCAAAGGTGCGGTATTCCTTAATTAAATCATGTTCTAATTTCTTTCTATTTTCTTCCTCAGATGTCCTCGATGATGGTTTCACTTGTCCCGATGGGGAGGTGATGGGTCCCAACGGTAGAGCGCTCCCTCATCCAACTTTCCCTCACCCTGAAGACTGCCAGAAGTTCTACATCTGCCGCAATGGAGTCCAGCCACAGAAGGGTAGTTGTCCGTCTGGCAAAGTTTACAATGAGGACACGTTCATGTGTGATGAACCAGAGAAAGTTGTCGGGTGGTACGTAATAGAGTTTTATTCTACTTTAACTACTTAGTTCAAAAGGCTTAGTACTTACTAAGCCTTTTGAATTATTCTTATTCATTAAGAAAACTTAAATAATATTTAATTTTATAGACTATTATAAGGAATATATGGAGCCTATCAATTCATTCCTTCTTTATCCCTCATTTTTAATCCTTCTATGGTCAGAACTTATGCACTTGCAGAACTTATGGCGTTGCTTGTGTTATAGGCGACGATAGCCACCTATCATCAAGTGGACCGACAGCCTGTCTGTTGATCTTAACATTAAAAAAATATTCTGTAATTTCTCAATCAAATTTTTTCATTTTTATCATATAGGTTATTAATAAAATTTATCCACATGTCGAAATAATGATGTTTTCTTTCAGCGAAAATTACTACGAAGGTCAACCAATAGAGAAGAACAAACTGCCCAAGAAGGCGTGAAGCGTGTCATATATATAAATTGTTAAAGTTTTAGTATAATTAATAAATAATAAAGTAATAAAAATGGTTTTAATTAAGTTATATGAAATATTTATATGTGTATATATATATTTCTTCGTTAGAGCAAATTTGTATACTAATAACCCCACTGTTTATATACACTAAGTCAAAGAGGCAATGGGCAGGATATAATACATAGTACGGAGGAAAAAGATGTATTTTATTTTGGATACCCATTACTTATTTGACTGCAAATTGTACCTATAATAAAAAAATATCAGTAAGCAGTAGGTACATATTAATTAAATACCTTCATACAATACACCATTAAGTAACATAAAAGGATCACCTAAACAAATAAACTTTAAGTTAATCAATTTGTTATTTAGTTATTAAGAAAATTTAGTATAAAAGTCAGTGTAGCTATGTTTTCCATTAAAATAAATAAATAAGAATTAAGCAATTTAAAAGCACTGTAAATAATTTTGGGCTTAGTCGGAAATGCACATTAACATAAACTTCGGTATTTTTTCCTTCAGAATTATTTGTTTGAATTATTGTTTCAGAGAACGATGAAAAACGAGCCCACAAAAGGAATTATTTTAAATATTTTATATGTTATATTTATCATGTACATCCAAAATTTAATCATACCACTCGATCGAAAAGTTTTTTGGTATACATATACATATATGGTATACTCGAATTCGTTAAATTTGAGAATATTACGCGTAACGTACATGTATTCACACAACACACGGTCGTGTCCACAACACAGCCACACCCAATTTTTTAATCTATAATAACAAATAGTATATTACGGTAAGGAGAATTACGGTTAATAAAAAACTAAGAATTGCGTTTTCTACTCCTTCCTACTTACAGGAACGAACAGGATCAATATAGAATATAAACTTTAAAAGTTTTAGAGCCCTTTGAAATTAAGCAAGCCTATAAAGGCCCCACAAACTTGATTGCAGACCAATTATGGACAATAATTGCGTCGATTGCGCAACCCCCACTGATGTAAGAAAGCAGTTCAACTAGTCTGTACAGACACAATGAATAATCAACCACATTCAACTATTGCTGTACGTATGTCAGTCAAGTGTCAATAATTTAAACCTATGTGAATTTAAAAAAATATGATACAATTCAATATTGTTCCCGTCTTGTTAAGCTTCTAATACAGTCGGAAAGTAATAAGGGATATAGGCAGGTTTTACATTATAGAACTATTATTTTAAAAATAAAATAAAATATAATATAATTATTTATTTGCCTCGTCTAATATTTCTTACATCAGCAGTCTTTCATACAGTTTAAAAACCAGTTTTAGAACGAGAATTACACTTTTTGATTGCATTTATCGTGTTTTCGTGACCGATGTGATTCGGTAATATGTGGATAGTTTTTATGGGTAAAACAATATTTAACATAGTTATATACAATCATAACTTTGATACCTTTAGAAGGAAAGTACAATGGATAAAGCAGCATTTGAATTTGAGCTACACCTTTTGTGTAACTTCAACATTTATTTGCTCCTTGATTATTTTTTATTGTATATTTTTGTAGTTCAATGTAGCGTACAAATCACTCCTTATTACCATTAAAAATAAATTCTAAATAATAAAGAATTTATTTTTAATTTTAATAATTTATGGCGCGATTGCTAATTCTGGTTACTTGCTTTTATTCTAGATTGTATTGTTTTTATCTAATTTTTGTTGATATTTCAATCCACATTTTTTATCGATAAAACTATTTACTCACCTACTATCATCTAAAATCTAAATAATCACATCAGTGATCAGTGATTCTATAGAGAAAATGAGGCAGATGCTAATATCGTCAATTTCCAGAACCACGGATGTAACAAAATATGACCTAGTTTATTATCGCATCTGTACTCGTATTAATGTTGAGTAATAGCAAGAAGATTAAAAAGACTAGTGTCATTTATGAATGAAAAATATATTGAGTAGATAAAACATCTAGTAATATATTGTAATCCCGTACGAGAGACTGTCACACACAAAGAGTACCGCGCGGGTGTTTTGCACGACCGATTTCGTAATAGATGAATTTGCATTGTGTCTCGAACCTTTATTCATAGACTGAATGTGACCATGAGTTAGTATTTACAATTTTTTTTACTTCTTAAAACTAAATAAACAATAATTAGACGACCTATTGGCCTTTTCTGCATAATTTTTCTTACACCTTTTTATATGTGTAATAAACAAGGAAAAAGGATTTTGACGAGCCGTTTGGATGAGTGGTCAGGGTGCTTGCATAACGTTTCAGGGGTTCCGGGTTCGCTTCACGGCTGGGTCAACTTTGGAAATGAGTTTTCAAAGTTGGCTCCCCCCTAGGCCGGTGGGTATCCATGATGGATTCGTCTTGTAAAAAAAGAGCCTACTGAGTCATTTTGGGCAGCTCGTCTGGCGGCAGTAACCACCCCCTTGCCACCGTGAAATAACATAATATAATGTGCTGTTATGTTTCGGTGAGTGAGTAAGGGATGCTAGAGCCCATAATGCCATCCCTTTCTTATCCCTTATCCTTAATCCTTCTATGGTCGGCAGCGCACTTGCAGCACCTATGGTGTTGCTTGAGTTATAGGTGACGGTAACTACCTACCACCAGGTGTACCGTCAGCATATCTGTCGACCTTAACCTAAACAAAATAAAAGTTAAATATGAATAGCCGTAACTCACAGGTACTGCCTATACATTCGACACAGCGGAGTTGTAGAAGCGGCCGCTGGGTTGTCTGCGCGCGCGCAGACAGTGTTACCGGACCGAGTTACACGCGCAGACGTCGCGACAAACAGAATACAAAATGACAAGTGCACACTTCGCCTTATTACTGGTTTGCCTCGCATGCGGTGAGAATATACATTTTTATATTTTTTATATGTATAGACATAAGCAACAAGTAAAAATGCACGCATTAATGACAATTTAAGTAACTTTTTAGAAATATAATTTTTATATTTTTTTAACTTTTTTTATATAAAGGTCAAGCAAATTGATTGTCCACTTAATGGAGGGGTGTGGTTTATTAACACGAGCAATGCAATAGGAGTTGCATATGCCCTGGCCCGAAGACAGAATAATAAGTTTATTTATAAGGAACATGATAGCACACGTGTTGTTTTTGTCGCCTATTTATATTAATTAAACAGTGACAATATTTTCATTCATCGTGTGTTTGATTCAATAAAACTTTCCAAAATATATTATATAAGTATAACTCTTTTATATAATATTATGTATGCACAGTAGGAAATCCAATGAAAAATTTAAAAGAAATATCTATGAAAGAATTACTGCGTTTATTTAATACTCAAGTCTTTGTCAAATCAGGAAACATCAGGGTTTTCTTATAACATTGTACTTCCTTTCATCGTCAATGTCAATAACGAAACAACAGTTAAATCAAAATAACGTATGTATTAAGTTTTGTTTTGCTGTTTTATATTCCGAAAATTAATAGTTAATATTCGTGATGACCTATTTCCGACATTTTAACACCAGTGTGGATATAATATGTTATATTACATATGAGGGTTATTTACATTCACACAACCAAGAACAAGTTATACTACTTTATGTCTGGTTATTACGTTAGTTTAAATAAATTTTCACACGTGTTATAGACGATATGGAACAAGATTGTAGACCCCATTACCTTCTATTTTTCCAGTATATAGGTAATACGTTCTTACGTGGTAGCCCGGACGAACTGTGTGTCTACCAAGCTCATAGTGGTTGACAATGTGGATTCCATCAACTAGAAGTCTATTAAAAATGATTGTTAACTAGAAGTATCGACTAGAAATATTGTTTTAAAAAAAAACATAATTTATCACAAAAGGTCAAAAATTGTAAACGCACCGTAACATCCCCATAAGTGCTCTTAAATTAAGCGAGTTTCGATGAATAAATTCTATAAAATGTAGTGTCGTCAAAACTGTCGCCTCAAACTTTATGACCAAACGCCTATTAACTAAAATATAGTTTGACAAAACTAAGTCCTCACACTTTATGACCAAACATGAATGCCTTGGTATTCGCCTACGAGTATTACTTAAAAAGTGCTTGAGTGAACTGTCAATAATTTTGCATTTAATGACTGTTCTCTACTTAAATGTTTTGCACCAGTTCTTCTACAGTGGTTGTGAAATATTATATACTTTTGATGGCGAAAGCTATATATGTCGTTAGGACAAAGTTCTGTCCACTCTGTGGACAATTATATTCTGTGAACACTTGAATTAAAACCACATTCCAATAGTTTTTGCACTAATTATTCCCGTGTGGACGCGTTGTCGTGTGTGCGTTAAAAATCTCCTTGCAACCTTTTGTGCCTACTTAATTGTAAATAGTAATTTCCTTCGAGTGGTGTCGGGCGGTAGTTACTCAACCGATTGGAAAGGGAGCCGGAATCGAGTTCATTTGTACGAAACTCAAGGCCCACTACTGCGGACCATTCATACGCGACTTATGTTGAATTGTTCATATTTACCATTTTATGTAATTTATTTATTAGTTCACATTTCATGTTATACCAACATTGAGTTTTAGAGATTAGTTCCCGATCTGACAGATGGGCAAAGGGCAAAGGACAAAAGGCATCAGAATTCAATGTGGGTTTTGTTTGTAATGTGGTTTAATTTATGCTAATCATAAGTTATCGCCAGTGCGCCTTCTTATTTGTTTTTATTATTACTTATTTATGTGATTATTAGTTTTCATTTTTTTTTAAACTCAATACATTTAAATCATCATCATCATCATCATTAGACAGTGTCTCACCACTGCTGCATGTAAGCCTCTCCCAAGGCTCGCCACCACGCACGGTACAGCCACTTTCTGAGAAGCCTTCCAGGTCTTCTGACCACCTGGCTGCAGAGCGTGTCACACTGCATTTTCTTATTCATAGCCTCCATTGGAGAACTCGTCTACTCCATCTATTATCCTCTCAGCGACAGATGTGACCTGATGCCAATTCAGACTGCTGATTCTATCTATCGGCTATGTGGACAAGTTTCCTTCGTCGATGTGTGTATTTAATTAATATTTTCATATTAATCAATAATTTTAATTTTTTTTAAACTATATACTTAATATACTTAATTATGATGATAACAAAACAATTCTAATCAACGCGTAACAAAGTTTTTATGGGATAAAAAGTTTTATCGCAAAAAAAGAAATAGATGTACCATTGTTTTCAACATGTAAAAGTTCAATGCGCTACGTTTAGTTGACATTATCGTTCTATTGTTTTCACTTTTGACAACAATACATGTGATGCTTGACAAAGAAAACTCTATTAAAGTGGAAAGTTTAGGGTTAACTTATAAATTCGGTCCATCATATTAATAATATTATAAATGCGAAAGTGAGCATGTTTTTTACTACTAAACCGTCATGAATCGTCATGAAATTTTTCATAAACGTTTTCAGGGATACAGAGAAAAAAGTACTGTTCCGAGGGATCTTCTAAAATTATTTTAAAAATACGTGTACGTTACGAATAATATTTTAGAAATCCAATGAATTGGAATATACCATATGTAATTATGTAGGTATACAAAAAAATATTTGATTCTTTAGCTATCGAGTGGTGTAATTAAATTTTGAATGTAGATGGATGTAGATGATAAAGACTTATTCCAATCAAAAATCTTTATTATTTATTCAATATTGCTCATATATTTTTGTCAGGCGCAGACGAAAAGGAAAAAGGCGCTGTCGCGGGAAAGACGTTGTTATTAATAAAACCTTTAAAATTAGTCGAGTTATGGGTATGTGTGTAAGAATCCCTTTGTATTTTTTGAGCGATCGAAAAAGAATTTGTATTTTATGTGTCCCTTCACACTTTTCGATTTGTAAAAGAATCACGTCTCGGACAAAATATTTTGTGATTTGAATTTCAAACGCAATAAATTCCTTTGAGTGAACGTAATTTGTAAATTATTTTTTATAATACGAGTATTAATATAGATAATATGTGGACTTTTGAAACTGCATTGAAATGAATTGAAATCTTTTTTTATGTAATGGTCGTCAGACAGGCCGACGGTCCACTTGAATGTAGTTGGCTACCGTCGTCTATTTTTATAACAAAAAACACCAAAGGTGCTGCAAGTGCACTGCCGGCCATAGCAGGATTAAGGATGAGGGTTTAGGAAAGGATAAGACAATGGGCTCTGACACCCTTACTCACCGAAGCACAACAGCACACATGCTGTTATTTCACATGAAAAATTCAATAAAAAGCGCTGATAAAATAAAAAATATATAATTTTATTAAATTATTTAGTATTTTAATTTTTAATAATTTAACGAGCTATATAAAATAGCTATTCATGTCATTCCATAAAATAGTTTCCTAATCATATATTCGAAATTATTATTGTTTCTTTCAATCACATTTTTTTTGTATTTTGTCTTTAGGTTGTCTTTACTTTAAAAAATTTCTTGTTTGCTTTTCATGACACAAGTAACTTAGTGGACCATTTATATTTCTAGTATGTATGCTACCTCATTTAACGTTTCCAGCATTTCTTGCCATTAAGTATTACATAATAAAGATCTTCATAAACAATAAAGTATATGGTAATTAATGAGTCATATGGAAATTTTATATATATCCATAAATTAACATATTTAGATGCGTAATCTAACTGTGTTTAGATTTTATGCAACAGTTTACGTAGTCTTCTTTGCATGCAAAAGCCTCAGAGAAAGTGGCAGAATAGAATTTTCATTAAGTGGCCTTTGCATTTTTTTATAGTTTTTTGACACTTATTAACAATGGGTAATACAATACCAAATTAAAATATCTCCTTGCATTGTATGTACACATAAATCTATAAATATTTATTTTACACATAAATCGATAAATATGAAGGGGTCGAAGTAATAACTTTAAAACATCAATAGGATTAAATAACATTATAAAAAATATGTATATTAAAATAATCATTCCGATCAATCGGGGCAACAGGAAAAAAGTCCGCGTCGTCAATCGGACGAACCAATCGGATCACGCGGTCGTCGCGGTCTCAGGGAAAAAAATATATTAGCACAAAATTCATAAAAAAATTCAATAGAATTTCATATAGAACATTGACATTAGAATAAAATTAAATAAAAAATTCTTTAAGTCTTTATCGAAATAACAAGTAATAATGATGGCCTTAAAAAGTTAAGGTCAAGACTTTTTAGTCATCTGTAATTGTAAAAGGTAGGTAATAGTAAGATTCATTTTAATCTCTTCTGTGTTACGCAATGGTTACGGCTCGTTGCGCGTCCGATTGTCGCCTAGTAATGCGTTACATGATAGTAGAAAATCTCTGCTCTATCTACATCTGAAATTTCACCTTTTTGTTTTTCTCAATCCTCAATTTCTCAAAGAACTACATCGCTCCATCGTTAGAATTTGTGTTGTGTAGTGTTTGATCAGAATTAGGATAAGCAGCATTCTCAAAATTACAAATATTTTTACGAATATTAAATTATTAAGTACATAATAAGTAATATCACTTATCACTGGGGTGAATAACAACTGCACTTCGTATTGTCACACCTTTTTTTATCGTACCTACAAGTATTCATCAAAAATAGCGATCAAAAAGGTCGTGTTGAGTGTTTTGTTTTAAAAATTAAAAATTAGAAAACTTTGAATAGTTCATTTAGATACTCGTAACCTATCTTACTATTGGTTCCGTATACTGCGGATGTAAAGAATAAATAGCATCTGTTACATTCACCCCACACTATTATCATGTGATTATTCTTTTAACACACACACTTTCTTTTTAGTGCACTAAATTATTCTTTTCACACTTTCATTCAGATAAGAGGTGTTTATTGTAAATATGGTTTAAATTAACGTCCATTTAAAACACAAAATAACTGTAGGTACGCAATAAAATTAGACAAAAGTTATATATTTTATGAAATTAATGTTTATAAGCACTTAATTTCATAAGTTTATATGTACATTAATTATATTGTGAAAATTATATATATTATTAATTTAATAAAACGTGTATATATGATAATAACTATAGAGGAAGTGGAAGTAATTATAATAATTTCTCCTTATTATATCGTCTTCTGCGATTGGTTTCCCTGATTTTTCCGAATACTTCTGGCAAACAAATACTGTATGTACCATTCAGAATTGACCGTTCTACGTCGCTCTAATGGAACGCTGGCGACATGTCCAGTTATTCCGAAAAAACAGGCACCAAAAGTTAACATTTAACTTTAAATGAGGAAAATAAAAAAGACTTGTTAAAAATTTTGTTAAAAACTACAATCTTGCTAGTTTATTGCAAATTTGCCGTAGTGCGATGACTTTTAATTTAATGATTTTTAATGAACTAAAAATGGTTCCGGGAATGCAATATGAATAATAAGTATAATCTGTTGTACGTCCCATATTACAAGCTTGACTGGATGTATGGATGGATATTTATTATTGCTGTTGAAGCAATAAATATCGTGTTCACAAGGTATCAACATGAAACAATTCAGGAAGATTCACACTCAATGCACAGTTGCTAAAATAGCTCTAAAAGAAAAAAACGTATGTTATGAAATCATTAATAATAATTGGAAATTCAAATCTGGCTCGGCCATGTCGTACATACAAAAATGTTGAAAACCTTTTTGGGTTTTTGAAAGCGACGATTCAATATCATAGACTTCAATTTTCAATGTTTGTTATTTTTATGTAAAAAAAAATTTAAAAAAAAAAAGGCTGATGCCTCACATGATGGTAGGTGATACTGTTTTACGATGTTCTTCTCTAATGGGTTACTGTCTCCGAAGGTGTGACACGTGCTACTACTAATCATAGCTGAGAATTGTAGAACCAACTTCTAGACTTATTTAATACCTAAAGCTGTCGAAGCATATCATTGCTTGTTTGTAAATTTTAAGTAACCTTATTGTTATAAGTATTACATAAGAAATATAGTAACTATTGTATTTTTCTACAATATATATATACGTGCGAAAATTGCACGATACGGAAGTCAGGAGAAAACAAGTTGGCGAAGTTGCTGAGATTATGTAATAGTGTAGAGGTGTCTTGAACTCGAGTCGCGGAAACATTCGGCATCTCTATGCAAATAAAATAATAATGTACTATCGCCGTTTACTTCTTCGGTTTTCTTCCACGTATATGTATAGCATTGAATTGGTCAAATGTTATGTCATAAGTATATTAAGGTCTCTTTGTTATTGACCTCTTACTACAGGATTTCGGTTTGTTTTTAAAGTTCAGACTCTGGGAAACATGAATATATATATTCTGTCCTTTTCTATACCCTTAACTACGTGTATGCAAAAATTCATGACTATCGTTTAAGTAGTTCAGGCATGAAAGCGTAAACAAACACATTTTCGCATTTATGATAGGATGAATTATTATTATGACCTAAATATGAGAAACGACAAAATATGTTTATACTTTGTGATCTAAGAGATCATCAGTAAAGTATAAACGAGATCTAAGAGATATTATTTTTTTTAAATAATGAAACTTTCATTGAAATACGTTGTAACAATAAACTAATGGCTTAGTTGTACGAAACAATAATTAATTTTATTATCAGATATATCACAGAGCAGTCAAGTGGACAGGCGTACGACCGCTGCGCGTACGCATCAAGGCTGTCCACCGGTTCTACTTTCGCTGTCTCCTAGTGGTCACTAAATTGTTACGAACAGAGTTATATTTTTATCACTAAACAATGTTCTCATACGTTTCAAGAATCTATATCTATATGAAAAAGTAACGAAATAATAGTTCTTTACTTTTTCCTAATTAGTTTGTGAATTAATTTCTCTTTCTTGTTTAGCTCGTATTGATACTGTAGTATTGATGAGATTCAGTGCAATCAAAAATACATCTTGTAAAAATTACCTTAATTAGTTTTCATCGCTTTCGAAATGATTATTGTTTAATTCTTACCATTGTAAGAACAATAGAATAGTTTAAGGTGTTGATGTTTTCTTTTTTAGACTTTTAGGAAACACTAATGGAAGAAGTAACATAACCATCAAAATTGGTTTTAATTTTTTCAATAACCTTCTCCTAAATATTTACATTTTTTTCCTTTTTCCATAAGATGTTTCATCAGGATAGGCACAATCATACAATCAGTTTTGTCAAGTTACCATCCACTGTGTTATTACAATACGTGCAACAAATCGTGGAAAATTTAAGATAATCCAACCTAGTTAAGAAAACCTGTACAGGTCACAGGGTAAATTAAATATTTACATTGATTATGACTTAAATACATCACTTTGAAACAATAATTGTTACTTAAACTGTAAAGTTCTAATTGGAAAAAAAGTGTTATAATTTTTTCAACACAAACTCATATTATCTAGATTTTCGCGGCAAGCAAAAGTGAACTCTAATATAGAAGCGAATGCTCGGCTAAATAATTACTACAGCATAGGTGCAAATAGTAGTTTTTCTAATAACATAATTGCACGTTAATCGGCGCCAATCAACCTCAAGGAACGATATTGCCTCAGTGGTCACGCTTCGTTAGATTCTGTTACACACACATATGTATTAGAACGAAAGTGCAACCTCGAACTAATTGTGTCACATGTGTCAACCCTTCATTTAACACAATGTACTTTACAGCAACGCGTACAATAACCTTCATGGCTTCATACTTCTCTTAATTGATTCTTATTATATTATAATTTTAATTATATAATTGAAACGCGTACTTAGGTAGGAACGTCAGCCTTAAATATGGTTATTACAAAAATAAAAAGAATAATGGATAGTTTTGATTCTGTGTCACATCTAATAAAATTGACAATATTTTCTATAACATTTTTAAATTTCTTAAAAAACTTTGTACTATTTATAAATTACAGTGGTAAAAAATCTACAGAGTACATAGTAATAGAGGGCAAACGATGTAATTCCTGTTTCAAAAATCTCCGTGACTTTATGGCTGAAGTACCCGATCACTATTTAGAGCCTCGAAGGTTCAGATAGCCATAATGATAACCAACTTTCGATAGGCCATGGCCCCAAGAGAGGAAGAAAAATAGCGGAACACATAATAAAATAAATTATATTTATGTAATTTTTACATAGTACTCATGAATTCAAATTTTTGTATCATTTACAATTTAAAAAAATAAAATACTTCCGAATAACCAAAATAATTTTGGGTCAATATGTCTATTTAAAAGAATAAACACATACAATGAATAATTGAAAACACCAATACTTTATTTAGTTTTTGCAATACAAATATCAAATTGATATAATTATCTAATGTTTGGTTTCAGTTAACGCGGGGATACTGCTTGAGCATGCGCCTGCTTGTCCAGAACCCTATGGAGTACAGGTAAGATTTTTTATATACTTTGACTAGATGCTAGACTGAATGAGCTGGGCTGCAAGTCTGGGCATTTCTGGAAACACTTGTGGTGGCCGATACTGGTGGCAATCCCGATGAGATGCTAGAGCCCATTACCTACTCCCATCTTGTCCCTTTGCTTACTCTTTTATATTTTCAAAGTCAGCAGAATAATTGAATTGCTCCTATTTTTGTGATCGTAGATGACAATGTGGTGTATATGCATCCAGAACCAAATCAAGCAGCCTTTGTTTGTACTGTGGGTTCTAGACAACTGATAAATACACATTCGTAAATATATACATATAATACAAAGAAAACACCCAGACCAAGACCAACAAACTTATTCATATATACAAATGTTTTCTTGAGCGGGGATCGAACCCGAGTCTTCTGGCACAGCAGTCATAGCTATTACCTCTAAGCCAATCAAGTGGTCAATGTGGATAGTTAGTTTGAATGTCGCCCTTTATAATAAGGAAAACGAAGATGTTATTATATGAATAATATGGAAATAAATAAATAATATGCAAAATGTACAATTTCGCTACAGCTTCTATATTTAATCATAATTTCTTTCAGTCGTACGCACACCCTGAGCTCTGTGATCAGTTCTTCCTCTGCACAAACGGGACCCTTACTGTGGAGACTTGTGAGAACGGTCTTCTCTTCGATGGGAAGGGGGCCGTGCACAACCATTGCAATTATAACTGGGCTGTCGATTGCGGAGAAAGGAAAGCTGATTGTAAGTTGTTCAAACTAATGCCAATTAATAATAAACTCAACAAATAATCTGGATCGTTATCTGGTTTAATTTGTTTCAACTTGATTACTTTTATAATTTAGCGACCCGGCTGGGCTTCTCGGATACAATTTTATTTATACTTTTTTCTTCCTAGTTTAATCTTTTTCAATTAATAATAATGAAGTCTGGGTGTAAAAGGCTCAGAGCACATACTATTAAGTATAGCATGAATAGCATGAATGAATAGTATGGTATAAAGGTCGCTAGTTAGCATAGTATAGCAGCAGTTTAGAGTAATTCCAAATATTTTATTGTAACTAATGTGAAAACAAAATGTAAGTAGAGGCTCGAAGTTTTGTTTCCGACGGGATGTGAAAACAACGTTATTATAACAACAAGTTTGAAATACTGAAATTGCAATCAAACACAAGTTTAACTCCTTTTATGTGTAATAATAAGTTTTCTATCAAATTAAGCCGAGGCCGAAGATGTCGGTCGAAATATACTATTCTCAAATTTATCGATGAATATATTTGCATAACTTAAACAGCTTTTTGAGAAAGAGGTCAGGCGAGCTATTCAATTTATTATAAATATAAATATCTTCAAAATATACCTAAGCGTAATCTTATAATAAATCATAGATCGAAATCAAACCATAGCTTGAGAAGCATGTTAGCAAATTCGTGCTAGCGTCTCTATGTGCTTTCCATAGCATAGAGTTTATTTACAATATGAAATAAGATGTAGGTAGGATATCTTCAGAAGTTTGTTTGAAATAAGTGTGACCTTTCATTGCTTGTCATATTTTCATTCCAGTGACTCCAATCTCATCGCCCGGCTGCGAGTATCAGTTCGGCATTTACCCTGATAGCGAAGAATGCTCCACAAGTTACGTGAAATGCGCGTACGGTATACCAGAACAGGAGCCTTGCACACCCGGCTTGGTGTACGACCATCGCACACACAGCTGCAACTGGCCTGACTTATTGCAACCTTTCTGTAATCCTGAAGGTAAATAATACAAAAATATAATTAGAATTATCCATTATGATTAATTTAATTCGTCTGCTCATCCAAAAGCCAAAAAGAGGGGAAGACGATGATAGCACAATCGGTTGGAATTCGGGGGCGAGAAGAACAAAAACCGACGTATTATTATCATTCATTGCATAAAACATGGTGTAACAGATGTTAGGTTATAGAACAGTGTTTCACATGTTTTGCTAGAAGCGCAGCTTGCAATTAAAATTTGATATTAGGTGGCTGCCGATATATTATATTAACATAAATTTTTAAGAGTACCTACTGCCTCGTTTCTTGGATAATTTTTAAGGGATAAATTAGGGATAATAAGGATATTGGCTCTAATATCCTTCTTTCACTCACTCCAATACTTCTGTAAAACAATATACATATGCCTAACTAAAATTAAAAAGACATAATTATATTCATCCAATTAACTAAACCTGTTATCCATTAAAATTTATAACTACAACAACATTTAGGTATTTAGCCTTTAATGTTAATGTAGCTAGTAACATTTCAAGCTTAGATATTAAAGCTAATGTTATTTCTTCTTATCTTGGCAATTTATTCTATGTTACAATCGTATGTAAATTTAGAAATATGTTAAAAACATTATTTCATTCATTTTGACTAATTTTTGCAAGCCTTATTGCAAATACAATTTAATAAATCCCTGTGCTACCATAACATAAAACAAATCTGCCTTCTCCTGTCGTGAAGGAATCCTATACGTTGACTAGGTTTCCTCGCATGTAATTTTACGCAAACCTTAAGTAGAAGTGAAGTGTCTGGTGCACTATGTAATAAAAACTAAGTTATATGTAATATTTAAGTAGAGGCAGGCTACACTGCGTTTTGAAGCAATTTGGGCAACCCCTTACAGAAGACTACCGTGAAATAACAGCATGTGTGCTGTTGTATTTCGATGAATTAGTGAGGGATGCTAGAGCCCATTTTCATATCCTTTCCTAAACTTTATGGATTAGGATAACTATGGTTGGTAGCGCACTTGCAGCACCTGTGACGTTGCTTGTGTTAAAGGCGACGGTAGCCACCTATCATCAAGTGGACCGTTAAATAAAATTAAAAAATAACTTGCTTTGATAAACTTACTTTGATCTACTAAAAATTTTAAATTAAATTTTCTCTTCACAGCCGTCGTTGGATTTAAATGCCCGACCAAGATCCCTTCGAACACGCAATCAGCGAAGTTCTGGCCGTTCCCTCGGTTCCCGGTACCTGGCGACTGTCACAGACTGATCACCTGTGTTGAGGGTCAACCTCGTCTCATTACCTGTGAAGAAGGAAAAGTCTTGGACGACCAGAGCTTAACATGCGAAGACCCAGAACTAGTGCCACATTGCGCGTAATCTATTTTTTTAAAAGATCAAAACGAAAACGATCAAATAAAAAAAAAATTACTCAAACCTTATGTTTTCAAAACGAATTTATGATTTTAATATTGATATTTCGTATAACTTTGCCCTTACGAAGAATTAATATTAAGTAATCCCAAAACAAAATAATCTTAGACAAATTAGCCAAATTTTAAATTGAAAAATCAAAATGTCTTAACGATATTGCGTTTTCGTTTTGTAATACGGTTTTTTCTAAACACAAGTCAGAATGCTAAATTTCACATTTATTTTTACTCATTATTTGTTTTTACTAAAAATACCTAATGAATCTTCAATAGACAAGACCTATTCAATTAGCTTTGGCAATGATCTCTAGCTTGTTATTTACAATGAATCTCAGAATAACGAACACACAGACACTGTGTTAAAAAAAATGGAAGCCAAATTAAAAAAAAAAAGAATGAATGAAGTAAAAAAAATCATTTAATAAATAAATACA
Source organism: Synanthedon myopaeformis (assembly GCA_944738685.1). NCBI lineage: Eukaryota > Metazoa > Arthropoda > Insecta > Lepidoptera > Sesiidae > Synanthedon > Synanthedon myopaeformis. The sequence goes on along the minus strand of OX122918.1, from coordinate 2,764,723 downwards.
GATTTGAAGGAACAACGTACACAAGAAATGTAATGCTATCTCATTTCTACGTCAATATATGGTTAGTTTTTACGAGTCTGAACGACATGAGACGGTGTCATTTAAATGAAATATACTTTATGGAGGTCTCGGCCTCATCCATAGAGTGATTTCTGACCACGAAGAAAATTATTCTAAATGAAAACAGTTTCTCTTGCTTCAGTTTAATGAACGATTGCTTCTTCTGCTGTGTTTAGTGTTCTAAGATAAGATTAAATCATAATTTACCTTTTAATGACAGATAAAATATAATGTCAAAAACTATTTACAATGAAATGAACTATAAATTCTAAAATCTTGCTTATAAAGTTGCCAAATGCGAAGTTCGTGATATTAGTTACCATAGAATACATCTTTATATTTTTTATACTTACATGAATATTTTTCATATATTGTATTTCAATTTTAAAAAATCTTCCTTGTAAATAGAATTTTAAAAGTATGAATTGTAAATAGAAATTTAATGAAAATAAAATATATTTCTATACGTGTTTTTATTTTTATTATAACTTAATTCCATGTGCTTTTAATAATATACTTATTAAAAATATTACGTCTTTTCCTACGAAATTATCGCAAATGTGGAATAGCAAACACACCGTCCTCAGAAAATTTTGAAATAAAATAAAAATATACTTAAGGCATAATTTTATTACTTTAACCTATAATTATCTATATATAAATGCTTATGCTTCAACACTTTCCGCCGCTTTCCCTTTGGGGGGACGCTGAGGCTTGCGGCGTGATGGTTGACTTCCAGCCGGCTTGGGTTTTGGCGTCGGAGGATTCTCCAGTGCGTCCAATTCAGCATCAGTCAGTTGACCTTTGTACCAGTCAGCACTGAGGATAATAGTAAAATATTATTCATCTAAAGTTAACTAGGAGAGCAAAAAGTGTTAACCATCTACCAATATGTTAAACCAAACTGTTAAAGCGTGAATTTATGTAGCCTTCTAGATTTTATTGTATTTTAAAAATAAGTAATTAAATAATTTAAACAATTTATTTGCATAATTTTTCTGTTTTGCATTTAATAACCTGAATAGGAATTCTCCTTAATGATATTTATTTTATTTATTTAATGGCCAGTGATGATGATATTTATTACTTACCATTCAGGTACTTTTCTAGCCCACTCACACTTCTTAATGACATCATCGAAAGCCTGTCCAAGCTTGCACCCGGAGCGACGTGGTGTGTTTCCATTGATGCATACATAGAAGAATTGGCAATCTTCAGGATCAGCGTATCTCGGGTGGGTCAATCCGAATGTTTCATTTACAGCCGGACAATCGAACTGGAACACATCTGAAATTAGGATAACAATTTTTTTACTCTATGGAGAATTTGGTAATAAAAGTCAAAATTGACTGTGAATATTTTTGTTAATGTGGATAACATTTGAAAATAAAATAGACTCATTTATACTTTCAAACCTATATGTATCTATGAAACTTTAAAAATTAAAGAATTTTCAACTTTCAGCCTCAATACACAAAATACATTTTTCAAGCTTAGTGATGACTATAAATCTTAGTCGTCATACAAACCTGTCACATAAAAAATATTTTTGGAAAAAAATGGTCTTATGTGTATAATATGTTAATATAATAATTATTTCTTTTATAACACAACAATACGTAGTTTAATACTTAATTTGAGAAGTTTTAAAATTTCTCTTACCGGCAGCGCCACAACCCTTCTTTTTAGCCTCATCAGGCCAAGTACAGATGCCCGTTTTATCATTGTAGACTAGACCATCGGGACATGTGATCGCATTGAATTTTCCGTCGACACAGTAATAGAATTTACCGCACTCCTTTGGATCTTCGTGAGAAAAGTAGCCGTTCTGACGAGGGCAGTGGAGTGCAGGAATTGGTGTTTCTATAACATAAAAGTTTGTACCTATTTTTAAACTATTTGAAATTGTTGTGCTATTTCTAGACACCTAGGTTATTTAACATTAGAACTGAGTTGACTAAAAAAATAGATAGCTCTATTGTCTTTTGTACATACACATTACATTCTATCAATGGACTCGAACTATTAAAATTGTACATTAGCAAGGCCTTCGCACGTATGCAATTTTTTTCTGCAAAATATATACACAAACCTTCATCTTTCAATTAGTGAAAACCGTATCAAAATCTATGGGTAGTTTAGAATAAGTTAGCGGCGAGTAGAAATAGTGAGCTTAACTTTAGTGACCTTTATTTCAGAGTACTTTTATATAAACTCTGTGATACATGAAGCGTGTGTTATAAGCGACGGTAGCCACCTACCATCAAGTGGACCGTTAGCCTGTCTTTCGACCTTAACATAAAAATAATGTGTGTGTGTCAGCCCCGACGCACGACTTGAGTTTACTCATAACGAACGATTATAAAATACATTTTAATTTTCACAATTCGAACACGCCGAAAGAACAACATTGTTCTTTTTTAAATTAATATCAGCGCCATCTCTGTTCGCATTGATGTATTATTTCAATTCAATTAGTTTTCACAAGGATGTATTATTACGTAATATATTCTAGTTTCAGTGATATTGTGTATTCTAAAATATTCAAAAATAGAACGTAACGCATAAACATAACGCATTCGTGTAACAGTTTTAATTTTACTCCCATAAATTTTCATACCTTAATGAGTAAACTCCAAAAAACCTTAAGTTTTATTGTAATCTTATAGTAATGTGAGACACGAAAACAGGCATATGACAAAGATTGTTTCGATGCATGTCAATATTAAGCCTGCTTAAAGAAAACCTATTTTACTACTTTCTGTTCGAGTGTAGGGAATAATTAATTCTACGAAGCAACGTTTAACATTTAAATCGAGCTTGTTTCCCATTTACAAAGACGGTTTATATTACAAGTTATGACTGAGTCTCGCACTCCGTTCAAGGTCATACTTCCCTTCATATTGGAAAGTTGTTTCTGTGCTGTGGTGACCCTCACACTTAGAATAATCTGTATTCAACTGATGCGCAAATACTGTACTTCGATTCTTGGAACGTGACTCGTTAATTGGACGTGTCTTGTGTTCAAATCAAATTATAATTTGTCCGATGGCATCTAGTTAATCGACCTCGTTTATTTTAAAGTTCTCCCAGGTTCAGTGACATTAAAACAACCAATATGACAATATCTGTATATAAAAATTGGATATTTATGTATATGAAATCCAACGCCGTTTGACACATCGCTATAAAAGTGTATATGTATTTTATCGTGGAGAGTTTTATGCTGTAAATATTTCAAGAAGGACGAAACCGAGTCGCAGAGATATTAACTTGTATATTTGCTTTCTCAACTAAGATGGTTAACTTAAAGGGAAACTTGAATAATAAACAAATAAATTAGGTAATAAATGAACCGGCAAAACTAAACAAACAAATTGTATGAGTAAATTAAATAATTGCCAGTTAATTCGACTATTTTTTTTTGACATATTTTTTAAATATACATTGAAGTCCGAGGAAGTTTTTATGAAGAGAATGAATTTCTTATGAAAAGAAAAAAAAATAGGAAATTTTTTTCAGAAAATTGCATCCATTCTAAAAATAGCAGCTCGTCTAACGGCAGTTTACAGAAGACTACCGTGGAAAAACAGCACGTATGCTGTTGTATTTCGGGTGGTGTAAAGGATGCCAGAGTTTATTCCCCTTATACCTTACACATTACACTAACTCAGCAACACACTTTTAGCCCCTATGACGTTGTTATGTTAACAGGCGACGGTAACCATCACACCGTTAAATAGACCATCAGCCAGTGCTGTTATATTACGTTAGGTAAATAAGGGATGCCTTCATTCCCTTCATTTTCTTTATATTTTATTCTATCAAGGTCGGCAGCGCACTTGAAACTGTGACTGCGTTTGCTTATGGCGTTGCTTCTATTAATGAAGTGCATCATCAGTCTGTCTACCAATCCTTACATTTAAAATAAAAAGTTTTAACAAAATAAAACGTACGTAATTTTGGTCGCTGTGAACAGTCAAGATTGAAAGGAAGGTCGCATTTCTCCTCTTCTTGGCTATAGTCATTGAACACCATTCCGTCCGGGCATAGCTTCTCTATAATCTGGCCGTTCCTATAAAATTACGAACAGTCACTTACAAAATAACTTTATGAGGGGAAATTATAATTTACATGTTTTTGGTATTCACCTGCATTCGTAATATTTGTCACACTGTTCAGCGTCAGCGAAAAATCCGTCATCGGGACAGGAGTTAGTGATTTCGGCGTCTCGTTCCGCATCAGCGGCCGCGCGTGCTGGAAGATTAGCTGGTTTCTTTCTGGTGTTCTTTGGAACTGCCGATGATACTAATACTGAAAATGACGCATCAATTATTATTATTTATGTGTTATTAAAAAAAAATCTTGTCAATGATTATTTAATTTAATTAAAATTGTCAATTTAGACATTAAACTTCATTAAAAATTTAAATTAATATTATTATTGGCAGTTTTGAAAGTGTAAAGCAATTGCTTTACAATTGCTTATTTAATTATTTACTTTTAAGCATTTGTCAGAAATTTATAATGAATTTCATTATTTCTGAATTCTCTTTACTCAATTTCAATAATATTTCATAACTACATTGATTAAAAAACAAAAAAGGCACATTTTAAATCAATTTCGAACATTTTTTTATGAAATGAAAGACATCTGTTAATTTTAGTTTCTGAATTCGGTAAAAATACGGTTTTTATATTAAAAATACAAATTTTACTATAAAAAATAAGTGTACCTATAAAATTACATCTTACTACTTACTCGTACTTTCATAGATTTAGAACAAAAAATAAAATTGTTATTACTAATTACTTTTCTAATGAAGTGGCTGTTAAAATGTTTCATTTCCTGCGACCAATACGAACGCATTCAGAAGCAGTTTGCATTGAGTAATGTACTTCCTGTAGTTAAGTTCAAAGCTGTTTCAAGGCTGACAATGAACTTAATTGACTTTCTTTTAGGCTGTCTCTTAACTAATTTGTGAATGTAATCTGCTACATATATTATTTATATAAGTTATATTTAGATAACTATTTTACCTGCAGTTTAAATTTAGAGATATTTTAATTACATTTATTTATTTAGACAGCAGGAAATGTGATAATGCTTTCAACGTCGAATTTTTCGAATTGTTGACGGTCCATTGCTCACACAACAACTATGAGAACCATTTAGTTTAAGCAGAGATATACTAAGTCTCTTCTTAAAATAATGGTAAGTTGTACCTTACGCGACGGTAGCCAACTACAGCCTGCCTGCCACCCTTTATAATATAAAAAAGTTAATTTCCTAACTAGATGGCTCTTTGCAGTGTAAGTGGAACTTTTTCATCAACATTCGGACGTAATGCACGGTCATGAGTTACAGTTCTAGGAATCGTTAAGGATTTTTTCTACTATTATTTTCGGACGAAACCGAAAATAATACAACATTAGTAGCACGTTGGATACAGACTTGCAGCCTAAGTACTCGATGTGTTGAAGCTTTATAAACTTAAATAGTTACTGGCATGTTGTATAAATTATTATAATTTAAATATAGAACTAAGTGCTTGTACGAATAATCGATTGGCTTGGTGTTGTCCTTCCGCTTGAAAATATGTATTTCTTGTGCATTTCTTAAACGTTTATTTTCATATTATTTTTATTTCGATTATTCAAGATCCATTATACTTTCCAATACCTACTATGGAGGCTTTTTAATCCTTCATTACAGTGACATTTTTATCTCGTTATAATTATTATGACCATATCTCTATCTCTTTCCGTGGATTTTGAGCCGGCCTGCAGCTCTTTGTCATAAAAAATCCAATATAAACTTACATTTTTTCTGCAGTTACAGTCAGTTGGGTAAGTCAATAAACTCGGGTGCATGTTAACATAGATTTGTGTTAGGATAACAAAATAGGGGTGAAGCAATAAATTGGCACTGATTTCACTGTTACCTAACGACGCGTAACTTTTTTGGTACCAACTGGCAAACGAACCGTGCCAAAGTTATTTGCCAATGTTTCAACCTTCACATTTCGCCCAGATTTCTTCTCTCACACAATCGAACCGTCTGAAAAGAAAGTTCGGCGGCGCGTTGATGTCTTTTGTTCTGTGTGACATTTTAGTTTAATATCGCAATAGATAATTTAAAATTGTTATTTAGATTATTTGTAATAGATCTTCGTTACTAGCATTGCCGGAAGCAAATTATGAAAACATATATAATGTAAACATTATATAATATATGAAAAAAAAGTTTTTAAATATAGTTATTCTTATTGGCTGACATTTAAATGCATAATTGAGAAAAAAAAATGGCATTATTTATAAAAAAAAAATTATGAATTACGCATTTCATATTGTGATTGTTTACTTAGTTTTCTTTGTCTAAACATCTTATACGAGAGAAATGAGGGTCTCAATTTTTTTAATGACGTGGTAATATCTACAATGCTGATTGACCTTTATGAACGACTTTTAAACTACTTTAGACAGGACAAATCGTAGACAAGGTCAAAGATTTCGTATACATTTTAATACTGAGTATATGCAAGTATTGCATACTTTGAAATAAAAGGTTATTAAAATTTTATTGCAGAGCATGCAATGCTCATGAAATATAAATGAGTGTGTTAATAAATGAATCTATTAAAACTAATTAATTAGTTCAACTGAATAGCGAATAGTAGCGAATTTTTTATTATTAAAAGTCCTTTTGTTAAATGAAACATAAGTTTCAGTCATTTTGTATCAAATTGTCCTTATGAACGGTTAGATCATAAGTACCGTATTTACTATAATTACGAATTAGTTCAGCATAAAAATCAATATCTAACTTATATTAAAGTTATATGTTATTGTTAAAGTAGAAATAACTTAAAAATCTGAATAATAATAATAATCTGAATATGTTAGAAAATGCATGAAAAGAAATCTAAAATCCTTATATTTTATACCATAATAATGCGCTAACAGTATACTGTACCGTTATACTTGTAAAGCAGTTACATACCAAATAAACACCCCAGGAAAACAACCCCTACGCACGATCTGAACGCCATCTTGTGTTAAAAACAACAATTACTTTATCACTTAACTACAACTTAAATGTCACTTAAAAGTGACTTATTTAACTTAAATGAAACTTGACTACCGGCACCGCATACTACGGCGCACTGAACATAACAGTTTTCGCGATCCGTTCTAAGCTGTTGAGACGCAGAGCGAAAGGTTAGTTAGATGTTGTTGTCTCTTTCACACTCAATAAACTTGTATGCGACTGTACTCTTCACTCCTGGTGTTATTTACGAAATAGTGATCCTGTTATCATTCTACGTTTAATCCAAGGGAATTAATTGTCTGCAAAAACAATATTATGATAAGTTAGATTTTAATTCGCTTACAATTTATTGCCTTTCAAAGAAATGCAATTGGATCTTACGTACTTTTTTCTCAGCTTCAACGTAATATAGAGTCATCGCACTCGAGAAATCTTTCTAAACAATTTTCTTACGCTTAACATATTTAACCATGTCTCACAATTTACAAATAATACGATTATAAGTAATAATCAAATGAAGTTAAAATGCAGTTAAATTTATCAGGGTGTATATTTTGAATAAAAAATAAAACATTCAAAATAAGAATGGATCACCATAGTCCTGGACCTGGCTATAGACCTGTGGGGAAATTCGCTTATGGAGATTTCTTTTCAGGAAAGTTTAATAGGAGTCTTAGTGAGTATTTTAGATTTCGGTTGATATCCGTCACCTGGTACATTTTCCAGTTATGACGTCATCAATTTTTTGTATGAAAAGCAATGAACTTGTAAGCAAATGAACTTGCAATGCAATTATAAAATTATGTTAATTACTTTGATATAATTAATATAATTCTAGCGCCCTGAGATCGTAAGCTACGAACTTTTTTATCAAAAAGTTGAAATGTTTCTTTATATTATTTTATTATTATTTTTATATTATTCGAATATTTTCTCGATTACTCTATAGTAACTTTTTCTTCTATTATTGTCATCTCCTCACTGAGGTAAAATATGAAAAGATAGGTACCTATCTTAAAATAATATTTAAAAAAAATGTGATGCAACAATGATTATACAGATTAAAAGATAAAGTAAGAACAAAATAACAGACTATAAATATACAATAAATTAATGTCCATTGACAAATTCAGTAGGAAAACAAAATAATTAAAGTAGGTAATGCAGTTTGGATAACAGAAGCGTTGGTGTATGCACTTAATTAAATGAACTAAACGCAATAAAACCATGTGGACCTACCGCCCACTGCCAGCGCCCACCGAGGTGGACGCGCTAGAATGTCCACAATAACGCTAACATTTAGTGAATAAACAGGATATATTTGAAAATAATATCAAGTGGCAGACATTTCACTGTGAGAGTCAGCAATAGGTGAAAAATAGCATTAAAAATGGTAGTAGGTAAGAGGTGGTATTAGGTGGAGTAGGCAACTAGGTATATGAACTGTTCAAGACACTAAGTAGTCATTTGTTGAAGCCAATGATCGAAACAAATAGATATAGAATTGGAACTATATAGATATAGAATATTGGCAAGCAGGACCAAAAATTTGAACAGATCAAAATTTTGTATTTAATTAATACACTCGGCCCTTGATGGCACTAGCTCACTAACTCGGAATGTGAACAAAATTAGTCATCAAAGAGGTAATCAAGATCACAATGTATTTGGCACATTAGGTATTTAAATAGCTCAAGTTACTAAGTAGGCATATATCTAAGCTAGTTATTTCCATTAGATATCCCTTAGATCAGTAATTACTCAGCAGCATAGTAGTCAGCTATTATTATTACCAGAGAAACCAGGAATTAACACAGCTCAAGTTTTTCAAAGTAAAGTAACAAACCGATCTATTGATACCAAAAGGTTGCAGAAACGTAATGTGTCAATTAATGCAGCAAAAAGGTAGTGAAAAAAGGGAAAAGGTTACAAGAATTATGCGATTATAATTAGACATATATGCATTGCGCTATAAAACGTCTAAATCCCAAAGAAAGGTTCTCTAGAATGAATACAAACAAGTTGATTTTGCTTCATCATTTCTCACATGTCTACAAGCTCATTATACCGACTAAAAATAAAAGACGTATACTTGATTGATCATAAGAAGAAGCAACGCAAAAAGATTTTATGGACATGAAAAAGTTGACGATATAGAACTCTACATAGAAATTATATTGCTTGTGCGAATAACAGCTTGCGTGCCAACTTTTCCACAAAAAGTCTTAACTCTTGTTTTGAAGAATGTAATGTACCACATTTAGCTAGCACATCCAGATAATAATCGTGCCGCTTGATATATACCCACATTAAGATAACCGTCGGATTCAAACAATGTGGCGGTTCCCTTACACCGCATTTGAAATCGCAGGGATGTTCATTCTCACTTATTTTCCTGTCATACTATTGTAGTCGAACAGATTTATTACATGGAACATTATAAAATAAACAAAACACCGTGAACAAAATGCGGAAGAGGTCCCATATATCGCATTGGAGATTTGAATGTGGACTTTGAAATAGGTAAGTTTTTAAGAAACATTTGAGTCAATGACCTAGAAGTGCTTATAATCAGGGGACTAGGAAGATCTAAATAGATACAGAATATTATCAATTGTATTTTCCAAATAAATAATAGCCTTTTTCTTTACATTTCTAAAATCAGTGTTATGAGTTAATATCTGGTAGCCAAGCAACTGGGCTTTCATTAATTTTCAACCCAGATTGAGGATTAACAAAGAGAAAAATAATTTTTAGTTGTTTTTATTAGCTATTTTTATGGCTAATTTTCATAGCTAATTATTTATAAGCTAAATAATTTGAGCTGTTAAAGTATTGTTTTTACTTGAAATTGTAAGAAAAATCGTAGCACGGTAATTACCAAATTATTTTCCATATCATTCAAAAATGCAAATAAATCTAATGTTGTCTTGAATTCGCTTTTTCAGAATGTAAGTTTTACCTGAAAAATATATCTGTGTTTATTCTAGATATAGAGTATTTATTAAATGTTAAAAAAACTTCTGCAGAAATACATTACCTTGAGATGCCAACGCCACATATGGTAAAAATTTAAACTTAATCTTGAGTACATACTACATGTAAATTAAAAAGTAAACATCTTTTGATAATCACAAAACATAAATCCTTTGGAGTACAGTAAAAAAAATATATAAAGTGAAGCGGTGAAATACTTCAGATCGTAGATAATGTGGAACAAGCATATCCTTTTAGGCTTTCCTTTAGCATCTTGACTAAAACCAGAGCCCACGTACGTATAGTTCAGTACATGTTTTCAATGTCCGATGCTATAAAAGCTAGCCGTAGCCTTTAGCCCTGACATTGTCCTTCAGGTACTATCTATCTGCGCACAGGATTATCTTGGATAATGTTTAAGTTACTCACATTTTTACTTCTGATATATGCCGTTTGTGGCGGTTTTAGTGAACCCGGAAATTTTATCGATAAGGTAACGAAGACAGATAGACAAAAGAGATTATTATGTAAGTATTGATTCATATTTTATGCTAATCAGGGCGGTAGTGTTTTGACTATTTTAAATTATATAGATAAGAACATTTTCAATAAATAGTATAATATTATTTTGACACTATTCAAAATTCCCTGTTTGTTTATTTTTTTAATTGGAATTTAAAAACTTAAGACCATACAAATTTCATTTTCAAAACTTGTGTTTTCAAAATTTAATTGAAAAACTTAAATTAAAAATATAATTGGTTTCAATGAAATACTGCTATTGTTTCTCTATTGTTTAATATCGAAATCTATGTTTTAGTTTCTCTAAAACCATTATTACTTTCTTTACACGTATCTTACTTACTACTCGTACATAACTGCGATAAAATATAATATTACATGACGAAAAGTGATGTTTTTTTTAAGTGTTATAAAAAAAAATCTCTCAAAATTTTAGTCATACTTTGATAAAATAGGCTTATTCAAAGGGCTACATTTTTTTACAGATTTTGAGCTGTATTTTTGTATTAAAATAGTTGTAATTTATGTAGAATATCGCTAGTACAGGACCGGACACACTGTATATATTAGTAGTTAAATCGACAAGGCTAATTTTAAAAACCGTAAAGAAATCACCAATACATGGCAATTTCAGTATTAAATTCAACATAAAAAAATCTTGCATAATGTATCATTAACTATATTTTCTGTGTAATTTGTGATATAACATAGTATTTGTTGTTTTAACTTAAATATATCCAGTAATGTAAATGGGAAGCTACAATTAACCTCGTCATATTATTCCATTTGTCTGAATCTGAAGGACTGTGACGCCTAAGCCCAAGTTTGTAGTTATCCTTAGATACTAGAGATCTATTCTATTTTATCTGTCGATTGTACAGTCGCATACAATAACAGTCATTGAACCTTAATGGATTCTGAAGTCCAGACGAGATTTATCATATATTGAATCTGGGATATTAAATACTTACATATATATCGTAACATTTTATACTATCTTTACGGAAAAAAATCGTAGATGCGAATACATCAGAATTATTACTTTAATATAAGCCATAATTTATGTATACACAAACGAGCTCACGGTCAAAAGCTAATGTATAATATTATGTGTATATTTCACAGTCTATGACGAAGAAGGAAACATAGTGAAGACATACACCAACCCATATTTACGAAACAACCCACCTAATTCTGAAAACTTTCCGTTCTTTGGAAGTTTCCTAAATCCGTTTTTCAACATTTTTAGAGTAAGTGATTTGCTTATTGTTTTATTTTATTTACATTATTGAACTCATAACTCGCGTTCTTAAAGTAGATTTGCAATAATTTAGGCTTTCGTTGCAAACTTGAATACGCTTAAATGTTTTTAAAAAACTTTTTTTTTTCGATATCTTGGTGACAAAGAAAACATTAAAGGCGTACATATTTAATTGTATAATTAGATACAATATTCTTATTAATCTTATATTAATTAGGGTATTGTATTATTGTATGTATCAGCCAAATCAGCCAGTTAGTGCTAGCATTAATTTTATTAATGTCATCAGACAGCATCCAACGATTTTCTTACCAGATTCTTCCCCATAGTGTCTGCATTCTAAATTAGGGATTGTAATTATAAATAATCACAGGGATTGTCATTGTAATTATTTGTATTAATTATAAAATAGTCAATGACTGAAATCCGGTCCTATACAAGAATATTTTTAAATATTTCTTACCAATATTTTACTACTTTAGAGTCGATAATTCTTCATGTCAATATGTTTAATCCAAATATGTCATAATAAAAACACTGCAACTATAATGTTTTTACGTGTTCTACAGCAATCATCAATAGGTTATCCAACTGCATACATGATTCCGGTATCGGAGGAGATTATTCAACAAATTAACAACGATCCCGTTTATCAGAACAAACTGATACTCTCTCCAGCGAAGGATCCGGTGATTGAGTTCAACCCTATGTGTAACGGACGTAGGACTCAGATACCGTCTCCGAAGGTGTGCAATAACTTCCTAAATTGTTGGGACGGTTGGGCTTTCGAGCAGGAGTGCCCATCGGGATTGCTTTTCTCAAACGAAGGTTATTGTGACTATCCACAGAAAGTGGATTGCAATAATAGGCGATTAAAAGGTAAGCGAATGCTGCTCTGTTACTATTTTTTCTTTTTTTTTTTTAATAATTTTCTATTTTATTGAACTACTTACTTGAAATTTATTATTATTTAGCTATTATTTCACAAATTATTATCCTATTTTATTAAACTATTGGGTAAGTCTTCATTTACATTATATATTTATATGATTTATACGTTATAAAATAATAAACATACATATACATATTCATTAGTTATCTATACTTAATATTATAAAGAGAGAAGATTTGTATGTTTGTAATGAATAAACTCATTACAACCACTGCACCGATTTTGAAAATTCTTTCACCTATAGAAAGTTACATTATCAGCTAAACATAGGCTATATTTTATAAAGGTGCGCGGACGAAGTCGCGTGCAACAACTAGGTATAATATAAACACATTTTCTCTGTCATATTTTGTTTTGCAAAACAAGACATAAGAAAAACTGTGCCATAAGAAAACGGACCTCCTACATGTTTTTCAAAGCACCCAAGTATAGAAACATTAAGTGATCTCAAACTAAGTGAACAACATAATAATATATTGTATTCTATTGCACTTTTGTGTAAATAAGTTGTGATTATGAAAATTGTGTCGTCACATTTAACTGGAAATGTCAGCTCGGATATTATGTAAAACACACGACTCGCCCGTCAACACATTTACGCAACTATGTTTAAACTTGTTTTTCAATCTTTTTCGTTTCCTTCCTTTATTTGCTTTATTGACTTGATTATATTATTTTAATAGTTTTGAAATCATTCAGCTTTCCATTAATAGGTAAACAACAAGTTCGTACAATTCATCATAACTCAACTTGGTCAGTTGTCTTCGCTAAGGGTGTGGCTACTGCAAAAAGTCGTACTGCCCAATTTACTCGTATAACTATTGAGCGCAGTGTGCCCTGACACAGCTAAAAAATATATAATAATTATTAAAATAAACATAATCACTCACACTTTTAAGTTATTGCGGAGTAAAATTAAAAAAAAAATGTTGTTTCAATTAATTTAATTAGCTTAATTTAATTACATTAATTCAACAATTTAATTTATGTAAATAAATACATACAAATTGAACAGCCTAATTGCATAAGCGGTGAATGTGTGGAATATCTATAAATTAATAAGGAATCCGTTAAACAGATATGGCTCTCAACATTAAAATCTAAGCTCTTAATTATAGAGAAATGTGGGCGAATCACTTTACAGTGAAAGCGAAATATATTACAATATTATATTCCAGATGAAGTGCAACCGAAATGCAAAAAAGACTTCGAGACATTCAGGGACGACATGAGATGCGATGAGTTCTTCGTTTGTGTGAATCGAACACCTGTCAAGTTCCAGTGTCCCGCCGATCTTTCGTTCAATCAGGTATCAATTATATGCGATATTCATTTCGCCTTGAATATATTATATGCAATAAATTTATCTTACAATCTTTTGCTGGTTTATGCATAATCTATCATTGGTCAATATTTATCAATTTAATCAAAGATGGTGCTGACCATAGAGCATTATCTTAATAGTGAAATTTTGTTAGCTTATAGACTACAAACATTTCAATAAGTAAATAGGAAGTCGTGCACACAAGTATATCGGTGACATGGTATTTTAGGTTGATGTGATACTTTTGGAACTGATTTCATATAATATAACTTTACCCATACTCTATTACGCGGTTAATAAATTAACCTTAAAATTTATTGAATACAATTACACTTTTACTATAGTTAAAGGATTTAAACTATCCTAATCCTAACTAATGTTATCAATGCAAAAATGAGTTTATGTGTGTAACGCTTTCACGCCTTAACTACTCAACCGATTATAATAAAATTTTACATACCTATACACTTAAGTCAGAAAAAAGTATTTAGATAACAGTACTGTGCCCTGTATAAGTATGCATCATCTAAAAATGAAAAAAGAAAATCAACGCCTGACAAAATTAATAAATGTTTTTTAATATATAAGAAAAAGGAGCGCGGACAAAGTAGCGTGCAAAAGCATGGTACGGTGTTATGCATGGCTTTGTACGGTTTATTTTTGCAAATTATATATTAAAACCTTTCTAGTTTAACGCTCTTTCCATTAATGAAAACCGCATTATATTTCGTTGCATACTTTAAAAGATCTGAGCGTACATACAGAGGGACAGACGGCAGGAAGCGACTTTATTTTATACCTACTATGTAAAGAAGAAGAGAATAAATCATTTGACAGCGTCCATAGCGGAGCCGCCATTTTGTTTTGTGTTACGAAAATAAAATGCAATGAAAAATTTGTGTACTGTGTCCGTGTTCAAACAACCTTTAGAGGACAACGTCCTCTCTATACGATGAATCAGTCACTTTTTAAAGTTCACATAATATTTTCCTTGTAAGATACATTAAAACGAAAACAACAAAAAACAAAAATTTGGAGAAGTCTATGTCCCTCTAGCTAGAGTAATGAAACTTTCAAATAGTGATATTGTTTTAAAATAGGTTTCTAAAGATAACCCTTCAAATATAAACTTTCTTACAAAATCCGCCCTACGTCTCTTTAAGATGAGTATTTCAAAGAGAATCCCCTTGCGATGCCAGAACTCATACTTTTGCCTTTACTTACTTTGCCTAATTATTTTGACCCTGTTTGTAGATTAGCGAGACTACATATTACTTCGAAGATTGTTAGTTTTAGAGCATACTTATAGAGCCAATTGCACACGTAAACTCAAAAAATTTAGAGAAATAATCCCCACTGGAACAACAACCTTCATCTACTTACTGATCTTATAACGGTTTTTAAGTATAGAATCAATTTCAGGATCTCGGCGTTTGCGACTATTCATACAGAGTTAATTGTGGCCCATCACCTGGCGTCTCCACTACGAGTAAATCGTCAGAGCAGTCAGCAACTCAAGTTGCTGTATCTACATCAGCGGAAAATGGACACCCAGTAACTCAACCTTCGAACGCGAGGACGTTAATCTCGGAGAACACCCTGTATAATAGTCAAGGTATATCCAGTGCTTCCTGTAAATGTACTTACTTGTAGATGATACTCCTCTATAAGCACGCAGAAGTTACCAACGGTGCAATGCAAATAACTGTCACTACGTATATCATTGTGTAATTGTGCATGATATGAGTATTCAAAGTATCCAATGTGGTTTGCTCCTTTAGTGTTCGTAAAGGTTTTATATTTGTAAATTCATCCATATATGTTTGTAATTTGTATTTTAACATAATTATTTATAAGGTTATTTACCTCAGAAATTATTGGAAGTGTCATGGAATTATTAATAATTGCTTCGCTAGTATGATTTTGAATTATATTAAAGGCGCTTAAGGTACAAAATACTGTAAAACAATTTAAATACTTTGCCGTGCCGACGTCCAATTTGCGCCGGCCCTCATAGAACAAAGAATAACAAATAATGTCAGACGTCTTTCCTAGCGTCCTTTTTATATTGTCATAGCATAGCGTTTCTTGTCATAGCATTTATCCTAGCATACCATTTCAGTGCACTACCATTTCATCAAGTGTTGCACATAGTTCAAATAAGACATCTTACCTGTCAATCCTATGACGGCTGCTTGAAATAAATTACTGATTTTAAATAAATCTTAAATAAAAAAAATAATTACTGATTTCAGGTTGGTCAACACATTTCGCCATGTCACGTCAGGATGCAATTCGTCAACTGCAGTTAAGACGCATCGCTAAAGTAAACGCAGATTAGTTATAAAGACTAAAGAGTGTATAGTTTTATGATTTTTTTAGACAGTGTTATAAAACTGCCGAAAACTTTATTTTTAAAAATATTATGCTTGACTTTTATTATTTTTTTAACTAAATGCTATGTCTAAAAAGTTAGATAAAAATCTTCGAACCACATTGTGAAATACGTAATATATGTATTGTATAAGGCTATTATTATACAAGTATATGTTACACATATTAAATGCCAATTCCGGACACATCCCTGCCCTTAATGTGATGTGAGGTTAACGCTTTAAGTCAACCAAGTTATCCCGAAGCTCATTGGCAGGACTTTGCTATTATCGAAGATTCCAAGTCTTCTTAGATACCTACTAGGTTTGCTCATGATGTTTTCATTGGCTTGCATCTAATACACACCTTTCATATATTTTCGTCTAATTTGGTATAACAGAACGTACTGCCAAGTGAACAATCACTGTATTAATGAGGCATAAAAATAGCAGAACCAGGTATTAGCAAATAAACATTAAAAAAATAATTACTGTACCTACGCCATAACTACTATACGCCACTATTTAAGAGTGCATGGAAAAAAATGGCAGTTAACATCCAGCAATTACTAGAAAACTCTATCAACTCTATGATTTTCATGTGATTTTGGTTGCACTGATTTTCATACTTTTCTATAGTTTTATATTGTTCAGTGGAAGACAATATAAAAGTACATACTAGTAGGGCGGCCGGCGCTATCTGTTTCAAGGTATAGGAAGCCATCATGACAACCCTTGAAATATGTGGACATTATCTATTAAAATTTACAACAACTTATGTATAACGATATTCAGCACATAAATTATTTGAATTTGAAAGTTTGTTTACATTCTTTGCGTTGTCTCGTTGGCCTTGCTTTATGTATAGCAATTCTGCTTAAATACTTTGAGTGGGACAGATATTTATTGACGATAATTAACTACGTCCGTCTTTTTATGACTTCTTAAGATTAACTATAAAATTTTTCACCATCTCAGGATTATTAATTTACTTACCTAATTATTGTTTTGAAACTATAATAGGCATAATTTTAGTCTAAACATTCCAGTTGGTATATTTAAGAAGCTGTCTTCGTAGAAGATTGTTGCATTTTCTACTTAATATATTATAAATGAATGTCATAAATAAAAATTTTATTTTTTAAAAAAAGTATACTTTTATTTACATCCATTCTTCTTTGTTATAAAAGTATCATTAAACCTAACTTAAAAATAACATGACTAAAAAAAGCGTTCGTTTCGACAAAGCACCAACCATGTTTCAATTTGGTACGATGTCAAAAGTGTTCTTTGAAATAACTCCACAATTTTTTGGCAACATTTAGCACTGTCAACGTTGACTAACAGCTGAATTTTTTGACAAAAAAATGACTAATTATATCCTGCTTAATTTAATATTTTAGAAATGTTGCAATTTAAAAAAACAGTCCTTATATTAAAAACAGTATCGAGCGCCTCTTCAGACAGACAAATTATTTATAATGTCTATTTAGAGAAAGAACAATAACGAAACTTAAACAAATGTGAGAACGGCAAAATAACTAATAATAATAATAAATAAAGTAATAATAATATTAAAGTTCGTTAACCTTATCCTCATTCTCAGGGATATTCAAGTTCTAAAAATGAATTCTGTTTTCAAACTGCCATAAATTAAAAAAAAAACTCTAAATTAAATATAAGTACATAAAACGAATATGCAAAATACATTCTGAAGAGGCCATTTTTAAATTAAATCAAAGGGTTTCAATTTGAGTCTGTCCTTGGAGCCGCTCCTTGTCATTCAGAATCCCAACTTCTTGAGCGCTTTGAGGTCCACATCACCGTAGTAATCTTCGCTGTAAAACATTAAAAAGTAGTCAAATTAACTGTGTTCCTAAATGTTATAGTAAAACTAGGTACAATGCAATAAGGGCATTTTTCATTTCATAAATCATAACAGCCATGAAAGCGTTCTAAAATCAAAAATATTTCTTATCAATAGCAAGGTTTGTTAACTTAAAAAAATAAAAACATACCTGATCACCAAATTTAGAAACATGACGTCACAAACGGTTATTGTTATCTTCTAAATCAAATACGGTTTATTAGACCAGAAAATTATACAGAGTACTAAATAGTGTGTTAAATGTTATTAGAAAGTAAGTGCGATCAGTAATAGGAAATAGAGTTGTCTAGAAAGTCGATAATGTTATAAGGAGAACAGTGCAACTGTGCAAACAGAACAAACATACATAAAATTTTTATATTACGTTTATTTTATCACTAAAAATAAAACTTAAGTTTACAGTTTTTTTCTATTAAACAACAACACTCAGTCGTAGTGAAATAGTTCAGTACATTATATTTACAAGGATGGCATAAACAATAATTGTAAATAATTAAACTTTAAGATTTGATAAATTTTTTAACAATTTTTTTTTTGTCCTAAATGCAGACTTACGTAATGTGACGATTTTAAAAATGATATTCAACAGAAGTACATTGCTTATTATGCGTAGGGGAATGCTACAAAATAAAATATACATTGTAAAATAAATATTTCTACCGCATTATGAACTCAACTAACTTAACTGCATCATGAAATTGATGCAAGGCTTTTATTCTTGAAAAAGTATTTGGCAACTAGAAATTTATAAAGATCAATAATTGTGAAACTACAATCACTAATTCGAATTACAAATTTGAACCTGTAACACTCTCACCGCATATCGAGAACATACAGGGTAAATACATTTATTCGGCTCAATTCAGCTTTTGTCTATAGAAAACAGTAGTTTTGTACCGAAGATACGCTTTCGTTCAATTTTCCAAATGTCACGTCAAATGGGCGCAAATGAGAACAAGTGTATTTTATCATTCTCATACTAACCGCCGCGTTCCGCCGTGTTCCGTCGCGTTCAGCGCTGTACGCTACTCCTTGTCAATTATCATTTAGCCCTGTACGTGGCTGATAGATGAGGTTCAGCGGAGATAGTACGCGATGACGACCTTACACGGCTGATAGAAGCGGAAGTTACGACTGGCATAGGTTTTCACTCATTCAGCCCTGTACGCGGGATAAATAAGGTTCAGCGGAGATAGCACGCGATCACAGCCGTATGCGGCTGATAAACTGTATAAAAGTTTAAC
Organism: Synanthedon myopaeformis; assembly: GCA_944738685.1. NCBI lineage: Eukaryota > Metazoa > Arthropoda > Insecta > Lepidoptera > Sesiidae > Synanthedon > Synanthedon myopaeformis. Next base: position 2,745,073 of record OX122918.1, on the reverse strand, counting down.
CAAAATCATCTAGTGAAACGCGAATTGGCTGAATAAGTGTATTTTCTCCCATAACATTCCGCTCGTGTCTTTGTACAATTGTTCTGCGTTTCAAGCTCTCGGTATGTGAAGATGTGTTTTATATACCTAATGAAGTGAGTATTAGAGTTAAGGCGGGAGGAAGTTTTTTAGTTCTCCTTTGGGGGGCGGGGTTTGAGCTGCTTGGGCTGGGTGTTGCGGGTGCTGCCGTCGCTTTGGAGGCCAGCCAGGAGTTCGCTCTTGCGGATCGCCTTCAGATCCAGATCACCGTAGTAGTCCTCGCTGAAAATGTACGCGGTACTTACTGCCTGCCGCTTAACTACCATTCACTTAACTCTATACTTTAACACCCATTATTATAACCTAAGACCAGTAGCTCGAAGTTTACGATATAGAATTGTGTAATTAATCTCGTTCACAAGCCTTGAACAACCACAATAATATCCGCTCGATTTTCTCAGTAATGTTATCCAAGATTGGTTTTTCTCAAATAAAATGAAACTATGCGGTTCGGAGCTTGCACACAAACTTGTTCGGACGACCTTGGGTGACCGGTTATACTTGTGATCGTCGTATGCACATCTCAAATATCGATCTACAACCAATTGTTCGAATCAGACCGACCGTGAAATATAGTCCTCTCATTGTTTCGAGCACTTTTAAGATAACAAGCCTATTACCTATTTACCTGTCTAGCTTGAGTACAATTTCATCTAGAAACGCACACGGTAATTATCAAAATAACTCAGATTGATCAAGAACATACAGTTTTGGTTCAAGAATATTATCTAAACTGAGTTTAGCAAAAAACCATATATCTAACTAGGTAAAGATAAAAGATATCAGTAGGAACTACCTCTTTCTCATTTGTTTGTGAACAAATTTTCGTCTTATCAATAAAAAATAATACAGACTTTTTTCCCACATTCCCCCATATGAAATTAGTTAATTCTGACAACTAATTGTTTAAATTTAATCTTGCATTTTTTCAAAATAAGTAAAAATTCCTAATATTTCTTTGGAATCTTTGAAAAGCTACATTGACAAATTGTACTTTTTAGCAAAATTAAGTCCCTCTCTGCTAAGCAAAACATGATTTAATTAACATTTTGCTACATAATACCATGTGAGTTAATATAATTAAGTGTTTTCTGTTGTCCTATTTAGTTGAAAAAAAATTTTTTTTTTCTATTCTCTAATATTGATTACAGGAACATTATGATGTCATCAATATATCTATTGGCTAATTTTTTTTAAAATTATCTATATATTGAGTTACGGTCATATGCTTTGTAACTATATAATTACATTTCTAAATTTAAAAAATATTTTTTTTTTAATACATGAATTTAGAAAAAGATCTAGTTAATGCAATACTTAATAAACATAATACAAAGCGGTCATTACCATACATACCGTTACATACCCGTCGGCATTGATCACGGTCGTCCGAGCGACACGCTCACATGAAATCGCTTTTAAGTTATGTTAATTTCAAATGTGAACTCAATACATGTCGTAAACATTGCAAGGCTCCGAACCGCATATTTACTGAGTAAAAAGTGGGCGGGCTGAACTAAACGATGCCTACAAACTGCATTTACAAATAACCTAACTGTACACCAATATGAAGTGCGGAAGAAATGTTAGTCACAGGGACGACATTGGTTTCTGGAAGTCGTTACTGGTTAAGGTGTTAAACCAACGGTCAGTCACCACATAGCCAGTGACAGCCAACCAGTGATATTAGAGATTTGACTCATTCAAGTTGCTCAGTCATTAACGCTTTTTCTTGAACGAGGTTTAAATTTTGGATAAACTCACCATCCAGGAACATCTTCGGGATCTTCGCAGTTGCCGGTACCGTCAGCGTCACCGATCTTGAACACTGTACCGATTGGGCAACCGTACTCGCGGGCAACTCCTTCCAAACAGATGTAGTATTTACGGCAGTCCTCTGGATGAGCGTGGCGACTGAACGACCCAGAGTTGGTTACCTCACCAGCAGCAGGGCAAGAGAATCCATTTGCTACTTCTGCGAAATTAACAAATTTCCACTCTTGTATTGTTCTTAAGTAAATACTTTATTTAATTATTAAGATAGAAGTTTACCTTCGTTTCTGCATTCAGGAACTTGGTCAGCCCACATGCATACTCGTGCGTCTCTATCGTAAGCAAGACCGGGGCTGCACTGGTAGCGAGAAGCCTCTCCGTTCCAGCAGTTCCAGAATACGTCGCATTTCTTCTGGTCGGGGAAGATGCCATACAACCTCTCGCAGTGAGGTGTGGAGATTGGGGGTTCTATTTAAATAAAAAATTAGTAAATATTATTTAGCATTTTTTTTTATGTTGATGTAGTTGACATGTGATTTACAAAGCTAAGGATTGGTTCAACTAGAATTTTAGGTTAAAATTTAAAATTCCGAACGAAAAATAAGACACCTGTTTGGTAACTGTTGTCAAGACGAAATCTTGTTTTTCTTTTTTTAAATATTCGCCTGAATAGGTAACATGGTATATTAACATAAGCGGTACTAGTTCAAGGTTGACAGGTTGTTCGTAAAATAAATCAAGATCATAACTCTCAAATGTCATTCGTCCTCATTGAGCCATCAGTAATTTGCGCTGACCTTCTGATCACATCCTGTTTGTATTTTGTTTGCAAATTTATTTTAAATATCTACATACGAGTATCTTTCAATCACCTAGCATCTGATTAATAAAGAAATAATAAAAACTTCTGATTGAATTGTTACTGGTGCATATAGCTTGAATATTTTAACATAATATATAATATATATTATAATATATATTTTATGTTAAGGTCGACAGATAGGCTGACGGTCCACTTGAATTTCAAGTTCAAGTTATTCAAGTTATTCAGTTTATTTCAAGTTATTTCAGGCTGTGATTACTGTATAGCCGTATTGCATTCTCAACTGTATGCAACATTTTTTATGGAAATTAATACAATTATCTAATTTCGTCAAAAGTCAGAATGCTACTGTTTTATTATTTGTAAATAGACTTACCAAATTGTGTCCTGTCACCGCAGTTGACATTATGAATGTAGTCACAGTTCTCAGTCAGATATTTGGGATCATTAGCTTCGAAGGCGAGTCCGTTCCCGCAGGTCTTCAATTCAGAAACTCCGTTATCACACTTCCAGTACTTGTCGCATGAGACGTGGTGAGGGTAGAAACCGAAGTCATCTGGACATTTGAAGGAGTCTTGACTGACCGCTGTAAGGAAAAAAAATCAGAAAATATTACATTGTTGTTTATGAAGTAAACATAATAAACGTTTTACTAAAATTTGTAACTCTTCGTGTAATCTGTGAACTAAAATATTGCATACTTTTGTAAAAATTTCTTAGTTTAAAGTAGTTTTAGCTTCAATTAACATTTATAGGTATGACCATTCAGAAATTTAATAAATCGCCTTAATATATTATATGTTTTATAGCAGGTAATCTCAATTATCTGATGACTATATCTATCTATACATAATCTATATCTATACTTACTAATATTATAAAAAGAGATGATTTGTATGTTTATAATGAATAAACTCAAAAACTACTAGACCGATTTTGAAAATTCTTTCACCTACAGAAAGCTACATTATCAGCGAATAACATCCGTACTATCATTTATAATATTAGTAAGTACGGATGTATGGATGTTTGTAACTCTTTCACGCAAAAACTACTGAACCGATCACCATGAAATTTTGCATACACGTTGTCTGGGACACTAGAAAGAACATAGGGCACCTTTCATCGTTCAACGGGGACGAAGTCGCGGGCACCAGCTAGTAGGCTATATTTTATAAAGTTACGCGAGCGAAGTCGCGTGCAACAGCTAGTATAAAGTAAAGTCACTGTCCGCCTGTGTCTGTTTCTTTGATAGCTTCTTCTAAAGCACCCAACGATTTTAATTTACGATTTTCACTAATGGAAATTGCGATAAACCAGAAAAGTTTGTGTATGTAATATTCAGAAAAAAAATAGCATCCTTGCGATTGCGAAGCCGGTAGCGGTTCGCGACGCCGTTGTGTAACGTCCAGTAGTCCTACGATTGAGACGATCAACATAATAATATTATCTTTTAGTAGTACACGATCAAATCTTAAAAGCACTATTTCACTAACTCAAACGCCAATAAAATCAAATTAGGCTTGGTAATTTTAATAGTTAAATCAGAAATTAAGCAATAATCGTACAAGGACTACATAGTTTAATGTGATGTAATAAATATTTGACAAATTGCCAATAGCTGACGCCAAAACCAGACTCTTCTTGAATTTTAATTGAATATTACTAAACAGTTACCACGAGGTTTGCTAAGCTGTGATTATGGTGTGTATTTTGCAATGGACCGGTCGCGGGCAGGGCCGCTCTTTCTCCTAGGAATGTAGGCGACATGTATTGCCTAACAGCATGCGACACTGTAGCTGTTGTTTCTATTAAAACATTTGTTCAAGTATTCGGTCTTTGTTTAACAGCTTGTTCGGTACACGTGTTCACTGCTTACTCTTTGTTTTACATAGTAACTATAGTTATTCGTTCAACTAAAGAGCAAAATTGTTTTTTTTTTTCTGCGAGTGCCGACTTAGCGAAGTAGTCTAGAATTTAATTACGAGCACAGCGAGTGATTCTAATATGAGCGTAGTGAGTGATTTTAAAAGCACGAGACATAAAAAAATTTGCTCTCGTGTTAAACATAAAACTTTTCACCTTTTCACCTCGCGAGAAAAACGTTACTAGGTCAATTAAGACAAATTTAAATATTATGTTTATTATAGCCAACATTTATATAGCCATAGTCAAACATAAATTATAACTAAATTAACAAAAATATTAAAAGTAGTTTTAACAACAATTTCACCAACTACAGGTAAATGTTGATTAGTTAGTTTTTTAGAAATAATTTTATGTTTTATTAAATTATGCACTCGGTTTACTGCATCCTTCGATAGGCGAATTTTTTTATTATTTTCTTTTTAATGTTTGGGACTTTTACCTTACAAACAAAGGTATATCCGCTTCATCATTCCCGATGACCGGTGACTTTAAATGGCGGTTAGTCTACTTGACACTTTACTCAGAGATGGTGAAAGAGGCCCTAAAGATGCCTAAAGGTAAGAGATTTTTATCAATGCATGAATATTGAAATATTCTTATAATTATTGCTTCTATTCGCCGATAGATGGCATTACTGTTAAGTGAAGTTCGTATTTCAAAAAGTTGTAAACAATATCTAAACATGGCCAGTTGTAACACCGAAACAACTTTTCAACGAGTCCAACGCATGCATTTCCATTTCCATACTCTCATGTTATGTCATATTACGTCACAGATGTGTGCCACTGGTTCTGTGCAAGCTGACATTTGAGACCCGACCCGGTAACAATAATTTACCGTAAAGCGCATCCAGGAAGTGGCGACAACCTGCTCTCACTGCGTTTATATTACTATAATGAAGTTATATGGCGAAACTTAAAATTTAATTATCTTGTTTTTCTTTGCGACAATTTTGCACAAGTGGAAGACAAAATTACTTGTAGTTTTCATTTCTGATATTTTTATTAATTTATAAGAAAACTTATATAATTTTTTGGTATAAAACATGATATATACCTTACTCTAGCTAGTTTTTTTTCAAATGTTATTCATCTAGTTATTTATTGTAAATATTGTGGTAATAGTATATATAAGATATATAATTATAATACAAATTTTCAATTTAATTTTACGTTTAATTAATAAAACTTAAATTTAAGCTTTAAAATATGTTTATTAATTTTTAAATTTATGTATATTAAAAAAAAACAATACTAAATTTATAAACATAATTATTATTAGCCGCCCATCATTAGTGGGTCTGTAAAGACGAACAATCATAGCGTCTGTTATACAATCGATATATGAGTATAATCATTACAAAATGATTGTGAGTGTTGTGCGCCAATAGTGTTAATCATTTTACGTAATTGAGGTCTGTTATGTGATAATTGTGTACACGAAGATTTCAAATTTTCGTAAAAAAATTGAGATATTTGTGACACTTGAGACAAACTTTAAACCACACCCTTTTTTGAGACAAAGAAATACAATAAGGAAGGTAGTTAAATTTATGACTAAGTTGATAATGTTCTTAAATTTAAGGTTAGGTTTAACTTTACTAATTCTTGCCCGCAACATTGATCGCGCCCCTTTTTCTTTGATGTTGAAACAAATATTCAAATTTTTTTGCTCATATATTTTTGTCAGACTTTTAGATATATATTTTACCTAGATAAAAGGTAACGCGTATGTAAAAATTCAAATAAATGAATTTGAAATCATTTAGTAGTGCAAGTCCGTCGAATTCAAGGTAGCGTTTTTGTAAGGAAATCAAAATTTAAAACATAATTTATAATGAATTAAACAAACTCGTATTAAAACCTTTACGGCCTAGACTAGACAACCTTTCATCGAATCGTAACGAGGCTAACCACAGTTCTGGATTCCGCAGATTCCTGAGGCAATCTAAGATTTACAAAACAAAGAGCAGAAATACTATATATGTATGTATCGATTGAACTGTGTTAAGATACATATTTATATTCAATTCAAAAAGTAATGAATTTCAATCTTAATTTAATACAATATATCTATCTTCTATATATATAAAAGGCAATGTGTGTATGTATGTTCCAGTATGTTTCCTATGGACTCCAAAAACGTTGAACCGATTTTGATGAAATTTTTAGACAATCTTCAGGTTAGTCCAGCGGGTGATCCTATGAAGTTTGGTAGCTATCGGATAAGAAAAATGGATGCGGACGAAGTCGCGGGCAAAACCTAGTAATATAATATAAAACAAAAATACAATAAATAATATAATCTTAAATTTTTAACAAATATGTATTAAACCATTTTATTATTGTTGGCATTTTTACACGTAATTTCTCAATTTTTTTTACAGTAACCGATCCATTTGCTAAAAACCAAATAAGAATTTCAAGATTTCTAAATAACAAAAATAACTTTTCCGATTCTTAGATGATATCGACATTCTATCAGACCTTAGGTTAAGCTCTATTTTTGCAATATAGGGAATGTTTGTGGAGCAACAGCGTTTGTTTACTAATTTAGTTAACAGCTTGTTTGTTCGCGTGCATTACAATTTTCACGGCAATTGCGTTTGCTGATAAGATACCATACCGCTAATTGCTGAGCAAACTGACCTGGCTTACAATGTACTTTCGCAAATGTGTGCTCTAGCGAGAAATTGTACGATATCGAAATTTTGTAGAAAGAACAATTAGCGAATTTACTAGAATGTGAATGTATGTACTAATAAAAAGTTGATGGTTTCATTAAGTACTAAGTCATATACTAAAATCAATTAAACTGGTAAATAAACAGAGTATTTATAAGCATCTCGATTTTCTTCCTTCTTTTTCTTAATATAGAATTGATATTTAACACGATGTTCATTGTAATTATATATTCTTTTAATATTAACAATATAATATATTTTCAAAATGCAATCATTTTATATATCTTTAAATTGAGTCTTCAAATGGTTGGATTAAAACAGCCATAACAGTTAGTATGGGTGTGAGAGTTATCTTTAAAAATTTCTACGAGTGATGAACAAACCAGAATTATATTGCCACTTCCACTAATCCACTGGGATATATTGGTGTCTTTCTATATATTATATTGTAGAGCGATGTTGAGATTTCGTACAAGGGATTGGAAACACAACTTCAAAGAACTTCACCCATTCTAAGGCTCTGAGGAATTTTGGACGAGATGATATCTCGGAGCTTCTTTTATCTGTATTTTATTTTGTTTATATTATAATTTGTATCATTGAAATTATTTTACATTTATATTATTTAAGTTAATACCATCTTCTATGTTATCATAGGGTTCTATGTGAAAAAATTCCTTATGAAAATGTATGTCGAAACACCTAGCCTCTAAGTGGCAGAGAGTCAATTATGTAACCAATTGCTAACGCATGCGTGATCTGTGCCTTGTAAGTGTTACACTATGAACAACAATAACTACAATTTAACCATTGTATTATTCGCAAACCATTGAACCAGAAAACATTGTTAGCGGGATAAGCTCTAAGCAAACACATAAGTGTGTTTAGTTTTTCTTTGAGTTTGTAATAAAGCTTTTTCTTTAACTATTATTATGAATTCAGTGTGGCAAAACCCTAAAAGAATTTCTGACTGTTGACAGAAACAGAACTGTTTGGCACAGGACTTTCTGGGGAATATATAGAGTATCTAAATATACTAGCAGACAAATATATTTTGTAGAATTAATGGACAGCACATAATATCTAAAATAGTTTTGTGTCATCTGTGTGCTAAAATTAATTGTACTTCATTCCTTACTAGTTGTTCTGCGGCTTCATTCACGCCATCTATAAATTAATTTAAGAATAAATTTTAACTGTTATCCAAGAAGTATCCATCCAATACTGGAACATAAGTCTTAAGAACATGATCTATCTTTTTACAATATTATATACAAAATATTTTCAACGGTCACAGAATTTTTATATTTGCGAGATTATACTAAAGATTTAAGTGCAGGCTCAAATAAACAACAGCTAGTGTAGTGAAAGATTTTTTCCTTATCGCACCAAAAGCTATTTCTAGGAACCTGTTCTAACACAAACATTTGTATGTTAACAATATGACATAAACATTACATAAACATTATTTAATAAGTTCCAATAGGTTAAGTAACACACGTGAAAGCCTCAAAAGTTGACCCCGTGAGCGTCTGATCTGTACGTAGGAGGAACTTTCGATTTCGCTAACATCGCGATGCGCAGGCGCAGCCAAACCTATTGAGTAACATCACGACACGATCGACCTTTATTATGCAGACATATGCAGACACTTAAGTTTTATATAGTAAGTGATATTTAAGGATGTTTTTTCTTTATAATCTTTATAATCCAACGAACTATGAAATATTTCTAACTAATAGAAAGAACGATAAATAAACGAGGAAGTCCTCTTATTTCATTTCTCTAGAAGATAGAATACATTATACTACGAGGATTAACTCGATAACGTCATAATAAAAAATAAATTTAGTAATTGCGCTTACTAAACTTATTATAACTTAGAATAGGTATTACCTATTCTGCACATCTTATTTATCAAGTAATTTAATTATGTAATTTGTAATTTTACATTCAGTATAGCAAACGAAACTTTCATAAACAAGATAGTTGAATAGTTAAATGTATCTTAAGAAACAATTAAAAGTATCATAAGATTTTTTTTTCATAAATAATGACTAAGAAGCATGCAACGCTTTCTCTCCGAGTAATTCGTCTAATTGTGATCTAACTGCGGTATTAATAATAGCACCTGACACGTGCGCAGGCGCAATTACGTAACCCCTAAAATAATATTAGATAACAACGGCCATTGTCGTGTGGCGGTGAAAGTTCGTGTGCTCGCGTTGATTTCTTTTATATGGCCATTCTTTTATAATATGGCTTGGGTTCATTGTTATATTGAATTTAGGGCGTCTGTACACAATGTAGGTTAAGGAATTAATCCCCTTAAATAGATGTCTATTCTAAGTAGGCACTATTTCAATTTTTATTATGATTTGAATGATTCACTCCACAGATAAAAATAAACCAAATTGGTTAAGCAGTTACAGATAATATTGATACTGTGAATGTTATTTATTTTTGAAAATATACAATACGTTATTGTTATTTTTGTATAATTTGCCATTCAATTATTGTACAAGCAGATTTTTAATAATTGGAAATATTTACTAAAAAAAATTAATATTTGTTAAAAATCTTTTTAAAAGGACAAAGTATACTTCAATGCTATTTAAGACAATTCTACAGAAACTTTTTCAGCCACTAATGTGAATTTAAACCCGTTAATTTAAATTAATAAACAGATGTCATTGAAAAACCTGTCTGATATTTAAAAAATAGTTTAATATTGTTGTAAGATTTTTTAAACATTGTATAAAAGTTATTGCTTCGAACCGAATACAAATCACCATTTTAAATTTGATGAATATTAGGTTATATAAATTTAATATTCAAACGTTTATTTGGAAGCAGTTTAATTTTAATATAAATAGCTATAGTCAATCACATAATTTACGTAATCTGCAATAAGAATTTTGCGGTAGGTAAATATGGCTGTGTATTTGAGAGTGGGTATTAAAGTCGTGTATTCCTTTATTGTTAATGTAATATCGTCGCTTAGAATAAATACAATGGAAGAATTTTTATTAATTTTTTTATGTTAAGGTAGACAGGCTGATGTTCCATTTGATGGTAGGTAGCTACCGTCGCCTATAACACAACCAAAGCCACAGGTGTTGCAAGTGCGTTACCGATAATAGTAGGGTTAAGGGTTAAGGCACTATCCCGTCGAATCTGAATGTTTTATAGTTTTTTTTTAGCTTAATATAAGATTGATTGTAAGCCGGTTGTTATGTTATCTAATACGATCACACTTCATAGGGTACTAAATATGTATGGCTAAAAATCTATAAATGCGAAAGTAAGTTAGTTTGTGGTTTTTAACTACTAACCGACCATCACGAATTTTTTCATGCACGTTGTTAGATATAGTACAGAAAAGGACATAGGGCTACCTTTTAACCAGCAAAAAGTATTTTAGAAATATTTCTTCGTGAATATTTTAGAAAGTTTTAACAGTTTTAATGACGATTTTAATATACTTAGCAGATTCTTGAGCAGAATGTAACTATAGACTTTTAGATAAATTCGTATACATTATGTCTGCAAGTTTCTTAGCAATACTCAAAAATTCCATGAACGTGTAAACAAGTAAGAAGCAAACAATATCAATGTTGTTAAGTTATTTATAAAGTCCATATCGAAGGACAGACAATCTCCGAGTTGTATGGGCTGACGGTTGACTACGAAAAAAACGTATTTAACCGTTATCCAAGACTAGACTATTACTCATGGCTTCGCTTGTGACATACATTAAACAAGTGCATTAAACTATTGAAATATCTGCATGTTGAAAGAGTTTACTCGTCAGTTGTTTTTAACAACCAAATATCTTCACAAATTATTACGTTAAAATTTTTAATAGCAAGCTCATTATTTATCTATCTTGTTTTATAATTTATATTGGTATTTTTCCTTTTATAACAAATATTTTAGTTGAAATATTAAATTAAACATATATAAATTACCCTCATGAAGAAATTAATTATTAAATATAATTAAATTTGAATTTGAAAAATACATGCTTTTTTTAAAGCTTTACACGACTTCAGCAGGGAAGCTGACTGTACACTTGATGTACGTACGACTCGGCTTACATAGATTTACATAGGGTTACAGTCAGTATACAAGTGCGCTGCGACCTTAACAGTAACAAGGCACATAAGTAACCACCTAACATTTATAAAAAAACCATAGGTCAAGATGTATTTTGAATGAGTTATGGCTTACATACATTTGTACAATGCACTGTTCAATTTAGAACCTTGAACGCATACCGTGAGATATCATTGTTGCTTTTTTAAGCATAGCTTCCGTTGCATTGTTCCGGTGCATAATAGTTAATTAGGTATTAACATGTTTCCGGTCCCTAAACATTACCTCTTAAATAATTGTTTTTCTTATGTACTATATAATATATTATACAATATCTTGTTATACTACATAATTTAATGTTATATTTCATATAGGTAATAATATTTCAATGTATTTTTTTTATTTAATGTATTACATATCTATACTAATATTATAAAGAGATTTGTGTGTTTGTAATCAATAAACTCAAAACTAAGTACTGAACCGATTTTGAAAATTCTTTCAACTATAAAAAGCTACATTATCAGCGAGTAACATAGGCTATATTTTATAAAGTTACGCGAGCAAAGTCGAGTGCAATAGCTAGTATTTCATATGTTTCAAACTCGCGAAACAAAATATTTGTAGGCGGTGCAAGGTGTACTTTTTATGTTAAAGGGTATCCTTTTTATGATCACTTGGGAGATGCAAGCGTGCTCCCTGATACTCCTATCCAAATACCAATCTCTAATCCATAATCCTACTATGGTCGGCAGCGTACTTGCAGTGTCAATGGAGTAGCTTGTGTCACAGGCGACGGTAGCCTACCTATCCACCTTCCTTGTCCGAACTGGTAGGGAGTGGAACTCACTGCCTGCGTCTGTGTTTCCTCAAAATTACAACCTCGGGGCCTTCAAATCTAGGGTAAATGGGCACTTACTAGGTAAGCGTGGTCCATCTTCGGCCGCATCTGCACCATCAAGTGAGATCGCGGCATGTAGACCGTCAGTATGTCTGACGACCTTCATATATAAAAAAATATTCACGCCTCACGCATCCCCTTCTCAGACACCAACACAGGTACATACGTTTGTGTTATTTCACATTTGTAAGATTAGGTCTCTTACACAATTTAATTATTCCATTTTTTTCTAATTTCTGAATAGGAAAAAATCGATTTGTATTGGACATGAGCAGTTACTTGATGATGTTGCCCTTTAACTGAATGGTAATGTCTGCTTGAATGGTAAGTGTTTACTGTCGCTTAAAACCACAAATAACACAAATGGGTGATACACTGCTCTGCTAACCCTCATTGGATAAAGAATAAAGAATAAAATGTGGAAAGGGTCTGGTATCCTTAATCACGCACATAATAGTGGTTACTGCCGCCATAAAAGCTGACAAGTCTCTTACCATGTCAATAGGTATATTGATAAAACAGGATTAAGGAAAACGAAACTCAATAAACACCTCTGCCTGTAACCTTCTTTAAGTCTTTAAAAAACTGGTTATTGTCACCACATGGTCCGCATTACAGGCCCTTGAACTATTAAATCAAAATTCTTCCATTGACAACAATAACTTAATTACTTTAATGAACCTTAATTACTGAAGACAATCGTTGGTAGTGTCAATATATTTTTATTAAAGCCAACAATTCCATTATTAATGTTGTGGCCTCTGGTATTAAAACTAATGCAGAGTTGACAACATTTCTCTCTTGAGTTCGTGTTCTATTACGGCTAACACGTAAAAAGATCAAATGTACGCGTGTATATAATATTTGTGCGATGAGAGTACATCAATCGCGGGCGTTGCTCACTCATGCAGTTAAATGAGAATTTTCACCGTGTTTTCTTTCTTCTTGTGAAATTCGCACACGCACCGCGAGACTGGATAATTGAATAACTTCACGCTTATTTTAATGACTATGAATAATAATAGTAAAACAGGGTAACTAATAAGAAAATACTTTTATTTTCGAACTGGCATTTGAAGATAGAGATAAAACTTATCTTGACAAAGTTTACGATGATGGTCATGCGAAAGTTTATGATGATGTTTAGATATTGGTATTTGTTACTCAATAACACGTAATACGCAGAACGGATAACGATGAAAAATGGCACAAAGGCAGTTTCATGTACTGCATTAAAACGTAGAATAATGTTCACACGGGATAATACTTCTCATTTTAATTTTTGAAACCTTACTTGAAGTTTAATTTTCGTTATTCTATTAATAAACACTCGCATTGTAGGAAGGACTTTAAGGTTTATGTGGAACTAACATATAATTAGAATGCTAAATAGAAACAATATTATAGAAGAATGGTAGTAAAAAAGTTTGCGCAAAGACATACACTCGTGTGAATTGGGTACGTGTTGAAAATTCTAAACAATGGCCAAACGCACACCATTAAGGCTGATGGAATGAACAGGACGTCCTGAGAGATTACTTTTGATGCTAGATAACATAGTGTGGTATAGTATAGTCAAATTTAAAAAATAGAATTCGCCCGACCCGGGCTAGATAAATTCGGGTGAATTTTCTATTAACTAAAATATTCGAGTTTTAGCTAGGTTTTAGCCCTTGAATATGAACACATCTAGAAACATGTTTTGTTATCACAAGAGATGGGTTGTCAGATTTGTGATGCCCTGGTTTTGGGAGCTAGTTTGAGAGTGAGGAAACTAGAACAACTTTGCTGCTAACACAATAAAACTGAAACAAGTGATAAAATACCTATTTAAAAATATTTGGACAGATAATAAAATGTTTTTCTTGCAGATGAGGTAATGTGGCGTGCTATGCAATTCCAATGAACCATTAAAATTGTTTTACGTAATGTATACCTTAATGTAGGCGATAATTAAATTAGCGTTGATTGATCTGGTTTCGACGTATGCAAGTTTTGAGTCACGATGATGTCGCAACGAAAATGACTTTGAATGAATATTTGACAATAGCCCGCGGCGATATTAGGGCCGGTTACGAAAATTATGTTAATGTTAAGAAGTATTGTGCAAACTGAAATGAATATGAATGAAACACATGATTTTAAGGGCAAAAATCCGATAGGAATTATGGAACTCTTATCAGAGTTATATGAATATTTAAATGGACATGAATATTACATTATTTCAAAATCGAAAGTCAATCTTGAAACTGAATATTTTGCATATTAATTGAAGTTTACATCACAGTTGATGATCAATAAATAAGTGAAAGTTCCAATAATGCAAGTGATCAAGCGATCGGTTCTACTTTCGTTCACAAATTACATATCTCCGAGCAGATCTAGATTGCTATAACTAAAGCCGAGCGGATACACAGGAATCTCGGCGGAGACAATAAAATCATTTGCCACACCAACAAGTGTTTAAATTTCTCCATTCTGAACACTTATTGCGTTCGAACACAGTTGCAGCGGCCGGTGTTGTGTGGAAACTGTTTTAGCGCTGCTTTCGCGAGACGCAATTGTACAGCCATCTGTGATAGCATGCTCATATACCACCAATATCTAGAACATTATTCGGTTGGAACACTGAGCACTGTGTCCGCTCGCCGAGCCGCACCCTAAATATTTCAAATGTTACGTACCCACGCCGAGGGCGGCAGCTAGCACTATTAAACACCGCGAATTCATGATTAAACTTTAAGTCCTTGCACAGGAGGAGTGGACACTGTAACGTTCAAGCACACACTGCGAGCGGGTGAATGGGCGGCCGAGGCTTTTATATCGGGTATGCGTACGGGCAGCGTGGACGGAGAAAAGCGACGTCTGCAACCACGTCCCACCCCGCAACCACGTCTCTTAACCCTCAGAGAACCGCGTGGGGGATGCACTGCACCCAGGAATTCGAATATTCAAGCATAGTACGCGTTACACATAATGAACCATCACAGAAGCTTTGATTGCTTCAAACAAGCTACTATATACTGCGATGTGTCTGTGTTTTATTTCAAACTAGCCATAAAGGTAATAGGTACATTCTAACGACATTCAAGAGCATTCTGTACTGTAAGTTAAGTAAAGTTTTATGGCACCAGTTAACTGTTAGTTTTTAGACTGAAACGAATTGGAATTGTAAAGAAATTATTTATATTTAATATATATTAATATTTTCAACAATGTAAAAGTGCGAACTGCGAATTGTGTTCAAATTTGGTCATAATAACAGAAAATCTTGGTGCAAAAATATGTAAAAATTTTAGTTCATATCCCAATATAATTATATTGGAATATTTTAGTGTCATACACGTAAAATTACCATAAAGTGTTAATAAAATTTAAGATGATATAAAATTACTAATATTATTAAAACATTATTAAAATAATAATTATTATTATTAAAATATGTACTAACAAAAGTATTAGCAAAAATATAAAACTTAGCCTAAATCAATTTTGAATAGGTATGGACATACCTAAACCTAAAAAATGGTCTATTCCCAAAATGTCCCACAAGAAATGTCCCATTTGAGATATTTTGGGAATTTCAAAATAAATATTGTTCCCAAAATGTTAATTATTTAAACCAGTTTCTTAAATATATAAAAAAACCCAAAAAGTAAAATGTGTTAGACATTCTTAAAATATCGAAGCTTTTGTCGGCGACTTTGTCCATGCCCTTTTTTCTTAGGTGTTGTTATGGCTCATGAAAATGAATCTATGTTCTATTCTGTGCCCTGACAATGTGTATGCAAATTTTCATGAGTATGCAAAAATTCATGGTACTTTTGGAGATTGCGTTTTGAATAAATGAACATAAAAATTTTATATACTATCTATAGAATATACTTACGAAATTAATTTTAAATGCTTCAATAGGCATTCGATAATGAAAGTAATCGCTGCCTAATTGATCAATGCCAACGGTCAAGATGTTCGTGTCCCGACAACCTAAAGTAAAAGTATTTAAAGATGCCGCCGATGATTCATAAGTAAGTATACCCAATGACCCCTTTACGATGCACCTTGAAAATATGATACGGGTTTTCGTAAAAGGAAGTACCGCATTAAACCACCAACAATCATAATTGATAAGGTTGAAAATTTTTACCAGAGAAACAATTAATAATCACCTATGTTGAATCTGGCTACTTCATGAAAAATGTACTTGTTTAAATAAATGAATAAAATATCCTAATGAGGCCTAATTTGAGTTACTTAAAATTATAAATATTAATTATCTCCATATATGTAAAAATTACGTATTGTTTGTCGCCGATGAACTCCTAAACTACTGAACCAATTTTAATAAAACTTGCAAACTGTGTGCACTTTGATCCAACTTAAAAGATAGGATAGTTTTTATTTTGAACCCGGGTGAAGCCGGGAGCGTGTAGCTAGTAATTTATAAATATAATTTAGGTATTTACAAATTATTATGAAATTGGCGTTTTGTCGAACTGGAAATTTGGTCACAAATATCTGGCGTTTGGTTAAGATATCCATATTGAAATTATTTCAAATATTGAATTTTCTTTGAGATCGTTATTTACGATACGAATTTCGCCATGGCACATGGACACGCTGCAGAAACAGCTCGAAGGATTAATGATATATATGCGTATTTCCTTTGTACACATTTTCAGCTACTACCACACACGGCGCCACTGCGACCTTCGAAACTATGTATTAAATGGTTATGCTAAATCTAACAATGTTCAACTACCACTAGTGTTTACGAATTCATATTAAAGTGTACAAGCAGTTTCAAGAATAGACAGAGACCAGAGATGGCGAAGTCTAACAAAGGCGGCGACGAACCTCTCTGACAATCTATGACCACGACCACTATGGCAGAAATATACGGCTATGTATAAGAAGAATGTAATTAAAATATTCTAGACTAGCCGATACCCGCGAATTCGTTTAATCCGCCAATTTTATACTCAAAAATTAATATTATAAACTAAACAAAAAAAATGTGTTTGTAAATATAAGTTGTTTTATTTGACTAATTTAAACAAAAACGGTTATTGTGACTTAACTAATAATAGTTTGGGGCCTCTACAAGTAAAGTGTTGACTAGTTACTTTTAGAAATAATTAAATGTTTTATTAAATTATGCATTCGGTTTACTGCATCCTTCGATAGGCGATTTTTTTTTATTATTTTCTTTTTAATCTTTGGGACTTTTACCTTACAAATAAAGGTATATCAGCTTCATGATTCCCGGTTACCGGTAACTTTAAATGGCGGTTAGCCTACTTGACACACGGTGAAAGAGGCCCTTAGACATATAGCCTTGCGAACTTTTTGTGTGTACTATAAACACGTTATTGTTGTGTGTGTCATTAATAGTTTTCGCAGCGTACGCCAAATAAAATACAAGAGTATGTTAAAACATAGGCAAATTTTTGATACCTTGTGTTACACTATTGTAATTTTTGTAGTAATCTATAATTTTTTCAAATATAAAATACAGCCTATGTTACAGCCTAGTAATGTAACTTTGTAAAGGTGAAAGAATTTTTAACATCATTTAAATACTATTTTTATTTAATTCATTACAAACAAACGTACAAGAAATAAATTATTTTTAGTGCATAGATTGTAAATAATAAGAATTCTATATAACGGTATATTTTATGAATGTGTAACGATGTATTCGTCAACATCCCTTCGAAAAGTCGTCGACCGTCCGACTGTCCGCGTTCGTTATGAAGGCCTGCAAGTTTCACGGCTCCCAAACAGGTATTACGCAATGCAGATGCGGCATTAGGTCAAAAATGGTGCGTAAAAACACTATCACTTCCATAAATATTAGATCGTATTATATTAAAATATATGAAAACTAATTAGTATCGCTATTTAATTTTCAATTGTAGAAACCACATTAACACATCAATATAACTGAAAATTACATTAATACGGTTTTCACTAGTGAAAATAGCGCTAAATGAAAAAGTTTTGTGTTATATGATTTGCAGAAAAAATTGTGAGCCTGTGCGAAGCCAGGGGCGATTCACTAGTATTTTTACAAAAAGTTTAATTAAAATTAAATTTTTCGTACACTATAGACTGTGACTATAGACACTATAGACACTTAAAGATTTATGTTTCGGTTGTAGCAGTGGCAAGACATTAGCAAAAATCATACAGAATTTTATTGCCTAACTTTTAATAAAACCACCAAGTAAAATTATATTATATATATAATTATTTATTAGCAATGAATTATATTATCATGAAACGAAAAATCTTATAATTTGTTGTACTAATATTATAATAGTGTAAGTATTCATTCAAAAAATATGTAACGTTGTTAAGAAATTATTATAAACAAAAACAATTTGTCGAGGCAACTTAAACATCTTGCAAGTAAACATTTCTTAATGTCATTTCGCAAAATGATTATAATATTGTTTTGTTTATTCTGTGGAGAGTTGTCACCGCGACGTTTGCCTCATTGCGCCCAGACGCAACTATGCACAGTATGCGGAAGGCACCTCGCTGTGGCGACGACGAATTAAACAAATTAAAGTTCCCAACGACTTGTGGCACGGTAACCTTAAACATTTCATCTTAAATGAATGAAAAGTATGATGGAATCTGTTGGGAACTAGAAAATATATAAACTGAAAAATTATCTTATGTTACTTTGATTTCTGTTACAGATGACTTTGGGCTTGTTTTTTTTTTTATGTCAAAGACAAAGGTTGTCAGACAAGCTAGATGTCCACATGGTGGTAGGTATGGGTAGCCTATTAACACAAGACACGCCATAGGTGCTGGCTGGAAGCGCACTGGCGACCATGGTAGGATTTCGGTTAAGGGGATAAGAAAATGAGCTCTAGCATCCCTCATTTACTCAAACACATAATGCTGTTTTTACACAGCATGTGTAACACAATTGCTGTTTGACCTTGGGAATTGAACCCGGTCCGTAATATATGAAAAACTTTATATAGCTTCTAAATAATACAGTTCTGCAGCGTATTGATAATCTTCTTCCAGATCGTTATATTGAGTATCGATATATTTATTATACTAAATAAACAATTCCTGATTACCTTGACAAGTAAACTAATATAAAGCATTCCCCACAATGAGTCCGAAGCTTCGAAGGTCTTTTGCATCGTTAGCAACAGGATGAGCAGGAACAAAAACAATTTGTGTTAAGCTTTTGCCATCAGATATTGATCGACGCTTGATTGCAAAGACTTAAAACGTAAATAAAATCTGCAGTTAAGAACTTTTAAGAGGCGCGTAGATCTAATCACACATAAACCTTATCCCATAATATTCTATAACATAGTCAAAGAAATGACAAATATTCTGTGTGTGAACCAGTGAATAAATTTTGTTCACTGCTGAATTAAAAATTCAAGTATTTATTTTGAAATACAAATTTATTTATAATAATTACAATATTGTTGGATCTAAAACTATGTTTTATTTTTCACAGCACTTACTTACTCAATCTTTTCAATAAGTTGTGTACTAAAAATATGTGTATCTCAATGAAACTCATTGCCTGTGTAAAAATAATTTTAAAAAGTAATCATGGGTTTAGTCACTTTTTGCACTTAATTCTAAACAAATCACTTAAAAGGTTTTCAATGATTGAATTGTCTTTATAACCTAGTGTTATTTTTCGTAACCCTTTAATTTTTACTTATTCGCATTAATTATTTGTTAATAATATTTTTTTATTAATAACAATAATTCTTAACAGATTAACATGAATCTCTTACATTTTAAATAAATATTATTTTCATATATTTCTTCAACCGCCTGTCGAAAAGTTTATAGTAATAATTACTCAATATATCAAGCTGACATTTGGTGAAGATGCACTCATAGTGAGAGGCTCACGAACGTAATACATAAACGGTTACTGACCTCTGACGCGAATTCATTTTGTCCTTTATTTTTTTACGATTTCTTACCTAACTTATATTCAATAAATTATTGTAGATAAAGCCTCATTATCATGTGTGCCATTTTATCTACATACATGTTATATATTATATAGGTATTTACATAACATCAAATGTGTATATCGACGGCGAAGTGACAATACCTCCTAACTAATATAGACAAAATTTTACAGAAAGTTAAAAAAACGTTTAGTTTCCTGAAAACGTCATAATCAATAAATCTATTTGCATAGATAATATACAAATATGCTAAGCTAAGGAAAGCTAAGTCTTATCAAAACACGCAGATATAGACCTTAAAGGCAATGGCATAAGAATGTAATTTTTACCAAAATTGTTAGGAGGTATATATATGTTCTTCTACCATCAATATGTTTCTTCTGTCTGTGTGTATGTGACTGAGCTCCTAAACAGCTCAACCGATTTTGACGAAAATTTTGTGTGTGTTTGAGTGGGCCCAAACACACACAAAATTTTGTTTGGTTTAGATTCACAATTAGACCTGATAGGTGGCATTGCAATCGGATAATTCAGTTCGGGTAGGACGTCTGTTGGGACGATATTTCGTACCCTTTCTTCCGATATCCCCGTAGCCTCAACTATGTCACTCACCTTCACTCGCCTATCGTCCAACACGATATCACGCACTTTTTCAATGGTTTCCGGTGTGATGGCAGTTTTTAACCATCATTCACGTGGGTTATCTTCGAGGGACGTGCGACCACGTTCAAATTGATCTGAATACTTTTTAGTAGTTGACATGGAAGACATGGAAAACAGACAAAAGTTCTAAAAATTAGTTTTTAGAACTTTTGTCTGTTTGTCTGTGCGTTTGTTTACGCTAATCTCAGAAAGATCTTAATCGATTTGAATGGTGTATTCACTTATTTATCAATGATTGGCTGGATACTTTTACTATAGGATATAGGATACTTTTTATTTTTTTATAAACTATAGGATACTTTTTATCCTGGGAAAATGTTAGGTTTCTGTGGGATTTACTAAAAACGAACTACAGGTCGTACGAAGTTGCATGCACCAGCTAGTAATAAATATAACGTATAAAAAGAGAGAAGGCAAATACGGTATTCTGTAAGGCAGTGGTTATCGCCACCAACCTGACTGCCTGAATCGTCACCAATTCAGCAATCAACACCAAACAGCATATGAAACACCAAACATTTTCATTTAAAGAAACCATATTAATTAGTAAGAAAAATAATTCTCATTCGTATGATGATATCCAAAATTTTAGTTCTCTTTGAAATTTAAGACCTTTTTAGAACTTTTAATCTTTGACTTTTACTTTTTAAGCATTAAGGAACTTAAGGAATATTATAATTAAAAAATAATTTTTGTCATGTGCAATGGGCATTACAAGTGTGGCATTACAAGGTAGTTTTAACCGACTCTTCATTGAAATGGGAAGTAAAATCTCGCAAAATTGACACAGTTCTGATTACAATATTTAAGGTATTTTTAGGCCTGTTTTTTTTTTGGAGTTCCTTGAGACCTTGAAAAGAGGTCAACCGAATATTATAAAAATGGATACTTGATTTCATTGTAAATCATTCATTGTAAACCTTTCCTGTATGGATAACAAGTGATGGCTTTATTACTTGCACGCACGAACTTTTTCACTTATTTGGTAATTATTTTATTTTTTAAAAATAGATTAATTTTTGGACAAAATACAGCAACAGTGAACGTTAAGGACTTTAAAAAATCTTTGGGATACTACGAGGATGCTTATCTTAATTTTACTGAGTTAACGAATAAATATGGTTATCCGACTGAAGAACACAAAGTGATAACTAAAGATAGATACGTATTATCGATATTCAGGATTTTATCAAAGTGTAAAATGTCCAACAAATATCCGGTACTTTTATTCCATGGATTATTCGATAGTTCAGATACGTGGATACTGGCTGGACCTAAAAATGGATTGGGATATCTATTAGCGAACAATTGCTACGATGTTTGGGCAGCTAACCATCGAGGAAATAACTACTCCCGGAAGCATCTCAAATTAGATCCCGATAAAGATCTAGATTACTGGAACTTCTCCTTTGATGAACATGCGAACTTCGATTTGCCGGCAATAATAGATTATATTTTAATTGCAACTGATAAGACGAAAGTGAATTATTTAGGACATTCTCAAGGAACAACAGTGTTCTTTGCAATGGCTTCTCAAAACATAGAATACAATGATAAAATCCAGCTATCGATCAACTTTGCTCCTGTTGTTTGGATGGGAAATGTTAAAACTCCGGCAGCCCGCGCTTTATCTCCAAGCAGCAGGGAATTGAAAGATGTTTTTGATTCCCTGGGTTTTAAAGAGGTACTTGCAAAACATCGATCCGCTCACGATCTCAGCGAGTTTTTGTGTCAGTTTGCTCCTGTACCTATATGTGGTGTAGCATTGTATGCTGCCACTGGCTATGTGAAAGGCATATCGCCAAGAACTGTGGCTGTAGCGTTTGGACATATTCCGAGTGGTACCTTGTTACATATATTTTTTACATAGTCCATTGTTTTCTTTTGCACCGGTAGCACAGCCGAAAGTCGAATTTAATTATAGTCACCTAAACTGATCTGTGCGCTTGCGCGTGACATTCATTCATAGTGCTCTGCCGTAGATTCAATTGTTCAGAGAGAATGTTCTGGAATGTCGTTACGTCGTTGTTCTGTGACTGTGTTAATTTTGACAAGTAGCAGTAGCGCGGTTTCTTTTGGAAATTTCTCGAAGACCGAGGTCATAAAAGGGCCTGCGGAAAGGCGGGAAGCCTTTTCCGTCGGCAACCCACCTGAAGAGTGCACATTAGAAGTTAGCTGTTGTTGTTGAGCCACCTTCGAAATTTCATATTATTTCAAAATTAATCGAGTCATTTTATCGATAACAGTACTACTGTTTATTGTTTTATTGTGTGAACCTCCAATTGTGATAATTGGAGGTTTTTTTTTTATACCCACAAATTTTTTCAATCAACTACTTGCTGCGCGTTGAGAGCGAGCGAAACCGTACGTCCCGCTAGTCATACGTCGCGCCGAGCTTCGAGTCCCGGCGAGCAAACCCGCCGCGCCTCACTAGTTCGTCGACGTCGACAGCGTGATTCCGGAGGCTGCTTAGTCGCCCGACCGCGCCAAGTTTGGCTATTTTTTTTTCTCTTCTTTTACTCTTTTTATTATTATTTTATTTTGTAATCGTTCGGCTCGGATATACCTACGACTTAAATATACAGCTACTTTTCGGTATCGGCTCTTTTTCGGTGGTAAGTCTCGATCCAAATCTCCACAAACCCCTGGTCCCCTTTTTTGTATTTTTTTCCTGTGTATTTTTTTTTCTCTCGGTTGCGGTACAATCCGCATCCGAAATTGTTAATCTTTTCTAGCAATATATTTGTATAGAATTGAATTAGTAAAATAAAACTATCATTTTTAAACTGACTTTTATTTATTTATTTTTATTGTTGTTGTCTGCCTGTCCGCCACACTACCGCGGAAAAGGTGTAACAATAATTTGGCGCTCGGAACAGGGACAGCGGTAATTTGTGGAGAATTGTCTAGTCTTCGGCTTAGGCAAAAATTGGATCTGAGACTTACATTTAAATTTTAATTTTTTTTATCTTTTATATTTTTTTAGTTACCCTAAATTTTTTTTGTTGATACAATTCATTTTTTTTATCCACCGAAGGAGACCGTGAGGTGCCTTTAGGTTTGTGTTGCCGCGGGAGATAGTGGGAGAAGCTGCATCCTCAGCTTCAGCCTTTGGTGAAAGTACCACGCACGTGCCCATACAGCCGGCCTAAGTTTTATTGCCCGGTGGGTACGTGTCCCAAAGGATCCCATCCCCTTCCTATTCCATCCTTACCCTTAATCCTTATCCTCCCCTACTTACACACCTTCCCTTACCCTACCTCTTCCTTATATTCCTTTTTGGGGGGCAGTTTAGTTTTTTTTTTAAATAAAATAGTTAATTTTTATCATTTTTTTTTAATCTTCAATGTTAATTTTCGCTGGGGGTAAATTTTGTTAATGCCACAACACAAGCGCAACCGCACCACCAAATAAGGAATATATATATTATTTTTTAAATTTGTGATTGTTTTTTTTATTTAATTTTTTTTGTATAACTTTTAATGTGTTATATTTTTTTCTTTTTGAATAACTTATTTTTTATATCTATTTTTTTCGTGTGTTTTGTTAATACAGGAGCCGTGGACGACTTATCCCCGACGGAGAGCCAATTATTTTAGTAGTCCATTACAATTTCCATTACAATTTTTAGCTGTGCACACTGGTCGTGCAATTTTGCACACTCTTCGTGCAATATTTGGCCCAGTGTTGACATCATTTAAAGTTAGACTTTTAAATTTTAACTAGTAGATTTTAGGCGGTTTTACTTGCTAATTACACATTCATTTTTTTTTAACTTCAATTATTCTTTTCTTGACTAGTGTGGGACGAACGGCTTTGGTTTTTTTTTTTAAATTTACTTTTGAATGATATTATTTGCGATTAACTAATAGAATTCACGGTTTTACGTGCGACTTTAATTTTTAATTTTTTTTACATTCTCTTTTAACTTAGACTATTTTCTTAACACATAGTTGCGAGCGGCTTTGTTTTTTTTTTAATTTACTATTTTTTTTGCGATTGTCTTTAGTTTGCCTTTCCGGTAATCCTTCAGTTTCATTTTCTATTAAGTAGTTTTTTTTATTGTTGTTCCCTCTTGACTTTTCCCCGTTATTTTTTTTTCCTCTTACTTTCTCAATTTTTTTTTTTAATTATTATTTTTATTCTTTACACTTAATTTAACCTTTGTATGACAATGGAAAGGCCTATTGCATACAACCTTTTGAGAAAGGACGAGTTATTGTATGAGGTTTCGATAAGGAATGCCAAACCCCTTAATACGGTGGAGGAGCTTCGAGTCCAGATTCGGGAACTTTCGCAGTCGATTCCGGCTGACGAAATAATTGACACCGCTTATAATTCCCAGGAGGAAATAGAAACCATTAGTTCAAAATTAAAGGATTTAGGAAAATTGTTAGAGGGTAACCCCCCTTACAAAATTTTTGGCAGGGCTAGGGCAATCGCACATCACTTGTTCCATCGTCTGAGTAGGGTGGCCTTGGATGATGATCCTAATATAATAGTTTTACAACGCGACTTAGATGAACTTTTACGGAGAATAGATAGGTTGTTTGTTTCATTTAGAAAATCTATAGAAGAAACCAATGAGGGAGTTAGTGAGGAGTTGCCTTCGGTGGGAGCCCCGCCGGAAGTGGCCATTGTTAACGACCGGGGTGTACAGAAGTTAAATCTTCAATATAACGGCAGGACTTGTGTCCGTACTTTTCTTATTCGATTAGAGGAGCTAGGACAGTCGCGTAATATCTCTGCAGACTCGTTGTATCGTTCTGCGGTGGAGTTGTTTACTGACCAGGCGCTGACTTGGTATCGCAGTGTTCGGGAATCACTGAGTGATTGGAAGGGATTGCGCCAGCAGCTGTTGAATGAATTCTTGCCGCTGGACTATGACGATCGTCTGTGGAATGAGATAAGGAGTCGAACCCAGGGTTCCGGGGAGTCGTCTTCTTCTTACATTTCAACCATGTTAAATTACTTTGGGAGATTGTCGGAGGCCGTTTCGGATAGTGAAGTGTTACGTGTTATTAGAGGAAATTTACATCCTAGATTTGTGACGGCGTTGGCTCTGGAAGATATTCCATCGTTAGAGGTCTTGAAATCAAAATGTCGATTATTGGAAGGGAGTCTTTTGCGCGCGTCATCATACAGGGATCCGCCTAGGGTTGGACCCGCGACACTTGTTCCAGAGCTAGCCTATAAGGGAAAGAATTTTCATAGAGTGGAAGCGGTACAGGAGGCCGGACCTAGCCGTTCTGTTTATTGCGTTCGATGTCGGACTTCCGGTCACACATTGGTTGCTTGCCGTTCGAGGAAGGTTGTTTGTTTTTCGTGTGGTATGCAAGGGGTCACCTTGGCTCACTGTCCTACTTGTCGACCTCCTAAGTCAGATCGTCCTATTCAAAAAAACTAGTAGCGACGAATCGCAGCGAGCAGTCGAAGTCACATCCCAACTTCGATTCTTAAATCATTTTAGCTTTTTGTAAGATCGCATCGATTCGTAGCGAACCGGTAGGGGATGATAGACCTTTTTTTTTTTAAATGTTAACATTTTAGACCAAAGTTATTATGGCCTGTTAGATTCGGGTTCCGTTGTGTCCATTTTGGGAACCTGTTGCTAGCGGATCCACTTACAGAGGGAACCTTTCCACGGAACCATTGGAATTGTCTAGCGCCTCGCGAGATGAGTATGCTACACGATTGGGGGGTTTGCGCGCTGTCTTCGCTAATGTGAAAGAAGCCATCGCAAAAGCTCACCATCGAAGTCAGCGTTACTACAATCGAGGACGCCGGCAAGTAGAATACCAGATAGGAGACATCGTGTGGAAACGAACTTTTCCCTTGAGTAACGCGGCGAATCATTTCATGGCAAAATTGGCTCCCAAATATGAGAAGTGTCGTGTAGTAGGGAAGCCTTCCCCGTTAGTTTATCATTTAGAGCGGATCTCCGACCGGAAACGTATTGGTGCTTGGCATGTCCAGCATTTTAAATCGTAAGAAAGATATAACTTAATTTTTTTTCTTCTCTGCTGTCGAGTTTTCTTTGAATAAACGTTGCAATAAGTCATCCCGTTACTGTCCTAGGGTTAAGGAATTGCTTACCTAGACATCTCAGAGTAATCCTTGACTGAGACACCTCTTCCTTATAGTATGTATTATATCTTTATTATATTTATTCTAATAGCTTTTCGAGCGGTTGGGTAACTCGTTAAATCGTTAAACTCGTTAACTCGTTATCCTGAAGCGGGTCGCGACTTCTAAAACAAGCCATCGCAGATTCTTCCTTCTACTCTTCCTTTCGAGCGGTTAGTGACTCGTTAAATAAGCCAAGGTAGTGCATAAGTAGACTGCGTTTTTTTTTTTGTACACGTTGTGTGCAGAATATTTTTGAGTTTGATAGGGTGCGTTTGTAAGCACGGGATTGTGCACGTTGTGCATGCTTTTGTGCATATTTTAACGCCTACTTATGTACTCACCCCCACTCAGAGCGGTTTGCAACTCTGTAAAAAATGAGCCTTTTGCTACTCTCTTCCGTATTTTAACTCTTTTGTAATTGTATGTAGTATATCCTGTCTTCTCTTATATTTATTGTATGGTATTTATGTGTATCTATCTTCTTCCGGGCGTTTCTTCCTACCAGTACATCGCGCAAGGTTTAGTGATGTCCTGCGGCAAGAGCGTTCCGTTTAGTTTATTATACAGTATTTTATCTATTTTATCTTCTTCTATTTATCTTATCATTATAATTATATATGTATTTTATCTCTCAGTCAAGCTCACAGTCTTCTTTTGTTAGTTTATATTTTTTGTTTTCCTTTTTTTAATTTTTTTTGTTTTCCTTGGTTAATTTTTTTTTGTGGTTTCCTTTTAATTTTTTTGTTTTACGTTTAATAGTTCAATTTTAGAGTAGGCTATGTAGCAGGACCTTCTGCTGTCCTCCCGTGTGGTAGAAGCTGGGGACCAGCCTGAATTTTCCTCCACCAGAGCAAAATTCTGATGGCTGGGGGGGTACTGTTACATATATTTTTTACATAGTCCATTGTTTTCTTTTGCACCGGTAGCACAGCCGAAAGTCGAATTTAATTATAGTCACCTAAACTGATCTGTGCGCTTGCGCGTGACATTCATTCATAGTGCTCTGCCGTAGATTCAATTGTTCAGAGAGAATGTTCTGGAATGTCGTTACGTCGTTGTTCTGTGACTGTGTTAATTTTGACAAGTAGCAGTAGCGCGGTTTCTTTTGGAAATTTCTCGAAGACCGAGGTCATAAAAGGGCCTGCGGAAAGGCGGGAAGCCTTTTCCGTCGGCAACCCACCTGAAGAGTGCACATTAGAAGTTAGCTGTTGTTGTTGAGCCACCTTCGAAATTTCATATTATTTCAAAATTAATCGAGTCATTTTATCGATAACAGTACTACTGTTTATTGTTTTATTGTGTGAACCTCCAATTGTGATAATTGGAGGTTTTTTTTTTATACCCACAAATTTTTTCAATCAACTACTTGCTGCGCGTTGAGAGCGAGCGAAACCGTACGTCCCGCTAGTCATACGTCGCGCCGAGCTTCGAGTCCCGGCGAGCAAACCCGCCGCGCCTCACTAGTTCGTCGACGTCGACAGCGTGATTCCGGAGGCTGCTTAGTCGCCCGACCGCGCCAAGTTTGGCTATTTTTTTTTCTCTTCTTTTACTCTTTTTATTATTATTTTATTTTGTAATCGTTCGGCTCGGATATACCTACGACTTAAATATACAGCTACTTTTCGGTATCGGCTCTTTTTCGGTGGTAAGTCTCGATCCAAATCTCCACAAACCCCTGGTCCCCTTTTTTGTATTTTTTTCCTGTGTATTTTTTTTTCTCTCGGTTGCGGTACAATCCGCATCCGAAATTGTTAATCTTTTCTAGCAATATATTTGTATAGAATTGAATTAGTAAAATAAAACTATCATTTTTAAACTGACTTTTATTTATTTATTTTTATTGTTGTTGTCTGCCTGTCCGCCACACTACCGCGGAAAAGGTGTAACAACCTCAACAAAAAGTTTAGCACATTACGGTCAGATGATTGTTTCAAACAAATTCAGAAGGTACGACGAAGGACTTGAGGGTAATTTTAAAAGATACAACTCACCTACACCACCCCAGTACAATGTTTCATCGATAACAACCCCCGTTGTGCTCCTGTGTGGTGAGAATGATTGGTTGTCATCTTTAGATGACGTAGACATATTAAACTCTACACTACCAAATGTAGTAGATTACTATGTCATTCCGGATCCAATTTGGAGTCACAACAATCATTTATGGGGTACAGATGCTCCAGTGTTAGAATTTCCTAAGGTGTTAGAGCATCTTAAAAGATTCAATTAATAGTAGACGAGAAAATTCCAGGTCTGATTATCTTTAAAAAATTTAAATGTTTGATTGAAATTAGTATAGACATATGGAGATGTAGTCATTTCAAAGTGAATTCACATAAATATACTTTC
Source organism: Synanthedon myopaeformis (assembly GCA_944738685.1). NCBI lineage: Eukaryota > Metazoa > Arthropoda > Insecta > Lepidoptera > Sesiidae > Synanthedon > Synanthedon myopaeformis. The sequence continues at coordinate 2,715,671 of OX122918.1, read as the reverse complement.
CCACCTCTAAAAGTACAAAAAAGGCCAAAAAAAGTCGCCATTGATAATTTACACCACCATTAAAGCTGACAAAATCACTCGCAAGTAAATCAACAATGAAAAGTTGAAGAACTGTGACAAATCAACCTTTTTCCGCCGTCAATTAAGGAAATTGAATAAATTCATTAACTTGATTCAATAGCTTGAAATTCATTTATTTTTCTTAAATTTCTTCTACAGAAAAAGGTGTTCGGGTTGGCTTAAAAATATTTTAATGTTTGGTTGTATTTCTTCTTATCAATTTAACCGTTGGTCTAATATGCTCTTATTCTCAAACGGATTACTATTTTTACCATTTCTTAACATTATGGAATATTAATAATAAACTTAAACATGTTATTTTGAGGAAAACGAAGACTTAGATACCTTAACAGAATTCCAACAAATACTTACTCATTTAAATCAAACTAAACTATTTTTTCGTATTTCACGAAACAAGAGTAGTAAAAACAAGGTGTATCGTTACATCAATGTGAACCTTGCCAGGTAGTAATAGCTTGCAATTTTCTTTACACTTGTAATGTGGGAACCGATAAGAGAAATAGTTGTACCTATTTATTTCTGCTGCTATAGCGTAATTAATGCCTCAAGGCATAGCTCAAGGACATTGGGTCATTTTTTAACAGTTTACTGATGGTTCTTATCCAACATACCCAATTAATCAACATCTTTTTTATTATTTAATGATGCTCTTATCAACCTTGAAGAAGATGTAAACATAATTATTTAGAAGCACTGGTTTTTTACTTTATTCGTATCCTATTAAGTTTCTTCAATCCCAGCAGTAATTATCTACTGCGTAGACTTTTTTTAAGTAAGGGTCGGCAAGCAAACTGACTCTCCACTTACTTGATGGTAGGTGACTATCATTACTTCTTAACACAAGAAACTCTATTAGATTATAATAGGATAGAATAAGAGATTAGAATAGGGAAATGGGCTCTGGCATCACTCACTTACTCTCCGAACGTAACAGCACTTATGTTATTATTTCACTGTGTTCTTCTTTAAGGGAGTGGATACTGTCGCCAGACGGGCTGCCCAATATATGATTTCGAAACCCATTGCTGTGTACTGCTAAATAAATAATGAATTTAAACAGTTATAATTTTAATCACTTTTACCTTTTCATAACAATACGAATTGTTTAAATCGTTAGTTTCACATTGCAAACGAATATTTAAATACATATATACACTAAGGGAAGTTACTATCCTATATCTATAATGTAAATATTATAGAATAAAGTCGCTTTCTGCCTCTGTCTGTTATTCCGCTAACTTCTTTTGAACCACCCAAAAGATTTTGATACGGTTTTCACTGATGCAAAAAGCAACAAACAAAGAAGAATTTCCAGAAAATGTTGCATTCATGCGAAGCCAGGGGCGGGTCATTAATATTAATATATAACTAATTTCATAAAGCTTTGAATTATTTCTTTAGCAATTGAAATCAGAATCATCTACGAAATTGATTATGTCTGATGGTATATGGTAAAATACAGCTCAATAGATGCCATCAGAATATTTTTCGATTAGCTAACGGTGTCTGGTAACAGTCCATGAATCAAATTAAAGAAGCACCTTTGTGAAATTTAAACAACATTTTGAATATTAATGTTCCGTTCAAGGTTCTATAAAATGTTCCACATTTGTGTATTGTGACATTTACAAACAGTAAACTCATTCGTTTATTGTGCCGTTATGAATTTTTTTCCAACATCCACTTAGCTCCGTGGCATTTTAATGTGGAAACAGGAAGGGTTCTAACTGTATTTTCAGACTAATTTCAATTTCAGTCACGACTTTATACCAACCAAATAATTTGCTACAAACAGGGACTGAAACCAAAGTGAAACCCAAAATCTCGGTCCATTCCCAGTAGTCCGGTTTTATTTTATAAATTTTTCTAGATAGGTATTATTTTTTGTAGGTTTTATTTGGTAGGTATTTTTATATTTTATGGGTGTCGATATTGCTTAGTTACTTAGTGATATTTATCATTTTAAAATGAATACTCCAACAGATGGATGGAGTATACTGTGAACTAAAAAGACACGATTCTTATAATTCCAGTGATACTTTCTCGTATGATAACATTCACCTTTTTTTTCACACTTGTGACATCCATATTTCAATGACAGATTCGGATAGGAATAGGACGTTGCATTCATTAAAAGTTTATTTCCCCCTTATTAAACTACATGGCGCTTTTGGTGAATTTATATAACACTATACCTACCTTCGTTTTTTCAATTTAGTAATAAGTATATTTCACACTTTAGTTTCAAAACTATAACCAAGTTTCAGGCGACATCAAACGAAATATAGCTTGCTCTCAAAAAATATAATATTTAAAAAAGGTGATTTATTGTTAATTCTACATAATATTATGTAACAAAACTATGTTAGCGTACCAATTTATTGAATGTTTTGTGTCAATAGATTAATTATCAAAATGCCACTCCATATAAATCGTTACTGGGTCACACGCGCGTCTATTTATTGAATGTCCCACTTATATGTCCCAATGGGCAAAAATGTCACATTATTATATCAGAATAGTGTACCGGAAGCGAAGTGTGCTCGGCCTTATAATGCTGCCTGTTGGCCTCAACAATGCTTGCACTTGACCCCAACCAACGGTACTTCACAAAGGGAACTTATCGAAATTAGATTAAAGGAAAACTTGGTTTATACGTGCAATTATAGCAAGATAGTTCAGTTTCGATGGTAAATAATGTATTATAATCAATTATAATCGAATTTAGCTGTTAAACATGATTAGGAAACCTGCGTGCATATTAAAAGAATAAGTAGCAACCCCTCCCTATATCTTGGTATGTATGCAATTTTTCTATAAATTTATACTCATATTATAAAGAGAGAAAATTTGAATGTTTTCGTATGTATGCAATTTTTCTACAAATCTATACTCATATTATAAAGAGAGAAAATTTGTGACTACGAATAATAGGTTTGTGATAAATAAACTCAAAAACTACTGGACTGATTTTAAAAATTCTTTCACCTATAGAAAGCTACATTATCAGCGAGTAACATAGGCTATATTTTATAAAAAAAAATCACGCGGGCGAAGTCGCGTGCGACAGTTAGTTAAGTATATACATAAACGTTCCTCGTTTATCACTCTTGTATATTAAAAATAATGCTATTATGCTATGCAAAATGCTAGTTATATAAAAAACGAATCCCTTACCTACTTAAACAACACGTAATCATCCTCAAATTTATTGCAACTAGTATAAATCATTTTGAAGTAAATTGCATAAAGTCTCAACCTTTACCATGACTATGAGAAGCCATCCATCTTGTGTCGCATTGGTATCTATCCAGTTGTTTGGAATATATTGCGAAATTTTACATCTATTTGTCTTGTTGCTCCATAAGCTGGCAACACCGAGTTATTGAACTCAAACAATGTTGTTTGTCTTCTTTATACCTAATACTCACATTCTGAGAGTTTTCATTTGAGTTTTCTAAAAATGATGGAAATAAGATAATTTTTATTTTCTGTTCCTATTATTACAAGGACTGATTTTTCTTTTATTGACTAAAAAAAATGCATTCGCTCGAAGCCGGAGTAGCCACTAAAACAATAAAATTTTCGGACTGACATGTAATATTTAGATAGTAATCTTCTGTATTTATAGTTGGCTATGGTAAATTTTGACGAGCCCGTTGGACTAGTGCTTAGGACAATTGTATTAACGCTCTCTTCTAGGGACCCTCGGTTCGATTCCCGGTTCGCCCCGATTTGGTAATGAAATTTTCAAAGTTGACTCTGGTCTGGATATGAAAGTAGTAGCAGTTCACATCGCGTAACTACCCCCTTACAGAAGACCACCAAGAAATAACAGCACGTGTGTTGTGTTTCGGTGAGTGAGTAAAGGATGCCAGAGCCCATTTTCCTATCCCTTCCCAATCTCTTTATCCTTAATCCTACTAAAGCACACTTACAACACCTGTGGCGTTGCTTGTGTTATAGGTGATGGTGGCCATCTACCATCAAGTGAACCGTCAACCTGTCTGCCGATCACTAGTACTTAAAACTTTTGAACTCATATATCAGATATTCATTGACAAATATTTATATGTCATAAAATATAATCGCCATTTGATTTAATAAAATACTAAACTGATATATTGGCATTTTATAAACTTTCGCATATATTTTTAAAACACTATCTACTTAAATTATGTGGAAAATATTAACAATTGTAGGCACTCCTATATTCATTTGCAAATTAAAAATTCACTGATACACTTTGTGATTACATGGTAATCTTTAGCTTAACATAGATTCATGAAAAAAAAATTTTTAAAATATCTTATCTAACTACTTACTATATCTATGTAATCTATCCAATACAAAAAGAAATTAATTTAAAAGTCCCATTCCCACTTTTAAAATATAAATTCTCTGCGCATAATTTCCGTATAAAACTGAACAAAAGCGGATATAATTCACTTTCTCGTGCCAAAGAATTTAAATAAAAATCTCGTATCAATTCTGTAGACGTTTAACTCGATTAAGCAACCGCAAAATACGAACATTGATGCTATAAATATCTTCGATATTTTTCTTTTCCGCTAAAGGATTAACTACACCTTATCTATACCTACACATTATTAACAAATAAAGTCACTGTCCGCCGCTGACTGCTTCTACCACTAAATACTTCTAAACCACCTCACCGATTTTAATACAGTTTTCACTAACGAAAAGAGCAATAAAATAGTGGTAATAGCGATTGTCTAAATAATAATGCGTAGAGTAAAAATGAATATATCCAAATTTGTAGAAAATTTTATGTAGAAACTTTCGTCAGAATTAAACATAATGCTATTCCTACAGGTATTCGCGATATGAGCAAAAACCTGAAAAAAGGTACCTTCAACACCAACCAACCTAAACCCCCCCCCCCCCCCCCCACACACACACACACCCTCAGCACAACCCCCACCCTTGAGGACTTTTAGTATGACCATCTGGATACCGAAAAGTATAATTCTACCAATTTTCAAAACTACCCGAATTCGGCTTAATTTGACTGTACTATATGTTTATTATAAACCGTGTTGTACCCAGCCCTGTCATCGCCATTTTTATCGGTGAAGCACAACGAAATATTTTTTATAATTAACTAGCTGGTGCCCGCGACTTCGCCCGTGTGAAAATGATATAATAAAACCTTCCTCGAGAACTACTCTATCCATTGGTGAAAACAGCATGAAAATCGGTGCAGTAGTTTTTGAGTTTATCGCGGACAGACAGACAGACAGACGCGGCGGTTTTATAATATGTAAGGATTTAATATGTATTTTTTAATAAATTATTAAGAAAATTACTATCGTTTAATTGAATAGGACAGAGGTTAGAGAGAAAAAGTGTTATTTTATTGTTTGAAAAAGATACGAGTCCTATCTATTTGATCATTACAATGCAAGATCGCTATAGTCAATTTAATTCCATTCGATGCATTCAAATTCCGCGACGACTCGAGTTTATAGGTTTCCTTATGCAATACGCATTGTGATTCTCAACAGATGACAGACCGATGCGTTCACAACGTTGAACAACATTGATAACATCTCGCCCACTATACTATACGTTTAAACGAAAATACCTAGATCCGTAACTTATATAATTATTCATTTTCAATGTACTTTTTTTACGTTAGGAAATCCTTAATATTAAGAAAATAAATAAATACATGATAATAATAATAATATAAGTCGAGTCGTAAGAAGCTCATTTTGAAGTGTAATGAATATAAAAGTATGAAATAAGTTGTTATCTACTGAGATATTAACAAAAGTATTTATTATTATTTCATAGCAGACAGAATTGATGAAGCACATTTGAAATTTGACCTACTTCCGCTTACACATTATATGTATGTATTATAATCAGGTATTGCGCAAGTATTGCATGCGATAATAAGAATATTAATATCTATAGTTCTAAAAATAGCATATAAACACATATTTCAACTGAGTTAGTCATCGGGGGATATAGCTCAGTGGTAGAGCATTCGACTGCAGATCGAGAGGTCCCCGGTTCAAACCCGGGTGTCCCCTTTGATGGAATGCATTTTTGCATAACTTTTATACAATAACTTTTTGCACTAATCAAATTCAAATATTAGGTAATGCTGATTTTTTTATATTAAGGGCGATAGACAGGCTGACAGTCCACAGGCTGACAGTCCACTTGATTGATGTTTGCCTTAACGCTGTATCTGAGACGTCCCTGATTCGATTCCCGGCAGGCCCAACTTTGAAATTTTCAAAGTTGGCTCTAGTCTGGCAATAAGTAGCGTCAGGGCGCACTGCGTTTCGCAGTCATTTTGGGAAGCCGGTTTGGCAGCAGTAACCATTCGCTTACATAAGTCCACAGTGAAATATCAGCATGTATGCTGTTGAAATTCTGTAAGTGAATCACAGTCATAACTTGTGGTTATTTTATTTTATTTCTGAGTAATCTATACAAAAGCCGATTCCTCTATGTGTAATGTCTTGGTAACAATACATTGACTTCTACAATCATAAATTGGTAATAGTTAGTCAGTGTAACACCGATAATCACCCACTTACAGTATATTCAGGTAGTTTTGATTGTATTGAATAAAAATATCTGCCTGCCTATTCAAGTCGGCAGCACATTTACATCTTCCTGCTGTATCTAATCCCTACTATATTAAGCTACGGCAGTTTAAAAAAAAATTGTGAAATATTAATTATGTGACACGATCTGAAATTTGACGAATGAAAATTTCAGATCGTGTCTCATAAACCTGAATCGAATTGTACAAAGATAAGTCGTCTAAATGTCAGGTCACCGACCGCGCAACCTTACTCACAATTAAACAATCCATTTGCAAAACTTTAGCAAAACCCGGACCTTTCCCTTTTTTCTTTATCCTCTTTGCTTAGTAGCTTCTCTTTAACATGCAAAATATTATACTACAAAATTGGCTTTAAAATGTCGACGTTCAGGCTTACACGGGTCGCGGATGTATACGAAGTATTGATGGTCAATTTTAAAAAGTGACGTAAACATTTATCTGAGTACGTTTTTCTGTTTCTTGACGTAACTTTTAATGCCAGAAAAATGGTGATGTTGATGGTGAAATTATCTATATATTATATCCATAACTTTTTTGTATGTCTGGCTTTATGTTGTCTAATAAAAGCCCGTCTGGCGGCAATGGCCATCCTAAAGGGGGAGTCCCCTTACAGAAGACTACAGTGAAATAACAGCGTGTGTACTGTTTTATTTCGGTGAGTGAGTAAGGAACTCAAAAGCACATTTCCCTAACCCTTCTTAATCTTACTATGGTCGGCAGCACACTTGCAGCATCTTTGGCGTTACTTATGTTATAGGCGATAGCCTATCAAACGATTTTTACATTAAAAAATAAGAAATGGACGTTACAAAATTTTTACAATCGTAATAGCATGTCTAAGAGCCTCTGTGATTTTAGTTTACACAGTCACAGACCAGTCTCATATATTCTTAAAAAAATACATGGTTTTGGTTTAAAACAATAAGTATACTATTACTTTTCTATTTAACCGGTGTGTCTGTAATGACATACATGTATAAGAAACTTATAAACAGCTCTAGCGACCCTGAGTCGAGAATGTATAGAAAAAAACAAGACATTGAAATTGCACTTGCACTACATACTTAATTACTCCTATTAAATGCCTACATCCTTTTATGACTAATTATGACATTTCGTTTATGTTTTTTTGTGTTTTTGGAGTTTACTCCTTAAGAATCGATTTTTGACTTGACAACACGTTTGGTCTAGTGGGTAGTAACCCCAGCTATTAATCAAACGGTCGCGGGTTCGAATCGCGCTAGGGGCAAATGTTTATGTGTTAACATTTGTACCTTTGTACCTGAGTCAAATACCTTTGTAACTGAGTCATGGATGTTTTGTATTTATAATATGTATGTATTTACAAAAAAAAAGTAATCTATGTAGTATATCAACTGTCTGGTATCCATAATACAAGCATTAGTTACTAAATGTGGAACTAGATGGTGCTGTGTGGAATGTGTGAAGATATTTATTTATTTTTTATTCATATATCCTGGGGTATGACATTTTAAGGGAGTAAAATTAAATGTCACATGTTACACGTTACTCGTTACAGGCTACAATATGCTTCAATACATATTAATATAATAATATATTATACATATAATATTTTTTATTTATGTGCTAATTTTATTTATTAAATTATATTAATTAAATTAATACAATATAATTAATACAATACAAACTAATAAAGCTAACAAAATGCATTCATTTACCCTCATTTACTAATCTATGTATTTTATAATCGATCGTAAGGAGTAAACTCCAGTCGTGCGTAGGAGCTGACACACACACTTTTTTTAAATTCTAATCTGTATTTGTATATATATTGTGTAAGTATTTTCCACGGAAAATGTTTTTATGCAGACGAATTTCAAGGCGACCGTAGTCGCGAGACATCATCATCATCTGCTGGATTTAGGCCTCTCCCAAGGCTCGCTATCACGTACGGTCGTCTGGTTTTCGCTACCAGCCACTTATTTGTCTAGGTACTTACTTATTTTTTGATGTTGCAATGGAACTCTTTTTGTTAGCTCATTTAGCTTCGTTAGGTTCTTCGTTGAGATTTCTTACAAGGCCAATAGTTAGAGTCTGTCATTGTAGAAAACCTTTGTTTTAAGGCGATGCATAATTTTGGACAAAAGGATGTCTCGGAGCTCTCCGAATGCTGCCTACTTATAGATAAGTAAATAAGTTCTATATAAGTACACAGCTGCTGACTGTGTTTAAGCAACAAGCCAGCAATCTTAAAACTTATATTCTTAAAACTTGGCAATATCTAAAAGGAAGTTTAATGAGAAAATTAGGATGGCATTGTAATGCGTTCGTTAACGACCGACTGTAACGGTATCGGCTAAGTCAGTTACACGTGACACTGTGTACAATTCGTCACCCCAAATGATTCAATATGATTTGTAACACAATATGAGAGAAACACTGTGTCAATTTCACGGCACGAATAGCGTTGGAAAACAAAGGCATAATATTCGGGTGCTGCTTCAAATTTGATGTTCGCCGAGAAAGCTTCACAGACGGCATGCTAAAAAGTATTTTACGCAACACACGAGTACCTGTGCTGTTGTTGCGTCATTAATGTTAAGAGGGGAGTGGCAAAGACTATTAAAAAAAAATATAATATAGAAGCGATTTGTCATATAGTTAGGAACATTTGCACTTGCTTTTAATTTTTTTTTTGACAGATCCAGGACCTGACTGTAGTTCTGTGAAGAAGTTCGCGTATGGAGATTTTTTTTTCAGGATAATTTAGTAGTAGTCTTTGTAAGTATTTTAGACTTGGGTGGATATCCGGCCCCTGGTGCATTTTCCAGTTATGACTTCATCAATTTTTTGTATAAAAAAATGTATTTTTTAGAAATGTTAGTTTCTAGTTAATAACTAGTCAATTAATCAATTTAGTTATCAATAATAAATTAAATCAAAATTGCTCATTAATATTAACTTAACACTAGTTTGTAATCCTAAAATTATGTACATTCCCAAAAACATTTTTTTGCTAACCAAAAATAGTGTAGTCATGGAAACGTGATACGTCATACGATACGCGTAACATTTCCTTTGAGCGTATTATATGCATATATCCAACGAATTCAAGTACAATTACTTAATCCTTTAGCTATCTGTTGGCAACACCGGTCGCACGAGGAAGGAAGGGCGGCTGGAGAAGGGGTGGTTGCCAGGTTACGAAATAACGAAGAAAGAAAATGGAAGCGCTTTTGCATTATTGTTTGATATAATATTATAACTTATTGGGAATAGCTTGCAAAGTTGTAAATGGCAGTTGTGTTCATTGATAAATAATTATTACATTGTATTTCAGTACACAGTCTGGTTTAATTTAACATCAGAAGTGACCCAGCACACGCCAAAATGGGCAGGAAAAGGAGACGTCGAGCTTTGATAAGCTCGTGTAGTAGCTCTGCCAGCTCCGTCATCAGCGAAGGGAGGCCACCTCTATCTCGTAAGAGTAAAAGAAAAAAAACCGAAGAGCCGAGGCTGTGTGTTAACACAAATGGATGAAAAGGGTGATATTTAGTACACATAATAATGTGTTGGCAACTGAGGTAACAAGTCAATGTACTTTTCTTACAGCTTTAGACGGGAAATCTACTTAAACCCATTCTTGTATCCTTAATGTTTTCTTATATCTTACTTGCTTATTAATCGAAAGAAAGGGTATGTTCGTGTTGGCAAGGGTAATCTGTGAGTAAAGGAGTGTAACGATATGAGTAAAAGCAATATGTTCACGTCAAGACTTACACATAACTTATATACAAATGTTAAAATCGTTTTCAAATTATTTCTTCTGTTTGTGTGACGTTTTTTCTGAGCTGGGTAGACCGAAGTGGGCCAAAAACTATATGGCAAAATAGTTGGACATGGACAGTCTTAAGCCTTTAAAAACGAATTTAGAAGTGCCAGAGGTAGATGTGAGACCGTTAGCCTAAGCGTCCAGGCACGGATCTGGAGGTGGTCGAGTCACTAAAGAAAGACCGTGGGGCCCTAAAGAGTAGGGACGGATCTGGAGGTCGTCAAGTCACTAAAGAAGGACCGGGCCCTAAAAAGTTTAGGGGCGGATCTGGAGGAGGCTAGGTCACCAAAGAAGGACCGTGGACCCTAAAAAGTTTAGGGGCGGATCTGGAGGAGGCTAGGTCACCAAAGAAGGACCGTTGTTGGCCTGAACGCTCCAGGGACGGATCTACATGAGTTATATTGAGGCAATTTAAGAATTGAGAAATATATTGTAGAATGAGAATTTGAGAAAGAAAAGAAGAAATAATTTGAGTCAATAAAAAGTTGATGTCATGAACGGCCGAGTCGTTTGGATATTATGGTTAACAAAACTTAACTTGTTGTTGTTGTTCAAAGGGTAACGGTGGCGAGTGGCAGTATCCTGTGGATGAGGTTGGAGCACCTGGGGCATGTGCTCTGCAGAATGGCCGTGTTGGCAACACCGGTCGCACGAGGAAGGAAGGGCGGCTGGAGAAGGGGTGGTTGCCAGGTTACGAAATAACGAAGAAAGAAAATGGAAGCGCTTTTGCATTATTGTTTGATATAATATTATAACTTATTGGGAATAGCTTGCAAAGTTGTAAATGACAGTTGTGTTCATTGATAAATAATTATTACATTGTATTTCAGTACACAGTCTGGTTTAATTTAACATATCGAGTGGTATACTTAATTAAATTTTGGATGTAGCTACAGCATCAAACTTTATCCCCCGATTTTGTTATTAGTTTTCTGAATGGCTTCCCACCATGGAAGAAAATTTAAAGATATATTCACGTCAAAAAAGCTAAGTAAACTCAGCAATAGAAATTCAACAACAGTTCTATGTAATACTCAATACGAGTATTCAAAGACCATTCACAAAGTAATTCTGTTCATGACATCACATCAAATTACTGCATTTGTAATCCTTCGATGACCTGTAAGTAGGACTTGGTCTGTTTGCCGTCTCAATACAAGCCTATTTTGTATAACGTGTTTGGTATGCGATTATGTTCATGCTCCATTCGTGATAGGCTATCGTTGGTCACCTACTTCCTTGTGACGTCACTCATCCAAGGCTGAATTGCGCCCTGAATCACCGCATTCTACTTAGGAAAACACTTAAGTATAATGAAATTTTAAATACAGAACTCCATAAACGATTTCGAGTATCGATTTGTAATTAATACAAAATATATAAGTTATAATAGTAATCAATATACATACTTACGCAGTGAAAGTTAAGGTTGTGGCAATTTTTTTATATAACATTAGCTATCCACTAGTAAAAGCCGTCAAAATCTGTTGATTAGCCGAAACATCATATTTTTTATGAAAACTAATGAAAGCAGGCTTCGCACGGATACAATTTTTTGCCTGCAAATTATAACTCCTTGATACTAAATGCACACAAACCTTCATCGTTTATCGCTCTTTCTATTAGTGTAAACCGTTTAGAAGAACTTGGCGGAGAAATAGATACAGCGACTTTATATTTTAACTAGCTGATGCTCGCGACTTCGTCCGCGTTCAAAATTTTATATAGCCAAAAGCCTTTCTCAATAAATGGACTATGAAACAAAAAAATAATTTTTCAATTCGAACCGGTAGTTCCTGAGATTAACGCGTTCAACAAAACAAACTCTCCAGCTTTATAATATTAGTATATATATGTAGATAAAGTTACATATCGCCATGATTATTGGTAGTTTCTTTGGCTTACTGACGATTGACACAAAATATTCGGACACTTGTCTGAATTGTCACTATGTCCCTTTTAAATTTCTTGATAACTATTTTGTTAAAAGACGCCGAAAGGGAGTCCGGAAGGAACTCCCTCCCGGCCTCTGTGTTCCCGAGCTCATAGCCTAAATCTTTTTAAAGTTCGAGTAAATAGACATTTTCTGACTCTCCTTGTCTTTCCTGTACGGCTAGATGCTGGCCAAGACTAATCCCATTATTGATAAAAAAAAAGTACATATAATATAAAGACACTAATGCTGAATCATAGAGAAAATAGCACCCGTGTCGTGTTATATTTGTTCTATATTAACATTAAAAATGCTAAACAGCAATTGATGAGTGAGTGCAATGCGTTAAAAAATAATTAAATGCTTAACTCAGCGTAGTTGCGAATATAACGTTGATAGTCAATACATGAATGAGTAGGCACAAGGGCACATTGCCGCCATCATTAGCTTGCAGAAAGTGTTCGTGGGTGTCCAAACGCATTGTTCAACCCAACAATGGCTGCATCTGTGTAATATCTCACTCATAATGTACACTCGACTTGATAATTATTGTGAGCAGACAGCTGCTTAATTCGCCTATCATATATGTACTTATATAAAATTCTTTGAGGGATGAAAAGATTTTCTTCAAAGCCTTACTTAATAACATTGAAACTATCTCTTTTATATCAATAGATCATAACCATGAAATAGAGTAATCTTTTGTTTATTATTTTTTATTTACAGTCTTGAACAAAATCGAAACATGACAGCACATATGTTGTTAATTCACGGTGCTGCCGCCAGACGGGCTGCCCAAATGACTGCGAAACGCAGTGTGCCCTGTCACTAGTCACTATTTACCAAATCCAGACCAGAGCCAATTTTGAAAAGTTCATTCCCGAAGTTAACCCTGCCGGGAATCGAACCCGCGACCGCTTTTTTTAACATTGGGAAATCCTTATGGATATCCGGCACCCCTGAGACGGAGCATTAAGGCAAGAACCCTAACCACCCATTCAAAGGGCTCGTCAAAGAATTATATTATAATAAAGAAATTTATTATTTTTTGTCATAGACATAAGCTAGCACCTAGTAACCGTTGTTGACGACTTTTCTCTGTCATTAGAAAAATACATTTCTATGTACATACTCGTATTAATGTGAACTTTAATTAAAGACATAACATTTTTATAAAAAATGTTACATTAATCTCTAGATGACTGTAGCAAGCTGTAATGAATGCAGAAATTGCATCCTAAACTTCAAGGATCATGTTAGTCATCGTCGTTTAGGCGATGATAGTATGCAGAACTTTTTATTTCGTATACATATAATTCAGAGTTATCAGTTACACAATTATTAAGCAATTGTTGGATTAATATTTAACTTACAAAATGTATACTTAAATACTTTAAACTTAAAGATTTGACTTGTCGAGTCCAATTTATAGCTAAGGTGCTTGCCTTAGCATTTTGACGCAGAGGGTTCAGGACAAGGCCAAGACATCGAGATTATTCACTCAGTCAAATGTCGTTAATAGCGTTTGAATTGGAATGGATTTCCTATGTGACAATTTTTTTTTTTCATTGTGGTTTAATTTTTATAATCATAATAGTTACAATAAATCTAGCTCTATGATAATATAATTTATAGAATCTACTAAGGCTTAATTAAACTTGAGAGTAACCAGAGATTTCAATTGCTATTTAGGGATCAAGTCAAAAAACGAAAAGTAATATTAGATATAGTAAAGAATATTTAGAAAAGTATTAGAATGAATAAATATAACTTCACAACGATAAATACGAATGTAAAATTAGGACATCTGATTGAAACTGATACAAAAAGAACTTGTCAGCAAATTGGAAAGATTTTCTATGTGCATGTGAAGTTCGAAAGGAAGATGGACTCATTAGGGCACTAGCAAAGGAAAGAATATATTCTCTGAAACAATCGCTTTTACAGTTATATATTTTATCGGTCGTGTCAATCGTAAATAAAGTTAAAGCAATGTACGTCTAGACGTCAAAGAAATCTGTGCCACGTCGGAGTCAATGCTCTTGCACTCACTCGGAATATTAAAGATGGATGCGACGACATCGTGTAGACTACGGTGTTTTAAATCAGTTTGACGACCGATTTGCTGTGTCTAGTTATTAAGATCTCGAATTTAGATTTTTTATGAGGAATTTCTATTGAATTAGGCTCCAAGATTAGAAACTATCATGGTAATCTTAGCTTTTCGTTTTTAATAATGTAGGTGTTATAATACACTTTTTATGGCCGCTAAGTGCAGAGTACAATGAATACATTTTGTATTTAGTTTTATTATAAATTTTAATTAAAAAAAATACTGCTCTTTAAGATTCCTGTAGAATATTTCCTTGTTTTATTATAATAATAATCTTACTTCTGGTGGCCTGTGTAACGTCGCTATAAGGAAATAATAATGTAAATATTCGCATCACTATCATAACAGCTGTAATAAAATCCCAAATGTTACATTCATAATAAATGTTGGAAATAATAAAACGGATCTCACGGAATTAAAAAAAATGTTATGAATTGAATATTTCAGATAATTTTTTTATATGAAGTTAACAGGTAACAGGTGATTACCGTCGTCTATTAACCCAAGTTACGAATAGGGGTTTCAAATGCGCTGCCAACCTTGACAAGATAAAAAAAGCAATACCATAGGAGAATGAGCCCTGATATCCCTTGCTCACTTAAAGAAAAAATATTCTTATTTATTCTTAGTAGGCATTTTTCCCTTCCTACGAAATAAAATCGCGCGCAATTACAACTAAACCTACGAAACACAAGAGCTTTCGCAGTAATCTTACTTACAGTATCTTTCAGTAATGTGGTTACTGCCGCCAGCAGGCTGCCTGGCTGAGGAAGACAGTGTTTTATATTGTTATAACTAATACAGTGTTTTACATTTGAACTATTTTGTGCTCACAACTTCGTCTACGTCCCTTTTTCTTAGATTTTAAAACATTTAGGTATTCAATCTTTATTGCTCATATATTTTTGTCAGGCGTTGAAATTTTTATTCTTATTTTCTTATTTATTTTATTCTTATTTATTCTTATGATCCCTGGGGGACAGCACCTTTTGTTCTTGATGAAAATGAAATCGTAACAAACAAACGAACACTCTTTCGCACTTATATTATTAAGTACTTAGTATACACCAGTACCAATTGTTGGTATATTTAACCACATTTTGGTATTTCTTTAAATGCTTGTTTTGGCCAATCTGATATTAATTTTATTCATTTCGTAAAACTTCAAGTGCGTACCCACCTGTTGAAAGGCCAACTACTTCATAAACTGGGTCTGCCAATCAATCGAGCGGATGTCCGAGACTCCATTAATAAGTTGACGAATAAAGAGAGACATTATTAACTTTTATTTTTGGGTTTATTTATTTAAGGAGAAATAACAACTGCAGTATAAGTAAACATAAAAAAATCAACTTAAAAAAGATACAAAATGAAAAATATGATACCACATTCTTAACATTTCTATGTGAGATATATTTAAATGGTAGAATGCTTGTAAATACTTAGAAGATTATATAACATAAATAGTTAGAAGATTATAACTTAAATAATAGCAACCCTTAAATATGTTACACGATTGATATATCCAATATATTGAGTATTGTCGGTGTAAAAATGCTAAAACAATTTCGATTCAGGAAATATAAAATGTTTAGCAAAAGTGCCATCTCACAAATTTAACTATGAGAACAAACTGACCTTTAACTATTATATCCGTTAGAATGTTTTTTATCATCTAATATCCATATCTAGGTGTTTTTTTCTAAAAGATCCTTCTTTATGATAAATAAAAAAAAAACACGATAATGATAAGCTTAAATCGCGAACTAGTGAAAGCTTATGCAGATATTAATAATATTATTTAAAAAATAAATACATCAACTAGCAACCCGCTCCGGCTTCGCATTGGTGCAATTTTATATACACAAAAAAATCCCGCTCTTTCCATTAGTGAAAACCATATCAAAATCTGTTGGGTGGTTCAGAAAACGTTAGCGGAGAATCAGAGGACAGTGACCTTATTTTGTTATGTAGGTAAAGATATTAATGTCTTTATTTACTTACTAATACGTAGCTCAGCCCACGCCATCAACGAGTATTTACGAATTTTTAAATACCATAAAACCTTTTCCATATCCATATAAAACACTTAGAAAGATTTGACGAGCCCGTTGGATGAGTGGTTAGGATGCTTGCATTAACGCTCTGTCTCAGGGGTTCCGGGTTCGATTCCCGGCAGGGCCAACTTTGGAAGTTAACTTTTCCAATTTGCTCTGGTCTTAATTTGTAAAGTAGTGGCAAGGAACGCTGCATTTCGCAGTCATATGGGCAGCTTGTCTCGGGGCAGTACAGACGACAACCGTGAAATAATGTGTGTGCGGTGAGTGAGTAAGGGATGGCAGAGCCCATTTCCATATTCCTTCCTAATCCCTATCCTTAATCCTACTAAGATCGGCAGAGCACTTGCAGAACCTGTGGCGTTGCTTGTGTTATAGGCGACGGTAGCCACCCACCATCAAGTGGACCGTCAGTCTGTCTGTACATTCGATCTTAATCTCCACTTTTCGTTAAAAAAAAACAACATCCAAACAGTACAGCAACTGTAATACAGTTTACGAAAGCGATTGTTTGATGTCCCTAATGAATTGTCAGTGCAAAGTATTCTCATGTGTAATATAATAAGTAGCTTAGGGCCTCTTTTACCATCTCTGAGTAAAGTGTCAAGTAGGCTAACCGCCATTTAAAGTCACCGGTTACCGGGAATGATGCAATTGATATACCTTTGTTTGTACGGTAAAAGTCCCAAACATTAAAAAGAAAATAATTTAAAAAATTCGCCTATCGAAGGATGCAGCAAACCGAGGGCCTCTTTCACCAACTACAAGTAAAGTGTTGATTAGTTACTTTTGAAATAATTTTATGTTTTATTAAATTATGCACTCGGTTTACTGCATCCTTCGATAGCCAAATATAAAGCATAGGCGCCTGCAATATGAAGCGCATTGACTTTATCCACCGTAGCGTACAAAGTAATATGGACTTTTATAGTAAAGCAATAGAATTGATTTTTGATTACCTGAAAAAGTTCAGCAATCACAGTTAGCAACAATAAGTCTTGATGTTATTATTATTAATATACCGCTGTCACTACCGCTTCTAAATTATAATTTGATGTAAATATTCAATCTGCACGTTCTGCGAACTCCAGTACAGGATATCATTTATAAATTATTAGCATTACGTATAAAATTTATAATATAACAGTGCATTTAATGCAGCTTACATAAAATGGTTCCTGTCAGCAGAAACTTTATTTTATATAAAGTGTAACAGGCGAGTTGATTTTCCACTTAATAGAAGTCACTTTGGTGACTACTTTGGCACCACCTCCTCACAGAACACCTCGATTACTATGATTAAGTACTAAACCAAAAAGTCTGTACTTTTTCGGCGTGACCATATAAAAAGAAGTTTTATACCAGATAGGATAGTTTTATATGCCACTTCTTTTTGTAGTAGAAGTGCTACCGAACTATTTGAATTTTGTCTGACGGCTCAGTGTCTCAGTAGTTCGGTATGTTTGGACCACTGAGACTAGACCGAACTAACATCCCGTTCTGTTATGTATGTATGGTGTTCTGTTCCTGTAAACAAGTAATGGATACCATAGCCCACTTCCCTATCCCTATCCATTGTCCTTTATTTTACTAATATTGCCAGCGCACTTTCTTTCACCTACTTGTGTTAATGGCAACCGCAACCACCTATTTAAAAAATAAATAAAAATGACGCGTGCTCATTCATCATTAGACTCTGTATGAATTTTGCAGAAGGTTTTGTGCCTATTAGAAATTTGGAGTGAAGGGCCATATATTTACAGTGATGCATTTTTAATAGGAAATATTAGAATGCAAAGGCGTGACGCACGCGTAACGGTACCGTTACGTGATCGACAAGGAATCGAACAGGCCGGTCCCGGGGGAACTCGAAGCGAATTTTAATTTGGAACAAACCAATTAGGCTACCTATTGTGTGATCCGGGATCCTATTCTGACGCGATGAATCACTATAAATTTATTATCAGCATAGACTGCAAATTGTTGTAAAGGTACATTTAAAATTCACTGAGTGTATAGTTTTCAATTTTAAAATATTTTTACAAATTTGAAAGTCAATTCATATGCAAAACAAATGGTATTAATAAAAATGTTAAGGTGGTTTGTGTGCGCTTTAAAAATATAGAAAACTCTTAAAATAGAACTCTTAAATAGAAAAAGATTTATACATAGGTAATTTTATTTCAAATTATTTCAACTTCTTTTCATACAGCAATTCTCTAATTTTTTGCCATTTTTAGGTTTACAGATCACTGTAAAATGTAAAATATAATTTTAAGTGCCGTTAATAGAAATATCCTCAAATGTTTGTTTTTAACGTAGGTATCTACCATTTTTCAGAATAAGCCTTTTGCGTTAATTCGTAAAGTTAATGACCTTTTTGGTGGACAAAGCTCACACATACAAATGTTAGTGTCACGTGATCAAGTTCCTAAATATCTAATTCGGTTTGCTCATATAATGTGATTTTAATTATCTGCTACTGCCATGCTACTGCATATGTTTTAAATTTACTTTGAAAGAACAATAGTAATTGTATTATTTACCTACTCACTCAATGTAGTGAAACCCAATTATTCAAGACAAGTGGCGCTTAAAAGAAATTGCGATTCCCAACTAAGTAATTGTAGTTGTCACTTCTCCACTTGGGTCAACAATCTATATCTATCCTAACTAATATTATAAATGCGAAAGTGAGTTTCTTACGCTTTCTTAATATAAACTACATAACGGATCATCATGGAATGTCGTATAGGTACATGTTGTCACGTTACAGAAATGAACATAAGAACACACTAAAGTGAGTAAAAAATGCTCAAACCACCTCTCCCTACTTTATCTCTTACACTTTATCCTATTGGACGACACGTTTGGTCTAGTGGCTAGTAACCCTAGCTGTTAACCAAACGGTCGCGGGTTCGAATCCCGCTAGGGGCAAATGTTTATGTGTTAAAATTTTACCTTTGTACCTGAGTCATGGATGTTTTCTATTTATAATATGTATGTATTTACAAAAAAAAAAGTAATCTATGTAGTATATCAACTGTCTGGTATCCATAATACAAGCATTAGTTGCTTAGTG
Source organism: Synanthedon myopaeformis (assembly GCA_944738685.1). Taxonomy (NCBI): domain Eukaryota; kingdom Metazoa; phylum Arthropoda; class Insecta; order Lepidoptera; family Sesiidae; genus Synanthedon; species Synanthedon myopaeformis. Next base: position 2,695,981 of record OX122918.1, on the reverse strand, counting down.
TGGGACTAGATGGTGCTGTGTGGAATGTGTGAAGAAGAAGAAGAAGAAGAAGAAGAAGAAGAAGAAGAAGAAGAAGAAGATATTACAGGTGAACAGTGCACTTGCTTTGTCCTGGTTTTTTTTTTATTTATAGGAGAATATAGCAGCCACTTACCACCAATTAGGTCGTCTATCTGCCTGCCGCAATTTCTCGAAGAACAATCAGGCTTTTGGTTTCGAATTAATAAAGTATCAGACATATTTTGGGAGCAATTGATCACTTCAAATGATCACTTAGGCAAATCGCTATGGTCTACTTTCCCATATTTGTCCGGAAGTAACAGATGTAACTTAGGTGGCGGTGACACCTTCCGGTTGGCATTGGCGTCAAGTTCGGTATATGTAGCGAGGCAAACAGGACATGTTTGTCACTCTTAATGGTCACTCATGTTAATTAGCAAAGGAAATTGTTTGAGAAAAAATATCTACAAAATAAAACAGCTTCTAAGCTAAATCTTTTCAAGCAAGCATCCCTATTAGATACCCCTGTTTGCCGGAGCCAATGAACAAACTAAGAGGAACATCGTGAAATATTTCATTTATTTTTTATAAATATTTTATATTTACTGTTATATGTTTTATTGTAAGTGAGAAAAGGTGTAAAGGATAGACGATGATAGCCATATACCATCAACTTAACCTGTTTGATGAACTTTACACACCCAAAAAAAAAAACAGAAAATTCTGGTTTCAGAAAAATACGATTTACTTTTAAAGGTGAAACTCATAATAACCATAACAATAAATACTATTTATATTGTGACTTATTGAAGAAAAATAGATTTTTATTAATCTTGTGTAATCCTTGATCAATTGATGGTCTATCAGCTGAGTTATTATGAAAACTCATTGGTGTATTCAATCAAGCATTACATCACAGACCACGCGAAGTTCCATAATAAGTCTCCACAACAAACCGAATCGCTGTAGAAAACGCCCCAGCAGCGACAGCCGAAATATGTCTATTGCATATGCCTCCGTAAATATAATTGTTCCGTGTAAGAAGAGGCTTCCCTTCAGGCCTACTAGTGGTGTTTCTAAATTTAAAATTAGTATTGGCTTTTTCACCGTAACATCCATAAGAGCTTTGAAAAGCGAGCAAATGTTGAAGCCAAATGCGTCGAAGAAAATGTGCGTGACCTTCCAAAGCGCAGAGGGCAACTGTGGGAGAAAAAAAATACATTTAAGTACTAATGTACATTCTCAAGCTTAGTGTAGAGAAATCTATGAAATCATAATTAAGTAGTGACAGGTCACACTGCGTTTCGCAAACATTTCGGCTTCCCGTCAGGGAGCAGTAACCACCCTTTATAGAAGATCACCGAGTGAGTGATTGAGTGAGTGAGTGAGTAAGGGATGCCAGGGCCCATTTTCCTGTCCCTTCTCAATCCTTTATCCTTAATCCTACTATTGTAAAATGCGTAATAATGCGGCGAAAAAAAAAGATTTCGCCGCATTATCATATTCCTTTGTAATAACAGTTTCTGTGATAATAACTATATAATAGGAGCGCATTATGAAGAGAAAAATATTAGCAGCATTAAAAAAATTTGATATATGACATAGAAAATTTATTCCTTTTTCAACAGACACATCTAGAATGAGTATAACCGTATGACTACATAAATTAATTACAGGTCACATTTCAGCTGACAGAGTTGCGGAGATCGGTCTTTATTTTATTTTATTTTATTTTATTTTATTTTATTTTATTTTATTCAATCGAGATTGAATAAAATAAAATAAAACACATCAAAATTGTACTAAGTCACATACATTAGTTATACAAACACGTTTACATCTTAAAGTTTGAAGACGAAATCTCTTCTTTCGAAGCATTTCTAATGAATATGGATTGTTATTATGAAGTAATAGCTATTGTGTAATGAATCTCGGTCAAACATTCTTACTTTGTTCCAATATTAAGTCAGTAGCTGGTCCACGATATCCATTATTTGCTATATAGTTTGCTTCATCGTATATTTTCATGCACAATTCGAGTGCCAACTTTCTGTCCTCTTTCCAAGAGAATACGCTGCAGCCGAAGGAATACCGAGCGATCAGCAGTGGCAGTAATCTGGAAAATATTAAAAAGCAATTTATTTTTTTAATATTAATTAAAAATAAGTTTTAAATTTGATGACTGACCTGTGAGTAAGAGCATATCCAAAATTGGAACCATTTAACATCATCATTCTGCATGCACTCGAAACTGAACATATCCTTGATGATCTGTTGTGGGTTGTTTGTGATTTTCCTATCTCCATAATGCATTGATCTGTTAGAAAACACATATAAAATTCTTTAAAAAAATTAAATTCAAATACTTCTTTCCGAGTAAATATCACCTCGAAAATGCTTTTTAGTGAAATTACGAGTAGAAAGTAGCTGCAGCAAAAAGGACGTTATTGTCTATCAAAAAGTATAGCACAAATCACACTCTAAATTTATTTTCGAGAAATGCATGCAGACCATAATCTTTCAAATATGGATTTATTTAGAAAACTTTTCCTAAATTCAAAAACTGCTAAAAATCAGTTTTTTATATTATAATTTCAATTAATTATTATATTCATCGATACATACATTTTTTTTTATGTATCGAACTTTATTAACTACGTATTTTGATAACATTCAAAGTGAACGAATGATAGAATATATCAAAAAAAATAACGAAATGTTTTGGAATGATATCAAAAATTTATTAATATTTTAATGTAACATATTTATATTTAAGTAATATTATTTTAATTCTATCTAAGTACCAGAAAACGTGGAAGTCGTGATTTACATCAAGCCACTACACTGGGATTATTAAGCATTACCTACTTACGTAATAACATGATAAGTAGAATAACTTTCGTTATTAAATTAAAACTCTAAGGAAACTGTAAAAAGGTATTTTAACATCACAATAAATTATTTGCCTACTTACCCGATAAGTGTGGACTTGGCACCGTCGGTATTTCGTTGTGTAGATACAAAATATACTCTTGCCACCGTACATACTGCACCTCAAGTTCATCATAAGTTAAAAATCGACAACTTATTCTGTTCAAAAAATTTTGAAAACTCGGTATATGTTTCAGCCATGATTTTTCTTCGGAAAATAAATGAATTACTGAAAAGTTACATTAGTGGTTTTAAACTTGACTAAGTAAACTAAACTATTGTTGAGATTACTTAATTTACTAAAATAATATTTCTTAACTAAGCAAACTATTTTTTTGTTATATTTTTTATGTTTATGGGCGTTCTTCAAAGTTATATGTAATGGAGGGCAATTTGGCCGAGAAACAATTAGGTACCTAATGGTTGGAGACGCAAATTCACTGTCGTCTCTGTTGGGTTAGGTAAGGAACGAGGCGAAATAATAAAAATATACGTAGTATCTTACAAATACTTACATACATCTACTGTTTCCACACGCTGAACATACCATCGAAGTAGACTGTCTATTTGAATTGTTAATAAATGAATTCTCTCTTTTATATTAACTGGTAATCTCTGGCTGCGTTGCAGTGTCTTTTTTAAATTCACTAAAACATAAATTGTGAAGTAAGTATATATTTATATAGATACAGTAGTGACAGAACAGAAAATACTGGTTAAGCACAGGAATTAAAGAGAATAGAAATAGGAGAAAACATTAATTATTCGGTAGTGTATCAAAACGTGAGTAATGTATGTTAAAAAGATAGCCATTTCCTTCCAATCCCTTATGCTTAATCCAACTTCAGTCGAAGCGCACTTGCAGCAACTGTGGCGTTGCTTGTTCTATAGGGAGTATATTATTTATTCGTAGGCTATAGGCGACTGCCTTCTATCATGAAGTGAACCGTCAGCCTGTCTGTCATCCTTAACATAAAAGAAAAACTTGTGCCAATTCCCCAATCCTCACCTTGTTTTTTGTCCCTCATCCCATCAGGGTCACCTGGTTCGTTGCTTGTGTTATAGGGCGACGACCTCAAGTGGGCCGTCAACCTGTCTGAAGACTTAAACATTTGAAAAAAATGTAAACCTTAATTTAATTATATATTACGTTTTAAACTGTGCTATAATGTACTGTTTAATTAATATAAGATTTCAAAATCAAAATCAAAATCGAATTCTTACCATTACTTAAAAGCAAGCCAATAGCAAAATTAATTTCTATCAAAATCCTTCTGTCGTAGATGAACTTCACAATGTCCTCTACAGATTCTAAATAAACTGTTAAATCCTTCCGCAACGGTAGCTCATACCTATGCAACGAATCATTATTAATAATTCCACTAAGATAACTTTTGTTTCTCACACGGTAACCAAATATTAATAATGTGAAAGAAAATGTAAAAAGAGATATTTTTAATGCCGAATCCAAACGCATTTTCTTAACATTTTCCTAAAAGTTTACGTATATGAACCGTTCATTTGAAGTTAACGCGTCCAAATGAAGATAGCTACTATCGCTTTTCAGGTTGTGACACAGTTTTTATTGTTTGTGATAAGGGTGAGAAAGCCAACACTAAACTCGTAATAATATAAACAAATGACTAGTGCGCGTAGTTGTAAGCAAAACCGATGAGTATCATTATTTTTTAATATAATGATACTCATCGGCCTGTATAAGGTGTATTAAGTAAATAGGTAATATAGGAATAAGTAAATTAGTAATAATTTTCATCCGGAAAAAAAATACTATTCCCGTGGAACGCGGACGAAGTCGCAGGCAAAATCTAGTATCTTACCTACCTATATTTTAACAGCAAAATAATTTAATAGAATATATTAATAGGATTATCTGGCAGGTTAGCGGAGGACAATTGTTTTCTGTGTGTAAATAACTCGTAATAAATTGTAAAAAATGGATCCTTCTTTTTCTACAAGTCAAGGCACTACATTAGACTACATTACAATTTAGTCTTTGCTTATAAAGTAATAGCTTTAATACCAAGACTGCAGATTAGGTAAGTATAGAAATATCTTACGTTGTAATGGTAAAGGTCGTGTTTTACCTTTACCATTACAACGTAAGATATAGTGTATCTTGAGGTGTAAAACACTTGTTTTTAAGTGGTTGAAATTTATTAAACAAAATTCAGCAAGTAACATGACGCCAAGTTTTACATTTTCTATAACGATTTCCTATAGCGCTTACTAATTACAGCTAGTAGATAACTTTGCTTTTAAAATGTATCAGGCGTCTTCGTAGTTCGAAACTGTAGTAAGCAATTAGTAATTGAATAACTCGGTCTGTCTGTGAATATCTGTCATAGAATAACTTATATGTAGGTATATACTAAAACTTAGAGCTAAATCGTTAAATTATTGCTCATAAAAATTCCATTCAAAAATACATCTAACTCCTCAATACTTTTTACTAAGTTCTTAGTTGTTGAAATAAACGCGACATTTTTATTTATTGTACTTACCCAAGATTATTAAAATGAATTGAGGCTTTGTGTAAATTACGTGAAGGATAAGCCTCGCTGTAGGCGTCTTGAGGCTACACTTCTTAATATATACAAATTCAGACCCGCCATAAACAACAATTAGGTATGTAGAATTCATTTCAGCGGCTTCTCTGGTTCTGCAGAGGTATTAATATTAATATCCTTCAGACAACAAAAACAACTAGGAAGTACCTACCTACGTAATATGTGCTCAGGCAAACGTGTGAATGAGAAATTATTGTTATTTTTTTTTTTCAATTAAAAATTATGAACACATTTAGGTTTGCGTTATTTATAGATATATAAATAGGTTAAGTAATAACAAATCAGTACTTTTTTCTAATCTTTTGTCATCCGATTTTCTTATCGCAAAATTCACAAGCCGATTCGCTTCATCGACTGCAAGTCAGAAGTGAAAACTATGGAACATTACCGCTGTGACTTTCGAACACTATCAAAATGTTAACAAACTATTGACTAATAAAGTTAAGCTTATTATTAACCAAGATGGCGCTTATTTCATACAATGAAACGGCACTGAGAGTGTCGTCTATAGAGCGTGATGGCCGAGTTCAGTGTTTTTTTTTTCATACAGCCCATACAATGAAATACCTACCTAGGTACTTAATTCGGTTCTACGCCACGCAAAAGAAACGCATATAAAATTTAGCGGATCTTTAATTCTATTGTTAATTTATTATCTTACTATTTTAAATAATAACAATAAAAATAGTATAACTTAATATAAAAAGAGTATACATAACTTTTTAAAAATAATAATAATATGTAATAACTTATTAAAAATTGAAAACAAAAATTATTCTTTTACTCATAAAATGGAATCCTATTGGCCTAGGGAAAATTAGACAAAAGTACACCAATGTCATTGTAGATCCCTATGAGAATAGGAATAGGAATATATGACAGTAATTTATAATTCATTATTAGGTAATACACATATAACCTCACATTTTGTAATCAGCTTTGGTATTTGGATTTTGCAGTATAATAAGTACCTAGTTAGAGATTTTTTGTGATATTAGTTAGGTAATTCATTATTATTAAATTGTTATGATGCTTTGATATGAAACCAAGTTAAAATATTTTTGAAAAAAAAAAAAGATTAAATAAAATGTCCATATCGTAACGTTACATATATTAGTTATATTACTATTTACTATCACTATTGTGTCACTTTACATTACAAGTCAGTGACATGGGTAATATACCTTTTAAATGGTGATATCTTCAATTTCAGCATTTGAAAGATAATTTTGAAGTTCAATTTTACATATAAACAATTTACAAAATGCTCTCTTTCTCTTTATTATTATAGTATAATACTAAAATAATAGTATAATAATGTTACTAATAATTTAGTAAGTACTCTTTATAACATTAATTACTGTTCCTATGTCACCGAAATAAAAAAAAAACTGATATTGTCGGCACATGCATGACAGAGCGAAAAACATTTTAAAGTAGTCAGAATGAACCACAGAAACTATATATTCACAAGGACGAACGAGTCTACATACTGGCAACATTGATTAGTTGAAATCGAGTCAAGTCACTCTGTCACTCAGCAGTCAAGTTACTCGCCATCCATTTTGTAGAATTTGAAGTGTCATCGTTTTTGTTTGGCTTTTTATTTGAATAAAATAATGGGTTTGGCTACTGTTATTGAAAACGAATCTCATTTCCAATCGGAAATGACCAATGCTGGTTCTAAACTTGTAGTGGTAGATTTCACAGCGACTTGGTGAGTTGTAACCTGGAAACTTATCAAAACTTCTAAGTCATCATTTTTGTTTTATACTAGCCAATGATTTAATCAATATTTGTTTGATACAGGTGTCCACCTTGTCAGCGCATCGCTCCTATTTTTGAACAGCTTCCTGCTAAATTTCCTCGAGCCGTGTTCCTAAAAGTTGACGTGGATAGATGTCCCGAAACAGCCAGCGCCCAAGGCATTAGCGCTATGCCTACATTCATTTTTTACAGGAACAGAGTGAGTTGTGCTAGCTAAACAATCAGTTCTAATAATAATTTGATATCTATAAGATTTATAATAATTGTTATTTTTATATAGATCAACATTTTTAAAAAGAAAGATTAGTGACTCACTATTTTCGCATGGACCTTATATACAGAGTCCAATTAACACGGTATCATTCAGTCGCACTGTATTGCATACACGTGATAAATTAAAAATACACACTTTTAGTGTGTATTTTTGGGAAAAATTTGAATTATTACACGTTTGATATTTGAGTTACATGTGAGAATCATGTTTTAAGTATATAGTTTCATGAAGCCCATTTGTCGATTATGTCATGTAAGAAAAGAAAAGAAATGTATATATATTCATTTATTCTTCAGACAAAACTGGACAGACTACAAGGTGCTGACCCTGGAACCTTAGAAAGTAAAGTGAGACAATTCTATGGCACTGAAACTGAGGGTGAAGAGGACAGCGCTGTTGCTGGACATGTCAGTATATTAAAGCTTGAAAATTCATTTGAATCTATATCTGTATATTAGAAGCAAACTATCCTAAGTCACATTTAGCATACTATTCAGTACAGACGACAAACGTCTGTGTGAGCATCTAATGAGTTGGACTTGTAACATAGAGCATGAAATACTTATTCTAATGGCATCATGAAATGATTTTTTTTTAATGGACAGAATAGTATACAGATATATCTTTATAGTCTTATTGTATCACTGTTTAATCTTTTTATTTCAGATGGATCTTGTGACATTCATAATGAAGAATGAGTGTGAATGTCTGAACGAAGTAGATGATCATTCTCTTGCACATGCATTGAACAGTGGAGGGGGATATTTGGCCAGTGATTGTGATGAACAACTCATCATAAATATTTCATTTAACCAGGTTAGTATTCCATTTGTTTACTGCTGTGAACATTTGCCTAAAGCCTGATGCACTTAATGCCTATAGAAGCTTCATAGCCATGAAATTCTTCATCTGAGCTTAACATTTCTCAATAGGACCAAATGCAATTAGAAGGCTTACTTGTACTTCCTAGTAGGATGCATCTTGATTTTTTTTTTATGTTAAGATCAACGGACACCAAAGGTCCACTTGATATGTGGCTTCCGTTGCCTATAACACAAGCAACGCTACAACCTTATTCTAATCCATAGTAGGATTAAGGAAGAGATAGGGTAACAGACTAATTCGTCCACATAAGTGATCAGTTTTACTTCTAATAAATAATTGTAAACTATTCCTACCTGTGCCAATGTCTCTTGTTAAGGCTATCCTGTCATAAACTGTGATTAGGGACTTGAAGTTAAGTTTTTTTACCAGAGTAGCTCTGTCAGTTTTTTCCCAACTCTGCAGAATGGCTCTGGCCCATTCTTAGTTTGAGTTTGCAATTCTTAAGACTTCAGAGTGTTTGGATAGAGCTTAGAGAGTTACTTGACTATAAGAATATATTTATATTATACAATAAATATAGCCTAAGTCACCAAGGCATAACTATTTAGCACAGAATAAGAAACTTATTTTATTTGGCATAGAAAGAATATTTATATTATAATATTTGAAATGATAACCTTATTATCAAATTTCAGTTAGTAAAGCTGCACTCATTGAAGATCAAGGCTCCATCTGACAAGGGACCCAAAATCGTGAAGCTTTTTATTAACCAACCAAGAACACTTGACTTTGATCAAGCAGCCGGGAATATGTCAGTTCAAGAACTGGAGTAAGTATCTATCCCAGCTATTTTTAAATATTTATTTTATGAAGTATCTATTTTTTTTTTTTATATTTTTAGCCATAAATCTTAGTTCTATTAACAGCATAATGTGTTTTGGTGGATAGATGATGCCAAAGCATCTTCGTCTTGTAAAAATTTAGCTTTAGAATTCTTTGCAGATTGTTTCAAAAACAAATACTATTTTATTTACAGGCTGACACCAAATGATCTGGAAGGGAATCCAATACCTCTGAAATTTGTGAAATTCCAGAATGTTCAAAACATTCAATTGTTTATAAAAGACAACCAATCTGGCGGAGAAGTAACACAAATCGATCATCTCGCATTTTATGGGTCACCCATTTCCACAACTAACATGGGAGAATTTAAACGTGTTGCTGGCAAGAAAGGAGAGAGCCATTAATTTGAATAGTATTAAATTGAGTAATTAAACTTGCTTGTCACTATCTACTCTTTTCTCACACTATAAGTAGAATGAATTGATTGAATTTTTATTATTTGATGCAACTTTTTTGTGGAATTTTCTTGTCAGTCTTTCAGCAAGTTGCCTCAAGAGGAAATAAGCTAAAATCTTATAAAAACCTATAGTATTTTAAACATTGCTGTGTCAATAGACTGTGTGAGAGGGTGGCAGGTGTAGTGACTTAAATGTTCAGTGGTAATTTTGATTTAATGTTCGTTATTCCATAAAATAATTGTTTACAATGTCCTTTGGAAATAATATATCGGTGAAAGAATACACTGTCTGTGTTATATTTTTAAGCGAATTCGCTAATTTATTGTGCAATCATTTTTCAAACTGTGTCAAATAGAAAAACGTAAAGATTTCTATTATAATATAATTTTCATTGCATTTGTAAAATGCGACAAGCATAAATTAGATTCTGTAAGTATAATAGGTCATTCCAAAGACCAGTTTGTCAAATGGGAATAGAATAAAATTTGTATATTCAATAAAATAATGCAGTGTATATTGATGTTTTTATTTTGGTTGTATCCAGGTTAATCTTGATTCAATTCATATATTTGAATATATGCTTCCGTTAGTGTAATCATTTGAGGTAATATACTCGTTACATGAAGATCTTGCATTTCATACCTAAAACAAAAATGTTGATTTTAAAATATAAGGTTGAAATGGTGTTAAGAAGTCGATTTCCTTCTTCGGCCCACTCTATAATGAAATAATAGCATATATGCTATTGTGTTTGGGATACAAGAATCGTATAGCCTCAGGCCGTAGTAGAGCACTTGGTAAAAGTTGGAAATACTTTTATTATGCTTGTCAGCATCAATTCTTGCCAAGTCACAATAAATAACACAATACTATTACCATTGTTGTGTAGGTTTATGCAATACGTGTGCCCTGTAGGTGCCCTTCTCAGGAGTACCGTCGTGCACAATGTTTCCGACCAGCTCGTAAGTTGTTTTCCCATTATGCTTCGCTTTCACTTCGGGTGTTAAGATATCGCCAAAATCTACATTTCTGTAATAAAAATATGGTCTTTAAAGCTTTCCATTTTGTAGACAAAGATGGCTCATTGACAACCCAAACTGAACCATGGATAGTGTATATAATGAATCAAAGTAAAACTTCCAATACTTCTGGTGTTAACTAACAATTTTAAAATTTTTTTTTTTTTAAAAGCATCCCAACTATTTTGCTTTAAAAAACTTACTTGACAGGAAAGTTTACCACTGTTGGATTTTTCTCAACAAAGAACGTGTTCTTTGTAAACCTCTTAATATACAATATTAAGTATGGAGGTAGTTGCGTTATTTCGAACCTCTTCAAAAAGTTTTCTTTATATGTCTTGTACTCCTTGGACGTTTGTCCATTGAATTTTGAAAGCAGTTGATATAAATTAACCTGGAAAAGAGCAAAAAATATAATATATGTTTTACTGGAATTTTAATGAATCGGAACGGAAAACAGAGATTCCAACATTTTTAATCTTAGTGAATCTATCTATCGTATAAAACTTTTATTGTAATCTTAAAAGTATACTTTTTTGCATAAATTAGATTTTGATTTGACAACGATAATGTGCTTTAAAATTACCTGGGGGATGATGTTTTCTCGGAACTCATCGGTGAAGAGAGGGGTCGGTGGCAAATCGCATGTGAGATAGAGGAACGGCGACTCTGTTATCATCTCGTTATACTCTTCGCTGTTCAGATCCACTTTCGCCGCGTCATCGGCGTCGGGTGGCGGTAGCTTCCTGATATAATATACATGCACTTTGTTTAAGGCAGGTATAATATACATACACATACATGTTACTCCACACTGTATATGCAGATAATTCTCTTTGATGAAGTTCGGTAAAGAAACTGTTAGAACTAAATCTGCATCATACAAAATGTTTTGGTTTCTTTTGTTTACTTTTTTTTTTAATTAAACATTTTACTAACCTTGTATATATCCTCATATGTCCCAAAAAAGATTTGTAGATAATCGAACTATTGGCTTTCTTCGTGCCGTTCAAAGCCATGTGCAACGAGTTAAGGAACCAAGACATAAAGTCTATTGGGTCACCTATGGTAACAACATTTATATTAAAAAACCATAGTACTTCACAAGCACATGATGAATCAAACTTGTAAAAGCTGTTATTAATCTTAAAAAAATAAATGATAAAGTTTCAATTACATCAATTCAAGATGACATGGCGAAATATGACATTTAAAGTTTTTAACATCTTGTAGAATAGAAATCAAACCCAAAAAACAGACTTATACCCAGATTGTATTATTATATAACATAAGAATCACCATCTCGCTATATACCTACACAATGTTACTTAGCAGCCAATTAAAAATAATGAATTGAGTAAATCACTTACTTTGTTTGATAAATTGAAATTTCTTTTTAGACCACAGGACAACTGCTTGTAACATTTCATGTGGCGAAACATGAGCCTTAAATGCTCTAGGATTCCACAGTTTTCGCAGTAATTCTCCAAAACGCTGAACCAAAAGAAATGAAGAGTCTCCTGGAGGTCTCTTTATGTGTGAATAATTCTCTTCTCTTAGGAAATAGTCACGAAGTGGTCGTACTTGTGTTAAACACTAAAATTATGATTTATTATTAAATATAATTAATATTTATAATGTCACAGGGTATTGTAAATGTCAGGATATGTTGAAATTATATAATTACTTGAAGTTTTGTCAATTATGACCAATTCACATGAATTCACAGTCTTTTCAGTGTTATTGTAATTTCACTAGACCAATATACCTAGTGATATTGTAATTCAGTGATACTTTGACAATTTCAATATATTATGTGTAAAGTCGCATGTGGTCTTCAATGCCTATTTTTTGTTTTGAGGAAATTATGGTAACATTATACTAACAATATAAGATCATACAAGATTATATTTATTTTTAATTGGGTAGTAAAAAAGGAATCTTTTAGCTAATTTATCTATAATAAAATTTAGAAAATTATTTTAAGATTAATAATTTAAAAAATAAAAAATAAAATGAATTTATGTTACAAAAATTACCTGCAAGATAACATTGCAATAATCATTAGCCTTAATGTTGTTCAGACCTACAATCCCCGGCATGTACATAGTGCCATCTATGGCTCTGGACATCTTTGTATTATTATCCAATTGTTTAATTTGTTCCAGGCTGAAGATTGGATTTAGTACATATTTTATATCATTTAGAGAAGAATCTGAAAATAATCCAGTTTTACAATGAGGATTTATAAAACAGAGTATTTTCTAGACTTATATTTATCACTAAATAATCACAGCAAATGTTGCAACATAAAAAATCCAAAAATAAATCAAATGGTTAGTATAATTAGAATAGTTACTTTAATTACCTATAACTTCATAGTTGTCCGGCAAACAATAAAACTTTAAAGTATGTAAGTTGAGAAACACATGATGTCCATCAGCTACAGAATGTGTGTAAGCATGTGTGTTTGTGCCTCTTCCCTAAAAGAAATGCATAAGCAATTTATTTAAAAAACTATTGGTTTATATGTGTAAAACAGGCTTGTAAATATTAACATATAAAGTAAAGCCATGTATACAACACTAATCCATACTGAATTTTACAACATTATTTACAAGTGATTATGTATCTCTGTCCTTATTCTTGTACATAAAAAGATCAGAAGCTGCTGGTGCTATCTGTTTCATGGTACAGGTACCCAGGTTACAACACTAGGGTCACCTTTTACGAACCTTTAATGAATAATACTAGTAAAAAATCATAACTGTTTGTTTAAAAAAATGTCATGAATATAAATGAAAGTTTGTTTACATTCTTTCCATTGTCTCTATAGCCTTGCTTTAGTGAATGAGTTTCCTAAGTAGATTATGTTCAGGACCATAATTAAACAATTATATTTGCTGACTAAGCAGTTCCCAGTATATATATTTTTTTCAAATTACTTGAGACTTAAATGCCCAATAACACACTACACCAAATGACTTGAGTACCTAAACTACTTGCAATGTAATACAATACCTACTATTATTATTATAGTCTCCAGCTGAATGAATTACAAAAACCATAACTTCAAAATAATTTTTCAGTATCCCATTAAAACTTTTCACAAATGTTAAAGTTCTTAATGTGGTCCACAGTGTATTCAATGCTTGGAAAGTAAACATTGGTACAGATTAAGGTTAAAATAAAATAGTCATTTACCTGAAAGTATTTGCCACAAATCAAACAGGCATAGACGTTAATTCTTGTTAATGAAACCGAACACAACTTCTCAAAATCGAAGTCTAGGACATGTCTGTTAATAGTATCCAGGTAAGGGCATTGTATATGTAGTGATTTTGATGCAGGTTCTGTAAATTATGTACACATGTATCAGAAGAAAACAGAATTTATAAATTAGGAGAAATTGAAAAATTAAAAAATTAAATACCTAACGGCTCATTCAAATCATTATCAGATGGCTTTCGTTTCTTTGTTTTAACTTCTGACATTTTCTTTTCGTTGAAGGGAGAACTTATCTAAAGAGATCTCTCTTAGGAAGCTATAAAAACCCTAAAGCGTGATTAATTCAACGAAAGAAAACACGACGAAACAAACACTGCCAAGTACCAACCATACCACAACCCTCTCGCTTAGAGAGTACTATATTCCTTGCCACAACCATTCCATCCGCGCCTCCGACCGCACAGATCACAGAACAGAACACTATATATCATATTAGTTTTTCCATTATTAGGTTTTGGTTTTGCCCTAGATTTTTTCGAAAATTCCCCTAAATACCTTAAATTAATCTCCGAAAATCGTTGATTTAGGGAGCAAAATTTAATGAACTAGAAATGAAACAAAAACTGTATCTTTTATTCTTTATTTAAATAAAGTGATATTTAAATTTAATGTCATAGAAAATCGTGTGTTATATTATAATCATATAGTATAGCTTGTAAAAATAGTTGAAAAATTGAAAATTGGCAATACTTTAGTGTCGTCCCTTTCATATCTACATAATAGTTACAATGGGACAACGGGCCACAACACTACAGTATTGCCACTTGTAGTAAGCAATTAATCATGAGAAGTAGAGGGTGAAGTACGCTGATGCTGAAGATGAAGCACTGGATTTTAATTTTTTAGCTGCATTTTTCAGACATGCAGATATGCAGACAAACGTTGAAGTCTATGTTAAAATAGTGATGCCACCTTTATATTTGATTTTACCCCAAATTACCCTAAATCGATAAAAATATAAAACAGACCCAAGCCATTGTTAAAATGTGTAGTTTCGCCCTAAAAAGGGACGAAATCCCTAAAAGTGGAAACACAGTATCATATATGAGTTTGAGTCTCACCAAGTCAGTCAGTTCAAGTCTCTAGTTTTTGAATCCGATCTTCAAATATTTTTCTCGTTAGCGGTTTATGAGCAATCGTCAGAAAACCAACGGAAAAAAAATTGTCAAAATTTTTGCTAGTCAAATCGGTGTAAAAGCCGTAATTTTTTTTTAATAATAAAGCTCTTTTAGAAAATTTTATTCCCTACAACTTGACCTCCTATTCAGAGTTTCGTGTTAGTATAGGAAATATTTGGTTGTTTTTGTGAGAGAACGATTAAGAAAACTACTTTTTGTCGTGTGCAGGGCATTGTCCTAAATCGATATGCCTTATGCCTTCGTGCTGCATCAAGCAGTGTCGTAACAGAAAAAACAAAAATCTCTATGAATAAGACGGCTGTCTTATGTGCCAAATTGTTGGAAGTGAAGTTAGAATTCAGTCACGCCGGCTGAGAATCGTTCTTGAGTCAGAGCTTGATATATTCATTTTGTCTATTAATTCTGTCATTGTCAGTTTGTTATTCAATGGGACTGTCAATTAATTAATATGATCTGTGTTCAATTCAATTATTGTTCTGTCTTGTGTTAGCATCTCGTATAGTCTGTAATTGTTCACCTTTTCCTCTTCATCATCTCATCAATCAATCATCAATCAGTCATCAAATTTTCTCCGTCGAAAATGGCCGCATCAGGAGGAAATATTGAATGGTCTACCACAATTAAACCAATTTTGACAGCCCTTTATGGGCCTTTTTTCGATAAAAACGATGCCGCTGAAATAATCCAAGCAGTCATTAAAAGGTAATGGTCAAAATCTTTTATTACTACATAAACAAAAACTACTCTCTATGAACCATTATTCAGCATATTATTTCTGTTTATATACTAATTAATTATCTGTAATTTTTTAGCAAGAGCTTATCGACAAATAACATTACAATAACATTAAGATATTTTTAGTTCTTTTATGTTCGACAGAATTAAAAATACCTCTACTAAAATTTTGGCTTACCTACACTAAAAATAAATAAATAAAAAATTGTGATTTATTTCATACGACCCGCCCCCGGCTTCGCGCGAAGGTGCACGCACACCTATAAGTAATTTAAGACAGTCACATTCCTCATCAAAACCTGATCAGTTCACCTAGCCAATATCAGTGATATCAGTAAAGTAAACCATATTGCATTAAAGTGTAAACATCAAATCAAATTAGAACAATATCGTGTTATTTTTGCGTAGTTGACGTTATTGGTTAATGCGAAAAGGGCCAATTCTAAAAAGAATCTCCTCTACTGGAATGTACTGGAAACTACTAGAATGTCATTAGTGACTAATGAATTTCAGACTTTTCAAGAAAATGGAGTGTGGCTGTGTTGTGAACACAGCTGTATTTTACATAAATTACATTATGTGTAAAATATATATATTCAACAAATTTGAATAAACCAAAAAATTCTTTGATTGTATCGAGTGGTGTAATTAAATTTTGTATCCAAATGATAGATATTTATGATGTAGCTGCAGCATCATTAATTTTCTGAATTGCCTCCCACTATGGAAGCAAATTTAAATGTACCGTCAAACCGGCCAACTTTGCCCATGGTGGGTAAATTTACTCAAGAACAAAAAATTACTTCAACTATGGATTGAAACTCTAAAGGAATAGCAACATTTTCTTAATTTTTGGTCAAATTTAAATATATGTCTGTTCACACTGACTGATGGATGTTTTGCTGACTTCAGCAATTTAATAGTAACACGCGTTCAAAGTTGGGTGTATGTGAAGTGGGCCAAAAGCAGTAATTACTTTATCACTTATTGTGACCAGACATTTCGAAGATGAGTAATTTTAATATGAGAGTTATAACAGATCACTAACATAACATGTTCCTAGTCTCTAATATGAAGCAAATAAGCAATAAGTTGGCCAGTTTGATGGTATTCATGTGAAAAATATTCATTACAAATCTATACTTATAAAATTGTTTGTCTTGACTGACTTATCAATGCATAGCCTAGAATTAAAATTTGGAACATAGTTTTATTTTATAAAGCAAAAATTAGCTAAGAAATGATTTTTAGAAGTTTCAAATCAGTACTAAGCGGGGGTCACTAGTTAATTAATACATATTATATCCCATGAGACAACACCACATCTGTAAAAATAATTTGGTTGACCAAATGAACACTTTTACTATAATGGTGTATTAGTTAACAATTTTACTGATTTCATTTAGAAATGTCTATTACATGGGCTTAAAAGTCCTGGGCCTAACACAGATGGCGCTAGTTTTATTAATTTTCAGCCCATGTGTTCAATAACTCTATAGGTTGTCTAGATTTTTCAATGTGCACAAATAAATATAAAAAAAAAAATCAAACATATAAAACAGATATATTTATAGAAATTCTGTAGAGCAATTTGAGACAAAGCACTATAATGAAAATGTTCTAGCTAGACATACACACAAACTTTTGATATTGTGATTTCTCTATAGGAATGCTGCGATCGATGTATTAGATCAATGTTTAAATAGAGTAAACTTTTTATGTGTGAATTTCAAAACAGCATTATGGTGATACTCATTATTAAATTACATGAGCACCTACTGGCATTTGCAAAGCATAGTAATTTGGAAATGTTTCTATTCTTTCTAGAGAATATTAAATATTTGTATAATAATTTAAATACTAATTGGCTATATTTCGTTTTCTTTCAGTGAAAATGAATTTCAAAACCATGAAGATTTATATGACTTGTTCTACACATGCTTCGCATGTCTTTCTGGACATTTTATTACAGCCAATGCAAACAACTGTAAGTAGTATTTTATTACTTTAATTTTTTTTATTTTCTTTTCTAAGATCATCTAATCACTGCAGGCACACGAAGTAAAGGTGCGTCCAAGATGTTTATCCATTTGTATACCCTGTTTATAATTTTAATTATGATTGCATCATTACTATATTAATTGTGCAACATTTAATAGGTAATAATATAATTTGTGTGTATGTTTAAAAATACAAACAGAATACAATTAATATTTCCAGTGGTTATTGACCAGCTGGGCTCAGCTAGAGATGCATTCAGAATCATTTTCAAGCAAATTCTCAAGAAGCTATCAGAAGCAGGTTTGAGCTATGACGAAACAAATACTACAACTGCTGCTCCAAGTGTTTCTGTCAAACAGGTTAGTAATAGGAAGTGAGATTTAGCTTGCTATTATAATTGTTTGAAGGGAATAAAAGTAGGGAGAGTAATGCAGGCGCAGTTGGGACACTGGTCCTATTGGAAAATTTTGGGGAAGGCCTATGTCCAGCAGTGGACATTCTGCGGCTGAGAGAAAGGAGTCAACTAGTCAAGATATGTCGCAAACAATAGAACAATAGTTCTGTATATCGGAAGCAAACTATTAGCAAATTATTCAGTACTCACGATAAACGTCTGAGTGTAAACATGTAACAAAATGAATTTGTAACATATAATCAAAAACGAAACTTATTTGTTTTCTTTGATAGGACTTAAAATAGTATACCAGTAAATATATACTGTAAAATACTTATTGTAATGGTATCATAAAGTGATTTTTAAAAAAAAAATAGGCTTAGGATAGTATACCTTTCGGTAAAATTTGGCCGGATTCTAGTGTCTTTGTCTAACCTGAAGAGCAAGTGTCCTACATAATGTCATCCTTCTGACGTATAATGTGATAAAAGTACCTCAAAATTCCAGAAAGTTGTTTAGATAAAATTAAATTTATTTGTTACAGTTATTGCTACCCATTGTGGGACTCTGTGGAATTGATGGCGGAGGTTACCCTCAGTCTGACCTTGTAATTTTGACATCTCTGTTGAAAAATGCCAAAGTACCTGCACACATCACATCACCAGGTAACATTTTACTGTTTTTGAGATGTCTGTTTAAGCAATTGCATATTCAACAATATTCATAGTATTTGTCTGTTTGTATCAACTATCAAGTATTTTTATTTGTTTATTTAATATTTGAAATATGAATTCTGATGATGCACGTCATTAACATTAATCAACATACTATCTGCTTATCTTAATACATGTTCATTTAAAAGTGAAGATAAGACCTGAGGAAATTGGAGAAATCAAATTATATCTGATATTGAATAAAGCCAAAAGGTGAAATTGTTACTTTATTTTAGTGAGTATATTTTTGGTAAAGGATCACAATTTTTTTATAAAAAATATCAATGAAATTGTTTGTGTGGATCTCTGTATATTTATATTTACCTACTTATAACCAATATTTTTTTAGTATTAAGTTATCCACTCCCATTATGGTCAGCAGCAGCACTAAGCTATGCCATTCACCGATTTTGCTATCTTTGAAATCACAAAATGTTAAGGTGGTGTGGCAATAGGTTTATTGAGTATTATTTCAATTTTATGGAAAAGAAACTGGATAAGTATTGCATTAAATAAACAAAAATGAAAAATGAGGGTTTTTATCCTCAGGGGGCCAATGCAACCGAATATAACTAATTCATAAATAAAACAGAAATTGTTAAAATGTGTGGAAAATCAATGATAATAATTTAAATTTTATAGATGCACAAACAGCGAAGTCTTCGGTGCTGCCAAGCCCGATCACCTCGCTGTCGTCGCAAAGCGCCACCCCCGAGAAGCAACCGCCGTGTAATGCTCAGCGGCGGTCGGACGCTCTTCTGGAACAGTTGACGGCTCCCCTGCGGAACCCTATCACCTCTGTGACCTCATCGACCACACCGCCAGCCGCTGTGCAGTCGCCAGTCAACAAGGACGGCGTGGACATCAGCAAAGATGCCAACGCGTCGCCGCAACCGGCTATTGACATGAAAGTGTGTACATAATTATTAGTACTTTTATACTTATTTTGACTTAAAAACCAAAATGAGAAGGCAATGTTACCCTCCAACAGACACACAGTCAGTTGTTATTCTTGGTTAACCGACGAAAGACGGCGTTTCTTGGTAGATAATAAATTACATAAAATAAATAATAAAATGTACATTACATTATTTTTATTATGTACATAGTTTGTAAATATTTATGTTATATTATCAGCTGGATACAGTCCAACATGGAAAATTATGGAAGTGGACTTATTGATAGTTTCAGAGATAAGTTCTAACAAAAAATCATTTTGATTTTGTTAAAACAAAAAGGCTATTGAAACTTATGTTTCGTATGTGTATAAATGTAACTTTTTCTGTGTATTTGTAACTATAAGAATATTTATTAATGAATTTGTAGAAATGGGTGGCGACCACATGCGCATCGCTGCTCACGGAATTGCGCGCGGGCTCCGTGCTGTTGAAGGTGTGCTCGTCGTTGCCGTGTCTACAGCGACACCTCAGCCGATGGCAAACGGCCAAGGAGACGGCCGTTGCGCCACAGTTCACTTCCGACTCTGCACTGTAAGTAATCTTAAAGAATAATACAATTTTAAAGGAAACTTTAGACTCCACCTTTATCAACATTTAAAGGTGAAAAGTTTTTATTTTTAGTTTACTTGGATGGAATAATCACTTCTTTATATGTATTTAGTTTTAAAATTTATTTGAAACTAGCTGTCCCGCTCCCGGCTTCGCCTGAGGTGCATTTTTTTCTATAAAAACCTTCCTTTATCCCTCTATCCATTGGCGAAAACCGCATGAAAATCGGTGCAGTAGTTTTTGAGTTTATCGCGAACAGACAGACAGACGCGGCGGAGGACTTTGTTTTATAATATGTAAGGATTGAAGAATACAACTGAACTGAAACTAAAATGTTAAGAACAAAACAGTTCAAAGCAATCTAATTTTTTTGTGAATTTATTTATGTTTTTTTCCCTTATTTTTATAAATAAGAAATTATTGAAAACAGTTTTTTTTTCTCTGAATATTCGAAATGATCATGATGGAATTTTAACAAGCCAGATGAACACTAAATATTATTTCTGTTAATCATAAATATGAGGTTCAATATATTATGAAAATATTTGAAATATGTGTATATTGAATTTTTAAGAAATAAGGCTTACATCTAAGATCAGTAGAAATAAGCCATTGGTTGTTAGAGTCAAATGCAAATTTTGTTTCAGGCTTCACTTCTTAGTCAATGAAGTGCATGTATGTCGACTGGCGCTGTCGTTGCCTTGCTTGGAGCCATTCACCCCGAACCGCATCTCTACACTTAGTGACATCAGCACTGCTTGGCTTCTCTGTGCCACTGCGCAGGTAAAGGTTCTAAAAATATTTAGTGTCTGTGTTTTGTCAACTCTTGTGGATATAAATTGTTATATACCTAATGGTAATTTGACAGGCTTCCTTTCACCCCAAGGATGAGGAGGTTGACCAAGAGACGGTGACTTTGGTCGAGAGCGCGCTGAGCCTCTACAACTCTGTTGGGGAAACGTTCAAGGAATCTACTCGCGCTGGTGCCCAGGTAATGACTGACACTAAAACTAAAAAAACTATAAGATATTAAGGTTTAATAAATTTGGATTACCTTAATAAGGAAAGCCCTGTTGCCTATAATGTAGTAGTAGTTGGATAGTTCCTCTTCTATGTTTATATCTTCATAGATCTACTTAATTAAGCTATGGATTTCCAATGCTGTTTATAGATGTTTCTTATTAAATTTATAAATTAATTATACTTAGAACATTACCCTTTTAATTATAGTTCTCTGTTTCGTAGGGTTATACCAAAAGCGCCACAGGACCGCTATTCGTCAGTCACAAAACTGTGCATAATTATAATGGTCGCGGCGTGTCGTCGATAATTAGCGATTTTGTTAAACAAACGGATGCCT
Source organism: Synanthedon myopaeformis (assembly GCA_944738685.1). Lineage (NCBI taxonomy): Eukaryota > Metazoa > Arthropoda > Insecta > Lepidoptera > Sesiidae > Synanthedon > Synanthedon myopaeformis. The sequence goes on along the minus strand of OX122918.1, from coordinate 2,674,138 downwards.
TGTTTTTTTTTTTTTTGCGCTGAAGTGCTGGCCCTAACGGGATTCGAATCCGAATTGTCAGTCGTGGTTAATCACTGTTCTGGTTGCAGGTGTACCAGAACCATCTGATGATAGGGGGCTGGGTGTTGCTGTGCGGGCTGCACCACGCGTTGGGCGGCGCGCCTCCCGCTTGCGCGCAGACCGGTGCGAGCAAGAGCCCCGCCAAAGTTCCGTCGAGGCCTTACAACCTGACGAAGATGCAACAGGGACTGGGCGCTGTGTGGGTGGCGTTGGGTGGACGCTGCCTCGCGTGGGTGGGTGCGCTGTTGGCCGACGCACGCTTGGAGATGCTGAGCTATGGTGATACAGTCACTGCCGCGCCGGCTCCTCTGCTAGTGTTAGGTCAGCACACAGCTCACCACCGTGAGCTGAGGTTGGCTGCCGCCGCTCCGTTGCACCAGGTAAGCTATTTGACATTATGAAAAATAATATCAAAATTATTTAAATAGACATATTTTTTTCTCTTATGCCCGACAGACAGGTGACGGTACAATTGATGGTAAGACATAAGACTTAATAACATAAGACCTGTTCTTTTCAGCTATTGGTAGCTGTGGGTGTGGTCTGTTATCGCAAAGCGACAAACCTCAAACGCGCCGTTGTCCAAAAACAACATCAAGATGCGGATCCAGACCGATCTGATTCCACTGTGTACTTTCACGACATACTGTGCTCTGAAGATTCCGAAACTGATGACGGTTAGTTATATCATAGATAAAAGATAAGAAGATACGCTATTGAATTTCTTTGACATATTCTCAAGAAGAGTCCTTTAATTCTTAGGACTGTTTTTCTTGAATTTAGACAATGAATTTTAATTTTAATGAATTTTAAAACAATTGAATGAAAAATAATATTTACATTAATGAAGACACCAACCTTTTACAGCTTCCTCTTGCTTTTTTGGGTTATTATTCGTTTGGTCATGTTGTTCAAGTCTATATAGTTTTGTCAAAGTGTATTTTCGAAGAATATTAAGTTACTTTTCGAGTTTACAAGGAAAATTTACACTTGGGCTTAAAAAGGACTGTAATTGCAATATACCACTAGCTTTCAGTCTCATACTTGAACTTAAATGAATAAAAAAAATATATTGTAGACAGCGAACCGCTGTTCGGTTTGTGGTTTGAGTCGACGCTGGTGGCGCCTGACGTTGCTGAAAACAATGGACTGGTGCGAGCCACTGCAGACGCAGCAGACGAAACCGATGCGTCCTCACGTTCACATCAAGCCATCGTACCAGACAAATCTGAACCCTATTCCGTAAGTGATAGATTTGATTTTTGTATACAAAATATATACATTACATTTACTTTCCAAATGCCAGTAGGTGCTCATGTAATTTAATAATCAGTATCACCATAATGCTGTTTTAAAATTCACACGTAAAAAGTTTACTCTATTTAAACATTGATCTAATACATCGATCGCGGCATTCCTATAGAGAAATCACAATATCAAAAGTTTGTGTGTATGCCTAGAACATTTTCATTATAGTGCCGTGTCTCAAATTCCTCTGTAGAATTTCTATAAATATTTCTGTTTTATATTTTTTTTTTTTTATATTTATTTGTGCACATTGAAAAATCTAGACAACGCTCCAAAAACGAACGCTATAATATTCACTGTTGATGGTATTTCTCTTCTCAAGATAGTCGATGAATATTATACCACGCACATCACAAAATACCGAAGCCATAACCTTTCCAGCCGATTGTTGTGCTTTCGAGCAGCGTCACTCTTAGCACAATAACTCACAAACTAATGAATAGAATATCATGAAATTTTAACAGCTGTCTTTTGAAGGTTAGTACTAACTGAAGCAATAAAACTAGCGCCATCTATATGTTAGGCCCGGGACTTTTCAGCTCATGTAATATATATTACAAAGTCTAAAATAATTTGTACTTGATTAAGTATTCTGAGAAATTAATGATTTATGAAAATTATAAATCATTAATATATTCTAAATAATTCAGAAATATAACATTTGATTAGCAATACTTATATAAGTTCGAAATTTTATTTCAGTACATAAAACTAGCTACGGATGTGTTTACATTGTTAACGGATGAGATAATAAGTGAAGGTTCGGAGAGGCTCGGCCAAGCATCTTTGCAACTGCAAGATGCGCATCTGGCACTGTTAGCTGCTCTCGCTAAAGACCTGGACAGGGAGACTGCAAGGACTGATACTGGTGAGGTTTTACTTGATGATATTGATTATCAACTCAACAGAAAACACGAGTTTTTGTCGATATAGATGTGCGGTTTTGATTCTATTTCTTTTACCATAGAGATTACTGTTATTAATTAGGAAAAACTAACCAATTCTTGACCTCTGTGAACTTTTTTTAATGCTTATGTTAAGGTCGGCAGACAGGCTGACAGTCCACTTGATGGTAGGTGGACTTGCAGCATCACATGTGCTGCAAGTGCACTGTGGGCTATATTAGGATTATAAGGATAAGGGATTGGAAGAGCGTTAAGGCAAGCGCCCTAACCACTCATCCAACTAGCTCGTCAAAAATTACACATGTTATTTAGATTACTCATATGATTAGATTACCTTGGACTGTGAATTCCTGTACACCACAGTGTAATACCGCGATAATAACATGTGTTGTTTGCGGTAATAGGTACCATATCGCCGTGTTTCGGCGCGTTGCTAGGCATGCTGTACGCAGCGTTCAGCGCAGCGTTGGTCAGATATCTTCACAACCTGGTGGGCGCTCCCGCCTTCGCGCATCTGCAGTCGTCGCTACATCACCAGCTCGTAGCGGCCGCTGACCGCGCCAACATGACGCCCCTCCAGGTACTAGTAAACAGGGGATACTTTGTTACAAGTTTTGAGATTTTTCTAAGATATATTTTTTGTTTCTCAACTTACATCGAAATCATGTATCAATTATAAACAACAATGTAAATAGTATCGTTTACTACACAATTATCAAAAAACAATATGTTATATTTTTGACACCGATAGAAATTTTGCACATACTCAACTTTCGTTTTTTCTTGCTTCTCTTTCAGTACGCCACAGATTAAAAAATCGCACTGTTGTGACCGACACCACCGATTCCCTGTTCTCTACCTTACTCTATTTCTCATAGACTAATCTAATGACAATAAAAATAAATTTTCTTTTCAAATAAAAAATTCCTCTTTCAATGAGGTATGTAGCGCATACATACAGACAAATAGGACTTTATACTATGTACTGATATTAATGGCTTATTGGTGCGTTGGCAGGTGGGACCTCGCGTAGTGAAACTTCTCGGAGGCATGGTGCTGAGCAAACAGGCGGCCGAGAGAGAGAACAGCATTCTGGCGATGTGGCACAAACTGGTCAATACGTTGCAAGAGTGTGCGCTGCAAGCACAACCCTCACAGGATCATGACTATGAAGGTTAGTGTGCCGGTAACATTTGCCCTTAACTAATTATTAAGTCATGTCTATCTACATATGTATATAGATTATAGATATGTAAATATTACAATTGGTATATATTTTAATTTCAGATCTAAATGTGGAACATGCTCAGTTATTGGTCTATTTGTTTCACTCGTTAACTTTAATGCAAAAGAAATCTGTTCTGCTTATGACATCGAATGCTATAATCAAGGTAAGTAAGGAAATAAGACTTAAACTTTTCAGTATTAAACACTTCCATTATTTGCTATTTTTCTTAACTGCAGACTTGTGATCTGGAGTATTCTCCGATTATCAATAAATATTAACATGTAACTTTTTGATTTCTGTGGAATAACTGGTTTTATTAATGATTTTACAGGTGGTGGAAACCTTAGCAATAAATGACAGAAAACGAGCTATGAGCCTAGCACCGCACCAGTACATGTTAACGACTCGATTGATGTTGTTGTTGGAATATTTGATGAGACATCTGTACGATGCACCACAGACTTTACTCCAACAGGTATTTCTTTTTTTTCTCAAAATTAAATTCTAACAGCTCATTTAGTTACGAATTTCGTACAGTCTTGAACCATTAATAACAGTTTTGAACGGATGGCTGTAATAAATGTTAACACAGACTAAAAATATAGCAGCGATGGAAATACATTTCCAATATTGATTCGTGATTTCGAATCGTAACATATCTTAATTTTAATTGTTCTTTGGTCTTTAATTAGTCAATATGTTTAATAATGCAGTCTGTTTATTTCTTCATTTTTCTTTCTTTCAGAAATTGAATCAATTTGTTTCATTTAAATATTTCTAATATTGTTTGCTTGGGATAAAATTATTTTATCTTCATATAAAAAATATTCAGCGGTTTCAATTGTAACAGTTAAGTAGTACGTACTAATAGGTACTGAAATATTGTAATAAGAGGTGAAATCAACTGTAGATATTAATTTCTAGATCGAATGGAATCTCGTCATAGCGCCAGGACTCGCCCAGCCATCGTCGGAAACGGTTTCGTCGGGACAAAAGGTGACGCACACGTGCAATGGAACGCCGAAGTCGCGCATATACTGCGAAGTGCCTAACATCGAAACCGCGTACAGAAAGATATCCCAAGATGAGTCTTCAATGAGACCGAAGTTCTATGCGCTTACAAACTCTGAAATCAACAATCAGGTATTTTTAATTACATTATTTATAAATATACCAACAATGAAATTTATTAATTTACTAGCTCCCAATGCAATTTTTTTCTACAAATTAAACATATAAAACCGTCGTTTAACGCTCTTTACATTAGTGAAATTTATCAAATTTGGGTGAACTTTGTACAGGTCAATTGTGTTAACATATTACTTTTAAAAATGCTAATTTAAAAATGCATTAAGATTGCCACTTGGACTAATAAATACAATAAGATGCCATAACAAAAATTTCATTACTATTAATTTATTTGATTGATCTCCTGATCCTGATGTTGTAATTATTCATATAATTTTAAATGCCGTTTCTATTTGCGTTTTTCGGTTTATTCTGATTTAATTGTAAACAATTTCTGCAGGAGAACCCGAAATTCGACGGTTTGGCTTGTAACTTCGTGCTAGGCACCCCACACAAGCTGAAGTATCCGCTACTTTTAGACGCGCTGCTTGCGCTACTGAACTCTGCCAGCGTCTGTGACAACGCGCAGTATAATTCAACGCCCGCTGCTCTCGCTGCGGCTCATTACTGCTTCCAGACTGCTTGGAGGTAATATGTCATATTAATCAAATAACTGCATCGATTGTTGCATCATTTTCATCCAATTATTGAATATCACCATACGTAGTCAATTACTATAAAGGCGCCTGCGTTGGTCTGATGTATTTTGAAATATGTGACGCAGATTGGTGATTAGTATGCCACCGGCGACGCCACACATGGACAAGTTGCAGGCGGGCGTCGGAGCCGATCTGCCGTCGCCTTTGCCGCTTCACGCAGTCGTGTGGGCGCCGAGGGCCGACAATAAGAAGGTCTTCAACCCTTGGCTCAAAGACGCTCTGGTCAAACAGGGCATGTACACGCAGGTAACTTTGCCTTATTTCTCACCACCACCGTTCTTTTTCGAGGGTATAGTTTTTTTTAATCTCTTATGTCTACTTGATGGTAGGTGACTACCGAGGCACAGCAACGCCACAGTTGCTGTAAGTGTGCTGTCGAGTGTACTAGGATCAAGGATAAGGGATAGAAAAATAGGCTCTAGCATCCCTGAATCACTGAAATACAACAACACACGTGCTGTTATTTCACGGTGGTCTTTCAACCGTCTTCAAATTCTCCCCTTTACCATTTACACACAATTGAGTCCACCATCAAAGTGAGACACTGATTGTTTTAACATTGTTGACACACTCTTAATAATAAATTGTTTATTTTGCAGTATGCCGAGAACTTGCTGGCTGGCGTCAGCACAGCCTGCGACAACATAAAATACACCGCATGGCTTGCTTCCGAAACCATAAAACATTTAAAGGAGAACCTTGCAAGTGAGTAAAAAGATTTACTTATATCTAAAAAAAAAATCGATTGGTTATTTTTTGGAAGACATTTTCTGCAATTCATTCATAAAACGAGCCTTGGGAGAGGCCTACATCCAGCAGTGAGGAAACACAGACTGATGATGATGATGTTCATAAAGCGTACCTAAGTCTAGAAAGACTACCAAATAAATTGACAGTTTTTTGTGTGTGAAGTCCGCACGGGACACTTTCGTCCCACTGGGCTACCTATTGCTTTATAAGATTCTGAGTGTCTGGTTATTCTGAACAAACATACCATGATGAATAATTGTGTTGCAGACGGTGTTCCAGCACTGCTCGATGTGATTTCATGTGACGCGACTCTGGTTAGATTGAAGATGTGTATAGATGACGCGGCCTCGGCCACCGAGGCTCACCAGTTTATGCCAGATTTGCTGGATTTACTGGAAACGATTGTAGTTAGCTGCCGGTGAGTATCATCAATTTGGCATCATCAATTATTATTTACGTCAATTATTTTATCCAAACTAAATATTGTATGTGTAAAGTCAGCATGTCTGTCTGTTACCTTTTTATGCTTAACTACTCAACCGATTATGAAATTTTGGAATGCATCCAAAAAAAAGGCTTTCCAAATGAAAAATCAAAATTCAATGCAAAACCATTAAACAAGATTAAAGAATGAATAAATTATTATTGCTCATCTATTTTGTCAAGCGTTATATTCTTTAAAAGGGCACCAGCTAGTTACCATATGATTAATAAAAAATCAAATGTGGATCGTGTTTGTCAGGTTGAGTACGAATGTGGAACGAGAGTGCCTGCCGGAGCCGGCGAACAGAGCGGAGGCGATCGTGTGTCGCATGCGACTTCTAGTGTGCGGTACTTCGGTGCCAGTGGGCAATGCGCCGGGAAGCACTCCTCCGCCCGCCATCGGCGCTTGGCTTCGCGCGCAGCTGCCCGCGGCGGCCGCAGCCACGCTCGACAAATTGGCCGCTCCGCCCCCACTCGCCTCCATCAATCTGGCGTTCTACGCTTCCCACATCATACCGTCCGAGAGCGCAGTGCTCTGTCTCGTCAACGCTCACTGCGAGTTGATGACAGCAAATCAGAAATATTCCATCGGTTCTTCTCTTATGATGCTCGCCTACTCGGCCGCCAAACTACTCGAAGTCGGCGCTAGCAAACTGCTCGAAGACTCCGCGCTCACGAAGAGGACCCTAGATCTTGTGATTCCGTCTTTGGTAAGTGTTGCCTAATAGATAAAAAAAAAAAAAATTCATATTAATATCTTTAATTCATAACAATTACTGGTTCAATGTTTCTATAAGATAGAACATGGAATTTTTTAAATTATATATATATATGCACTTTTCAAATATCAATTCTTTATACAACCACTGTACAAAAATGTTGTACTTACATGGTCATATCGTTCAAATAATCATTACATGAAGAGCCTTTTTTAAATAATACTTTTTCACCACTGGTTTAATTTAATTTCTATAATGGCTTAATTTAACTGACTTGAGTATGGCCTGGAGACTAACGAGCGGCAAATATACATAGAAAAATTACTTACTATTATTGGGTACAACTCTCAAGATACACATGTTTGAAATTTTAATTATTAAATTTTTTGATAAACTTGCATTTAAAAATGTTATTAATGCATGTTGTTAAATTTTGTAATTTAGACTGACGGTCAACTGGAGTTCATGGCGGAGCCACTCGCTGCGACGTTGAACACGCTGGTGCCTCACGTGCACAAGGCGGAGCAGCTCATACATGAGCACATTATGCGAATCACATACCTCACGCTTTTCAAACATCTGATACCTTCCACTGAGAAGATCCTTAGGCACATCGTAAGTTTTCCTTTAAACAGATGCTGTTTATTTCCATACTGTCTATTCTTTGCACTTATTAAAAATTTTGATGCCATCATTTTATTTTATTTTATTTGGGAAAACACCATATATAGTAAATTTGAAAAAAAGAGAAACATATATAAATAAAGGTAACAGTGCAATCAACAACATTTTCTACGAATTGGTTTGGTAACTAAATAATAATCGCAAATCAAAATCACTAATATTTTTTTAAGTTGGCAAGTAAACTTATGGTACATGGCAATCGCCTATAATTCAAGCAACGCCAAGGTAATTAGTAAGGAGGGGATAGGAGAATGGACTCTGACATCTCTTACTCACTAACTGAAACAAAAGAGTACATTTTACGGTTCGATACAGAGAATACTAGTATGGCATACTTCGTTATTTACTCAGCTTCGGTGGAGATGGTTGAGCGGAGTGGAGAGCCTGTATGCCTAAAGCCCTAAATTATCAAGCCGGGTAAATTTTGAACACTTTATTTCCATAGTGCTTATATGGACATAAAACATTATAATAAATTACTTTTTTAGGTGAAATACTGGGAGAAGATTCTCGATCGTCCCGCAGGTAGACTCGCTTATGAGAGCCTTTTTCACGAAGACTCCAAGTTTGTTCTCGGGAAGATATTACTTTCTGCTCCAAATGCCAGAAACCCATATACAGAAAGAGTTATCAAGTGAGTAAAACAATTTGTTATGACAAACTACAAAGCACTTTTTTTTAAATATAGTTCTTGTATTCGAATCGCACATCAATAAAACTATATTTTTTATTGACGAAAAATATGTTCAAGAAATACGACCTCAAAGTAAAGTTGTCCAGAACTCTCATACTAACAATTATAATGCTTCTTATAGGTTGTTCATCAAAATATTCTCGGGTTGTGAGAGCTCCGAACTGAGCAGCAATCTTTGCATATCGGTATGCGAATTCATCGGTGTTGCAGATCAAAATAAGTTGGCTGCTCTGATCGCACACATATGCTTCGGCCCACCAGGTAACAACTTATTACACAGTGAAATCTAAATTAAACTATCATACCTTTACAAAAAAAAAAAAAACATTAACAAATTTTGAGATGGAGTGAACAAGTAATCTATAGTTTACAAACAATATGCTTGGTCTGAACATAAGCAGATTTAGCAAAAATAAGAATGGTTCAATAGAATAGATCACCTTTTTTGGGACCATTTTATGTTACCTGGAATGTTTTAAACTTCCATTGTTCTGTTTAGCTAGCTAATCAAATGACAATAAAACTGGACAACATATATATTCATTCATGATTCGAAGTAATTAGATGGCTTTCGAGACCATGGAACTTTTGAAGATAAATATTTTGTTTCAATATTCTCTCGTCACCTCGTTGCAAGGTGACAAATAATTTCCTTACGTAGAACAGTGATTTGTATTTGTTTATGATGTTTGTTGCATTAGCAACATCAAATAACGGAGGCACTGTAAACGCATCGGCGACGGAAGGCGATCCGCCCACGCCGACGTCGTCCACCCCTGAAGACCCTCCGCCCCTGGCTCTCAGGAATGTGTTGCGAGGAGTGTTCAAGGTTGAAAGCTCCACGCCCAGAAATGATACACCGCAACGCGCTGGCGATCCCTTTGAAACACCGTAAGTTAATAATAGTTTTTAAATAATATAACTTAAATTTCAGTAGGCCGCGTGCGCTTCCAAAAAAATGCAATTGTGTCACCTCAAAATGAAACAGTAATACATTAACTGTTACACAAGCCGCCAATTATTAAAATCAAATAGATTCATGAATTTAATTAAAAATAAGTTTTTTTTTAGTTCGCCAGCGCCAAGACCTCAGTCGGAAACTAACCAACAATCTGGAAATTCAGGTTTGTTCTTAGTATTTTCTATTTATTTTATGTTTGTTTATTCTATAAAAGTATATATGCATAGATCAATTTTCGAATGAAATGCTTAGAAACGGGCAGTTGGTCGGACTATAGTCAAGATATTCCCCCCGCCGTTTCCACGCCGCCAGGCGCAATTGAGGCTGCGCCCGCGCCGATCTCTGACGCGGCCAATGATAACGCTGCATTGCTCACCGCGCTATGCAAACATATTGTCTTCCATTGGTGAGTATTTGTTTGTATGAGAGCTAATTATACGATACAAATATATTATTATTATTGTATGTGTTTTAATTTTTTTATTTTTTTATTAGGTTGTACACGTGTTGTTAATATGTAAATTTTTAAAAGAATTAAGATGCGTTATTGTTTCTTGATGAATAAATAAATTATATTATGTCCTGATTTTTTTTGACAAATAATGAATGCCTCGACCACCTTATTTTTAGTTATGCTGAGACTGTTTAAAAGATGTTTTGATTATGTATTTGTTTAGCGACGAGACGGTCAGCGAGCGTATGTTGTCGACCATGATAAGTGCGTGCGGCGAAAACGCTTGTGCGCCATTACTGCTGCGCGAGATGTGCCGGCTCGCAGACGCGCATTCCGGCACTCACCATCGCCTCTTATTCCCCGCTGCTGTCGGATGGCTCTCCAATTGGTAAGGCGTTGATTTTTTTTTTTTTACATACAGTTTACCGTTTATAAGACAATTGACATATTGAAACGACAATCTGACCGAAAGAACGTACAGTTTTATCAATTTATTTTGACCAATAGTATTTTATTGTTTAAATTTATAGATTGTATTTTTTTTAAAAGTCAAGGTCGACAGTCAGGTTGACGGTCTACCATGACAACAACGCCATGGGGTTACAATCACCCTTCCAATCTTGACAGGTTAAAGGATAAAATGGGGATAGTTGAATGTTTCATGAAACACAAAAGTGCACACAGTGTTGTCTCACGGTGATGTGATCTTCTGTAAGTGGCTAGCGGATGGTTTCTCGACATTATTCTCTCCTTGAAGTCACAATAATCGTTGAATATTTTTGCAGTGTGGACAACCTTAGTAGCCAAGAAGTGTTGAGTAAACTGGAGAAGGGACAAGTGGACAGCGCACTGGCGCCGCAGATCGAGTCCGCTTGCGTTCTGCTCTCTTACTTCGCAGACGCTCTGCACGCCATCAACACCACACCGCCGCACAGTCAGTACTCAGTAACCATTTTCTATTCTGTCTTATAGACATTACATTTATACATTCTAATCTGTCTGTATACACCAAGGACATTTTACTACGACATTGTTTCCCCTCTTTAAAAGAACACTGGAAGAACGCCAGGAATAATTTACTTTCAAAAACACGTCTGTTGGTTAGATAAAGTTCTTTTAAACAATAATAAATATGAGTATTCCATTAAATGCTTGATGAATCTTAAAAGCTTTATGACACACATTTCTTTAAAAGCTATAGTCTTTTTTAAATTTAAAGTTCGTTAAAGAGGCTGACGGTCCACTTGATGGGAGGTAGCTACCGTTGCCTATAACAAAAGCAAAGCGACAGGTGCTGCAATGGGATGTCCACCATAGTAGGATGAGGAAAGCATAAGAAAATTAGCTATGCCTTACATCACATACTCACACACTCGCTCATCGAAGCACATGCTTTTATTTCACGATGGTCTCCCGTAAGGGGATGATTACTGCCGCCAGACATGCTACCTAAATGAGTATTTGTGCCCAAATTCTGTAATTGATTAAAGTTGTAAAATATTTGTTTATTCAGCATGGCGCTCAATCAGTCCGACGTGGGAGTCGCCCTCGGATCTTGGATTCGATTTAGACTACACCGACGAACAACAAGACGACGACGACACAAGTGCTGATGATTCTGTGAGTATTCTCCGTTCGTTTTAAATTATACTACTCAAATATTACAAGTTTTTTTGTGTATTTTGTTTATCATTTTCTTCTTTTTGTGTTGAGGCAACATTACGTTCAACACTCAATGCCAATTAACGCATTATGTTTCGCATTATTTCCAACGTGGATGTCCAAGAAGCTGCATTGTTTCTTACGAGTGTAAATTTTATTACATGAGTATAAAAAGCTACCAGCGGCTTCACTCACCGTTTAATTTAAATTTTGTAATGAGTACAATAATTATTCTCACTTTTAAAAAGTTGTAAATCACTGTTAATATCGTCAATACGGTAATTTTTGCTGTAAATGAATTGAAATAACAATGTCTTTTTGTTCGCGTATGACAGGACGAGGACGCGATGCTGCAGTACAAGCTGTGCACTTTCACGGTGACGCAACGTGAATTCATGAACCAGCACTGGTACCATTGCCACACGTGCAAGATGGTGGACGGCGTCGGCGTGTGCACTGTGTGCGCGCGCGTCTGCCATCGCGGACACGACGTCTCCTACGCCAAGTTCGGCAACTTCTTCTGCGACTGCGGCGCCAAGGCCGACTCCAGGTCATTGTCACCTTTTTCATTTAAATACTCGGAGTGATTAAGGATTTCCCACCCTAACTGATTTTGAATAAATGTTTGTATTGCGTGTACAGTTGCCAAGCACTCGTGAAGCGATCGGTGACGCTCGGCGGCGCTCGTTCGTCGCAGGGAGGCACAGATGAGACGCCTCCCGCCCCATCACTTCGACGCCGCCCCTCCAGCCCTACTCCTCTGGCGCTGCCGGCGCCTCCAAGGAGACCTGTACTCGCCCTCAACATACAAGGTTAATAATATTGTGTCAAATCGTAGGCCAAATGTAACATATATACATACATACATTGCCACAAACTTTCACTTTTATAATATTAGTAGGATTTATCACCTGTTTCATTCATTGTACCAGACATTTTATTACAGCATACATAGTTTTGTAGTTCCTGAAAAGTTTTGGTTAGTGGACTGAGGAGGCCCTTTTCGAAGCGACCGGTTCATTAGTGTGTTCGGTGTGCGCAGGCAGCAAAGCGTTCCTGAGCTCGTACCCGTCGTGGGGCGCCAGTGTGTCGCGCGTGCGGCGACTGTTGGGCGCGTTGGCGGGTGCAGCGCGAGCGGCCTGCGAGCGCGTGTCGGCCGTCGGCGCACACGGACGCGCCCAGCGAGCCCTCTTCCAGCTGCACCTTGGCGAGAAAAAGTTCACCCACACGGACTCACTCATGCTGCCCACGCTGGGTATTTATTATACACTTATATTAACATCATCTCTACTTTGCTACGTTAAAACGCATACATATGCTCAGCATTTTGCATGTTCCGGTTCAATAAAAATTGCAACCGACAGTAGAACCTCAGACCAGTCACTTACAGTCACTACAAAGTTAGGTCACATTAAAATTGGACGAAAATTAAACTAGATGTTGATAGGAGGATGAATGTAATGAAACAAAGACGTGTTTAGATTGAATATGATACACGAATTGTCATCACATGTACAATGTTTACATAGGCAATTGACACACAAGAGTTCACATATTGAGTCTAACCAAAATGATTGTGCCTAATTGGTTCATAAACTTAGCCAATCCTTGTAAATCCGGCAATAGCAGACTAAAGAAGAAACCGAGGTACCTTGCTTTAATTGCTGTGCTATGTTATATTCTATTTAGGTAATCCACTCCTCATACATGGAGAAACGAACTTACATGGATCAAGTGATTGCCCATCTGTCAAGCAGACCCGAATGAATGTTTATAAAAGTAGTGCGTAATAGTTAAACAATAATAAAATTACGTTTGCAGGATCCCAGGAGGGTGCGTTCGAAAACGTTCGCATGTCGTACACGGGCGAGAACGGACAGACCATTCGGCAGTTGATGTCCGCTCATAAACTGCGTCGGGTTGCGATGTGCTGTCTCGCTTCACCGCACGGCCGACGGCAGCATCTCGCCGTCTCACACGAGAAAGGTATGAAAAGGCAGACGTGACACAAACACTTCTGCAGTTCATAAATTCACTTTCATCTTGCTTGTTCATATTATAGCAAAAATTAAAATATGCAGTTTTTACAGTGAGTTCAAGTGTAATAATGAATCGTTGCAAATTTCCAGTGACGTTTTTCTACATTTCTTTTTTAATGTTGTAAATTTTGCCTTATATTTCGTCTACTTATGAATTAGCACCGACAATACTGGCCATTAAACATCTATTATTGTTATATTGACAGGAAAAATCACTGTTCTCCAACTGTCCGCTTTGCTGAAGCAGGCAGACTCCTCCAAGCATAAACTGACGTTGACCCGCTTGTCTTCTGCGCCTATACCGTTCACTGTGATTTCGCTGAGCGGCAACCAATGGAATGAAGATTTGCTCGCCGTTTGCGGACTCAAAGAGTGTCACGTGCTCACCTTCAATAGCAGCGGTAAGTGTATTTGTAAAGCCCGCTCTTCACTTAGTCCGCGGATCACGGTGCGAACTTGCCGATACTACAATGTGTGTTACACAAATTGCTTCAATGTGTGTTTTTTGTCAACAATATATAAAACGAAACATCTGAACAGGTGCCGTCGCAGATCATTTGGTTCTCACCACTGGCTTAGAAGCAAACAACTATGTGATTAAAGCAATATGGCTGCCGGGGTCACAAACTCAGCTCGCACTGGTCACTTCAGACTTCGTCAAGATATTCGATCTCAGCAAGGATCTTAACAATCCAACGCACCACTTCCTTGTTCCCAGTGGGAAGGTATATTCGCACATTCATTTAGATATTACAAAGCGTGCTTGTAGGTATTATTTATTTATATTTAAGCAGAGTTGTAACTGAGTGAAGTTAAATTTCACCTGCAATTTTTTTAAAAATTCTATTGAAATATAACGTACACTGATTACGTCATCTTGTATGAAAGATCATGTTGATCTGTGGAATGTCAAATACAAGCTTTTGATATTTTACACTACCTTTATACAGTTCTACTGTTGGAAAAACAGAAGAAAGAATTTAAAAAGTTGACCTAATTTATGTTGACACATTAAAAACTGTTTTATTATCCACCCCATTGAAACGGACGTGTGTTTAGGTGCGCGACGTAACATTCGTGAACCAAGAGGGGACAACCCATATGCTCTGCATGAGCTCTGCCGGCCACATTTACTGGCAGCCGCTCAGCGAGGAATCGCGCGCCACTCTCGGCACCTTCTACGTCACCAACACGCTAGAGGTGCTGCATCCGGAGATACAGGTACGCCACGTAGACTTATTTACTAATAAGCATTGTGGACTTGAAAGGAACTGACTTAGTGTCAGTGAAACGTGCGGCGAACCTGCAATAATGTCTCATTCTGGAGAAAATAACATGATGCATTATGATGTCATTTCATATCATAGAGAAACGAATATAGTCTTTCGGAAATAACAATGTTTGAATTGGAGTGAGTGGAATACCACTTCCCACATTATATTGCCCATGGAGAATAGAGAGAGTATTTGAAAGTTTCCATCGGCCACCATCAAATATTTAGCTTTAGTAGTATTGATGTATGGCGTTGTAATAGCATTTTAGTTTAAAAGAATTGCGCAAAAAATACTTAGCACATTTCACATTTTAAGTCACTAATTTATAAAAAACACCATTCTGATCAATTTGTGAACCACTATTAAATAAATGGTTGTAGTTTGTTAGTTTTTTAGTTTAACGCCCATATTCCTTACTCCTATTCTCCAATGTATTGTCTATTGCTGAGATAATATCAATGCCATAGAGAAAATATTTGAAAAAAAGAATGTTATTTCACTTGACAGGATGTAGCTGGGCTCGTCGGTGGTGGAGGCGTCTCCATATACTACTCTCACACGCTAAAGATGCTCTTCTTCTCGTACGTCCATGGAAAGAGCTTCCTTGCGCCACTGAACACTGTAGAAGAGAGTGTCAAACGTATGTTATTTATCACTTTAATTCATATCTGCTTTATATAACTGTGTAACACACTTTCCTTATTCTGCAATAAATATTGTTCTTTGACAATATTTATTGAAAATAAAGAAAGTCTGCATTAAATATTTAATTTGGCCTTCACATTGGTCTACCAATGAGGAACCAGCATTTGACATTGAATGCACTAGAATCTTCCCACATACATAATAAAATAAAATAATAGTGTTATTTATTTAATGGGTCTGCATCGCTGATATATATAAGTGTTAAAACTAGTAATGTTTTGAATAGGTACAGCGCTGATAGTGGTCTCACCGTCATCGAGCCAGAAGGAGGGAGGTCGCGGAAGCAAACAGGGCGGCGTGCAGTCCTTATGCCAATGGGCAGAAGTGGCCGGACACCCCGGTCTGGTCACCGCTGTCATGCAGGCCTCCAACAACCCAGTTGTTATGATGCTAACACCGAATAAACTGTACATGCAAGAAATCAAGGTAAATCACCTTCCCCTACCTCCTTTTCTTTCACTGAAATTATATTGCTGTTTCACGAAAATATTAATGCAATTTCAAATTATGAGTATACGAGAACCGTAACAACGCAAACAGGGGTTGCAAGTGCGCTGCCGGTCTTTATAGGATAAGTTATAAGGGAGGGAATAAGGTATTAGTTGTCATTGATAGTGGAGTAAATTCCAATCGGCAATTCGTTAAATGAGAGCGTGTCACTCAGGTGGTGCCAGCTAAAGCGAAGATAACGGACATGGTGGCGGTTCGTCACTGGTGCGGCGGTAGCGGAGGCAGTGGCGAACAGAAGACGACCCTGATTCTGCTGTGCGAGGATGGCAGCCTGCGCATGTACGCAGCCGCCGCGGACCGCACCGGCTACTGGCTGTCGCCCGCCGTGCAGCCCGTGCACGCGCCGCGTCGCCGTCCTCGTCTGCAGACTCACCACTCCAAGGGAAAGACACAGCAGGTGAGTGCAATATTTCTATTTGCCCTGATTTAAATATGCTCTTTAATTGAGGAAAGCTCTCCGGGTGACTTAAGCCACTTCCTAACTTTATTAAATTCCAATTATTAATTTGACAAACAAACACAGCGAATATTTAACACGCGATCTGGCAGATTTTCTATTAACTCTCCAATCCACTTTAAGAGGACTTAGTATGCAAGAACATATTTATTAATTGTTCTAAGTTTGCTTGTATGCCAAATAGTTAAAAGGAATGCTTAACATAAAATACGTTCTCTCAATATTAGTAATAATTATTTTCTATTCTACAGGCTGTTGCCAAATCGAATGCGAGCGGTGCTACTCAATTCCCCATAGATTTCTTCGAACACTGTGTAGCAATGATTGACTATGAGTATGGGGGCAATGATCTATTGCAAGTCTATAATGTACAACAGATTAAACACAGACTAAACACTACAGGTATGTAAAAATTATTTTCATCACTCAAGTTGTAAAAGTGTAAAAGTACTTCGTAACATTCACTAACTGAAAGTATTTCATTCGTGTCTATAGTCTGTTCGCGTTTAGAATGCCACGCCCCCTAACCAATCAGGTGGCTCAAAATTAGAAAGTCAAGTTCACAATGACTAGTTGAAGGCAGACTTTTGAACGAAACGGTTGTATCGTTGTGTGTTACCTTCAATTTTAAAATTTAAAAAATGAATTCGTAAGAACCCTCATCCATTCGTAAGAATAAAAGTGGCTCGACAATTCATAATGGAGAATGACTAGTAATTTACAATGTTTTTAAATACTTTTAATACTATAATATATACGAAGGAAGATTCCACTGACACTGATTAAAATATATTGATAAGGGCTTTATTTTTATTTAAGAAAATTAAGTTAATTTTATCTAAACAGATTATATGTTTTAAAATATAATCTGTTTGATTTTTAACTCCACTGTGAAATAAGGAAAACTCCACTGTGAAATGTGAAATAAGGAATAAAAGGAAAAGAGTCTGAAGAAAAAAAGAAGCATCACAGAAAATGCTATATTGCATTGTGTGATATATGTATGTTGGAAAACGTATATCATTTTTCCTCGTTTTATTTCCTCGTGTAGTGATAAAACGTAGGGTATATTAATTTGATATAAAAAAATCTCACTCTTGAACAAATTAGTTTTGCTTGCTCGTTGCCCTAAACAATCTCGTGCTCTGTTGCCCCACTATATCAATATTGTGTTACAGGATTATACGTGGTATCAAGTAAGATGAATGGGTTCTCATTGGAGGTGAACAATAGTGATCCAAACATGGTCTTCTGCGGAGTAAGAGTGCTCCTTGGCAGTCAAGACGTAGCGCGAGCACCTTCTAGTGTAGAAGTAAGTGCAACTTTATATCAAAAGTAAAGTAAAGAAAAAAATAGATTTTGTATGACAATTTAATAATTAACACATATATAATTATGTAAAACTTTTAAACATTATTTTTACATTTTCTTTTACTTTGACTGGGGTAATTAATGCTTTTTATAATTTATGCATAAGAAATGTTTAGTAAATGTATTTAAATTACGCTGGCATAAATAATCCGTTTGTGATTTTTAGATATACGGCAGGACAGTGCAAACGATGGTGGTTCGCTCCCGTTGGTTTGATATACCTCTAACACGCGAAGAATCTTTGCAGTCCGATAAGAAACTTGTCATACATTTTGGACCATCCCAAGATCCCGATGGTATCACAATGGTTGACTCTATCAAAGTAAGTATTTGAAAATATTTTGATCGGACTGTATGAAAGTTTTGTGTTTGTAAACTCTACTCTTGTTTATAGTTGTACGGTAAAAATAAGGAGCAATTCGGATGGCCCGAAGAAAATGAAGATCCATCTGCTTGTCCTTCGTCTAGCAAAGTGACTCAAGTATGTGATTTGTTTTACTTTATACATTAAAAAAATAAAAATAAATGTAGCTATATAGCATTATTTATAGCAAACAATATTGTATCTGCCATAGATTGTAACCCTCAATTGTAACACAAAGAGGATGTGGCTAGGTGTTGGAATTTAATTTTGTTTTAATACTAATTACACATACATTTATGACATGAATTCATTATAATTATGTATATTACGAGTATATTAGGTACGTACCAATGCGTTCTCAATGCAAAGAAGTTTTGAGCAGCGTTTTAAACAAGTGTATACTTTATCGACAGTGTTGATACCCCATGGAACTGCTATCACTGCTAGTTTTACAATACAACGAATAAATAAACCGTATTAAAATTATTTTTCAAGGTTTATTTTTTCACATAAAATCTATGGCCAATATAGACCCCACTGCGTTTAACTTTATACAGTTTCCATAACACGCTGTTTATATTTTACCTAAAGTAATAGTACTGGTGACTTAATATTGAAAACTATGCAGGAGGCGGACAATGCCGGCGGTAGTTTGAAACCGAGCTCTCTGGAGCGGCTCGCCTGTGCAGCGCTTGAAGCGCTCGAGTTAAGCGCCGGCGCTCCCATAGCCAACGCTGCCGGAGTTGAAGCCAGCTCGGAGGCTGCAAGGAAGCTGCTGTGCGCACCGGCCAGCACGCACCTTCACGCTAGGGCACAGTGTCTGTTGCGAGCCATACATCATCAGCATTACCATCAGTTCAAGGTTAATAACTACATAATTGTAATAGCATACTACTGCACCGGCTTCGTATCGCTACATTTCTTAATAGTCCATTATTATAAATACGAAAGTTTGCATGATTGGAAACATCCAATCTCTCCTTACTCAATTATTCAAAAACGGCTGATTTGGAAGAAATTGGGCAAACAATTTTATTACCTGATTTAAGATTATAGGATACTTTTTATTTAGAAAAAATTTTAGGTTCCTGTGGGATTTTTAAAAAAACTAACATCAGCGCGTCCAAAGTCGCGGGCATATCTAGTATGGGCTTAGTAAATAAATATTAAGTTACTAAGCCCATAACAATGATTTTATCAACAGGATCAAGCAATATTAAAGTACGTGTGTACATCATTGAAAGAGTTGCAAGACATGGCCGACGCCTGCAACATCGACCCCGAGGCGTACTTTAGACTTGTCTTGCTAGCGCGAGGAGTCGCAATCGCGCGACCTCAAAACCTGGTGAAATTCAGTGCACCAACGCCACAGAAACCATCAAACGGTCAGTATATGTAATGGTGGATTAATTTTTACTAATATTGCTTAAACATTGTTTTTAAGATTGTCAAGTTTTATAAGAAATTATTATACAAAACATAATTGTCATTCTTATGAACCTCATAACTACACGTCAAAAGAAAATAAATAACTTGATTTGATTTAATTGCACAAAGGTTAAATTAAATTTGATTAAACTAAATGCATAAAATTAATCAAAGGTTTAGAGAAGAGAGATGGTGTTCGATAGTGAACCGGTTTCGCCTACACGGACAGCGTGGCTTGTGAACATATCGTTTAACTCCATCTTCAGTTGTCTCCTTAACAATTCCATGTTGTGTCATAGATGATTGGTCGTCACTGTGGAAAGTCGAGAGTGGTGCGAGCGTTGGTGCCGAGAGCGGTGAGGAGGGCAGCGAGCAAGGCCAGGAGGCGCACATATGCGCATTGCTGACGAGCGTCCTTTGGCGGCTGGCGGCCGTGCGCAGTGCGACCACGGGCCCGCCCGGCGTGCTCTCGTACGGGCTGCGTCACGCAGATCACACGCTGCACGCTCTTGCTGACACCATACACGCATTCCAGCTACACGCCGACCCGCAATGTGTAAGCCTACGCTATAATACCCAATTATGTAGTTATTTTTCAAGTCAGTGCCAATCACGGTAAATAACCTCACTCACTATCGCTTTTTCAAAAATTGTATAAAATACTGTTATACACTTTTAATAACAGAAACTTATACATTTTTTATATTACAAAAAGTGTATAATTTTCTTAAAGTATGCATTTTTTTTTAAAAAACTTATTTTTACCTAAATAGGCATTGGTAAAATAAATCAATTTATAAATATTCACAGATTGAATTTGGAAATCAAATTTACCTGTCTTTGCTACTGGCTGAAGATCAAAGTATAAGTTTCGGTGCGAAGGCGGCTCTTATGAGAGTGCTTCGACCGCGTGTGAAGAGGCGTCGAGTTTACATTCCCTCACCATCTAACACACCAGGTAAATTCAAGGATTTTATGATCGTTTTTGGGTAATTTTCCAAGATTTTGACTGGAAGGTTATTTTATTTTGTTTATATCGATAATCGGCAGACAGGCTGATAGATGTGGCTGTCGTCGCTTATTAATTAAAAGCAATCTCACAGTTGCTGTAAGTGCTCTCAAGTCCTTAGTAGGATGAAGGATGAGGATTTAATAGATAAATTGACTCTGGCATCCTTTACCCACTCACTGGAACACAACATCTTTTCACGGTTTTCTGAGAGGGGATCTCCAGACGGGCTGCCTGCTCACCATAGTGTGCCCTGCCACTGCTAAAATCTATTGAAATATTAGAATAGAAAAATCTTTTGTTGTTTTAGGTGCTGGGTCGTCAGTGACCACAGCCCAACCTGCCAGTTCTATCACTGAAGCTGCGGTCTCAGAGTCAGACATTAGTGCTACAAGAGACGACCAACAGGACCATCAGTTTATGGACGTCGATGACAATTTAGAGCCCATGATGTTGCTTGAACCTGAAGGTGATTTGCAATTGACATAAAATCCGAAGGGATAAATTCACCATTATCTAATGTTATAATTCACCAAAAGTAATTATTATTGAAAATAACAGATGTAGAGATTTTTTTTAATGTTACTTGCTGGACTTCATGTATATTTTTAAATGCATAACTGCAGTTTTAGAATGAATAATGCAATTTGTTATTTTTTTCTTGTAGGCTTGGAGGCGTTACTAGAAATTCGCCCAGACGCAGACGACGAGGCAATAATGGAGCTTGCGATAGCGATTTCGTTGCAGGACCAGCCACGCCGCGCCCCTCCGGCGCCATCTGCACCGCCTCCGCCCGCGTCGGGCTTCAGCGATGCTACCGCTTCGCCTCCAGGGTAACTGACACCAAATTTCTTTTAAAAAGGGGCTGGAATTTTTATAATGTACCGAGTTTCGTAATGTACTGCGTCTGTTATACTAAGCGTTGATAATTTGTGGGGGCGTTAGCACAAATTTTATGAGAAACGAACCAGAAAACATTCGCTTTCGGACCGCTTACCGCCCAATGTCTTTTGCGCACGATAGTGACTAAATTATAGAAGACTACTTTTTGGAGACGATGTATTTGGTTTGTGTAATTACCAAGTAAGTATTGTCTTCTTGTTAAAGTTTAAAATAAAAAAAATATATATAAATTTACTAACGTGTGTGTATTTAAAGCAAAGACATGATAAGCACTGTTCTGCTCACGTGTGTTAAATTTAATTAATACCGAAAACTACTTTGTCGAAATTGCATCGTTTGACAATACATTTCGTAGTACGTACCAAACACAAGCTTATGAGATAACGCTTGCGTTGTTATGTTCAGTTCTGACGACGAGGGCAGCACTGCCGCAACCGATGGCAGCACATTGCGCACTTCGCCAGCCGAAGCCCCAGGCTCTGCGGGCTCGGAAAGCGGTGGCTCAGCCGCTGATAGCTTTGGTGGTGTCTCAGGCAGAAGCAGCGCTTACGGTACTTCAATCTTCAAATTATACTTATTATCACTGTAATGCCTGTATTAAAATATGACTATTCTGCAACTGACTGTGATCTGTTTTGTTGTCGTTCTTCTTACCCTAATGGTGCAAGTTTTAACCGTTAAAACGAAAACTGTTGTAGGAGAGATGTCTGCGCCGTCTGCAGCCCCAGCGTCGGGCTCCGTACCTGCCGGTGCGCCTGTGACAGCAGGCGAGTACTCTCTAATTATTATTTTAGGCCAAAGTATTAAAGTACAATTCATTTTGAATTCTTTGTAGATTTGACTCTTTTTAACGCTACTTTTAATTTCAATTGCCTTAAAATCGCCGAAGCGTGTATCTTTGATAAGTTTGCAACTTATAAATAACATAGAGGTCAAACGAAGTTTTGAGGACAATACCATCGATAAAGAATAGTATTATTATTGTTAGCTTATATAAAAGTATTGCAATTGTTTGCAGGTCCATCGACATCGTCCTCTCAGGCGGTGGCGTCCACGTCGCGCAACGTTGAAACGGAAAGCGAGACGCGCAAACTACACGCGCTGCGACTCTCCTTACTGTCTGCCGCACTCGACGCTTTGCCCACCCTCAGGACGCTGCCTGGAGTGCGAGCTATACCCTTCGTCCAGGTATGCATTAGGCACCATTATTTCACACATTATTTCACACGTGGCAGTCTTTTTACATTACATTTAATATAAGATTCGACTCCGTCTTTATTTTTGTAAGATTTTTTGAAACCAATAAATATTTTTTACTTTGTGATTGTAAATTCAAATGTAACTCTTGTATAAAAATTTGACTTATCAGCGTTTAACAAAGCTGCCATGTATGTCTTTTCGGGCACGTTTATTAAAATAATTTTGTTTTATTATGTGTAGGTGCTACTGATGCTTGCGAGTGATCTGGACTCCACCGTGGAAGGAGACCGTGCAGTACTGGAGCGACTTTTGGATCTTCTTGTCTCTGAACTAGACATGCAGACCGAAGAGATCTCGCCACCGGTCCACGAACGGACCAATCGTCGTGAACTGCAACTCGTCATCATGAGACTACTGAGTAAGTGCCTATCCTTCTTATTCTGTGAACATTTGAGGATGCTCTGCGGTGGGTGACGAATCCGACCAACCTAATTTGTTATGTTTATTTTATTTTCAAACAAATAATTTATAAATTTATAAATTTTAATTACAATTAAATTTTAATTTACAAATTTGTGGATAATCAAATTTTTAGTTACAGGTTAGGTAACATAAAAATTTACTAAGTGACTAAAACTTCCACAATAGGCTACCAGATATTAACACATCGACTAAAAGTACTTGTAGTGGCGTGTACATATAATGTAAGTAATTAAATACAGGTGTGCTGATGGCCCGTTGGAAGACGAGCTCAAGCGGCGGCGCAGTGAGCCGTTCGGAAGTGTGCGGTGCGGCGTGCGCGGCACACGTGTCGCGACTGGCCGCATCCGCACTAGTTCGTGCCAACGCTCCACAACACTGCTACAGAGTTCTCGCAGCTCTACTGCCTTACTGGAAGGAGAAGACTACAGGTAAATATTCAACCGAACGCTTTAAGGCTCATTCATTAATTACTGATGATGCCATTATTGACGACCTTGCGAGATATTTTACAATATTAAAAATATGATAACAGGTACTGGCAGCACACCTCCTGGTCAACAATTGTTGAAGCCACAGCCGCCTCAACCTTTGCCCGATATGCAGCCTTTCTTCGTGAAGGAATACGTCAAGAGTAAGATATAATTTTTTTTATAAAATTCATTCTTACGATACTTTTGGTATTATGCGGACACCTGAGAATTCAGTGAGTTCAGTGTTCACTGATAAAAAAATTATTGACTATGAATGAAGAATCTATAATTTATATTTAAAATGTTTTTAGGTCACGCAGTAGACGTGTTTGACAACTACCCGCAATTGCTAATGGAGATGGCACTGCGACTGCCCTGTCAGATACACAAGCACTGCGAGTCGGGCTCCGGAGTGTACTTTGACGCGCGATGGCGCACATTACTCTGCGAGTACATGATGAACCAACAGACTCCGCTCAGGTACTGTTTCTTAGAGAACTTGTATTAGATGAAAGGAAAATATGGCAGCTTTAAAACCGTTATTTTAACTCCAATCCCAAGTCGACGTTGCGTCTGGTGTGCACTTTTGTACAATTCGAGTTGTTTGGAAAAACTCAAAGTTAATTACATATCCTACGAATGTTACAAATGCGAACTTGAGTCTAAGAATGGATGTATAAAAACTTACTGCAAGGATTTTAGTGGAGTAAGCTGCGGGCAAAAACTAGTTTATCTTTGTTACTTGTTCTTCTATATTTTTTTCATAACGTCATTTATAACTAACACCAATTTAATCAATTTTAGTTGTAAATAGTATCTAAATAAAATACATTTTCGTGTATGCCATTTTTACATGGTGCATTACTAAGGCATTAAAAGCAGGTATCTGTTGTTTGTGATATGAACCTGGAACAAATGCGTGCGGAATTAATTTAACCTCCGCAGCATAATGAACAGGCTTAAAATGATTGTATGATACATGCAGGAAGCAAGTGCGCAAACTATTGCTGTTGCTATGCGGAACCCGCGAGCGTTACCGTCAACTGCGCGACGTGCACGCACTCGACACTCACTTGAGTGCGGCACGTGCCCTCCTGCTTACCGAACCCGCTTACGACAAGCTTGTACAGCTCATGGAACACTTGAAGGTTAGTAATACCCTTAGTAAAATAAGATAATGGAGTAATGGCACGGAATACCATAATAGTACACCTCCTATGGTAATGGCCTATTTAATAGTTATTTTTAATTTTTTTAAATTATAGAGTTAATTATTTTTCCTGGGAAATATAATAAAATATTATATACTTAGTGAAAAAAACAGATTTTGCAATTTTAGTACTTAGTGAGTTTTACTTGTCACCCGACGATATCTTAGTCGGTAAGAAAAAGTTGGTTATTGATAAATGATGATAGCCTAACGATGTTGTCGCTCGTGTTTTGGCAGTCGTGTGCGGAGATCGTGAGCACGCGTACCGGCAATTGGCAGCACACTTGCATGACCGAGCGGTGCGAGGCTCTGCCGTGGCTGGTGATGGTGGCGCGTCGCGTGCACCCGCACGTGGCGCCCACCATGCTGCAGCTGCTGCAGGCCGCTCTGTGTGCGCCGTCCGCGACCCCTGCGCCTCCTCCACCCGCCACCGCGCCCCCACCTCCCGCCGCCGCCACGCCTGCCGCACCCGCCGCATCCGCTGCATCCGCTGCACCCACTGCAGCCGCCGCAGACAAGGTATAGGCGTATTAGTAAGCAGTAATGTTATAAATCAATCCATGTTATAAACATAATTTTTAAATGTGTTTTGGATTTTAATATTCCTTTACTTTTTTTCATGTTTCCACCGTCCGTTACAGACGAAGACTTCATCAATCGTGGTAGTGTTCTACGTTCTTTTATATTGTTTACAAAATATTGTCATGATTCACGCAATGCTTAAACGAATTCCATAGTGATGATCATAGCGATAACCAGTTTTTGACTATATTTTTCGTTTAAAGTTTTTATTTATATGTTTTAGCCAACGCCCTCCGGCGAATGGCCGCCGGAGCGTGAGCGCAGCGCGGAGAGCGACGCATACGTCTCTGACGGATCCAAGTTCAACGAGCAAAGAGTGCCCATTCTTGTGCAACAAATATTAAAACAGGTATGCAAATCATTCTAAGAGATTGTCTTTAGTTGAACGCAATCCCTAATTTCGCTAAATTTTTGTCTAAAATTTAAAAATAACGAGATGAAGCTTCGAATAGTATTCAATATAAATTCAAACGAAATCTGTCAATTACTTTTATTTCATGACTTACCGTAATTTATTTGATTCCTTGCAAGATCAGTTGTGCAAATAAGTTCTTAAACTACAAGCTTGTAGTTTTCAATGTGACGCCATACTTTCTTAGTGAAATTGTACCGGTTTAATTTTGTCACTAAAATCGTAATTAGTAACATCTTTCAGAAAAATCTAATTAGCCTCTATTATCTTTTTTTTTTTCGTTTTCTAGGTTTCACAAGATGAGTTGAAATTGTTTGTGAAAGCATTCTTACTGGAGACCAACTCGACAGCGGTCCGTTGGCAAGCGCACGCGCTGCTTTTAGCCATTTACAAGTAAGATTCCTATTTTGATTGATTTGTGTGCCTCCAAATCTATTATTTTTACCTACTGTACGAGAATGGCATTTTCTTTTGCAGCAACTGCTCTCAATCGGACCAAGCATCTCTAGTGTCTCTGTTGTGGGGTATTTGGCCGACGTTGCCGCAATACGGACGCAAGGCAGCACAATTCGTCGATCTGCTCGGATATTTCACCCTCAAAACACCAGATATCGACACCGAAGTATGTACAGTTATATAAACCATCGTTAAACATTGCTACCCAAAACTTGATTGATTGTAATAAAGTAACTGTTGTGGATTCTTTACAGAAATACGTGGGCAGCGCTGTAGAATTGCTGTGCAGTCAGAACCAACTGCTTTCGTCTCACGGCAACGCAGCGCTTTATGCAGCTTTAAGCGCTTACGTCGAGCTCGACGGATACTATCTTGAGTCGGAACCGTGTCTTGTTTGCAATAATCCCGAAGTGCCAATGGCTACAATCAAACTACCCACCATTAAGGTAGGTTTTAATCAATACAATATTTTAAATATATATTAGTGGTTTTAATCTATTAAATTAAAACCACTAATATATATTTTTTTCCAATATTAAGGTCGGCGGGAAGACTGGAGGTCACTTGATGGTAGGTGTCCACCGTCGCCTATGATACAAGCAACGCCACAGGTGCTAAAAGTGCGCTACCGGCCTTCGTCGGATTACCAAGGTCCAGAAGGTAGCGGATAGCAGCACACATGCTGTTATTTCACGATGATCTTTTGTAAGGGTGGTTACTGCCGTCAGACGGTTGCCTAAATAACTGCGAAACGCAATCTTCCCTGCCACTTCTTAATGGCTTAACTAATGGCCATATTGAGTGCTAAGCTCTTTCGTGTACATTTTGGTTCAATATAGTTTTAATTTTTTTTTGCCTATGGATTCACATGTCTCTTATTGATGTGGTATACTATTATAAAAATATATTATATTCTCAGATCGACTCGAAGTTCACAACGACAACTCAGATAGTGAAGTTAGTGAATAGCCATATGATAAGCCGCATCAGTCTGCGCATAGGAGATATCAAGCGCAGCAAGATGGTGCGCACTATCAACTTCTACTACAATAACCGCACCGTGCAGGCGGTACAAGAACTCAAGAACAAACCGGGTATGACCGTCGATCACTTATCTACATTTGGTACAAGATTTACTTTGTCTGTGAATAAAACTGAAAAATTGAGATTTGCAATTTCAAGAACCTTTTCAAGAATGTTAACATAGGTGGAAATCAATTATGTGTTTAAAATTTATGATTGCATTAATAATATGAATACATGGAAAATACTGTAAATATTAAATAATTTCTTATAAATTAAAAAAGAAATAATTATGGATTCCCTATTATTTGACAACAAAAAGTTTAAGAGAATTGAAAGCAAGTGAGTTGCTCAGCAGCACTTTGTTGTCAAAAAAAAAGTTTTCAACCATGAAACTTTCTCTAAGTTAAAATAAACAGTTACATTTCTTTGTAAGGGTAGTACAACAATTGCTCCTACTAGTGTAAATCTTTGTTTTCTAATCCTACTTGAAAATAAGCTTAACAGTTGATACTTTTTTCCGTCGTGTTAATTAATAATAATATCGATCGCGCAGGCATGTGGCACAAGGCGAAGCGCGTGCAGCTGCAATCCGGACAGTCGGAGGTGCGCGTAGACTTCCCGCTGCCCATCGTCGCCTGCAACCTCATGATGGAGTACGCCGATTTTTACGAAAACCAACAGGCCACCGGTAAGTTGTCTCGAGAGTTCTGCTTCCATTTCAGTGTTGTGTCGGAGAAAGATATTTATCTGTTTATGCAGTTCTCAAACATATTAAATATTACAAACATGTCCAGAAACTATAGTAAGTTGAATCGACTGTTACCTTAATTATACGGCAGTTGATAAAACGAATTGTAGCTAAACTTTTTAATCATAAAGAAAATGGTGTATATTTCTTCAATATCTTATGACTTAAAAATTAAACCTAAACCTTAAACAAATAATGTTTTTCATGTGTTAAAATAATAAACCAACCGACCAACACAACACTGGGATGATTTTTTTTCCTGAATGTAGACATATTTTAGTTAACAAATTTTTAACTAATATTTGAATTTCTATTTGTTTTGTTTTATAGGTGAATCACTACAATGTCCTCGTTGCTCGCAGTCTGTTCCGGCTAATCCCGGTGTGTGCGCAAATTGTGGCGAAAACGTCTTCCAATGTCACAAGTGTCGGTACGTATATCGAAAATGCTAGACTTTTTTTTTTCTTCAAATTAAAAATCAAGTTATTTTGGTTTACTAGAAGAAATTTGTAGTAATGTGGTTTATGCCCGACTCCCTTTGTATAAATGATGAAATTGCCTGTTACCAATGTTTGATACATTGGCGAATGTAACATTTAATCGATGATTGCACAGAGCAATAAATTACGACGAGAAGGATCCGTTCCTGTGCCACGCGTGCGGGTTCTGCAAGTACGCCAAGTTCGACTACACGCTGACTGCGCGGCCGTGCTGCGCCGTTGACGTGATCGAGAACGACGAGGAGCGCAAGAAGATGGTGTCCACCATCGGCGCGTTGCTCGACAAGGCCGATCGCGTCTACCGGCAGCTCGTCTCCACCAAGCCAGTGCTTGAGGCGAGTCACATTCTTTCACACGAAAACAAATGCCCGAATATCTAACCACCTTTTTGTTAGAAATAATGTAACATTCACTACTTATTGCAATTTGATCACGATCTGGAATCGGCTCATGGAGCCCTTTCATTTTGCATAATAGTTATCTAAAAAAAAATCATACAAAAATTTATTGATGATTGTCGTCATAACTGGAAAATGTACAAAGGTGGCGGATATCCACCCAAGTATAAAATACTTACGATTTTCATAAATGTAAATATGTTTACAGTCTCTGTTGCACAAGATAAGTGAACATCGCCTGGAAAGTCGTACCGGAGACGAGAACAGTAACGCCAGTAACGTGTCTTTCAGTGGTGCTATAATCAATCGCGTAATTCAAACACTCGCACAGAAGTACGGCAACGACAGCAAGACTCAGTTCGAAGATCTCTCCAAGATCATACAGAAGGTTCTCGCTTGCAGGTGCGTTGTGGAGAAATAAATGTAAAACACGCCTAATTGAGTATTTTTGCAATATTTCTTACATTCATTAACGAAATATAAATTATTTAAAATAAATTATGTAATAAAATAAAAGCTCACAAAATTAATTTCTAATTTACAGGAAAGAACTAGTGTCTTACGATAGGTCGCAGAGCGAACAACTGAAAGGAGACACGCTTCCAGTGTACGCGGGATTAGTTCAGAATTATGACGGAGAAGTTACGAAAGGTTAGTTTCTGATTAGTCTTGTGTTTTTCACTAAACATTCTAATTTACAAATGAGTGTTGGTTTCATATAAAGTCCTAGTTCATAAAGTGGATTTAAAATTTGTTGTTCTTGTATATTATACAATATAGGACACTTTTATTTCAGAATCCGGCAGCAGTTGCTACGGGTGTTCGCTGGCGTGCGCGGAGCTGTGTCTGACTCTTCTTCGTGCTCTGGCCTCTCAGCCAGAGCACCGCGACAGGCTGTGTCGCTTCGGATTGGTGGAGGAGCTGGTGCACCACAATCTGCATCGCGGTACACCCCAGGTGCTAAATTATTCTTATTCTATTGTATTGCGTTACGGTAAAGTGTATTTCCTGCATTTGAAACTTAAAAAGACCATGTTGACGTATTACTGTTTGGGTTTTGTTATTAATCCTTAGCGCAGCACATTTAGTGTGCGAAAATGTCATGAAATGACCCACAAAGAAAGGAGTTGAGCAAAGCCATGGAACATGACTAGTAAACATTACGTGCTTACAATAAAAAAAATTGGTATCAATATTGACAGTGCCAAGAAGAGGTGCGCGCGTTGATCTGCCTTGTGACGCGCGACAACCTCCCGGCCACTGAGCAGCTGTGCACGATGCTCTCTCAGCGCGTCACTCTCTCGCTCATGGGACACGCCGCATCGCAGGACCACAACAACTCGGTATTATTATTAAACTTATCTTTGTTATGTTAGATACTTTCGGATTTGAGTCGAATTGATAAAGTAATGGCAAAATATTTGTAATGCAAGCAAACATGTATATTGTGCAGTTTTGTTAACATTAGCAGATGTAATTAAATTTTTGAATTAAATAAAGAAATAAAACACTTGGCGTAAAAAAATACAATGTACCATTACCACAAGGATGTCAATTGCTTTTTGTTAAAGCTGTAATTTTTTTGTCTCAGGTGCGGCCTCTGGTTGTTCTCCTCGGCTCTCTTGTCAAAGTACATGATTCTGTAGAATGTTGGGAGGCACGTCTGCGGTGTATTGTTAAACTTTGGGTGTGGTAAGTGTTAAGGTGTATCAATATATAAAAGAATATCTTAAATTATTCTCTGCTCATAATGGATATGTTTATTCGTAGGTGTTGCCCACAACTGACCGAGGTAGCAGACCTGGCACCAGCTGCTAGTACTATACTGAAGTCAGAAGCTTTAGCCAACCTTCCCGGCATCAATACCTCTTCTCCTAATTGTAAGTTCTGGAACTTTTGTATTTTTATTTTTATTCAACCCCTATCTGAAATTTGCACATAGATAGTTTATAATATATAGGATACTTTTTATCTTAAAAAAATGAGTTCCCGAGGGATCGGGATATAAAAAATTGGGCGCTACCGTCATGACAGCGATAAAGATATATTTTCTCAGGTGTTATATTTTTCAACGCGGACGAAGTCGCGGGCACCAGCTAGTGTACCTATAAATTGAACTTCAATTTTCGTAAATAAAAAGAAGTCTCAAGATGACAAAAAGAATAGTTTCTTCTCAGGATCGTCATCTTGGCTTTTTTTCCGAAGCCCTGGTAAATGTAAATTTAAATTTATAATGACTATCATAAGAGTTTCTTAGAGAAACCTAATTAATAAATAAATGTTTTGATTTGATTTGATTTGCAAGTCCCTGCGGTATGAGTTTTGTATTTGAGTGCTTCTAGTATTCTATCGTTACTCTAGCGTATTGCGAATACGCGTTTACTAGTGTTAATGTAATGACTGGCTTTTTTCTTCCTAGTTTAAAGCAATACAACACGCAGTCCTTTTTAGATCCGTTAAATCATGCAGTATGCTTCAAGTGCAAATATTGAAATGGTGGATATACTTCCCAGTATAAATCATTAAATGTGATTCCAGCACATCAGTTTGCGTTACAACAAGTGGCACTGCCGTGTCTGAGTTACATGCAGGAATTGATGGCACCATTAGCATCGGTTCCTTCAACGACTACTTCTGAAACGGAGCAGTCTAAAGATGCCAAGGTAATAATTTAATCCTATAGATATAATTAATCGTTTTAAACATTTTCGGAGGATAAGCGAACGCGGCGTATGTCCGCGAAGGCGTATACTTCTTAAATGGTAATGCGTTTAATACACACACCCCAAGAGTGGTTGCTAAGTGTACTGCCTGCCACGATATAAATGCTGAGGAATATGGAAGTCATAGAGAAAAGGCCTTGTAAAATCCCCATCACTCACTCATTGAAATATAATGCCACACTATAAAGGGGCTGCCCCGTTTATGACTGAAATTCAGTGTTCTGCTAGAGATAAATCAAACTAAAAATGCCGGGTATAAACAGAATAAATAAAATTGTCAAGTAAAAAACGTCTCTCGGACATGCTAGGAGAGTTGATTTAACAGTGAGTGTCGGTTGTTACAGGAGACGAGCGCTAGCGGCGCGCCACCTAGCAACGCCGCGTCATCGGCGACGGGCGGCGTGGTGGTGGACCTGGCGGCGTGGTTGGCGGGCGGCGTGACGCACAAGCAGTGGCGACGCCTCGCGCCCGTGCGCAGCAGCTCGCCCACGCCCGACGGCCTCTCGCCGCGTGATCGCCACCTCGCCGTCAAGTACTCGGGCAAGTGGCGCGAGCGCTTGCTGCTGTCGCACGGCATGCGACCGCTGGCCCTCGACGCCGGCACCTGGCTGCGGCCCGTCATGTTTGACCCCAGCTCACGCATCGCTCGCGACACGGCCTGCCAGATGGTCAGCTCGCTCTGCGACTGTTACGAGCGCACCAAAGCTGTGAGTGCACCCTTCTTCATTACCGTATTGAACACATTTCGTAGCACAAGTGTCTCCTGTCAAGTTGTAATTACTTCAACCAAACATATTGCCCAGTTTATGGTAAAAGAACGCGGCATGTCAAGTCTCCCACAACTGCAAAACAAAATTATATGCAATGTTTATATAATGTGTTACCATATCAATTAAAGTATTTACCTCATTATTGTATAGTTTAAAAGGACTAACTGGAAATTGAAACAGTTGCCTTTTATAAACTCCCACTCTGAAAAATTTGTCTAGTTATCTCTTTAATATTTTAGATATTGATACTGCTGACAAGTTTTCTCCCCGATGTGGGCGCAGCCGGCGAAGCCAGTGAGCAATTCCTGCAACTATACCAGAGTGAGTATTATTGAGTATATTATACCCGGGACCACATACAATCATCAGTTACTGTATAATGTTATGTTATGCCTTTAATTTTAGATCTAGCTTCAGAAGCGCCATGGAAACAATTTCTGGCTTTGCGCGGTGTCTTACAGCAGATAGCCGATCTTATGACGAAAGAAATTGAGCAACTGCACCGTCTCGAAGAAACTACACTCACTTCTAATCTTTCACAAGGTTTGTTTACCTCATCATACATCATACGTCTACGAATTTTGATTAGGAGTGCGTGAAAAAGCGGTGACAGCAGACTATGGTCGGTATGACATGCAACACCTGTGGCGTTGCATGTCTTATAGGCGACGATAGTTACCTACTATCAAGTGAACATGTCTGCCGACCTTAAAATAAAAAAAGTAATCTAAATAGCAATCCTTTAAATTCCACATCTAAGTAGCAATCCTCTTGATCCACAGGAAGCTCTAGCGTGGTGGAATATAGCCAATACCCCCTCAAATTGAGACGAAATTTCCAAAACAAGCTTTTTGATTTTCGATTCCAAAACAAGATAACGGTAGTTCCTACCAATATTGTGTTTAATCGATTGAAGATCTTATTTCTGTATGTCCTCCAGTAATAAAGTAACTCACGTTTTGTAATCTTAACTACTTAAAAGGATACGCCCTGAAGCGACTGACGGAGTTGTTAGCGATGTTCCTGGAGGAGGGCGGAACACGACGCACGTACAAGGGCCGGCTGGTGGGAGCGGTGCTTGGCGGGTACCTCTCGCTGCGCCGACTGGTCGTGCAGCGTACCAGGCTGACCGATGACACGCAGGAGAAGCTTCTCGAACTGCTTGAAGAAATGACCACAGGTATTTTCTTCTTATCATGTTTGCGTGCAACTATATATAAAGTCACATTCAGGTTCTTTAAAAGTGATCTTGTCAACTCTATAGTCATTTTTTTAGCTATCTATCTACTAGCTGGACCTTTTGGAATCAAGAACCTTGTATACTAAAAAAATTTTTTTTAGGGACGGAAGCTGAGACTGCGGAATTCATGGCAGTGTGTATCGAGACCGTGCAGAAATATCCGCTGCACGACTACCGCACGCCAGTCTTTATATTCGAACGACTTTGTTCCATCATATATCCCGAGGAAAATGACGTCGGAGAATTCTTCCTCACCCTCGAGAAGGATCCACAACAAGAAGACTTCTTGCAGGTGAATTAAAGTTCTCGTGAATTTTTTTAGATTAAACCTTTTATATAAAAATCGTCTCACTCTTCATATTTTATTTTATTAAATCGCTTTAAGTCCTTAACGCCCTCATTTATTGTTAGAACCAATATATAAGAATATATCCAATAATGTCAGTCTTACTTCAATTTATACTCTTTTTTAGGGACGGATGTTAGGCAATCCATACTCGTCTCTAGAACCGGGTATGGGACCTCTGATGCGAGATGTAAAGAATAAAATCTGCACCGACTGCGAACTGGTGGCTCTTTTGGAAGATGACAACGGTATGGAGCTGCTCGTGTGCAATAAGATCATGTCACTCGATTTGCCAGTCAAAGAAGTTTACAAAAAGGTGAGCAGTGTTCATTTACTTCATCGCTTTTAAGATATAATATTAAAACGATTATTATTTCATTGGTCGCCCACTGGTAGACAGTGTCATAACTTTTTAAAAAGTTCTCAATGGTATTTAAATTAACGATATAAGAAAGAATTCATGTTGCTAGCGACGCGTCATATTGTTATTTAGTGGTGTGGAAAAACGGAATTGGGTGGTTAATAAGTATGTATTCGGTTAGGTGTGGTGCACGTCGGGAGAGGGCGTCGACGCCATGCGCGTGGTGTACCGCATGCGAGGGTTGCTGGGAGACGCCACTGAGGAGTTTGTGGAGACCCTCAGCCAGACCAACGCCGAGGCGGTCGACGACGAGCAAGTGTATCGCATGGCGAATGTGCTCGCAGACTGTGGTGAGCACTTTTTTTTTTTTCTACACTAACATTTTAATCACAACATAAATATATTTATTGACTTATTTACTGCAAAATTATCCAGATATTAAAAGTTCAATAATATACAATAAGTCTAAGGAGTATTACATTCAGCTCTATTCAGCTTTTGTCCATAAAAAAAGATAAATAAATAGTGGAGACACTTGGTTCCAGGCGGTCTGGAGGTGATGATAGCGCGGCTGGCAGCCGTGCAGCGGGTGGGCGCGACGCGTGCGCTGTGCTCGACGCTGCTGCGGCTGCTGGCGCTGTGCACGCGCGTGCGTCGCGGCGTGCGTGTGCTGACGCGCGCCGACACGCGCGCTCTGCCCGTGCTGCTGCACGCACTGCACCTCGCCGCGCAGGAGGAGAAGGATATGCCGCGCGCGCATCTAGTCTACCAATTGCTAGAGGTTTGCTTTGTCGCTATCTCTTGTGTATATTTAAGTAAAGTATTGCAATGCCTACACCGTGATTTTCTCGGATTTTGGGTGTGCCATCATATATTAGCTACACGCTTGTAAATTATGTTTCTAGTAGTGCCTGGGCACTAAACTGACATTCTTATTGACGGCATTAATCAGCCCGGTGTATCATAATTGAAACACAGTATAGTGTTATATTAACAGTGCTTGTGCTTCTGTGTATACACTTTGTCTATTATTATTGTATAGACAATTAGCCTGACCCTTTATCATAAAAAAATTAGAGAAAGTGAGAGACATTGCA
Source organism: Synanthedon myopaeformis (assembly GCA_944738685.1). NCBI lineage: Eukaryota > Metazoa > Arthropoda > Insecta > Lepidoptera > Sesiidae > Synanthedon > Synanthedon myopaeformis. The sequence continues at coordinate 2,638,361 of OX122918.1, read as the reverse complement.
TAATTTGAATTTAAAAAAATTAGTAATCACTTTCGTTGATATACAGATACAAAAGAATTAGCGCTTTAACAGCTTCAGTCTTAGTTTACATTTTTATTTGTTTTGTTACAGATAATGGAGCGTATACTGTCAGTGGCCGCAAGCGAGTCTCTGGAGTCATTCCTACAGTTCTCTCTCACTTTTGGTGGTCCAGAGTATGTGCAAGCTTTACTCAATTGCACTGAAATTCCAGGTATCTTGTTTTTTTTTTTTTTTAAATGTTGGTTCATAATACTCATAAAATGAATTGTTGTTTTCATACTTATATAAAGTACTTAGTTATTAGTTCTTATAAAATTCTATCGTTCTGAAACTATTGAAACAAAAGCAAGATCAAGATCTATCAGGTTAACGGTTGAGTCTAGTTTTAAAAGTGGTACAAAGGATGGGAAAATTGTATAACTATCCAGGGGAGTTATACAATTTTTGAAAACGAACTTAATTGCAGGTTTGGTTGGCTGAATAAATATTTGTTTTGATTTGGTCACTTGAAGGGATTGTGATCAAATAAACAAGTCACTAGGTGCCCTAAATGCACAAAAGGCCTAGTCTTGTGCGTTGTGATAAAATTATGTAATTTTTTTTAGGCATCCGTAACAACTCTGTGGCACTCGGACACCTTACAAGAGTGCTCGCAGCCTTGGTATATGGCAACGACTTGAAGATGGCGATGCTGGTGGACCATTTCAAGCCAGTGTTGGACTTTGACAAGGTGGACTCGGAGCAGTGGACCGAGGAGGAGTTCCGGATGGAGCTGTTCTGCGTACTTTGCGCCAACATCGAGAAGAACTCTATCGGAGGAACACTCAAAGATTATCTCATCTCGTTAGGTGTAGTTCGTGACGCACTCGACTACATTGTGGTAACTTTATTCATTTAATTTTTTCTTTTAATTTTTTTGTTACATACACAATGTTTAATTAATACGATCAATCAATAAACTGTATATTCCCGTGTAGATGAGTTTCCAGTCGTATGTAAAGTTTTGCACATACGTTTCACAGAAACATGCGCCGTGCGTGAAACCGACTCTCGTGTGCACCGATTCCGACGAGTTGAAGGAGTTCATCAGTCGACCGGCTCTCAAGTATGTGCTGCGTTTCTTGACCGGACTCGCAGCCGAACACGAACCCACTCAGGTATTGCTGCGTTACCGACCCTAGAAACCCTTTTTCGTCAGGATTTTTGTAACCCAGTGTTTTGATGTAACAGATGTTGGTGTGCGAGAAGGTGATTCCGATTGTGCACCGACTGGAGCAGGTGTCGTCCGGGGAGCACGTGGGCTCGCTCGCCGAGAACCTGCTGGAGGCGTTGCGCTCGCAGCCGCAGTGTGCTGCCAAGGTGCAGCAGGTCCGGGATTTCACCAGACAGGTCTGTATATGCAAAACCTTTTGAGTCTTACTACTTTAAACAATGAGAGCTTCTGAAAAACAAGACTTTTTTCTTAAGTAGGGTATGAATTTTTATGCTATTTGTTAATTTTATCATTCGTTATTCCCTCGTTTTGTAGACATGAATCAAAGGAATATAGATGAACGCTGCGCTTGGTACAACAATGCAACGATTCAACTCATCGACAGATTGTTGGTCAAAGAGAGTAACATGATATAATATAAGAAGTTTATTGTTTAGGAGAAAAAACGGCTGGCGATGGCGGTGCGCGAGCGGCAGCTGGGCGCTCTCGGCATGCGCAGCAATGAGCGCGGACAGGTGACCGCGCAGTGCTCGCTTACGCAGCAGGTGGCCGATCTGGCCGAGGAGGCGGGCGCCGTATGCTGCATCTGCCGCGAGGGCTACAAGTATCAGCCCACCAAAGTGCTCGGCATCTACACGTTCACCAAGCGCTGCCCGGTGGAGGAGTACGAGGTGCGTGCGCGCAAGACGCTCGGCTACACCACCGTGTCGCATTACAACGTGGTGCACGTCGAGTGCCACATGGCGGCGGTGCGGTTGGCGCGCGCTCGCGACGAGTGGGAGAGTGCCGCGCTGCAAAACGCCTCTACGCGCTGCAACGGGCTGCTGCCTCTGTGGGGGCCGCACGTGCCCGAGTCCGCGTTCGCCAGCTGCCTGGCGCGCCACACCACATACCTGCAGGAGTGCACCGGGCACCGTGACATCGGCCACACGTGCACCATCCACGACTTGAAGCTGCTGCTACTGCGTTTCGCGCGCGGAAAGACCTTCCACGACGACACGGGCGGCGGCGGACCGCTCTCCAACATGCAGCTGGTGCCGGCGCTCGTGCACATGGCGCTCTACGTCATCAACACGGCTCGCGTGGCTCCGCGCGAGGCTTCCGCGCTCGAGGCTTTCCTCGGATGGCCGGCGGCGCGCACTCTCGAGTCGGCGCACGACGCCGAAGGACCTCTCTATTTCATAACGCTCATGCTGTTGCTGTATCCGCACGCCAAGTGAGTTTGCATTTATTTTGACACGCCGCTCCAGCATAATATCCACAAAAGCACGGAATATTTATTTTATGTCTAGAGAAATGTTGACTACCCCTGAAACGCCACTCACAAATTACGTTTCTTTGTTTACATTTTTGATCATGAATTTCATTTTTGACAATGTAACGTCACTCGTTTCTCAGGTGGAAGAGCAGCCGCGTGGAGATGTTGAAGCGGCTGTTGCTGATAGGGCACGTGCGTGGTGCGGTGGGCGCAGCGGGCGGCGGGGCTACAGCTGCCATTCGCGCGTTGCCGGCAGACGCTCGTACGCCGCGTCCGTGGGCTGACTACAAGCCGTACGCGATCTACCACGCGCTCATACACCAGCTCTACACAGTGATGTTCAAGGTAAGGCATTCCATTCATGCTTATAAACCGTGTAAAGCAAGGTCATGGAGACAACGCAAAGAACATAAACAAACGTTCAGGGTTCATAACATTTTTCTAATAAAACAATAGATAACAACTATCATAATTTATAGAAAATGGTTGGTGACTATAAGTTCGGTTAAAGTTCAGTAGTTCTTAATAAATATCAAAGATAATAATGGGGTGCACAAAGCAACGACATGAGGTAGCCCTAGGATTAATTTAAAGGTTGAGAACATAAACTCAATATCAATATATAATATATGTAATGTATCTAAAAATTCAATCTTGTTTGGAAGTACTTACGTCTATTTCATAGACATAGAAAGTGAACTGAGCAATACTTGCATGAAATTGACCACTTTCTAGAAAGAGAAAGCGATACTTATCTCTCCTTTTTTTCTGTAGGTCTGTAGTAACTTGGAGAACCAATCAAAATTATAAAAAAAGACAACTACTGGCCGAACGATCGCTTCGTCTTTATCACATTTTCTGGCCGTATTTACTTTACAGGTGGATAAGGAATGCTCAGTCCATCTCCCTATGTCTATGGTCTATTTGTGTTAAATTCCCACACTAACTGGGAGTATTTGTTACAGAACGTGCAAGCGACAACCGACCAGTGGCCAATAAAATTGGCCGAATACATCCGCCACAACGACGAGGCCAACGCGAAGGCGGCCGAACGTATCGTCACCACTCTCACGGACGAGCTGCTGCCGTGCACTTCCTTCGCCGAGTTCTGCGACGCCGCCTCTCTGCTCGACGAGTTGCCCGACCCGGATGCCTTCCTGCAGACCCTCATCGCCGACCAGCCTTGAGGAAGGCGACGCGCGCCGCATTGCCTCGCCTACAACGGATGCATGGCCTGCTAATGAGCAATCATCGGCGCATTTTCAATTCGCTTCTACACCAATAACGTAGTTTTGCTTTCATGTATTCCTGTAGTTTGGCGTTTTCAGTTAAACTTTTTCTTTCATGTTAATAAATTATTTCTGCTTCCTTCTGTGTTTTCTTTAAGCATATGTCCTGAGTGACGGCGTATCGCAACATGTATTTAATTATGCCACACTTCGTTTAAAGACTGTTTGAATACTGAAGGTCTTCAGCTGTGGTTAGTGAAGACCAGAAGTTCATTTCCAATATTGGCCCTGCCGGGTATCGAAGCCGGGACCCCTGAGAGAGTGCGTTAAGGCATGCACTAGCCATTCGGCACTCATTAAACATGAATTTCCATGAGACATTGAAATTCCATTACCCTTGGAGTCAAGTGCATTACCCTAGGTTTATACCTCGGAATCCGGATTTGAATGATTTTTTTGTTGGCTTTCTAATGGCCTGAATTAAAAAGTTTACCCATTAAAGTATCCTATATGTCAATCCAGTATATATCCTATATATCTATGTGCCAAATTTCATCCAAATCCGTTAAGCCGTTTTTGCTTGATTAAGTAACAATTACATCCATACAAACTTTTGCATTGATTGAATTGCAATTTTTGAATGATGAATGTTGAATTTTTTTATATACATAAAACCTTCCTTGTTTTATTCCTCTTTCCATTAGCGAAAACCGTATCAAAATCCGTCGGAGAAACAGACCGAGCCGAGCAGGCGATTTTGGTTGGAAAATACTGTTTTTTTTTCTTACGTAAAAACTTCATTAGGATTTATTATGTATAAAAACATTTCATGAAATATTATCTATCTTATGCTACAAACCGCATCAAAATCCGTTGCCTGGTTTAGGAGGAGTTAGCGGATATATTCCATTGCGCGATAACTTTTCTATACGTGTGAAGGTAATAACATAATAATTGTATGTGGTCAATACAAAAAAGCGACAATTTTTAATAGGTAAGTAAACTTTTTATTTTAGGCCCGACTCGACTCGATTTTAACTAACTCGACAAAAATTCCGTCATTTACCCTTAAAAACGTCTAATTGCACTGGACTATTGATAATGTTTCTGTTTGTGTGCACAATGAGTAACCGTGAAGGTAACCAACACCGAATAATCCTCTCTATTTGAGTACCTCGAAAAAGAAGTGCTTGAACACGCCTACAAGTTCTACGATGTGTAATGCATTGTGGGAAAATTTTTATCAAAACAAACAAGCGAATCCTTGAGAGCTTTGTACTCCTTAGTTTTGAGCATCGTCCATATTGTGACGGAGCGTGTCTAAAGGTGCTTGAAAAGTAGGTCGATGCATTCAAAACATTGTCACGAGTAGAGGATGACACGACCTTGACAAGTCGTCGGTACATTTTTAATAGGATCCGTTGTTGCGCAGGCGTCGGGTGATATGTCGCTCGTGATCAGAGCAGGGAGTCACGACGTATTGTGAAATGTAATGAAGATTAGAGGGTCTTATTAGATACTCTTGCGAAATTTCGCTTTCGAGTCTCGAATTAATTTGTCAATTGAATAAGAGGAAACAAAATATTCCTGCCTATTATTTAGATTTTTTTTCCTGAAATGAATGCATGTAAATAAATTTATAGTTATCTACTAATACCATTAAATTGCCGAAAAGTTTGTTTTTTGCTGGAATGTGAAAATCTCTGGAACTGCTAAATATTTATAACAAAAATAAATGATTTATTTTTGTATATAATTGCCCAATCTTGGGGAAGGTTACCTATATGGCCATCCGATCAGCCTCAGCCAGCAACGCACCCACTCCCAGTTACCCACCATCAAGTGGACCTTGAGCTGATTTACCACCTTTTCCAAACATAAATTTCTTTGGTCATATCCCTCAGCCAGTGATAAAGTGTAGCAAAATTTGCATATAAAAATATGTACCTGGTATAAAAAAAGAGTACCTTGATGACGTTATAGCTTCTAACCAACATAACCAATGTCACCAATCTCTCTGACTCTCTGTATAAATAAACAAATTTCATCAGATTGGTCTGATTAACATATTTTCCTGTTCAGATTTTTTGTAAACTTTCTATTAATGAATTTAAAACATTATATATTATATAGAAAATTACTGTAGGAGAATACTTATATTTTTTTACACAAATCTTAAGCCACGTGGAAAAAGCTACCAGTACCTAAGTCCTTATTTTATAAAAGTCATCTCAACAAATCTAATTACTTTGTTAAGGTGGCTAAAATTCAATATAATTATGAAAGTAGAAATTCGCATATCGAGCATAGTGATAATTCATAATTATTATTAATTAGAGGACACTTAAGGCTAATTTAAATTAGTTTGAAACCAAAAGAGTTATTATTTTTATGGATTATAAAAATTTATATAACACACCGCTTAATTTATTTATAAAAAAAATTTACTTATCGAATTTTCGAACCCAATTTTCACAATAGCTCACCACATAGTTTAGCGACTAGACCCGTTATACGAGTAAGTAGATCGTATCAACTTTTGATACTGGTGGTAAGCTGCTTTGATTAGGAGATATACAATTAAGTCCGAGTACAAAATGCTTATCATAATTCATTATATCAGCCGAACATGTGTGACTGCCAATCTTATTGACACTAAATTGTAAGGACATAATGTAGAATATAATTACAACACTCACTATTTTTGTGTAAGTTATATACTAGCTGACCCGGCGAACATCGTACAGCCTCAGAATCAATAGATAAGTGTTGTATTAACTTATTAATCGTAGCTGAATTAAATTACATTTTTATTATAATAGCTATACAATACAAGGTACAAATTTGATTTTTTGTGATTTACTTACTTTAAATCACAAAAATATCTTACCATTCAGTAGATAAGTTTTCCATTACGTTTTAATTTAAAAAAAAATGTTTATTATTTATTTATTTTTAGGAAGAACAGTATTGGCGAAACAATTTTTAACTGTCTGATGCATGTAGATATTAACATCTAACAGCAAATTATACTGTTAGCCAAAGACGGTATTCCTATTTGAATCGAAATGAATAGATGGTTCCGAGTTCAATGCCCAGTTTTTTGTTTTGTGCTTGAACAAGTGTCTACTGTCAAGCGGCTATCATTTATTTTATTAACAAAAGGAGTCAGAGTTGACTTGCACTTTTTGCTACAGAGATCAATGCACTTGATACGCATCAATGAGCGATAGCACTTTAGATATCAATGACGACGTTATAATAACATAATATGAAGAGTCATGCCATGTTTATGTTATACCTACGAGTTAATGGTGATCCAGGAAGAACAGATTAACAGAACGCAAAGCAATAAGCGAATAGGTATCAAAATATACTACATTATCTGTTACCGGTAATTCATAAGTTTAGTATAGGTAAGTAGCTTGTTTAATTGTTGGAAAACAAAACAAGGGATAAAAGCGCTTCATAGGATGATAAAGGTCGGCAGGCTGCCTGACCGTCTACTTGATGGTAGACGGCAACTGTAGTAAATAAACATAAGAGACACTGGATGAGGGCAAAAGTTAATCAATAGCTATTCATAGCAAAGTGAACTATTGATTGATTTCAGCAATCAATATTTCTCGGTCAATCGATTTCGAATCAAGAATTTCTTTGGCTGAATATTTGACTAATGCGTTTACATAGACGAATTGATCTGAAAAGGGCCGCAAGAGTCGACGGTGGATCTAGAGTGCTTCTGAATGGTCTCATTGGAAAAATATGGGGTGCAGCCATAATTTTCCAATGAGACCACCTGTTCGAACGTCCAAGTTCGACAGTTGAGATGATGATGAGACGAATTGAGCAGGTTGCGCAGTAATGTTACTGAGGTAAACTTTCAAAAAATGCTTTCGTTAGTGCGTTTTAAGTAATGAAAAGCGCCATCTAATGATCGTGCAAGTCAAAATCGAATATCTGTAAGTTGCAGAAAGAGAACCCAAGTCGTTCATCTTCGGTGACGCGGAGGTTGGTGAAGGATTGAGGGGTGAGCGCCAATCGAGTTTGGATGGAACACATTAGAGTTTGTTCTGTTCTCTTCGTAGTATAATTATTCTACCTACCTATAGTATTGTTATTTTGTAATGATACATTAAATAAATCATTGAAAGATTGCACACAAATATCTTTCAATGGTACCTACCCACGTCAAGAAAATGGAAATAAACCAGCCCACCGAAAACATCTTCGGGCCGTTTGAGTCATATCTATATGTGTTTTAATTTGTACTCGTAATATGAAATATATTTTTTTAAATACGCATCTTTTTCGACACCCTGCCTGCCTTTATAAAAAAAACATTCCAGAGAGAATATTTTTTCTCACTATATTTTCTTACTAGCTGGTGCCCGCGACTTCGTCCGCATTGAACGATGAAAGGTACCCTATGTCCTTTCTGGTGTCCTAAACAAAGTTATTAGTTGATGTGAAATATTGTGCCTTAAGTTTACCAATATATAAAAATAAAATTAAAAATCAATATTTGCACTCGTAACTTTGTAAACCCCGTTTTCATTGGTACATATTATTATATTAAAAAAATATTTAGATTTAGATTATCTTGTACTTAAAAATGTTTCAATCAATTCGAGTTTAGTGTAGAACACTAAACTCGAGTAGTAACTGTGTAGTAACTAATGCTCAATGCTGGTACAGTACAGTGCACGTGTTTTGACACTAGAGTAAATATAGGCGCACCTCACCAAGCCCTCTCGGTTGCAACACTCGACATAATGCATGATAATCGAACATTATTATAATGTAACACAATAACACGTCGTACTATGGAGCGAAATGTACATACAATCGTGCTCACCATAAAAGCCAATGAAAATGTCCAATAATCCTACTAATATTATAAATGCGAAAGTTTGTGAGATTGCATAAATGGGTGGATGTTAGTTACCTTTCACGCAAAAACGGCTGAACGGATTTGGATGAAAATTTGGGGCAAACAGATAGTTTATTACCTGGATTAACATATAGGCTACTTTTTATTTTGGAAAATGTTAGGATCCCGTGGGATCGTCTAACAATATAAATGGCTCTCCAACACTATTATTACAAATCAATTGTTGATTATTACAAAATAGGTTGTCCTATTGGTAGAGCCAGTATTGTTAAATAACTGTTTTCTATTTTAACAATTAGTTTATAATACAATACTTGAGAACATTGTGTAATTAAATTGAATTATGTGTGCATATTGTAAAATAAAGTCACTATCAGTTTCTAACTGTCTCTCCACTAACTTTTAAGCCACCCAACGGACTTTAATATGATTTTCACTAATGGGAAGAGCGATAAATAGGAAAGCGAAGCCGGGAGAGGAAAATTAATTTTTGTTTAATTAAAATTAATGGTCTCTATCTATGGGCATTGTAAGAAAATCAACTTCGCTGAACGAGCTATTAAGAGGGCTATGCTCGGGGTTACTTTGTACGATAGAATCGAAGTAAAAAGTATTTCATGTAAAGAAATAATTAAATTATCATAATGAAATAAAAGATCAAAATTTTAGTGAAATATTTATTATTTTCTAAATTAATGTAATAATTGATCATTAATCTCAACTTTACACTCCATCATCAATTCGCAAACATATCTAGGCAGATTATCTATAACATTTGTACATATATCAACTTTATATCTCACATAAAATTTATAAATAGGTTTACTTACTTATACATAGATAATATTAAGGATCTTAATTAAATATAGCCTTAAATTAATATCTGACTTACTTATTATTAAAAAAAACATCGACACGTACAAATACAATTTGATTTAAAAAATATTATGACAAACGCTGTTACAATTTAGACCAACAATTTACAATTTTCACCAGCAATTTACAATTTTGACCAGCCCGGCAGTATTTGCACTTGTACGTATAAACCAAAATGAAATAATTCACATCAATTACAACTCTGTCTTCTTTCTGTCTTTTTCTTTACAAATAAAGATTAACAAAAAAAGTAACACTGAGTCTTAGGACATTATTTCATTTCATTTCACAATAAATACAACAAATAATAAAACAAACAGTTGCAAATAAAACAAAAATGTAATTTTTGTTAAATTCATTACAATCTTGTGAATACCGTTCAACACAAAAAAAATATCAATGAACTTTTTGATTTCGATAAATATAATAAATAAACTTTGCTTTGCTTTAATAAAGAAATTAAATATATTCTGACTTTCACATAAATAAGTAACTTAACTTAATTGCTCGTATATTAGAAATCGCACACGACTTTGCCAATTTGGCAAAGCCTTTATAGTATGGTGTGATTTCTGTGCGGCAATTTAGTGTTTAAAAAATAGAGCAGTGTCTTTTTTTAAGATAAATATATAAGCAAAGTACGTTCACTATCATCCATTTAATAATTATTCCGCGTAATAACAAAGATGTTCTTTATACTTCATAAATAAAATTGCACCAATCAGATGTTACGAGTAGTATAAATCCCTTAATATTTAGAAGTCGTATGATCCACTCTCCGCTTTACCGATGCGGAAAATAAATCTGTAGATTATTCCGGCGACCACACCTCCTATGATTGGCCCAACCCAATATACCTGAAAAACAAATATTACATATATTATATATTTGGTAAACGTTATTTTTTATTATATTACATGTAGTTTAGATATAATAACTAATGTATAAAAATGTAAATATGGGTCCAGTTCTATAAAACTAAAGTAGTTATGATTAATATACGACTTATGTGGATGAAGCTTACTATCTATGACTAATACAATGTATATATATGAATAGTTCTTATATTCCTTGAATTACAATTTTAGTGCTTAGCCCTATCCGTCCCAGTCAGTTTAAATAAACAACAAGGCAGTAAAAAAAGGTAAAAAAACAGTTCAGTAACTTTCCTTATTTGTACGTAAACCAGTTTTCTTTTTGTTCATTTTTTTGTGGCTATTGACGATCTTTAGTGTTTGAATTACGCTCAGTGGGCGATTATTAATATTATATTTAGCCTGCCAGGTATTCTGATTGGACATGATAACGTAGCAGTAGGTATGTACATGCGAACCTTTTGTTGAACAAATTTTATGTAAGTAAATGACATCAACATCATGTTTATTTGTCGTATTTTGAAGTTAACTATTGAATTTCCTGATAACATACTAATACCAGACCAGGTCTTTCAACAAATGACCAAAACACACCCGTTTTACTATCACTCTGTATTGGGCTAGAACTTGGTCGACCTAAGGACATAGGTACTATGATAGACAAATAAAATGCCACATGAAATAACGTATCCTGATCTGGTTTATCTGAAGGATCTAAAAGACTTGAGTAATATCACAAACCAATCGATAATTGATCTTAGTGTTCTACTCCTATAAAACACCGATAAAACCAAACCACAATCTATACCTACTAATAAATTAAATTAAAGTGTGTTTGTAATTTCAAAATAACTGCTTTTTACTTTATGTATATCAAAGCATATACAGTACTTAGAACATGAAGAAAATTATAAATTTTTTGTTTGTTTATTCCGGCAAATTTCCGAAAAGGCTGGAACGATTTTGACGCGATTTTGAGTATGTAATATGATTGATTTTGATCCGTTTTTTTTTTGTTTGAAAGGCTGACATGATCTGGATGGTTCATACCTATAATTTATGAAGATTTGTGAAGAAGGCGTTTAAAGACCATCACCCCATTTCCTAGTTGACGAAGGGATTTACTGTTGTTTGGGATCAACAGAATCATTTCTACAATTGAATAAATTTCTATTTTGAAGTTGGCAACCCTAACAAATTTATTATCTATGTAAATACGAGGTCATTTACTATTTACGCTTTCTGCGTTTACTTACAAACATGGGAAAACAAAACAATAGAAACAGTGATTGAATGCAGAACTTGTTTCCAACGTAAATAAAACGCTTTTATTTGCTTGTCAGTTAAAAAATATTTTTAAATAAAAATATTATTTTCTTATAACCCTTTATTTTTATTTATTGGAGAAAACTGTTACAATTATGTAGTACCTAGAAAGGTTCCGGTTCCGAAAGTATTATTACTTATATATACAAAATACGGTAGGTATATTAAAAGAATAAAGTGAAATTATCTATTTGCTTCCCGCGGGCTTATTAGAAAGTCGGGGTGTTAAAGATTTAATAGGGCCAAAACTAAACCAAACTTTTATTATACTCTCCTCTCGTAGAAAATCCGATAAAATTTCTAATTTCGATCCCTCACGGGGGTTAGTTTATAATTTTAGTTGTAGCTTGTTACAACATTAAATTAATCTTAATTTATTAAGTTTTTTAAAATCGCATTAGGGCTACCTGTAAGGATATTAGTAATAATGTAAATAAATACATACTTAAATAAATAAATGTTCGTTTTGCATATACGTATTATACACAGAATGATAGATCGGTGCTAGAAGAACTAAAATATTCGTGCGTGAGAAGTGTAGACGGTTTGTTTGATGTTAATTGACGCAATCTCTGACGGCGGTTTCATTGAAATGTTCCGATAAAATCTCCATACACCTTTGTTAGTGAAAGGTATGCAGTCAGATCGTATCTGATCCTCCACTAGAATTCTGTACTACGACCCAATAACTCACGTCCACATTCCCTAAAACACACACTGTCTTTACGATTTGAAAACTATTGTAAATTATATTCAGAAATAATGTAAGTATGTGAATTATTATTATTTTATATACTAGCGAACCACCGCCGTCATCGCACAGATGCCATTTTTTTCTGCATTATTATACCTATAAACAAACATTTATTGTTTATTGCTCTTTCTGTTAGTTAGACGGTTTAGTCAGAAGAAGTTAACGGAGAAACAGACAGCAGAGGAGAGCGACTTTATTTTATAATTATATTATGTATAGATATAGAAGATATATTTAATATAGATTTAATAATCATTTTATTCAACCCTATAAATTTGATGATTATATAAATAAACATAATGAACGCTTTAGAAACCCTTGTTTAAAATTTATTGTAAATGCCAGAAAAAGAAATTTATAAGGCCTGTTAGACTCGAAAAGTGAAATCAGAGAATTGCTTATGCATTATAATTATTATTATTTTATAATTAGTTACTTAATTTGTCATCACTTGCCCTTTGTAGAAAAAAGGATGATTAAACTTGCTGGTTGGTGTTAGATAAATGGTTGCTAGATTGTGTTTTTAAAGAGGATGAGTCTTTCGGTTTTAAAATGTATCATATTTCTTTTTCATCAGTCCAATATTTATTTTGTGAAAACATTAATATTTATAAAGAAAATCGTAAAAAAGAATTTAGAACTTTTTAGTATTTTGTTTGACGAATCTACAACAATGTAAACTAAACAAAACTTTATTCAGATAAAATAAAGAAACAGCTAAGGTTGTTAATAAAATTTCATTTCACACTCGTTGAAAGGCAATTTGCGTTATGCTAACTAGTGTGACCTTTAATAGATTTGCAAATAGGCACACCACTCAACTAATGGATTAACTAATCAATTCACGAGAACTAATCAACTCTACACTATATGTCTAATCTAATTGTGCTTTATATACAATATTATTCCTGTTGTGTGTCCCTATATTAAAAAAAGGGAATTTATGTTACGGTGGCATTTCATTCTCTTCAAACACTTGAAATAAAATTGAAATCACGAAATTAAAAAAAAAGTGTCTGCTTCTAAATGCAGAGCAAATGATTAAATTTATACTAATATTATAAAGAGAAAATTTGTATTTTTGTAATGAATAAACTCAAAAACTACTGGACCGTTTTTAAAAATTCTTTCAATTATAGAAAGGTACGTATAGATGGTAGTATAGAAGGTATAGAAGGTACGTATAGAAGGTAACTATATAAGCGAGTAATATCTATACTAATATTATCTATATCTATTCTATACTAATATTACAAATGCGAAAGTATGTTTGGATGTATGGTGTACGGATGTTTATAACTCTTTCACGCAAAAACTACTGGACCGATCACCATGAAATTTTGCATACACGTTGTCTGAGACACCAGAAAGGACATATATCCCCGAGGGATAAATAAAAAATAAAAAACTAACGCCTGGCCAAAGTGTTATAGCAATACGAGGTCAAGCGTTATATTGCTTTTTTTTATTTTCAAAGCGGACGAAGTCGCGAGCACCAGCTAGTAGGCTATATTTTATAAAAAAAATACTCTGGCGAAGTCGCGTGCAACAGCTAGTAATTAATATTTTTAATAATTTTAATGTTAAGATTACAAAGTTAATAAAATAAAATTTTGTGCTGTCACTAGCATTTCGTAGTCATGAATTGGGCAGCTCGTCTGGCGGCAATAACCTGCACCCTCTTACTGACACCACAATTAAAGAACAGCATGTGTGCTGTTGTGTTTCGGTGAGTAAGATGCCAGGGCCCATATTCTCTGTCCTTTCCTTAGTAGAATCCCTTTACAACACACACATTTACAACACCCGAAATATACGGATACTGTGAAAAAAGACGTCCACGCAACACTGATACACGTGCAACAATGAAACGGATTCCTATCAGTTTTGGTGGATGTTGCATACGGACAACATACGGGCACAGAACGCCGTCGATCCGTTTTACTGGGCATAGTAGAGCGTATCGTGTTCCTTTTCGTGTCTGATACGTTCCTAGCACGGTCATAGTATGGTACGGTGTAGCGGGCAGAAGCCTTAATCTTTAATTCTCTTAAGGTCGGCGGCGCATTTACAGCATCTGTATCGTTGCTTGTATTAATAGGTGATTTTAGCCACCTACCATCAATCCAACCGTAAGCCTGTCTGACGACCTTTAAATTAAAAAAAACTTAAGTATAACGCTTTTGTTCCTCATAATAAGCAACATGTAACAATAATTTTCTACTTCTACTATGTTACATAACAAATGAACTTTCTTTGTATGAAGTTTATTCTGAATAGGTTGTTTAAAAGTAATTATTATTATGTCGTTTTAAATGTTGCCAGTGAAAGCGATGGCTCTGAGAGGGAATGTAGATCACCGACGCCGCTATAGGATGTCTAACTAGTTTTGATACTTTCCGAAAGAAAATGTTACCGTTTATGGTGGGAAACTGTGAGGTTCGACCGGGTGTTTAGTATAAATAATGACAATCAATCTTCTATCTATATAAATAAAAATAAATCACTAAATGTGTTGCTAAGCGTTCAACTCAGAACGATTGGGCCAATTCGGCTAATAAAGATCGCTATAAAGATTCTGCTATTACATATTTATTCTGTAGTTATTTTTGGTGCATTAATAAATATTTAAACAAAAAATATCATTTTAACTTACCCAATGAGCCGTCCACACGTTCATGACTAAGGCGGGGCCAAAGGAGCGAGCAGGATTCATACTTGATCCAGAAAATGGTATCTAAAATAAAAATAAACATAATTTCATAGCTACTATTAATTTATTACCTCTAAAAATGGACAATATGACTTGTACAGTCAGATTGTCCTACACAATGAGTGCCAATGGATCGAAAAAAAAAAAACTTACACAGGCAGCATGACACGCTGTGATGGCAAGTCCGATGGCAAGTGGTGCGGAGCCCTTAATATCGTTGCGTTGGCCGTCACATACTCCCTGCACCACCATCACCAGCACGAAAGTAATCAATGCTTCCACCAGCAGTGCCTAGACAAAATGAACCGTTAATATACATTTTACTTTTGATTATCCAAACAATCAAAAGTTGTATATAAAATATTATTGTTTTATATTCACCTGTCCAGCTGTAACACCCTCGCCAGGAAGAGTCATGCCAAAACTACCAACGCGACTGTCCGGGACGGCCAACTGCAAATAAATAAATGATCAATCAATTTAGAAAAATATCAATTAGATCAATTAGAATCAATTTAGATAAAGGCTTAAATAGGCTTTATAGGCTTCAATAGGCTTTAAATCTTCTATATCTACATCCATCCATGTATCTCCCCTAACTTTTAAATCACCTAACAGGTGTTGATTCGGTTGTTATTAATTGAAAGAGGTATAAACGAGGAAGGTCTGTGTGTATTATTTACAAAGCATCCGTTCGAAGAAGGGGGCGAATCGCTAGTATATATAAATAAGAATCAATGTTTGTCATCTATGGACTTCAAAATCGCTCAACCGATTTTGATTCGGTTTTCACTTATGGAAAGAGGGATAAGTAAACGAGAAAACTTTGTGCATATAAAATTGTATCCTGGATGAAGCCGGGAGCGAATCACTAGTATAATATATAATAAGGTCTTCCTCCGCTACTGTCTGTTACTCCGCTAACTTCTCCTAAACATCGCAACGGTTTTTGATAACGATTTTCACTAATGGAAAGAACAATAAATGAGGAAGGTTTGCAAAAAAATATTGCATTAGTGCGAAGCATGGGGCGTGCCTCTAGTTAAATTATAGGTATTATAATTAAAGTAGAAATAGGTAAATTTATTTTCTTCATGAATTGAACAACAAATGACCTTACAAAAATGATTTAAATACTTGTAGGATATTTCCATAACCTTAATAGATTATTAAATGAGGTAATTCTTTTAGAGATTACTAGATAATTATTATCTGCCACATTAAAAACTTTATAGGAAAAAAGTTAATAACCATCGAGAAGTATAGCAAAAAGTTGTTATAATTGCATCGATAACAAATGGTTGGAAATTACGTCTGTTTTGTTGTTTACAACAATTATAACGTCTTGTAGGGTTTTCACCGATTACAGGATCTAGAGGAATTTTTATATCAAAAGGATGATATTTTTATATTTTCGTGTAAATGTGATATGTCAAATGACAAATATTCTAAAACAAATTCACATAATAAACGTTTTGGAAGACAATTTTAAAAAAACATCTTACATTTTTTTGAACGATTATATTTCATAATATTTTTTTAAATGTAAAGCTCGTCAAACAGGCTGACGGTCCACTTGATGGTAGGTGGCTACCGTCGCATATTAACACAATAATGATGATGATGATACACATTTAAAATAGGGGTCAATCTGGATGTTCTGATAAGACTTTACATCAAGTCGGTATTTACAGCTACAAATTCAGTCTTCTGTTAAGGCAGGACTGACACTATTACCTTTTCTCATACTTAAAGGCATTTATAATACCTACTCTATGAAAAATGTATAATATAACATTTCAAAACACAAATATAAATTTGTGTAGCTGTCTAATTGAGAATGAGATTCAAAAACTTTTTTTGTAGAAAATACAAAGCAAAAGTTGATTGTCTATGAAGTTGTGAACTTTTTACATTTGTTATTGCGCTTGTTATATCGTCCAAACGACTTGGATAAGGTCATCCGACACGAATATTATTGATGAGTCGTGTCATGTCTCTTATAATTGGCAGACTTACATTATACGATATTTTACGACCTGAAATTATCTATGAAATCTTACGCAAGTCGGTATAATTTATTACTATTCTAATAATAAAGTTTTGACAATGCATTTTAAAAGGTGTTTAAAATGACAAGCAATTTGACTAAAATTATAAATTAGAAAATTTCATTGCTTAATAATTAATCATAATAGTAAATTGCGGTCGCGCTTATAAACCAAATATTAATCATAGATTAGTATTTAAATATAGATTGATTATTAAAGAGAAACGCTAACCATCGCCCAAAGTCTTGTAATTTGTGGGCAAGACACTTTAGCCCTTTTTTTCTTTTGAAACTTAATTATTGCAAATTTATCTTTTAATGTTTATTTTACTATTCTTTTAAGTAAAGACTCTCCAAGAGTAATCATTTTACAGTTCCATATTTTAATATTTCTTTAGAAATGATTTTTATTTTAAATATTTTCTTCAAAATTACATAGTAAATAACACTTGAGTTACGCTTGAGTTTTTTTAAGATGTTTACGCACCCCGTGTAACGTCTTTAATCTATCAACGCATTAGGAGAGACACATTATGTACACAAGGTCGCTGCTCTAATTTATCCTTTATTCTAAGATCATCAGTGTCACGGCGAACAACATACTTCTCTCAATATCTATCTGCAATACACTTTAACACACGATTAAGTCATATGTCATTTTATTCACGCCTGACTTGTAAGTAGGTCATTTCTAAAGTCTTGAAAATATTACTGGCTATTGATCAAAATTAATTTACTTCATCACCTGAATACATAGCTGCATATAAAGGCCACAAATAAATTGTTACAAATGCTACGAATCTGGCAAGTAAATCCGTTTAAAAAGGCTCTAAAAGATTTTCTAGAATTAGTTTAGAATTTCAATAATAGTTTTATTAGAATTTAGTTCCAATTCTAATAAATAACTTAATGAATACCTATTTTTACGAATACCCTAATAATAGTCTTACCCTAATGAAAGCAGCTCCAGCCACAGCTCCAAGAGATTGCACCACGACGTAAAATATGGCTTTCAACAGTTTGACGTCACCGGAAGCCAGTAGTCCCAATGTTACAGCCGGGTTTATATGACCGCCTGATACATGACCAATGCCCTGCGAACAAGAAAAAAGTAAAATTAATTTATTATTTAAATTACAGCAGTATTCGTGTAAATCTTTTATGACAAAATAAAAACACGAAGGATTAAATATTGAAATGACGCAAACTACAAATTATTTAACAATATTTATCGGCTTTGAGCAAGGCGATGTTGATTATAAATCTCAATTAGTGCTCTTCCACTAGCTAGCAATGTTAACTCGAGAATATCATCGAATAAATCAAACCGTTGGAAAATAATTGCACAGTTCGTGACTACGATGATCCCATAGTATCTTGAGATTTAGAACGGGTCAAAGTATCGACCCTTGTGACATACGACAATTAAAATTAAAATCTATTAAAGTTTTAACAAATTTTCTAATTCGAATTAACGTGATTAATTAATTAACGTGATAATTGTTGAAATTATAAAAATTAATGTGTTTATTTTTTACTTAAAATGCTCATGTAAACGAAATTATTAAAGTGCCCATGATATGATAATCTAATGCTTTGTCAAATTCCTACTCTTATTAATTTTAAAATTATTGTATAATAAACACAATGTAATTATTTACTTTTTATACTTTTACTTAAAGTTAACAAATCTACTTAAGTTTAACAAATCCAACACTCGATAAAGACATCAATCGCATGTACATTGACGTTTATTCCCATTAATATTTGCATACGATCATTGAACTGTCACTACACGAGATATTTTAAAATTTGCGATCATTATTTAATATTTATTTGCGTAACTAACTCAGTATTATTATGGTCTGTTTGGCCTTTCGCGTGATATTGCGGAAAATACTAACCCCGCTACGCCATCTAGTTCAATCATGAAAACTTAGGATCTTAGAGGTACAATCTTTAAGTATGTAATATTATTGAATAGGTTCCGAAACTACTGAACCGAGAAAAATTATTTCACTCTTGGAAAGCTATATTATCAGCGAGTAACATAGGCTATATTTTATAAAGTTACACGGACGAAGTCGCGTGCAACAGCTAGATAATAATAAAACGACCTATACTGCGTGAGCCAAAGCGTCCGAAAATGAATTTATGGCGACTTGCATATTTTTTATACACATTTGTATGTGCATACTAAATAAATTTATGAAAATTGATATTTAAATGCACAGCAGAAGAACAAAAATCTATACTAAATTTTCACACGCTCAAAGTCGAATGCGATAGCTAGTTTGAAATAATTTATTAGTGCAACTGTTTCAAACTAATATAACGAATTAATTCTAAGGTTAACTTCGTAGCGGCCTTGACACTGAAATCGTGAATTGTATAATATATTTTTGGACTAGCAATATAATATAGTTTGCCAGTAACGTGATTATGTGACTCATACTGAACCTTGATCACCGTAATGTTACATTATAATTTATTCCCTAAAGCGTTCTTCCTTAATTAGAATTATGTGTTAATTAACAACATAATAATAATTTTCATTTTATGCATCGTATTTTAAATGAATTACGTAATGTTCAGTGAAGCGGAATATATATATTTTCTAGTTTATTTGTAAAATATAATCCACAAAATAACTAATCTTTGACTTACGTAATGCCTAAATTTAACATTGACTGAATCATTGAGTGATAATTTGACTGAATCATTGAGAAGTATGTTGTAAATTCTAATCCTAATCCTTAATTCCTTACTAGTCCATACTGATACTATAAATGTGAAAGTAACTCTGTCTGCATGTTATCTTTTCACGCTTTAACCACTTAACTGAACATAATGAAATTTTACAAGTTTTTCTGAATTAAAAAGTTTGTTTTTTAGAAGATAAAATTCTTATCGTTCCATATCAGAAATTTTTTGTAGTATCCTTATATCGTTTTATTAATGTTTTATTAGCAAAGTTTAGTATTTTACTATGTACACTTTTCATATCTAAATATTCCATTGAAAGTTTTTGTAGGTAAGCACTATTAAGCGGCCCGGAAGCCGCACCCTGTTTCAAATATTCTTGCATTATATTTGTTGATTAATATACAAGTTTCCTTGAACCACTTAACTCATTAACAAATAAATTATATTAGTTATATTATAATTCATAATAAATATTTTTAAAACGATTTATGCAAAAAAATAAATGGTACAAGGTGTTAATAAAATGTAATTACAATCTTTGAATATTAATCACATATTTATTTCAAGAATTAAATTCTTCTAGAGTTTGTTTAAAGATGCTCTTTAAATTTGTTTTTAAAGATACATTGAATCTATAGATCTAAAAATACATTTAATCTAAAGATACATTTAACAATATTTCCAAAACACTTTCAAAAAGACAGACTAACGGTCCACTTGTTGATAGGCTATTGTCGGGTATTAAGTAATACTAGCACCTAATAATAGGGGTTACACTTGTCACTTGCCCTGCCGAACTTTATAGAAAAATTATAAAGGATAAGGAGCGGATTGGAGAAATTTTAGATATGAATTTTGATGAAAGTACAGTTGATATAGATGATATATAGGTCATTATTTATAAAAATCTAAAAAATACACGGGCGAAGTTACGGGAAAAAATCTAGTTTTATAATAAATTTAAACTAACAATCGATATCAAGACTTAAAACATTATAAGTTCAAGAATATTTACTTTGCCGACACAAAATGATTTAAATGTAGCACGCAACTTTGTGCTCTTGTTCGAAATGGGTTCAAATGAGATACTATAAAGTTACGGTGTCCGGAGCATATATCACATGGTAACTGGTAACACATGACATGTGCACACCATGCATGCGTACACACACTTGCCAGTTTCCAGCCATCAAGGGCGCCTACAATCCCTACGAAACGGTTCAACTTGCGAACTTAGAACACTTGTAATTATTATTATTATTATTATGTAACAGTTTCGTGTGGTCTAAGTTAGGAGAGATATGCTTAACGCCTTCTTTATTGAAATGGAATCAACTATGAGGCACTTTATACGCGCTCAAAACGAGCCACAGTACGAATCTGATTCTAAGCCTCTGTGATTGGCGTTGGGAGGGAGGGGCTCGCATTCCTATGAGGTTCTGAGTTAATATGGCCAAGTAGTCATATGTAGTTCTCTGAGTAATCCGCCTAGCTGCAACAGGCTTCTTTAAGAGAGCTTTAAACAAATTCCTGTAGGATTGGCAGCGTATTGCTTTAGTCTTTATGTGACGGTAACCATCTACCAACTAGTGGACCGTTAGACCATCACCTCTAAATTAAATTTAAAAAAAACTGGTAAATAAGGTACTCACACTATAAACGTAGAAAGGGAAATGATAGTTAAAAAGAAAGAAGAATTAGTTCCCGTTTTTCTATCTACAGTCTAGTCTTGAGCATACAAATTTTATACATATACTAGGCTAAGTTTGTGAGCACTTACTTTTTTAAGTATTATGTCTTTATTTTGTTATTCCAAATTATCGTGAATTTAATTCTATATCGAAAGGAAATTCCGCTTAACTCGTTTGACATAAACCACAGTAGCACCGTAACATGACTGTGTTGGGTTAAACATATATCCATTAATTAAAACCCATTCGCCATTGGTTCCGACATTCGCCGGATGCACTAATTTAACTTAATCATTTTATTAAGTTAAAATTAACTGTTAATATTAAAGTGCAAAACACGAGTTGATTTATTTATTTTCAGCATTTTTTTAACAACTGATATTGTTTTTGATGCCATAAAAATCACAATTAATATTATAAATGAGAAATAACAATAATGGATTAGAAGTTCTAATAAACAATGTAGTTACATTAGAGTATTTAGTAGTTTTTATTTCTATTATTAAACTAATTGTTAAACTATTTAACTGACTTAAAAGGAGAGTCCTGACTCATGTAATGTTCAAAGCTGTGATCAATAAAAACCTACTAACTTATCAGCTTTTTTCATAAAATTTTGCGTTTTTGTTAAAATTATTCGAAAAAATACATAGGCTTAACCTATTATAAAAGAAAATTAAACAAAAATTTTTTTTGTTTAATTTTTAATTAAAAATCAAAATCCTAGCTTTTGACTAACTACTACGCTTTCATGAAAAGGCAGAGTATCAGTCTACGTCTTTCACTGTCATGTGGTTCGATTAAGCAAATTTAATTAAAATCAATTAAGATTATTAATCAGTACATTTATCAATGTAAACTTAACACGACAGACAAAATTACTTTCTCATTTATAATATTAGTAAACTATGAAAGAACACAAACAAAAAATTAAGCTCAAAACATGCGATTGACAGTTTGCTGTTGATAAAAAAATTCAGGTCACAGCTCACTTGATATCCATTACGGAGAAAAACTATTATGCCGCCCACCGGTGCTTGAGTGGTATTATTACCTTTAATATATGTATACTATCCACACGTCCAGTTTATTATAATAACGTTACACTATAGCGTAACAAATTTGATATGGCGAATTAAGATAATAAATAATATTTATTGGGCAGTATATCGTGGAAAATTTTGTTAATATCTCCTAATTAATTAAAATAATACATAATTACACACTGTCTTAATTAAGAGAAAGTATGTATGTAAATTTGTTTTCGCTTATAACGTGATAAACTGATGCGTTCCGGCTTCGCTCTTCTGTAATAATAGACATTAAAGAATTGGTCAAATAGATTTACGAGTATGTAGTGTACCGGAGATTATTCTTCGCAAATTAGATCAGGAATTTGAAGATACGCTGACAAAGACGCAAGCAAAAGTAAAATGTAAATTGTCTGGCTGAGTTGGAGCCGATTTGTGGCAGGGGATGTTTGTGTGTGTGTCTTTTAAGTTTGTATATGTATCTGTCCTTTGTTGCAAATAAAATTTTATTCTTATTCTTATTCTAAATTTTAAATGATAATTGTTAATGACATAGTATCGTACTTGTCACGTGCATGAGCTGTTTGCATATACAGTATGATAATAATAATTTAAATAGTAAATAGCGCTGCTCCCCTTATTCAGCGGCGCGTGGAAAGCAAAAAACCCAATACTTTTAGGATAACTTTGTTCTATAATAACTTTTTATTTTTGGGTAGAATATAGAGGGATAATGAAAAGTCTATTAATTCAAAAAGTTTACAAAGTAATTACAAAAGTTTGGGTAAATGATTGCAAAGTAGCTTTAATCGTATCTTCACTGTTAAGTACTATTCTGTTAATGTTTGTTACTTTTCGTAACTATAGTAAAAACGAGTGTAACATACATTAGAAAATAATACCACATCGAATCTCAAAACTAAAACGACTGCATTCTTTCGATTTTTAAAAGCTTCACGCTAAATCTGTTATATAATAATTTGTACTCAAATTCCTCACAAACTAATTTTTATTGTTCATAAACTTCGTTTTAAATAAAATGCATGACGCAATACTTTCGCGTGTGCACTCAATTATAAACGTTACCGAATTTAACATGAACACCGGTTTCTAATTTAAAATTATCACGATTATCTAATAAATTTAACACTATACTTGGATTAAACAACGTAATAAACTAATTTATTATCAAAAAAAAAAACAAAAAGGAGGAGTTTTACGTCTATTTTTAAGGATTGCATTGTTTATTGCTATATTGCGTTGTATTTTGCGTTGATGCTGGAAAATTACATAAAGCAAAAACAATAAGATCAAACTCCTTCAATCTAGTAACCAGTTTTGGTTTTAATGTTTATTTGTGTAATTTAGAATGACGTAAGCAATCAGAAAAAAAGGCCGACTAAAAGAATTTAGGCAGCCTTTTTTTATCTGTTTATACTAAACGCTCAAACTCATATTATAAATGCTCATTTATGTTTTTATAAATGCTTAACTTGTTACTTGTACTCACTTGTACTCACTTTGTCTAGGCCACTCACAAAATTATTAAAACTTCTTTCTCGAAAGTCTTTATAGACAAAAATGAAATTTATTCCTAAAACGACACACCGCATTTAAAAAGATTACTTCGAATTGAGTAACAGTTACATCGGATTTTGAATTCCCGTTAATTATGCATTTTTCGATGCATTCCTGATAAATTTATGGTTCTCAATAAAAATAAATTGGAATTTAATGGCGTTAAAATATTTCGAAAGTGTCGATTAATATATTCAAGGGATTATGTTTGGGAATGTATAATGTCGCCTTATAAACATTATCTACGACTTATTTATATAATCTGTATTATATATATTTACCGTTCGTTTTGATGGTATTTTTCTGTGTAATTTACTAGTATAATACATCCTAACTAATAATATAAATACGAAAGTGAATTTGATTGTTTGTTATGAATCATTGTTATGAATGATTGTTTGTCACGCCTTAACAACTCGACAGAACATGAAATTTCTATGCTCTATGTTATGTTATTCTGCTATGGTCTTGCAGCATCTATGGCGTTGCTTGTGTTATAGGGGACGGTAGCCACCTACCATCAAGTGGATGGTCAGCCTGTCTGTCAACCTTAACATAAAAAAAATACATCCACATTGTCAGGGATACAGAAAAGGAGATAGGGTCACCTTTCACCCAAAAAATTAGTAATACCGAGGGAGGGTCTTAAAACATTTATTCAATTGCTCATAACATTATTCTTAATTGCTCATAATATTTTTATGAAGACCTACAGAATACTACCGTGAAATAAAAGTATGTGTGTTGTTCCCAAGGAATGCCCCTATCCTTTTCCAATCCCTTATCCTTAATCCTAATATAGTCGGTACCTCACTTCAGAACCTATGGCATTGCTGATCTTGTGTTATATATTAAGGTAGTCACCTACCATCAAGTGGTCCGTCACCTGTCTGTCGATCTCTACACAAAAAAAGTACTTTTCTTGGACAGTACTTTTTTCTGAATAAAAGCTAGACTATATTCTTTTCTGACAACGTGACATGACTGTATGCGTTTCATGGTGTTCGATGAAGTATTTTCGGAGATTTGCAGTTTTGAACAAGTGTTTGTGATATAAGTATTGATATCAAATTAGGATTGTTAGCACAATATATTTAGCAAATCAACAGATATGTATTTAGGTATTTAGCAGCGCATCACCACGAGTAGGTACATAAGCAATTTATCAAACTTGTACATTAAATACACTCAGAGCCTAACATTTGAAATTAAATCCAATGTTGCACGAATTGATTTTCATATTTAATTATCCGCTCGTACCCAGATACCTGAATCATTAATTTTGTATATTTCAAATCATCTTGGATAAGTAGGTGCAATGGTTTAGAATAATTCTAACCAATCAAGTGCAAGTAATATCAATAATTAATTTTCAATATGTTCAACAAATTTAAAATGTCTGTTTGACATAGCTTAACATAGCTATTTGTCGCAGTCCATCATTTTAGGATAAACTAGCTGTTGCACGCGACTTTGACCGCGTAGCTTTATAAAAAAAAAAACCTATGTTACTCGCTGATAATATAGCTTTCTATGGGTGAAAGAATATTTAAAATCGCCCCAGTAGTTTTTTAGTTTATTCATTACAAATATACAAAAATACAAAAACATAGATTACAAAAACATTTTTCAGTGAAGTCCTACATCATAATATATTTATTGGTCTCAAGTGGAATACAATTGCTTCAAAAAAAAAACAATAGTCTCCAATATAGACAAATATTAATTTACATATTAATCGATCGATTGCCTTTGTCAGCTATTTAAGGTTATCAACATTTAAATTAAAAACTAACCTAAGAACAAAGTGCTTAAAGTTCAAAATCGAATGTGCAGTATTATTAAAAAGCTATAAATTTTCACATCCATCATTTTATTCGCGAGAACAATGAAGCGATAGTTAGGTAATTGATAAATCGGTTGTATCGTGGACACATGCGTCAGTTCGGACCAAACGCGAGATAAAAAAAATCGTGACCGCATTGACACTGAGATGTTTATAAACTATTAGCATTAGCAAAGAAACAAATAATGTTATTTGTATTTAACTAGCAACTCAGATAGTCTTTGAACGGACGCATTTTTTTTTCTGCAAATTATATGTAATATACACTTTCCCTTCGGTTTGTGGCAACGGACGTTTGCGTGTGTGTGTATCTTTGTCCTTGCAAATAAAATTTATTTACATTCTTATTCTTCCTCGTTTATCGTTCTTCCTATTAGTGAAAACCGTATCAGAATCTGTTTAGTGCTTTAAAAGAAGCGAGCGGAAAAGCAGACAAACGAAATTTTGTTTTATAATATGTATATGTTAGATATTTTAATACATGAAGCAAAAACTTTGGATCCCTTTTTAATAAAATTGCGCTCATGGGGGAGTGTGAAATTTGGTAAACTTTAAGTTTATATGAACAAGGACTGGAGAAAGAAAATATTTTTTATAATATGCATTAGAAATACATAAAATTAATTAAAATCAACAATACACACACTTTGGAATTATGTACCTATGTAATATGTATAATTTATACGCTTTTCTCTTTGGTCTAACTAAGAAAATATTAATATATCACTAAATAATAAATATATATACCGTACAAACAGACATTTCAATTTATTTATTTATTATATTAGTATAGATAGGTTTTATATTAGTATAGACATAAACACTGTGAATTAAATAACACATCTTATAGAACAAGTCATGTAGGAAAAAAATAAATAAACTTAATTAGTTTAACACAACAAAAATAGAATAATAATGTTGCTTCTCTTGTAATAGTTTTAAAAATAGAAGAGCGATGAGAAGACAGCAGTACCTGTTTGTGCGTGTATAGTAAAACCAGTCAACAAGTAGGTCAAGTGCACGTCCACACACGGTGGTCTGAGCTTTGAGAGCATTTTACATCAGTGTGCACTCACCTTTTGCTCGACAGCTTGCATTATATAGAGTAAATATAACTGTATATTTAAGGCGTATTGAGTGATACAATTACAATTTTGATCATATCTTCAATGTTATATTTATGTACCTAACCGGTCTGGGTTTTTGAGTTTTTCGAATTTTTATTGGAATTAAGGTTAAACGATATTTTCGTGATGACAAAAAAATAATAATGTGTTGTTTTATTTTATAATTGATAATTTAATTTAATTTATTAAACTTTAGGTAAAAGAAATAGGTAGTTACCTAAAGCTAATAGGTAGAAGATAAAGCTAATGGCCCAGACAAATAATATGTACAAAATCATTTGAGTTTAAATAATTGACTCATTTTTCATAGACTCATTTAAAATTTGATTAAATTGATTAATTTGATTAATTAATTTAAATTAAAATTTGAATTTGTCTAAATGTAGTAGACATTCATTTACAAAAAATATTTTTCTTTAATTTGAAATTGAAATCAGAATTAACGAAATTATTACTTACTTTATATATACTTTATTTACCCCACCAAAATATTCGTAATCCTTTGATCAGTCACTGTATTGCAATTAAAAAAAAAAAAATATATCTATTATAAAAAAAGTTAACTTTAGAAACATAAAATCTGACAAACCTTAATAGAGCTTGCAAGTTCCTAACACTTTTTTGTTGAATGCAGACAACTACACAGATATACCTAGTAAATTTTTTTAAACATAACCTATTAGTAAGCCGACTAAGCTAGAGAACTTTTAAATCAAGTATAGCCTAAATAAAACTTAAAATATTTTATGATAGCGTATTTGACGCAGCCGAAGCGTTTTGGATCCCCTTTTTGGGGTGTTGGGTGCAATGGAAGATCAATTACAAATTAAGTAAGCTCATAATAATAATGAGACCTCACAAAATTTCTCCTTCAAACAGGAGAACAATATGCACCGTTTTATAGTCAAACGAATTTGAAGAATAGATTGACACACAGATAGATTATGTTCTGAACAAAAACATATAGCACTTTTTATACCGTTAGTGGGATCCTATAATCTGTTACATAAGTATTGAAATTATCAGTACCTCAGTATCAGCCATCAAAGGCGCGGGCATCATCTGATATAATTAAATAATATGCAAATGTATAAAGTGTTTGGTAATTTATTGAGCAATATCCACTTTGATAATTCCATACAATGAAAGCATTAGCATATAATTCGCGAGTCTATTTTTGCAATCGATTCGCGTAGGCCCATTGTCAATTATTCAGTGTTGAAGCAATGATGTTTAATATACAGACAAACATGGATAGTTCAAAAGCAAAAGTTTCATAGAAATGGTATCACACTATAGTAACCGCCAAGGTTGGTAGTCGAGCCTAGAATACAACATATTGATTTCCAATTAAATCAGACAACTTTTTAAGGTAATAGATGTCATAACCGCAAAATGGTAAGACAAGGTTTTATATTTCAAATGCGAATAGACCTTAACCTATTTTCATTTTCATAGATTCTATTTACTTTATGATATAGACGATATAATGGCAAAGTGATGGTCCACTGGATGAGCATATACAAAATGAAATAAAATGAAATTTCATATAAAATAAAATATATATTTCCGAAAAATATAAAAGAATTAAACGACTGAACAAGCCAATGTGGATAACGACTTTGTAGTACTGTTTATGTGAGATTTATTCTTGATTTTAATATTATTGTGATTGACAATAACATTAAAATGAAGAAGAAATGAAAGTGTGGTCTGCGGTCTCCTTCGAATACAAGAGATACCTTCAAATGTTCTGTCAAATCACAATGCATTCACGTTTGTAATTAGTTACGGAGAGTCAACGAGCCGTTAAATGTGTTGATGGATGGCGAACCGCGTTCGGGTCACTGCCGCACGAGGTCCCTGATAACGTTAGCATTTTCTTAAGGTGTTCACATACAAATGCCAAGCTCGTACGCTCCTCGAAACTGATTAAATTAATAAAATAAAAAATTAAAACCCTACACTGGAAGGTATATATATTTTATCTTTTATATTTTATATAGTATTTTTTTCATCTTTTAATTACAATGTTAAGTATCGTGCAAATATTTTAAAACCAAAAAAAAATTTACAAAATTAAAAACGCCTCATTAAAAATAATATACAGTCCTAGTGATAAACCTTTTTTTTTACTGATAATTATATACATAAATCTTCCTAGATTATGGCTCTGTCCATCAATGAAAACTGTATCACGCTCTTATTTATTTTAAATAGCGACTGCAACAGACAAAATATAACGAAGTAACACATTTAAGCCTCTCCTCTGTGTGGCGAAGCTTTAAAAAAATTTGTTGTGCAAAATCAATTATTAACATATTGTTTGTTAAAAATTGGTTAAAAATAAAAATCAAATATTTCACAATTCACGGCTTAAAATAAATTTGAGATAATTTCGAATGAAGGATAAATTCAAATTAATATTGTTATGTGCACGTACTATTCTAATAGATATTTTCTTTCGAAATTTTCGACATATTGACAATTGACATTTTATATATAGATAATAATTGTATTGTTTATAAGCAATATGTGAGAATGACAAACGTTATCACTGTTGGACTGAAAGAAAAATACAACTTGAATATAAGAGTGTTTTATCTTTCATTCATATTGGTGACTTGGTTTTTATTAGTCCTTTATTAACACAAGTAACGCCTTAGATTAAGATGGCCTCTTCTTTATCTTAATAAGCCTAATTTAAAAAGCCTACAACATCTACCTTATCAGTAACTTCAAGTGGCAGCGATCAGGTTAAATAGTCGTAGTCAACCGATGAAAAAGAAAATTTCTTGAATGACAGCCACATACGTACCAGAAGTCACTAAGCATGACTTTCCACCATCAGGTGGTTCGATGACTTAGTAAAAGTCACGAGAAAACAGTTGATGCTTTGATGCTAACTTAGATTAGAACTTTGGCGGTTTATTAGGCCAGCAATAGTTTACTACTGTAGTTATCACACAGGTTTTTTAAATTTTAGTGACGTTATTAATGAGGTGGACCACGGGCAATACACGGAGCAATCTATCTTTAAAATTTGCTTTATCCATATTTTAAAAGTAGCGGAAAACATGTGTGTAATATTTAAGTTTAAGACTAGACACAATAAAGGACCGGTTTGTGCACACGTGCACTGGATTAAATGAATTAAAGTTAGCAAAATCATGACCCTCCTATCAGAACAAAATGCATAAATTTGTTGTGCAATATACTTATTGGCCGTTAGATAAGAATATGGTTAGGTGCAACACATATTTTACAAAGAGGGTTGCACTAATAAATACAAGCAATAAAATGTTATTTGTTTCAAACTTGTTTAACGTATAATATTTTGACGTATAATATTTTTATGATCATTTAACTTTTGCATTACTGGAGGCTTTTATTGATATTATTAATAATATATTTTATTGGTAAGTTAGTAATTTGAACAAAAAAATAAAAATCTACACATTATTATAAAATTAGGTCGTTGTCTGCGTCTGTCTGTTTCTCCGCTAACTTCATCTAAGCCGCTAAACGAATTTTGATACGGTTTTCACTAGTGTAAAATGTGTAAAACGAGGTAGGTATTTGTATAAAATTTCCAAGTTATGAAAAAAATATATACACAAAGAGAGGCTACATACACAGGCACACACCACGCATTGATGAAAGTCTTATGAACAATCTTCACATGAGGCCCCACTGAATAAATGCTAAAAAAGAAATGTCACTAATGTCATTAATACACAAACCTTCCTCGTTTATCCCTCTTTCCATTAGTGAAAACCGTATCAAAATCTGTGGGGTGGTTTAGAAGTAGACAGACAGACGGAAACAGTTTCGGCGACTTGGTTGCTAAATATTGTTTTCTTTTTTTTACTTAAATATAAACTTACGTGAAAAATTATCTATCTGATGGTGAAAATCGCATCAAAATCCGTTGCATAGTTTGGGAGCGGATTACAGACAGACAGACGCGGAAAGCGACTTCATTTTATACTACGTAAGAATTCATACTTTTGTTATTAATTATAATTTATTTAAATAGGTAAAACTATATCAAAAACAACTAATATAAGTAATATTAATAATTAATATATTAATATATAAATTAATATACTAAACAGTATTTTTAAGTCATTCTTTGTTATCGGGACGTGTCGAAATTAAAATTTAAAGGACAAGCTGGTACGCGGCAAAAGAGGTGCACTGAGCTTTTACCTACTCCAAAGTACAATCATTAATAAAAGTGTCGAAATCGGAACGGCCAAGGGTTAAATTAGTAATAATAATTTGCGCTTGTTTTTAATCTTTGCAAGTTTACGAATTAACTTGTGAAATTTATCGAAAAATGTCACGGCCACTTATCAACATAATTCAATGGAGTGTACACAGCAGTCATGAAAGTTTACGGCAGAGTTTAAAAGGAGAAGTTGGTTTATGAAAATTATATAAAATATATACAACACCATAGTGACCCTACCCCGTCTTCGTATGGATCAATTTCTTTTTCTGCAAATTATATGCACAAAATTTCCTCGTTTATCGCTCTTTCCATTAGTGAAAACCGTATCAAATTCCATTGGATGGTTTGAAGTTAAAGGAGAAACACAAAGGGCGAATAGCGACTTAATTTTATAATATGCATAGAAGATTGTATACAATACATAAAATGCAAATTAAATAATAAAATTATATTGAGTAGCTGGGGTTTTTCTTAACGCTTTTCAGTAAAAACTTATAATATGAGACAGGCATTAGAAATATATACCCTCATCTGTTATTTAATGATGGCAAAGATTACGCACGCACGCAACGTTTCTCCACACGAGTAAAAATTTTTAATCGTGTCGTTTCTCTGTCACTCCACGCTCGTAATAAAACGGCGCGAGCGTGGAGTGACAGAGAAGCGTTGCGTGCGCTACTCCATGTGACAGATAGGGATGGCGAGAGTTAATTATAATTTATTTTATTTAACAGAATCAGCACGGATTTAATTAGGCAACCCATTCGCAATTTATCAATGTAAGTATCATCTACCAGATAATCTTTGCCATCATTAAATAACAGATGAAGGTATATGTATATTTCTAATGCCGGATCTCAGACTATTAACTGTAACTCCTCACATACTAATGAAATAAAGATAAGTCTACTAACATCGATGGTCTATGTCTATAATGCAGTAAGTGCAACTTATAAATATTTATATTGACATTTACCTTAACATTTAAATGCTTCAGCTAGTGAAAATATTTTGGAAAACTTTTTATGATAAAATACGTATTTTATTTTTACAAAATAAAGGTTGCACAGATGAATGAGTTAAGAGAAAGTAATAATTCAAATCAGATTCTCAAAAGTGAAATCATTTCAGACGGTGGACCAATTTTATGATTTTTTTATTATCTGACGATCTCTGGACAATCTCGAAATTACGTGAACAGGTTCAAACCGGTTAGCAATCAGAGTCAAGGTCGTCGTGATCTACGAGCGCGTATCGATCAATGATCTGTACCTAAACCCCGCTCAATAACTTGCAGTGCTACAAATATAAGGAGCTCATGAGAAGAGAACAAAAAATGTTTTCGTTGTTTTATAGTTCACAAATTAGATATAAATAAATTAAGAATTTTAATGTATTTTTTGTAATAGTGAGTTTAGAAACGATTGTATTGAATTTTAAAATTCGGTTAGAATGTAGTTCAATATGCACAGTTTTTTTAAATAGAAAAACGTAACGCATACATAATTATTTCACTTTTTTATATATATGTATGTTTTTAAAATGTACAACATATACCATGTTACATATACCAGATTGTAGGTATCGTATTCATTATGTTGTGTTTATTTCATTTGAAATTTCGCTATCCAATTGCTCTAGTGCTCACCGATTCGCAAATCAATGCAATGCTAAGAGCGCTTTCAAGACGCAGACAAGATTCCCCAATATTGACCTTTCTCCTTTAAAAAAAAGACCTTTTTAACTGTCGTATTATATACTAAATCATTTCGAGTTCTTTAAACTTTTAATTGTGAGTAACATAGCGCTGGACTGGAAGACACAACTACTGCAAGACCGCCACTGCAGCTGGAATACATCCCGACATCTGTATCTTTGCAAGAGAGTCCTAATACTATTGTTGGTGGGAGCGATTCCTAAGTGACGCTTTCACTTATAAACAATAATTACCACTTAAGTGTCGACCCAAGTGTGGCTAACGCGACGGTTACACCATAAATATTTTTACTAAAATTATTTCAAAATTTATTTTAAAAGAAATGTGTTTTTAATATATAGATTTTTAATTTGCTTAGTCTGCAAATTTTGATTCACACTCATAAATACAAATTAAAGAGTTCTAAAACATATAAACTATAATCCTTTTGTTGAAATGTACTTTCAAACAGCCATCGATTTTCATTGACAATTCAAAATGGGGCGCACACAAAATTAGTGTATAAGGTGTAGCATTGAACTTATATATCTACCGATTAAATTATATTATTAATAAGACCGGACATTTCGCAATAATCAAACGGTACATGAGCAAAAGGTAATATTAGAAGTGAAATATTTCATACCTGGTACAAGTAAAGGTCACGCGATGAACTGTAATTATTTTAATTTGCATCGTGATAAGTCTCCATGTATTCGATATGTTGTTTATGGTAATAAGTGGTTTTAAGTACAGTTTAATCAAATCTTACAAAAACCAATCACGTTGTAACCTTATTAAAAATATGGTTTTAACAGTCCTAATTCCAATAGATTACGTAATAATTAACACCAGTAATAATCACAATCATATGGCCTTATACGATGTACGAGACTAGAATTATCCAAATTAAGTAATACTAGCCCCCAACTAAGTAAAGTACTTGTAAATGGAAACACGAAACACCCCATGAGGCAACGCTCGCTGGAGCGATAACCTCATGAAAGCAGCGGGCAGTGTATTAAGTGTATAGATGAGAAAGTTGTGGATAAAAAGGCCAGTGGACGCTTGTGGCCTAATATTGTGATATGACAGTGCACAGCTACGACAAACTCACATTTAATTTTGACACCTAATAAACGCTAACTCTGAAAAGTAAATGTACTTAAACAACTTTATAGAATAGTTCTAGACAGGAATTGAATCTAAAGTCGCTAAGAGAGTCAGATAAGAGTCAGATTTCTTATTGTGTTTTGAGCACACAAAGAGCACACCCTTTATTATATAAAAAATGTCGACATTGCAGAATTTTTTTAAGGCACGCTTGTAAAAGCCCATATTGGTAGCCTGGGGGGAAACACAGCAGAAGAAAGATTGTTTATAATTCCGCGTGTTCGCGGGAAGTACTTCTCCGGATTGAAATTCGCATCTATGGGGCGCAGTACGGTGGTAAAAGCTCGTGATAGACAAACTCATCAGAGCACTCACCATTGTAGTTATAACATACAAAGACAAGCTAAATATCTTCTTAAACTAAGGGTTATTTAGTTATGAATGTAATCAAATCAAATCAATGTTTTAATAATTTGACATAATTAGTTTTAAATCTCTATATATAAAAAAATTACGTGTCACATTGTTTTTTTTTATTTATTTACACACAAAAAAATACAATTGGTGGTACACAGTTTAGGTGTACTATAAACTCTATTAAGTTTTTACCGTACACCTGAGTTGTCTACATAACAGAAATATATTCAGAATTAGTGCTATAAACAAATACTAACAAGAAATAAAGTCCATATTTGAAGATAGATACAATTTTTGGTAGGTACTTAGGTAGGTATAAACGCTTTAATATAACGAACCTGCTTGTCCCTCTTAGATTTGATGCCGATGAATTCGTAAACTGCTGAACCGATTTTGATAAAACTTCGTAACTATGTGTAATTTGGTCTAACTTAAAAGATACGATAGTTTTTATTTTGAACCCGGGCGAAGCCGGAAGCGTGTAGCTAGTACATTTATAAAATATTATTATAGTCGCTATCCGCTTCTGTGTGTTTCTCCGCTATCTTCTAAACCACCCAACGGATTCTGTTACAGTTTTCTCTAGAGAATTTCCTAGGTTATTTCCATTACCTAGGTAATGGAAAGTGCAATAAATGAGGAAGGTTTGTGTATATATTTTGCAGAAAAAATTGGCTTTCAATTGTGGCAAAATTGGTCTATTTATTTCTTGTACGTTTGTTAATTAGCAATTATCTGCTTGCAACATATCTAAGATTGAGTGATACTTTTACGTTGACCTGGCCCACTCGAGCCCTTGACTTTTGTTCATTCGAGACCTTTTCATTATTAAAATATTAACCAATTAAAGTCTCACAAATTGTGAAAGCGGTACTTATCTTAGCGGTTATCTTTTGAGATTAATTAAGATATACGAAAATTAAAAGTGTAATTTTTAATAATAAATCCACACCTCGCTTACATTTATGTTGTGGCAATCAAACCAATCCTAATAAGTTTACTAATCATACCAAGATATGTGTGGTTGTGTTAACTTAAAATTGATTATTTAATAATTATTAAATATATTTTTTATGTTAAGGTCGGCAGACAGGCTGACGGCCCACTTGATGGTAGTTGGCTACCATCGCCTATAACACAAGCAACGCCACAGGTGCTGCAAGTGCGCTGTCGACTATACTAGGATTAAGAATGAGGGATATGGAAATGGGCTCTGGCATTCCCTAATCACTCACCGAAATACAACATTACGCCTGCTGTTTTTTCACGGTGGTTTTCAGTAAGGGGATGGTTACTGCCGCCAAAACCATCCCCTTAAAAAAAAGACTTTTTTTCTAATTATCTGTTCATTTATATTTAACACAGACCAATCAATTGTATAATAATTGTAGACTCCGTTGGACAAATGATGGTCCGTTCATTTTTTAGCAGCTACGAGAATCGTGATCACACTTAAAAGAATTATCGTTTTGTTGCTATACTATAGTTATAGTTAAGTAGTTTGCCAAAAGTCGACCCCGTCCAAGGTAAACACCGATTTGTCAAGATTAAATAATTTCCTGGTTCATCAATTATGTACTTGTCATATTAAAGAGGCTATGCTTTATTAACTAACAATATATTTTAATTCTTAACTTAGAATATAAGTTAAAGCAGTAAGAAGTAATAAATAGCCCAGTTAATGGGATTTTGCTTAAACATCCATCATTATTTTATATCATAAGAATGAGAAATTGGCTATGATGGAAAATGTTTAGAAGGAGTTTGATAAAGTCCCGAGTTATGAACTATTTGAAATATTTTGAGAAAACAACTTTAATATAAGTTGGAAATACTTAGCTATTAAAATATCATCAAAAAAATGTATAAAGCGGTTTAATATTTAAATATAATAGTGACAAATGAATGAATAGCTTTATATAAATCATCGTAATCACATTATTCAGTGTTAATATAAAAACTAAAAACTACTTTCAAAATAATATGCATAACCGAAAAAAGCAAACTGGTTTATCAGAAACACCGAAAATCAAACTTTGGCGCTTCACGCAGCAACAGACTTGAAACCTAGCCTGGGGTTGTTACCCAGACTAGGCTGGGGCCTAGCTGGGATTCTTTATTAAGTAAAGCAATTAAAATGTTGTCAAATCCCAGACGTAACTGCCTGATCTAAGGCTTTATAAAAATATGGGGTTCATGAAAGACTTTCATTTGAAAGTCTTTTCTTCCAATTCACATAACTTTCGAGACACATACTAGTTAAACACTGATAATCAAGTTCTAATCGAAGAGTTCAAAGTGTGTGGATAAGATATAACTAGTGACTCGCCCCCGGGTGCCCTCGGCACGGGTAAAAGTTCTTTAGTGAAAACCGTACCTAAATCTGTTGGGTGGTTAAGAAGAAGTAAGCGGAGAAACAGACAGAAGTAGACAGTGACTTTATTTTATAAATGTACATTGTACATAGATTATTACTTCGTCTTAAAAAATCCAACTTACTATTCTGAAATTTCTGCACACCAGTGGGGCGTTTAATTTATGAAAAAGTCGTCAGACAGGCTAGATAGTCGTCTTGAATTTAGCATCAAGTATGGCTACCATCGCCTATTAACACAAACAACGCCAAAGGTGCTTCAAATGTGATGCCGAAGTGAGTTGAAATGATGGAAGATTGGATAGGGAAATGTACACATAAATGTAGGTACATTCCTTCCTTATAAAAGAACACATAATATGCCTATTCATGTTACTTCGAGACAAATAATTCAGGTAATTCAGGTCATATAAAACTGAACATGGCAGCTATAGAAATTATTTCTCTATGCTTAAATTTTGTTTGCTAACGAATCTATTCAAATGCAGCTTCAAAATCATTTAAATGTTACACAAATTTTATATAAAATTTATCATCGTCAGTGGCACGTGATAATATGAATGAATGCAATATCAAAATGCATTCACATTAGGTAAAGCCATTTACTTGAGGCCTACTGCATCGTAAAACTAAGCATGTTAGACATCGAAGGTTTACAAACAAATGCGAGTTATGTCCGCAAACAAAAGTGCAAACAAATCTTTAACTGAACCAAGACATTTTGCAGACCTCAAATAACAAATAGTAACTATACCTACTATGTTATGGGTTAAGTAATAAGGTTTAAAATGCTTTGCTTCATATTTCTAGATTAACTTATGCTGTATTCGTGGGTTAAGTTATCGGTAACGTGTGTGGGAAGTTAGTTGAGTATATTTAGCAAGTTTTGTTTCTTACTTTAGTATTGTGTATATTGACTTTAAGTTGTTTGACTTTTGTTAACTACTCGTAGTTTTAGTTAAATTGTGGGTAGAAATAGTTGTGTAATAATATAGGTTAAGACCGCATCTTCAGTTGTGTTATTTCTAGAATTACGTTTAAGTTATTATACTCTATATTTTATTTAAGCAAGAGATTTTATGTAAATAAATTTATAACCTCAAAACATGGATTTTAAAATACGTGGATTTGAAGTACAAAAATTTATTTATTTATTATACAGGGCCCCCAACGAGGCAGGCATCTAACTAAATACAATGTTCAAAATGATTAGCACTGTTATAGATACATTTAAACTGTTTATATGCCCATTTTCTCTCTTTTCCTTTAACCTCACTGGGTAGATTATCCCTCCTTGTGTTGCTAGTGAAAATGCTCCAAAGTCTATATAGACGACGATGTCTTCCTTCCAGGAAGTGAACAGTTAGCCTGTCTGCCATGTATTGTGGCGGAATAATAATAATTATTTGAAATAATATGTCTATGTTGATAAGGTTCGCTAGATGGCGCTAGTCGTTTGTTATATCCATTTAAAGCGGAAAGTGCAACTAGCTGTCGCTTTGCATCGTGTGAACTCAGTATGATTGACTGATTGTGTATATTGTATTTCACAAATATGTATAGCAAGTATTTAAAACAAAATCCCTTAATTGAGGTCCGTCACCAGATGTAAAATCACCGAGTTTTATTTGTGATAGTCCCACCGGTGTTTTTTATATTCTCGGCGTCAAAAATATCGCCCCTCCGCGCAAAAATAGTGTCAACCGACTTTAAACCTTATTCGATCATCGGTAAGGGTATGATTGTAATGTATCAATTGAAAGGTAATAAAATCTTTTAGGAAAATTAAAAAAATAAGTTTTTCATTGGGTCCAAAAATTAAAGAAAAACATGACGGTCAGTTGAAAAATTTTAACTCTACAACAATAAATGCATAACAAAAATGCTTAAAATTAACTTAAAACATAGTGTTTTTTTGCGGAGGGGCGATATTTTTGACGCCGAGTGTATATTATCATTTATTGCGAGTACACGCGCAATTGTACAGCCATCCTTTAAAGTAAAATTTATTCTGTATACATTTACGGTAAAAATTAAAAATTTAAAAAATTGAAACTTTCAAATTAATGTTCTAATAATGAATGCGAAAGCATTTTACGTTTATTTAGTAATTATCCAGCTCAGTGCGAATTTTGAAAATATAATAAATCGTTGATATTATTCGTTATTTGCAATTCTATCCAGTATTTTTTTTTATAATTTCAACAAATAAAATAAATAGGTATTCTATTTTTCCGCAGTTTCTTTATGAGTACCTAGATAATTAATGGCCTTAATTTGAAAAGCTTTTGCTTTCAAGAAAATATTAAATTATTACTATTATTGCAAAGTTTAATAGAAACACATGGTAGGGGACAACGTGTCAGAGAACGACAAACTGCGACACTGACATTCAAACACAACGCGACATTAGACATTTGAAATGTATTGTTCACGAACTTAAGCCGATTGACAGCTAAAGGTATTGTGTTATTTAACGTTACGAATAACTAATAGATTAGCAATCATGAATAATTAACCTCTTAGCAATCGTAGAGGTGTTCATAATATTAAAATAACTAGCGATTTATTCAACTCGGACGAAGCCGCAAGCACCCGCTAGTATATAGAAACCTTCCTCGTTTAATGCTCTTTACATTAGTGAAAACCGCATGAAAATCCGCTGCGTAGTTACAGCGGTATAGTTTTTTTTTATATGTATGGATTAATATAGCAATATCATGTGGGTGAATTTACATCCCAGTAGAAAAAAAAATGATATCTCGATAGGATAGAAATTAAATCTCATTACAATGCGTTCGTAGAGTTAAATTTCAAAATCTTGTTTATCTAATGTAGCCACGACATACATTAGTTGAACAAATGCTAATATAGTACCCACATGAACATTTAATTTGCATAATATTCAATCATACGAATCGTTACCTTTACAATAATAATGTTCATGGCCAATGACCCATCACATTTTATGTGTAACTTCATTTACGAGCTGTCGAACTGTGACAATAGTTTGACCTAAGTCAAAAGCAAATGTCGGTTATCGCGGTTGGATAAAAAGTATTATTATGTCTTTCCTTGAGATTCAAGCTTACTCTATACTAAATTTCGTTAAAATCGATTCAGTAGTTCCGTAGGGAGCCAACCACGCGTCTGAGCCGCACGGCATGGTACCTCGCAGAACTACCGGCGGCCGGCCAGTAATGCGCGTGCGTGAATTGAACCGACCCGAACGTTATTATACTTATTTTGTAGCGGAGTTATTTTAAAATTAATATATCTCCGAAGATGTTGATCCTAAGTAGCTCTTTGATATTATTACATTAGTTGTACTTTTTTTTAGTCGTAGTTCGTTTTTCATTGTTGATATTGGTTAGAAACGGTTTTATTTTATATTTTATATAGATTCAATATGCGGAAACTTGTAAATGGTGTCAAATTAATCTGTCATTTAGCTATTAAGTAAATTTTAGTACAAATATCACTGTAAGTTTTCCTTGAAAATAAATAAATAAATACTAACTAAATGTAAGTAAATACTTAAGGTAAATGAAGTTATTAAAAAAAAACTCTCTCAAATTTGTCTCTCTCGAAATATCCGCTGTTTCCCTTAAATTTGACCTTCATAACCTAAAGTCGCGCAAGCGTATAATATCATCAAAAGTCAATGGCATGTAGGCGAAGATCATCATTGCATTGCATCTTGTATCAACATTTCTTTGATCGTCTCAGCGTGATATCGAATGTTACAAAAATACACCTTGTATTTACACTGGGGGTCTATGTAAATTCGCAGTCTTGCTAATATAATATATGAGTCAATCAATTATTTGTTTGAAAATATGACGGATTGTTAGATTCAAATAGACAATCAAATCGTCTAGATGCCACTATCTGATAATAGATACAAAACATCGATTTCAAAAGGTCAAACAAGTCCATATGTATCTCATGTGTGTGAGTGTGTGTGTTATCTAAGTGTTATCTACGAGTAACTGTGGTGTAAGTGGTAGATTCTGCAGTCATAAACTGAGCAATCCGTTAAACAGTAACCGCTACCTTACAGAAGACCACCATGAAATAACAACACGTACGTGTGCTATTTATTTCGGTGAATGAGTAAAATATGCAAGAGCCTGGTTCACTATAGTGTTGATGGTTTTATAGGCACCGTAGCCACACCTACAATTAAACACACCGTCAGAATACCTGCTACTTTTTGTTGTAAAAAAATCCGCTATTTTTCAATTTTTTCAATTTCATATATTTTTCAAAAAAGAAATACAATATGAGTAAGTATCAAATTCAATTTTAGAGCCTTAATTTTTTAAGTAGATTTTTACAGTAAATATAAAATACATTTTAGTGCGAAGATTGGTCGAAAGTTCAAGCAATCATTTAACTTTCAAAGGTATTCCGTGCAGTGGATGAGCGTTGGATTCAACCACGGTCCAAAAGCCCATTGTGACCAATCATCTGCTCACTGAACAGATGACTTCAAGAGAGCGGCTATAGCGGAGGTTCTAGTGTGGTGGCGCTCTATTGAAAAGGCCTATCAAAGTGCATCAGTGGACACTTTTAATACTGATTTTCTTTGAATGGTTTGCGTTGAAATTTTCTGTACTAACTTTTAAGGAAATGTAAAGTAAGATTATGATACCGTTACATCGGGCTTTAGATCAATTTTTGCAACGCCCGGAGCCAAGTGTGAATTCATGACACAAGACAAACCGTGTTCGTGATCATACGTCAGAATCGATTACACACTCCATTTCTCGATTAGTTCGACAAAATCACATTATGTCAATAGAAGACATTCACTCAAAGGTTCATCGATCTCGTCGTGAGAAAATTTTAGATGAAATGTAGTATATGAACCAAAATAAGCTTGTCCATACATTGACAGTCGCATTTAAAATAGATTTTGCAAACACGTTGTCAGGGTTACAGTACATAGGCTACCTTAAGTAAAAGTATTTATTGTATTTCAGTAAAAGTAAAAAGTACTGTTGTAAAAATAATAAAATTTTCCTGCCAAAAGTATAATGAGCAATAAAAACTTAATAAATGTTTTAACGCCTAAGAAATGAAGGCGCCGTAAAAGTCACGGGATAAAGCCAGTGAGTTATAATTAGGCTAAAATATCAGTCACAAGAAAAACCGATTTAACAATTTCAGATCCGATAATGACTTTTTTAAATGTCTGGTTATAAACTCTTTGGATCTATGATTTTATGATTTATGATTTAAACTTTTATGATGAAAAAAAATTAAAGATAACTTTTCAAACATAGTTAATGTTTGAAAAGTTATCTTTAATTTTTTTTTATTGTGCTCGAATGTCGAAATTGTCACCTTCTGAAATATAAACTCTAAAAGTACTTTGGCAGCTTAAAACATAATATTGAATTAAATTTATTACAATATATGATTAATATTACAGATTAGATTGGACTAGTCCGCAAGTCAAGGTCAATTCATTCGGTCATTTTGCATATTGGTCTCATAATCATTATTGAATGTAAAACTCTAACTAACGTTAACGTTCAACCTAACGGAATAAAGCAATCGTTAGTTAAGCTTGATTTTGATTCTTATGCTTGTGCAAATAGAAACTAAAACATAACGAGGTTGGTAATTAAGGAGTTTGGGTTTTGAATTTTTTTAAAGTAATACTGCATATATTATGCAGGTTGACCACACCTGCAAATCGCGTGGGAAATATCAATAATTGAATTTAGAAAATCTATAAATATTTCTTTTTTTTATGTAAAGGTCGGCATACAGGCTGACGGTCTGCTTGATGGTAGGTGGCAACCGTCGCCTATACCCAAGCAACACTACAGGCGCTGCAAGTGCGCTACAGTAGTGTTAAGGAATTGAGAAGGGATAGGGAAATGGGCTGTGCCATCCCTTACTCACTCATCGAAACACAACAGCACACATGCTGTTATTTGACGGTGGTAATCATTAAGGGGGTGGTTACTGCCGCCAGACTGGATGCCCAAATGACTGCGAAAAGCAGTATGTCCTGCCACTCCTTAATAATATAT
Source organism: Synanthedon myopaeformis (assembly GCA_944738685.1). Classification (NCBI taxonomy): domain Eukaryota; kingdom Metazoa; phylum Arthropoda; class Insecta; order Lepidoptera; family Sesiidae; genus Synanthedon; species Synanthedon myopaeformis. The sequence goes on along the minus strand of OX122918.1, from coordinate 2,595,286 downwards.
AAAATTATATCATAATGTTACTTGAAATAGTTTAGGAAATAATTTGCAGTTTTACGTCAAATATGTTGCAAATCAAAAAACGGTTCCTTTCCTTATAAACCTAATCTAAATGAATTATAATAATGTAATTATAAAGTCGACTTAGGTATATCTTAAGATTATACTCACTGTCAACAAAGCGAATGTTTGTTTAAACCACGATTAATCTACTTTATCTACTTGAATGCCTCCGCAAACACATTTAAACAATATTTCTTAAAGATAAAAGACTCTTTATACTTAGATTATCCCTGTGTATCATTTTGGTTAACAAAAAAAAGTTTATTTTCTAAATAAACATCCTTTCTAAATTGTACTGACAAAACAGAGTTAACTTAATCCTTCTAAAAAGCTAGACTATGCAACTATCAGATATGAGTAATAAAAAATAAGACTGATAGGTTAAAAAGAGAAAAGGGAAACTTTTTAGACAAGCAATCTTATATCTTAATCTTTATATCTTTATTATATAATTTACTTATAATGGCTTTGCATAACGCCATCTAGTTTTTTGATGGAGAACTAATTTGCTAATAAGAAACTAAGTAACTATGCATTACGAATTCATAGATATAAATTAATTCATAAATGATAATAGGCTCTTGTAAGTGTTCAAAAGTGAAACAGAAATACTTTTTTTCGACTAGTAATTAGAAATTATAATTTATAACAAAATTATAAATAGATGCAAATATAACTACAACAGTATCCACTAATCATAGCTAAACAGAAATTAACCGGCCGGTGGCGGTGACCAACAGGAATGAAACTACTTTAACGGAATGGCTGAAGAGCGGCCGTGGCAATAACTTGATAATATGTTGTCTATCTAACCATAACATTAATGCAATATCAAGTTCTCATGTCCGCGGAATGCAGTAGAGTAGGATAATTATGAAACATACCTGTACAATAGAAGCTACAAGAAGCCCGAAGCACAGAGCGATGCTAGTGACCTGCGGCGCGTGAGTTTCTTTGATGGCGATACATGAAGCGACACCGATAGACGTCAGCAAGAATGTGCCGAGTAGTTCTGCCAACAGCTGACGCCATATCAACTTGTTGGCCGTCACGTCAGACAGGCCGAGGAACGATGTGGACTCTGGGTAAGGAAGAACGAAATGGTAGATGATTTTTATTGCGATAAAATACACTTTTATAATGTTGGTACAGGTTAATAGATCTAACACTTGGGTGGACAAAAAATACTTTTTTTTGTCCTACCTAGGTACGTAAACCAGTACCTACCTAGGTTAACTAGTTTAAATAGTTTATTCGTCATAGGTACTGATATATAGATAGGGGTCGTCATATAGTTAAACGAAAGATTGAATATAAAATAAAATGATATTTTCTAGAATTTATCAGTCAACTTTAGAAAGTTTATTTATAATAAACTAGCTGTTGCACGCGACTTGGTCCGGGTAACTTTATAAAATATATAAAGTATGTTATTGCAATAACAAATGCAATTTTTATTGGCAGAAATAATACTGAAAAAGCCTTTCTCAGAATTGCAATCCGCGTCGAATGAGCTATCGCTCATATTTTTCTGAAGACTTCTAACTATTTTTTGCAGAAAACACACTTCTTGACTAGACTAATAGATATACCTCCATGAAAAGATTCACTTAAACCTCTAGACTGAAATATTCACGGAATAATATGAGAATTTAACAAAAGACTCTAAAAATTTAATACAAAATGAGTAATTCTCTTAAAATTGATGTCAAGTCATTGATAAGTTAGAATGAAGATTTTTCCGGGTCTTTTTCAAGTGCAGCAAAAAGTATCTAATTATTGGAATTAATTGATTGATTTCGCACGGTCACACTTCCGTTAGCTTATTGGTCAATTCAATCTGGTTTAATATAATTAAGTTAGTTTATTTTAATGTAGTGTAAAATAGAATTGGGGTCTATTTTCTACAAGGAAAAATGAACTTAACTCCTTAAATGTTTATTATATTGTACACACAGTAATATACAATACACGCGTAACAAAAGGAAGAGGTGTAAGCGAACACGTTCTAACGAAGTGATTTAAAATTTGCGCACTGACAGTCAAGGAATATAATGTGACGTCAGAACGCAACTTTCTCCATGTGATTGTGATTTGAAAGCATTGTGTTCTAGATCTCGTGATGATAAAAAACTAATGTTATATATTTATTTATATGAATAATGTAAATATTTTATTGCATAACAACATAATAAGCGCTTTTAATAATTAGTGTAATTTATAGAGTTCTTTTTTAGACGAGCAAACAATAACTTGAATAGCGATGCCGCCATTAATAAAAATAAAATAAAAATAATTTGGAGTGAATCAAGATAAAATCCCTATATGGAAATGTACAGCAATTTTGTTAGCAACCTTTTTCTACAGATATCTAACGATACAAATAACGTACCTACGTTATATAATTAAGTTTATACAAAACTAGCAATCCGCACCCGGCTTCGCAAGAATGCAACTTTTTGTGTAAATTATGTACACAACCTTCCTTGTTTATCGCTCTTTCCACTAGTGGAAACCTTATCAAAATCCGTTGGGTGGTTTGGAAGAAGTTACTTAATCAAGAAACAGACGTAGGCCGACTGCGCTTTATTTTATAATAGCTGACCCGGCAAACGTTGTTTTGCCAAAAAATAAAAATTTGGGGTGGGCCACACTTATCACTTAAGGGTATAAAAAATAGTTTACGAGCTATTCTCAGACCTACCGAGTATACACAAAAAATTTCATAATTATCGGTCAAGCCCTTTCGGAGTAGTATGGTTACAAATACTGTGACACGGGCACACACCGTTTCGCACTCATAAAAAGGACTGTCTGAACAAAAGCATATGTGCTGATGTATTTCGGTGTGCAATAACTGATGCCTGTAATGTTCTTCGCTACAATATTTTAGTGTTTTAAGTACTTAGAATATTAACTACTACGAGTATCATCAATAAGGTTTTCTGGAAAATTCCTGGAATACTCGTAAGCAGACAGACTATATTCACGCTTTAAACAAATTTGAATCCAGTAACAAGAAACTTATTTGAATATTTTTTTTATGCTACGAATAACCGCTCTCCAAATACAAAAGAATTCTATTGTTTAATTTTTTTGTTACATCTACTTATCAATACAGAATAATATTATACTTGGTGAACTATAAAATAAAAAGCATATGATAAAATAACATCCTAACCGACGACGTAAGGCGGTTCATTTGAACAAGTGTTAATTATAATTTAGGGTAAACATTCGTATTACTGACACCATTTCTGGTTCACAATTAAATAATTTTTAAATATAGAGAATTTTAAAGATGTAACTACTTTACGAAGTTAATACTGTCTGGTGGGAGTTATTATCATCTTTACAGACCACCACAGTAAAATAATATCTACTATTTGTGCACTGTGAGTAAAGGATGCCAAAATCCATTCCTCTCCTAACTCTTTTCTATTTTTACACACCCTTTATATTATCACCATCGGTAGCTCACTGTCCATCGCATGTTTATAGACGACGGTAGCCACTTATTGTCAAGTTGGACGCCATCCTGACACTTGCTAATATAATACAAAGAATTTATAGTTATTATGAAAACTTTTAAGAGTTATGTCGTAAGTAATTTAAATGTCCTTTCTTCTATATTTAATTTAAAAAAATATAATATGTTATTTTAGTTTAAATCCAAATTAATTGAAATATATAGAAATAAATATCTGTTATATCTGTTAGCTTTAAAGAAAATTTATTCACAATTAATTAAAATAGACCATTGTATGTAAGTGCAGTTGGTGAATATTGTGATTTCTCTAAAATTTAAAGTAATTGTTTGTGAATATCAAAAGCTTATATCATAAAAGTTGATATCACTAAAGTGCCTGGTAGTTATGAACAGTATATAACAATTAATGAGGATTTTATCACTGATATCATTTAATCCGTTGTAAACATCTCATCAGCTACCGCATACTTAATAATGTTATTTCACTATTATTATCTTATCGTAAGAAATGAGAATACAATCACCTAAAAAACGGTAATATTTTTAACATTATCTATATATGTAACATGAATACTTATAACATAAAGTCGCTGTCCGCCTCTGAATATTTCTCCTCTAACTTCTTATTAATCGCCTAATGGATTTTGATACGGGTTTCACTGATGGTAAGAGCAATAAACGAAGACAGGTTTGTGTATATGTATATATAATTTTCATAAAAAAAATGCATCCCTACCAATTCTGGTCGGGGCACTATTTGTCCGATAAGATTAATTAAGGTTTAAAATTGAAACTTAATGTAGGATAGGATTATATCTTTTACAAATAAATAAAAAAAAAACTGAAAAGATATTATAATCTGTGTTAAAGTAAATTAAATTAATTTAAGAAAGTAGCAATTAATTTGAGTGTCAGGGCCACTAAACAATATTTCTATATTGAAACATTAAATGAAAATTTAAATTACTTTATTTACATTCTATTCTCTGTGATTTTGCTCACGCCGTAACTAATAAAGAAAATAGGATCATATTTATTTATTCGCCTATATAAATTTTTACAAGTAAGTATTAGATAGATCTTTCAACACTATAAAGGTATAATAATTTATCACCTGTTCGAGAAATATTTCTAAAGGAAATATATCTTTAATGCAAAATAAATATTAAGTAATAAATACACATTCAACGTGAAAACTTGTGACTGTGATTTACCTTTTCTCGTATTTTTATCAGCAAGATAATTTACTACGCTATTAATTTTCTTTATGTACATGATTTGAAATGAGTTTTTGATAAGTTATTGTAGTTGGTTAAGTTATTGTAGATACATACTTATACACTGTTTTTTAAAAGAATTACTTATTTTATAGAGCCTAAACCTAGGAAGAACGATCTTAAGTATAATAATTTACCGATTTTATTATTAGTAGTATTGTTTTTATAAATGAAGTACTATGAAAACAAAATAAAATAAAGAAATAATTTGTTCGGTACGATTTTTTATCTTTAATTGCTAATTTTTTTTTATTAATACGAAAAGAAAAGTATTCTTGATTTTTCTGTAATATGATTCTTTTTCAAAATAATTTCGGGCAAACAAAAAATATAAAACACACGTTTATATAAAAATAACAATATTTACTAAATCATAGCAATATTTTTAACTTATAAATCGTAGGCATTTTAACTTAATCGCGTATTCTCCACAATTTATTGAATTCTTTTTGTACATATTTCAAGTAAATCCTAATTAAACTTTACTTACACACGTATTAAACAAAAGTAATTGTATAACAAATTAAAAAAGTAATCTAAAACGCATAACTTTAAAATGCCACTTACTTTTCTGCATTTCGTCCATCGCGTAATCCGTTTTCATTGTGATAACAAAATTTTATGAGCACTTTCTATACGGTCCGCGGATAGTTGCGGTCTTTTAAAAAAACACTGAGACCGCAACACAATTTTGCAATATGCCACTACTTTACAATTTGTTTTATAATTGAAAAATACTAGCACCGTTTTACTGATGGGAATGTGATGGGTGCAAAGTGTTTTAATGTTAATGCAGAGTGAGGCTGATGGCGTTTGGTCGTGCGTGAGCGCAGCTAGCGAGAGGAGACAACCTGCTTGTGAAGTCGCATACAGTTGAATGTCCACAGATCTCGTCTCGACGTTGTCAGGTAACAAGTGAGTGTACGCTTTTTATTCAGAAAATGTTTCGGTTCGCATGCGCCGCGATGTTTACAAATCGCGGGCCAAATATCGGATGCTATTCGAGAAATGGAATTAAATGCAAACTACGTGGGACCGGTCGTGAGATTCAATACGAGTACGATGAGAACACGTTATGAAGAGTTTCTTTTCTGTTTGTAAATAATCATCGTGTAAAATACTAGCCTATGTAATACCTCAAAAGTTTTAGATATTATAGTAAATTGTATTGAAGTCTATACAATATAATTTTGTAGTTGCAGTCCGTCTTTCGGCAGTAACCACCCCCTTACACAAGACTACAGTGAAATAGGTGTGTTTTAATGAGTTAGTAAGTAATGCCAAGTCAATTTCGCTATCATATCCTAATCCTTTATCCTTCATTACTATGCATTACACATAGTAACTTGCTCCCCGTTTTACAACCACGCTTTTTTCTGCAAACCTTCGTTTATTGTATTGTATCATTTATTAACCTCTTTCTACTCGTAGTAGAGAAATCCATATCAAAATCTGTTGAGTGGTTTAGAAGAAGTTAGTGGGGAGAGTGTCTCTAAATTTAAAGGTGGACAGAGACCATATTTTATAAGTACCTAAGTATAGATAATATAGAAGATATAGATATTGATATAGTAATATAGAGAAGTGAAAATTAGATTGAATTTTTTGGGTTATACGGTCTAAAGCTTTAATCTAAAGCAGGTCAGGCTTTGTCATGATAAAAGTCTAGATTTGCGTTTGCAAATGCAATTCTTATTATTTACTCTCTTTAGATGATAAAATACATTTCTAGATAAATTCTTAAATTCATAATACATTGTTTAGGTGATTTTTAATGTAGTCAAAATGATAGTCTTTAATGGTTATGTGGCTTCCATCCCTATATGAGCATAAATGGCAACAGGGAAGATCTATAAGCGCTGCCAACTCTGCAAGTACCTATGTTTTTGCTGCCTTGAAAAGGCCCATGTAGTATACTTAATTAACAATTCACTACTTTAGACAATATAAAGCATCAGTCCCTTTGGCAGGGTCTGTATTACCTTCTGTTGTCAGCTTTAGAATCACCGAATATGTCGACCAAACGTTTTGATAAGATGTTAAAAAAAATAATTACATTTGAATACAATCATTCACATCAAAAACATTATTCTGAACGCAAATTCAATAATAATTATCGATGTTATCAGCCGTAAAAAATTCAGTTGCAATGTTTGTTGTAGATAAGCTGGTAGGTAGCCAACAAGCAGCATTATATTGTGAAAACACACATGTTTACTCGCCACACTTCTGAAGATAGCTCTACAAATACAGATACCATTTGCATTGTTGCAAAATAATTCACAAACACAAAGCTTATTATTGCAGTATCTGCACGTTTTAGAAGATTTTAGCAACAAGCAGGATAAAGTCTTTAATATTAAAAAAATAATGCTAAGTTTTTCTCGTCTTCTCTAAACAGATAAAACACAAGTAAGTGTCTGTCTGACCATTTAGTTTTTCTAACTTAACTATGCAGAACTTGTATTCTGATGTGATTTTCAACGGTTTGGATTTTTTTTTTTGAAGAGTTTATTTTAATTCTAAATATTATATCACTTATAGCATTTGTAGCAGCTGTGGCGTTGCTTGTGTTATAGGTAATCACCTATCATAAAGTGGACAGTCAGCCGGTCTGCCGACCATACCATGAAAATAAAAATAATATATTGTAAAATTAAAATTAAAAAATATTTGCAATATCGACTACCCATCATCCACCCTTGTGAACCATCTACCATTAAGTAGAGTAGACCATTAGTAGAGCCATACATTTAAGTATAAAAATAATTGAACAATAAAATGGTTACAAATTTCACGAGGCGAAACGCGTATACCATTTGCAAGTAAATTTCTTCATTTACGGTAGTGAGTCCCAAAAACACTAAAAAACGTTAAATCTAAATCTTCCAAAGAACCGTTTTATATGCTAAATCTATCTCGCAAATATGGTATTTTCTTCATGTTTTGCGATTAAATTTAATTCAAAGTACCTATACTTATAAACTTTTTCGATGTATAATTTTTAATAAAAAAAATATTTGTATAAATAAATAAATCTATTGTATACATATAATAAAATCGTAAACGAGCCGTATCTGAACATTAAAATTTTAAAAAAATATATTTGTACACGTAATTATGTTACCAAAGTTAAAAAATAGTTCTTAGAATCTTTGTATGTGTGTCTACTAATTTCAGAAACGGATTAACAGATTTGAATGAAATTTGGCAGGCAGGTAGTTTATTGCTTGGAAAAACAGATAGTTTTCATCCTGGAAAAATGTTCTACAGCGCGTATGAAGTCGTATGTATTTGTCATTTCTAAATAAAGCTTAGTAAAAACATCCCCTTACAGAAGACATAAATAACTTACGTCTTCTTAAAATTACAAAAACAGCATAACTTGAAATAACAGCATGTATGCTATTAAGAGCATACATGCTGTTATTTCAAGTTATGTCGTATGTTTGATGTATGTCGTATCTTTGATCATCAAACATACGACATCTAAACCGAGTAATTACTCAAAGTACATTTTTTAAATGTAATGCTGGGCTGACGGTCAACTAAATTGTAGATGGCCGTCGACGTAATGTTGCCACCAAGTAACCCACTTGCGTCCTAGGTAACATAAGTTATAGACCTTGATAACATAAAGTGTAACCTATCAAGGTTTTTTTTAATTTGTATACGGGAAAGCTATTAACCTCATTTTCACCTGATAGTAAGTGAAGATGAGGTCAAAGATGGTGTTCGCATGCCCGTTAATACTGTTCTTAAAGAGTCTCAAGTTGTATATTTCAGGGAACAATCCAAAAGGGAGAGAATTCCACTCCCTCACTGTGCGCATAATAAAAGAAAACTCTTCATGCCAATAGGTGTCATGTCAACAATGTAAGGTGCAGATAAATGATAGGGGAATAGGCTCCCTAACTCACACATTAAAACAATAGATTATTATTCTTGTTCTTAGAATATAGAACAAAACAGAAAGAGCATTCAGATACATAATTATATTACGGCGAGTTTTTAAAAAAAGTGTTTGTTTTTTAAACAGTTTTAGATATTTATTACGTATTATTTTATTCGATCTTTGCCTGTTTTTTTCACTTGTAGATATAAAGTTATTGCTTAATTATCTCTTTGCCTCATTTTATTTTGCACTTCACATTTGAAAAACATTTAATAAAATAATTACGATTCAACAAAATCAACGAGGAAGTGTTTGGTAACACGAAAACCGATTTTAACATAAAAAGATGTATACAAAAAGTTTTTTTGGTAACAAATTGTTAATTATTATAATTAATGTGTATTCTTGGTGTAAATCAAATTTAAATTTAGAACCATAACGATTTACGTCCATTGGATAAATATTTATTAATTTAATTATGCCTCATTTGTAGGTAATAATGAGTGATGATCTCATTTGTAATAAAACAGTGTACTCAAAACTGCTACTGAATTTCTGGACAGTTTATTCTAATTTCGGCAGTTACCAGCGAAACTGCCAGGGTCTTAATATTAGTGGGTTATTAAACGTATATGTTACGAGTGATATTTTCTTTGAGCGTATTATATACTTGCGGTTGCACGCGGTTTCTAGTAACATAGGCTATATTTAAAAAATATAGCCTATGTTACTAGATAATGTAGCTTTCTATAGGTGAAAGAACTTTCAATATCGCTCCAGTAAGTAGTTTTTGAGTTAATTCATTACAAACATACAAAAATACAAATCTTCTCTCTTTATAATATTAGTTAGATAACGAATTCAAATATACCATAACGGAATTTTGCAAAAATCCTAGTAAGATGCAAAACAATGGATAATAGGAAACTAACAATGAACTTTGTAATCATCCGAGGTACTTCTGGTCCCCTTTTTGCAAAAATCGCAATTTGTTTAGGACGATTAGAAAATGAAATGCTGATTGGTCAATGATGTATAGTTTCTCTGTTCTGGTTGGTCAATCAGCGCATCAGAGTTATGACAGTATAGCGTTTATTCGCGACTTACCTTAAATTGGTCGGATTTTCGCAGATCCTGAAAGTACCTCGGGTGTTTTGCAATTTTACTAGATTTCCGATTATACTGCTGCATATATACAACAAATTTCTTTGATCCTTTTGCTATCGAGTGGTGTAAATAAATTTTGGATTTTATTAACATCACTTTTCTGAATTGCCTTCCACTATGGAAGCAAATTTAAATAAGCATTCACGTCAATATCACAACGTCATAGACAAAATTGTTTTGGTTATCATAATAAAAACCTAACATTACCTACTAGTATATATTAGATAAGATAGTGAATGAAAGCATCACAGCGATAACATATTTTTTAAGTGGACTTAAATTTTTGTAGTAGTAATACAATTCACGTCATTGCTTACTGAAGTAGATTATTAAGAAGTAACTTTTTCGCCTAGTGATTTATTTACCTAAATGAAATATTCAATGCCTGACAAACATTATATGAGCAATACATATCTCAATATAAATATATGAGCAATAATATTATTGTAGATATCTCAATTCCGAATATGACATAATAATAAGATATTATCCTAAATTAAACTAATTGAAGAGTCGAAAGTGGACTTAAGCGTCAACAGAAGGTTTACTTAATTATACTGTATTCGCTTATAATATACTCGTATCTGTATGTAATAGAATAATTCTTTTACCTGAACATGATGTGCGGTAAAATTCTAATGAGTTTGTGTTTACACCAATGTTAAATTAAATAAATTATTGTATTGTATTAATAAATAAATAAAGACTGAATAAACGTCTTAACGCCTATGAAAAGGGAGGCGTAAGAAGTTGCTGGCAAAAGCTAGCTATATAATATAAATTTTGTGGCACTAATGGTAATAAAAATTGTGTTGATTTATCGTGTTATAAGATCATAAGTAATCTTTATATAAAATAAGAAAACTTATGTATGTCATCTCCGATTAGGTGCCTTATTGTATCATCCGCTATTATTATTTAAATTATTAATATTCACAAGCAGTTGAAATAATAGCCGAGAATAAAGTCGACACAATACATGAGGTAATTTCCTGAAAATGTCATATCATGCTTTTGTATGAGTTGCGGCTAATTTAGCAATTTATCCTTGTCAGTTTTTAACTGGCTTTGTTTTTAATAACTAATATTACTTATATCTCTTCTATTAATAAACAATTTTTTAAAATTATATTATTTATGGGATATCTTTATAAGACGCTATCATAAATATTAAGATGCAAAGCTAGCCGCGGATTGATGGTTTTTTTTTATAAATATATATTCGCGTAGCATAATGAGCATAGGTAATAAAAGTAGTAATAGTAATAAGAAAAGTATGCATGTCAAATTAAAAATAAAATAAAAGTTAATTTTTCCTTTAGAATTCAATTTATTACCGAGCATAATTATGTTGGCTTTAGCGGTAACATATACAAAAGAATAGCATATTAATTTAAAACACAATAACTCACAAACCGTTTCCCTGAGAAATGTTTCTACACAAATCATATCTAGGTATTATATTAAATGTTATTTAAAATATTAAAAAATAATAATAAAATTTCACATCGAAGAAGTTGCATGATTTTTTTTCAAGGTCCGAGACGATAATTACGCGTTCAATTGTTATAATTAATCTTGATCATAATAAGAAATTCTGAGATCCGTCTCACTCGCAGCTACTTCGGTAATCGACAGACTAGTAATATTTTAGAACTATTTACTTCAAATGGCGGAAACAATTGAATATCATCTTTGTGTTTGTTTTAATTATGTATTTCCCTTCATATTTATTTAACGGTTTTCTTTTGAGATATTCTAAATTTTTAATTAATTAATTTTACTTTTAAATGTTTTTGAAACATACAAGAACTTCTTTAAACCTAACCTAACTGATATTTCTAGGGCACTTGAGATGAGAAGAAAAGTAAAAAATGAAATAGCGATATTCAAAATAATTATTCCTCGACCTGTTTCTACAATTCATCGCACCATTAAACGATTCAGAGAGATTGATCATTCATTTTGTAAGAATACCTGGATAAAAAAGACCTCTCATTTATTCTATTCTCTGTACGTACGTAGAAATTGATGTGAAACGACCGACTAAGACAGAAATTAACTCCAAGTAACCAGAGTGTAATAAAGAGTAAGTCTATTGATGTGTATAATTTGGGATTTAGTTGGGGCCAGAGCTCAACGTCAACGTCTCTTAGGAAGTATACCTACAAGATAGAAATCCAGCATTAAAGGCATAAGGGTCGTAGGTACGTGTGAATTATAATAAGAAGAGAAATAAGTGTAGACTCTTTAAAATTAAAACTAATTTTTAATTTTAGAACCCCCTTTTTATAAGAATATTTAGCAAAAATTTTATCAATCACCATGAAAGTGGATGATAAAACGTACATTTTTTTCGTCTGGTGACAATAATCACCCCCTTACAAAGCCCATTTCCTCATAGCTTCTTATACTTTATCCTAATGAGGTTTGCAGCATATTTGCAGCGTTTATCGCGTTTCTTGTGTAAATAGGAAACGGTAGCCATCTATCGTCTAGTGGATCATCACTTTACCTACCAACCAGCATTTAAATAAGCTCTAGTGTTCTTTAAAAGTTCTGCGTATTTTCCAAGGAAGTGTTTCATGTCACATTGTACCTAGGTATACATGAAATAAATAAGGTATTATTGCAAAAGCAAAGATTCCTTATACACCTAATAGGTATAATAGAATTGTCATATAAAGTGTGGAAAATATACTACGACCGTGACAATGACAGTGGCAAACAGTTGCTAAACTGTCTAATTCAATGTCACGACAAACAAGCCGTGATCCGTGTTATCTAATGGTCAATGCGAAATACTGTTACGAAGTTTTGTAACATCTTCAACAATACATATTACGTTATATTTTTGGATATTTTTTTACACAGATCATTCGTGACGTCGCGATTCTAGACCAGGCACGGTCACCTTGACTGATCAATTACGCTCAATTAAGCAGTGTATCAAAATATTGATAAATGAATTGATTAATGGAAAATATTGAATATTAGTTGAAAATTATTAGATACTAGCTGTTGCACGCGACTTCGTCCACATAACTTTATAAGATATAGCCTATGTTACTGGCTGATAATGTAGCTTTATATAGGTGAAAGAATTTTTAAAACCCGTCCAGTAGTTTCGGAGCCTATTCAATGCAAACAAACAAATAAACTAACAATCAAATCTTTCCTCTTTATATTAGTATAGATATTTTAACGCGTCGGTAAAATACATTAAGTATTTATCAGTATTATTTTTAGACTCTCGATAAATAACCTCGCCATGATTACACAGGAATTTTAACATTTTTAAATACTATATTCTCATTATATGACAAACAGGACAATCATTAGAATAAATAATAAAGATTTTTTTACTCTTAAAGTATTGTAATAAATGTAGATTGGATTGAATGCGTAATCCATACTACATTTATCTAATATAAAAAGGTATATATTTTTTAATATTCCGTGTAATTACACCTACACATTAAACAAGACAATGGGAGGCATCATTATGAAATGAGATCGAATCTGTGTTTTTTTGTATTGTGAATAAGGTGTTCGACCAGAATATAAGTGTTTATTCGTACAGTACCAAAAACATGTATTATTATTGAATAAAAGTAATACAATATACTTACAAATACTTATATAATGTAGATATATCAACTAAAACTAACGTTAAATATTTTATAGCCAACTAGCGACCTGCCTTTAACTTCGCACGGTTGCAATTTTTTCTGCAAATTATATACACAAACCTTCTTCGTTTATCGCTCGTTCCCTTAGTGTCGAAATACGAATTAAACCGTATCAAAATACGCTGGCTGGTTTAGAAGAGGCCTCTTCTGGCTTCTGACTTAACGATTTCTTCGTTATAGTTTTTCCAAACCAACAAACAGATTGTGATACGGTTTTCACTAATTTAAGTAGCGATAAACAAGGAAGGTCTAGAAAAAAATACATCCGTGGGAAGTCGGGGGCAGGCGGCCAGTATGAAATAAACGACGGTAACAACTTTCCTTTAATGTTAAGGTCGACAGACAGGCCTATACCACAAACAACGCCATAGATGCTAAGTACGCTGCCAACCATAGAATGATTAAGGATCTGGCATCTCTTACCAGCACAACAGCACATATGCTGTGATCTCACGGTAAAGGGTGTGGTTAATGCCGCCAGACTGCGAAATGCAGTGTGCACCTGCCACTACTTTCCAAATTCAGACCGGAGCCAACTCTGAAAAGTTAATTTGCCAAAGTTAACCCCGCCGGGAATCAAACCCGGGTCCCCTGAGACGTCAGGCAAGCACCCTTACACCATTACCACTCATCCAACGGTTTTTACCGTCTATTCTTCCATCAGCATATTTCTGCATTATGATAAATGTTTAAATACTCTTATTAAATATCCACCACTTTTAGTGTTGTCTACACTTAAGATTAATTTCGCTGTAACTCAATTCAAGCGACGACGTCGAATCGGACGTGAAAGTTGACATTCTTTTTATTCATTCGTAAAATTTTTATATGGAATTATTTTTTGCCAGCAATCTTCTGTGCGCTTTTTTTTTTACTCTTTTTGCGTCTATAAATTTGACGTTACCTACTTACCTAGTTTTGTGTTACTGATCACTTAATACGATATTACCTACTTGATTTGTGTTTTCCCCGAAATCTTTTTCCTTCATATATTTGTTTATAATAACTTACTTACATGTTTATTTAATTGTTTTAATGATTGACTTTATTTGCATTATGTTAAGAATTTCATGTTTTGCACTAAGAAATGAAGCGAATAAGTTGACTTGTTCAAGTGCTAAGCTGTTGAAAAAGTTTTATAAGTTCACAGTACATTCAACAGGCGAGTATTTACTTATAACCTCTTTTTTGATTTTTACATTTGTTTAAATAGGTACTTAAAAAGCTATAAACACATTTAAAAAAAAAACTATAATTAGAAACCTTGGCTGAACAGGGAAGTGAACTATCAATAAACTTTTTATTATTAAAAGTATTATTCATTTATTTTTAGTTTCCGCGATAAACTCATTTTTTACATTAATTAAGGTTAGGAAAGTAAATTTTTGAAAATTTTAATTTTGGGTTTATATTTATTGAATAAAATAAAATAGTAAGAGTAAGAAGAAAATTCGTTATAAGTCGTTATACAGGAAAAATACGCTCATAGTGCTTTAAATTTAACGAATGTACTCGTACTTTGTGCAATGTAAATTTTTCTTTTTCTTAAATAATTTCCGCAGATCATTTCGAAACGACTACCTCTTATATGTATAACTGACATTACATCTAATGTTTTGACTATCCGTTAGATACTCGACTTTCAGTTTTGGACTTTTTAATTTTTTTTTAATTCAAGCTATATTATTCGTTATTTACCTTTAGTTTTTTAATAATTGATTTAAACATTCATTAATTGCTTTTATTTAAACATATAACCAACTCCATAAAATTGGAAATACTTAGAGGTGCGCTCCAGACTAAGATTCGAATTTGTATCTGTCGTGTCAACGAATATATATTTTATAGATTTCTTTATATTTATTATGGTATATCCGTAAGCGGATTAACAAAAAAAACAAAAAGGATATGTAAATTATGTGAAATATGATGGAAGCTATCCAACGTAACCTAAACCTTCACGGTTGGCAGTGGCGGTCCGTATCGAACGAGAGATTATGCAGCCTTGAATAGAGCGTTCACGTAATTAAGGCCTATTTGCATAAGAAGTAGCGAGAATAGAAGTCAATTTTATACGTTTGAATTAGGTTTGAATCAATAAAAAACTAAACATTTATTGATAAGTGAACAAGTCGACATAAAAGTGACAAATTGACAAAAGACATATGGTTTGAAATCAGCGATGCTTGCAAAAATATATTATTTCGATGTTTGAAATAATTTTTTATTTCATTGCGATTTCGATAAAATTATCTAATGCCGGGTAACTAGCGTAATATATTAATTTAACCGTGCTTAATTTACAAATATACGTTATTACGCTCATTTTTTTTATTTAGATAGTAGCTCATTCTAATGAAAAAATACCAGTTGCCTAACGCCTTATCGCTTCATTGCAAATTTTATTGAATATTCCCGCTATCGCTTATTAATTAGACCATATCATCATTGTACAACATTCGCAGCTTTATCCTTTACATATCTGCGACAATGGTGTGATAGGCGTGCAGAATTACAATATTTTATACTTATTTCCTATTCATCCGGGTATATTTAGACGAGGTAATGATGACACCTTGACATTGCCAATTGCGACCCACGCTGCATTGTAATTAACCATTACAATAATTCATTTATTGCGAGTAACATTATTTATCTTTTAGCTTTGTACATATCTCAAACTTAGTGGACTTCTACCGGTTACCTACTTTCTAATGATTTTTTCTGTCATTCATATCTACTTATATATCTATCTTATAATAAAATAAAGTCGCTGTCTTCCTCTATCTTTTTCTCCACTATATTTTTCTAAGATAAGACGAATTGGTTTAAAGATAAAAAGTTTCATTTAAAGATTCATTTCCAGCACAAAAAAGCCATTTAATAACATGTCTGCACGTCTGTCACTTACTTAGGAACTTTAGTAACTTAGTAATAGCTAATTACACTATTTAATAATAATTAAATATTACTAGTTAATATTTTGAACATATTAGCTACCTAATTGTACTTTAAGTTTGAAACATAGAAATAATGTTAAAGTTCGCACGAGACAAATTAATATGTGTTTAGTATTATTTAGCATATAAATATTGTGTTTAACGGGAGGATCAAAGACATAACATTCAAAGTAATGTGTTGAAGATAAGTTTATTTTTGGATTGGTCGTGACACACAAAATTTCTGGTATTCATAAGAGATTATGTAACATTGATTTTGTTGTCATTCGTTATTTTGACTGTCCGTCTGTCTGTTTATTCCCTGACTTTTTTCTAAGCTACTCAACGTATTTTGATACGATTTTCACTAATGAAAGGTGCGATAAACGAGGAAGGTTTAATAAACGAGCAAAATAATGGCATCATTAATAAATCATAAAAATTGTAAAACTGTAAATTAGAATAACACGAGATTATCGAATCGTGGTAGCAATAATATGTGTCAAAAGTAAAAACCTAATAATTAATGTGTGCTCTTGTATTTCAGTGTGGAATTGATGCCAGAGCCCTCTATCACTTCCTTATCCCTTACCCTTCATCTCTCTATGGTCGGCAGAGCACTGCAGCACCTGTGGCGTAACTTGTTTTACCTATAGGTGATGGTAGTCACCTACCATTAAATGGACCGTCAGCCTGTCTGTCGACCATAACATAAACATAAAATAAAAAATATATATATTTCTTTCTTTTTTATGACAGGCAGGCCTCAGAGTTAACCGTGGCCTCAAGTGGACCGTCAGCCTGAGCATAAAAAACATAGGTCTATCGACCTTAACATAAAAAGATGCGCAATTAAATACTATCCGTCTTCTAATGTGACATAGCATATAAACATATTTTATTACACACGTCCCTTTTCTATTTATGTTTATTAAATGATTGTGAAACGGCTGTTTTTGTTATTAAGAAGAAAACAAATGTGAGTCACGAATTATATACACAAGCTCCGTGGAAAGCTTTGTGCCATCTACAAACTGACCTTGCTATACACTCACGCGCTCGTCTTCGGGAAAGTCTGTGTCTGCTGCCAACTCTAATCTCATGCTGTGATCAGTTAAACGAAACAAACATAAGTTTTCATTTAACCACAATTTCTGTATTCTAATTTAAACTTTATAATTATTAACAATAAAGTTGTGATTTTTTTAAAGACATAAAATTCATATTCGTTGCGAGACTTCGTGAGGTAGCACTTCGAAACGAATGTCTTCCAAGAAAACATATTGTGTCTAATGGGACACACATAAACGTTGCCTAAATTTTTTTGTCAAATGTTGGATCAAATCTACTTTGACAAATGAGTTCATAGAATCACGCGATGACCAATGTAACGCTTTTTGTCAAGTATACTCTTTTCAATAAACTCTAACAGTAAAATGTTATTAATTTAAATGGCATGTTGCTTGAAAATTAAATTGTTTCCTTAACCAATTGAAACTGGATAAAACTGATTAGTCTTTTATGTAAGTATATAAGTCAGCTATACAGTTTTTCACGTTTATAAACGACAATACTGTAAATTTAACGTATAATAATAATCCAACTGAATACATAATATTAAGTGTAAATACATTAAATTCTTAATATTACAGTTATTAATTAAATAAAATTTAATTTAATTAATCATTAAGAAGCATTAAATTCTTAATGTTCATTAATGTTTA
This sequence comes from Synanthedon myopaeformis, assembly GCA_944738685.1. Taxonomy (NCBI): domain Eukaryota; kingdom Metazoa; phylum Arthropoda; class Insecta; order Lepidoptera; family Sesiidae; genus Synanthedon; species Synanthedon myopaeformis. The sequence goes on along the minus strand of OX122918.1, from coordinate 2,577,042 downwards.
CACTTTCTATTATACCTATGTTTTATTCTGTTTACTAACTATATACCTAATTACACTTTAATCTTGTGAATTCATTTTAAAAATTTATGAGATTGTAAGTAAAACCTTTATTAGCTGTAAGACGAGTTACGAGTATGTGAGAGTCTGTTATTTTAATAACTAATGCTGTGTATTTGCTTTTAATAAATAAAGAAAAAAATGAATAGATGCATCAACCGGTTTCGAACTAACATCGCTGGCTAACCAAACAAGCTAAGAACTCTTAAATCTACAAGTATTTTGTAATTTATGTTTGAAAATAGGAATTTTACAGATATTTCGCAGGTTAATTTTCTCTCAGACATTTTTGTAGTCTATGTAATAAATAAATAAAAAAAAAAAAAAAAGAAAATAATAGCCTTTTATTTCTCCAACCACTTTAGTCCGTATTATCAGAAATTACTCGTACTCAAAGTAGGTATTTATATAGTTTTTTTACCTACTAATTAATCTTCAGCATTTTTACTTTCATGATTAAGCTGTCCTCCGATATAGGCCTCCTCTACATTATATAGAGACTATAACATAGAGTCACCTTAGATTTGTATTTCGTATTTTTATTTGTAATGAATAAACTCAAAAACTACTGGACCGATTTTAAAAATTATTTCACATATAGAAAGCTACATTATCAGCGAGTAATATAGGTTATATTTTATAAAGTTACGCAGACGAACTAGCTTACAACAGCTAGTAGGCTATAAAGTAAGTTAACGCGTCAGTTTGATATTAAATAAGAAGAAACGTATTCAGTGGAGGCATCATGGGTTATTGACTTGGATACTTGTACCCTTCTGTACACCGTCAAAACATAAGTGATGCCACTTCTGAATAGCGGTACACTAATAGCTCCTATAATTTTGTAGCTAATACACATGTCATAGTTATGATGGCCGATATCAAGTGGATGAACTCATAATGATTGTTCTTCAGCTGCGCAGTTAATGTAACATTTAGTCAATGGGTTGAAATTATAAACATTTAACTTTGCGCAGCTTAGCTTTAATAATAATATTTAAATAAACTATAGAATTATTTAAATCGACTCAATTGTTCATTCATTATAATTATACTATATTGAAAAACGTAATAAATATGTAATAATATGTAAGAATTAGAATAATAGAGTAGCAACACACTGCGTTTCACAGTCATTTGGGCAGCCCGTCTAGCGGCATCAGTAACCACCCCCTTAAAGAAGACCACAGTGAAATAACAGCATGACTGTGTGCCGGTGCTAGTAGTAATAGTATTGAAGCTATTGGATATATATGTGTCTATTACGCTGTTTACAATAATATTATTTGGAAGAGGTACATTTGGGAGCAATTGTTGGTTCACGTCGCGTGGGTGAAGTCAATTTCATTCGTCTATTTGCGGACTGTGACCAAAGCGATGACAATTTCGGCTAATAGAGGAAATTACCGAATGAACTTTTAGACCATTGCATGTCTCTGTTGTTGTCTATTATTGGTATTAAGTGAATAAGTTGATACACATTCAATTTTACTGTCGTTTTTCTGTAATAATTGGCAGGCAGATTGATGGTTCACTTAAAGAGAGGTGGCTAGAGTCGCTTATAAATACAAGCATCTCCATACGGGTCGACCTGTATGTCCCAGTATGTTTCTTATGGACTCCAAATCTAGTTATATAGATAGATAGATAGATAGATAGATAGATAGATAGATAGATAGATAGATAGATAGATAGATAGATAGATAGTCAATAGATAGGTAACAGTACTTGAGCTTTTAAAAGATTAACACTAAAATGACTGTTTAAAGTCATGTATAAACGTCTTTTGACCAGATGTTGTGATTCTATACACTGTAAAATCTAAAAATAATCTCTTTACACTTGGCAGTTTATGTTTCTTTATACTGAATGTGGTATTTTTAGATTTCGCCTTAAATGTATTTAAGGATAAGGAAAAACATTGATTAATTTTAATCGGATTTTGAATGTTTACAATTTTAAATATTAATTTGATTAAATGCTAATATTGCTTATAATTTTTAAATAACCGTTATTATATTGGTAAGTAGGCAATTATATTTATACTACTAAAATACTCTTTATTTATGGAATTTTCCAAGAAAATTTGAGAAATCAACTAATCAACTTTTAGTATCTCAACCGAAGTCACGGCTAAAAGCTTGTCTTTCTCTCAAACATACCAGAGTTTTGTTCGTGATGTAACGCTTACACAACTTCTACTCATAAAGAACGGGTAACATCATTATCCGAACTATGTTCGGGGAAAGGGTACCTATACTGAGCAGACACTATTGACTACTTTCTCGTTCGAATCCTTTCACTCATCCATAGACGGATCACTGGCAACTAATTCGTTATAAATATTTAAACACAGCAGTTAAGGTTCATTTTTGAGTAACAAGATTTGTATTAAAAACCAGTTGGGATATATTAAAAAAATAACAAATGAGAAGAGCCGCTTCCGAATAGCGTCAATAGAAATTAATTGGTGCTTAGAAAGCAACTGTCTGTTTTATGTGACCTTGCATTAGCGACGTTTTAATTAGAACATACTATTTAATAGAGGGCTTGTTTTTATTTGAGGTTAATATCTTTAATTGTTTCTTAACTGGACCTATTACTAGAGCATAATGGGGAGAGTTAGCCTACGCCCAAAGGGAATAATGTACCCTTTAAATAATGAAAAGAATTCTTGGTGCAGTGTTTCCGGGGATTACCCTTCAAATAATACCTTTCGATACAATATTCGCTCTTTATCTTTATAAAATATAAAAAAGTTGTTAAAATTATATATGAAATCTAGACTGAGTGAATATTTTTATTACATTCTGGTAAGAAAGCCATTCTTACAATACTTTGAATAAGGAAAGCATAAAAATGAGTTAGCTCAGCAGTTAGGGCGCTCGGCTACTGAAACAGAGGACATATGTTCGAATCCACAACGTTTTTAATTAATTAATATGTGATAACTATCTCTAAACCAAACAGTAAAGAAAAACTTCGTCAGGTTTCTGTGGTGGATTACTACTCACATATCTACTGAAATTGAAGAAATGTGGCCAGCAGTAAAGGATAGGGCAATAGGTAAAGATGTTTTCCTACCAGATCTTTTTTTATTTATTCTTTTCAATTTTTTTTTAAATAGTTACTAAATACAGTTTTTGCTGTTTCTATAATAGTTTAAATAAATATATAATTCTAACATTAATAAACACCTTATCTGACAGAGGATCGTTGGACGACACCTCTGTTTTTAAGAAAACAAATATCAAGGTACATGTTTTGTATTACTATGAAACAAAAGAGAACGTGTCTTAGATTGCTCTTTGATAATGTTATACACAGACACGCTTGAGTATTCTTTTGCATATATTACATAAATATACGAGTAAATTAAAATCCTCAAATATGTGTACTACAAGCGAGTGCATTTGATATTTCGCCGAAGTAAAAACACGACAATTTAGAGATAAGTTTTAAACCCGTTTATCGTATAATTTATTGTGTCGTATGATAATAATTATCCTATCTTTGTATATTATATGACTAGCGACCCGCAACCGGCTTCGCACTTATGCAATTTTTTTTATGTAAAACCTTCCTCTCTTATCGCTCTTTCCATTTGTGAAAAATGTATCAAAATCCGTTGGGTAGTTTACAAGAAGTTAGCGAAGAAACAGACAGATAGCGCAAAGATTGAAAAATTGCCTGAAAAAACATAAAATCCGCCATTTTTCTTTTTCTCATCCAAAGTTCCTAGCTGATATTTCAAACATTTAATCAAATATTGACGTGAAACACATTATAAGCAAACTTTTCACATTAGCTGCCACAGTCCAATAGCTTTTGACAATACGATGTCTGTGGCCAACGAATAAGATTTTGAAAAATATTGAATAAATTTAAAAAAGTCTTTCTGAAGAAACTTAGCATGTACAATTGTACATAGTTGGAATCTAGAACTTTTTACAGTATCTAACGACTAAAGAATGTCGTTAGACATTCTTTCGATATATTGTGATCTTTTTAAGCTCCAATCACGCTGTGACAGATATTTATATATCAAAAATGTTGTGCAATTAAATTAATTATACTACCTAGTTATAGTAAAGTATTATTTCAAGAAGCAAAGTTTAAAAGAATTCAAACTGTGCGTATAATTGCATAAGTGCTAATTTGCAGTGCAAAGAGTCTTTGTGGAGTTCATGCAAGTATAGCAGAGCATTGTCCCCTGGCTGGTAGTAATGTCACCACATGAAACAAATATCTATATCTTACGTTATTTATGTTACCTAAATATATATTTTAAAAATCGATATTTTTCTAGAAATTATTCAGAAACCTTCAGAATTAATCATTATTTAAATTAATTAATTAATAAGCTCATTCCGGTTTGTAGTAATGTTTCTTGATTAAAGTAAGTCATTTTCAAGTTTTTTACTTTGGCTATTTCTCAGAATATAAATAATAATTTTACAGTGAATAAACAAAAAACAGCTTTTTAAAAAAAAATCAACTTAATAACATTTTATTTTAACAATTACCAATTAATAATAAGAAACCACCACTAAATGGATATTCCATTATAACACTTGTTGACGATACCGAAAACCCAAATATTAAATATATATACTCGTATATTATTAAAACGATTAATAGAATAAAATTAGACCAGTAAAACCCAGACCCATGAAATAACTTTAAATGGAAACATTCACAATGAAGAAATTTAGATAGATAACGGTTTGAAACGATACCATACATAGAGGAACATCACACCACAGTTTATAATGTTTTTAAGGCCCCCATGCAATGCGTATCGCTTACCGCGCGGTGGTTGCGGCGGTTTCGGCGTTCGATCGCTCTCAGCGGTCAAAGCTGCGTTCCCATTTTCTACATCTGCAATTTATAAACTCGCGATTAGGCGAACATAAATACAGTTGTTAATATACAATTTCTTTATAAATATTCATTTAAAAGGCGACAAAGTTGTTTCGCTCTTACCCACCACACACGTTAGTTTTTTTTATTATAATAACTTATAATGAAAAAACAAAATAATATACATAAAATAACAAGAAAAAAAACCACAATTTTTTTTATTTTAATTTTTTAAAATCTTTTTAAGTAATAAGTGTTATCTTAAACATGGATTTTTGGTAAATTTTGTATATTGTCATATCTAAAACATCACTGACGACATTTTTAATTAACTAATAACAGCCATCTACAAGTACAAACATATTTTATTTTAAAGAAATTATTTGATTTCAATATATTTTTGGCTTTTTTGCAAAAACTTTCTCATATATAATTGTATAACACCTTATAACAAACATGTTCTTTTGTAAGTATGCGGTGTTGAAATTGGCATACACCAATAATACACCTACATAGAATTACATCAAATTTTATTACTCCTTGTCCTTGCGCTATTAACAAACAGTAATTGTTCTACAAATTTTGCAACGCATCCTACTCATCAATTTGTTCGTTTAAATAAAAATTTATCGTCGAAATTGTTTAAAAAGACCGACAATACCAATTGCTTCGCACGGCAATAAAAATTCTGTGACTTAATTTTATTTTAGTACACATTGTAACTGAGGGTTTGAGGGAGTTCCGTCAAAGTGTTCGTTTCGTCATACTAAAATAGAGACGCCTCTTCATGTAAAATATTACTTAACAGATATTTATGGTTTTACATAATTTAATCTTTTTAAATATTTACAAATATAAAGTTACACTCATCCGATTTACAAAATTCTTCGATAGACCGAATGTGGTGGCCTCGGTTCTATTTAGTAGGCTATGTATTATGTCTAATTGTGGAATTTTTTGGGTGATGATTTAATTATGTACGGTTTTTAAAAAGAGGGCGAATATGTACAGTCTGTATGAAAAAACGCCTTATATACGCAACAATGTTCTCCAATAAACGTATGTATTTATAAATTGTTCAACACATAATCTTGATTGAAATATGAAATTGATTGAACAAAATTACTTGCTTCATTGATAAAATTGGCACTTATATAATACAAATTCGCTACGCATAACATTTTATTGTATTGGCACCAGAATGGTTTTATGTTTAAATATAGATACAATCAATTATTACATACTAGCGATATTTTTTTTTCAGCAGATTATAAACATAGCCCAGTCAAATTAATAAAATAAAGACAGAAATAATTCGTGTAGTTTTGAAAATTGGTACAATTGATACAATATGGTCCAGATGAACATTCTAAAAATTCTCAAGGGTGGGGTGGTTATGCTGTGGTTATTATGCTTTTTTCAGGTTTTTGCTAATATAGCGAATAGCATTATAGCATTATGAATACTTTTGACAAAAGTTTCTACAAATTTGGATATATTCACTTTTATTCTACGATCCAAACTTTAGGAGCTACAGGCATTGTAAGTTCACAGAGAGTTAAGTTGTGAAAGATGCTGTTGTTGGAAAGATGTGGATTTAGTAGTTCTTCAAATGGCTGTATCACCAGCAGCAAATATTCCTTGTCAAGCCAGGTAAAGGAAAAGTGGAAACCAAGGGGAAGAAACGTCACAAGGCAGCTACGACTACTTACGATCAAAAGAATGCCTATTATATTTAAGTAATTATTTAAGATAACGCCGAAATTATTATATTTGAGAAAATAAGTTACTGCAATAATAAAAACGACATAAATTACAATGTCATTATATTTATTTGTAATTTGAAAACAACTGTATAATTAATATTGTACTCGAGAACAATTTTATAATGACCTGCAGCTACATCGTTATTTATACAAGTAATTTTTCAATTATTTACAACTAGTTGCTACTTAGTTAAATTGATGTAATATGTAGTCTCATAATGAGAATTCCATTTTAATTGTATATTTTTAAAAGTAATATGTTACATTATCTACGAATATATTATTATTAAATATTATAAACTAAAGTCGCTGTCCTCTTCTGTCTGTTTCTCTGCTAATATCTTCTAAACTACCCAACTGATTTTGATACTGTTTTAACTAGTGGAAAGAACGATAAACAAGGATGGTTTGTTGTGTATACATATAATTTTCACCAAAAAAAAAATTACAGTGTAGAGTGCAGTCTCTTATTTATTCGCAATAAATAAGATAATGTTGTTGTTTGCGAAATTTTCCGCCTTTTAGACAGTAAACATCAACCTTGTATATGAATTATGGTGTCAGAAGAATACTATGGCAATTTGCCACAGTAAAATAATATCTTAAAGAAAACACAGGAAATCCAATATTACTAGAAACTCTACACATAAAATCTAATATATATTCTGGGCTTCGAAAAAATCGTCTGATTAGACAGTTAAACTTGTTACATGAAACTGAATTAACAGTAACGAAATACCTTTTGTCATGCTTAAATTGATAAATGTAATTAGCTTATTATAAAAAGTAAATTATTATCTAATATCATAATGCGTCTTGTTATGATATAACAATCTTCATATTATCTATTATCTTGTTATAGCTTCATAATTGTGTCGTTTATCTCAACGTATTGATATACGTATAAGCAACGTCGTGCCTAGATAAACATTTAATTGGTGAATTTGTATTCAATATCTATTTTATTTTTTATCGTCTAAAGAAATGTCTACCAAAATATCATAACAAAAAAATAATCTATCAGTTCAGAAGTCACTGACTTAACTATATACGGATCGGATGTGTCAATATTGTAAAACAATTTCCGCTTGTATTACCTTCAAAATTACAGCCCATGGTTGAATGGTTAAGGTGCATATGCGCCTTAGAGCTCTGTTTCAGAAGTATATAAAATTAGTCAACACTATTTTGATATACCATTTCATTTAGTTGTAAATATATTTTCTTAATAACTTTAAGAAAAAATATATACTTAGGTAGGTAATTAATAACTCTTTTGTCACAACTCTTGATGGGAGTAATAAAAACTGCTCCCATTATACCCAATACAGCGCAAATATATATTCCTTCATATATATTTAAAACAATGTTAAAACAATATTAGGTAAGTACTTGAAGTTTCGTCCGTATGATTTTACTTATTATTAACGTTGCATTTATAGCAGGATATTATGCCAAGAAAATTTTACGATAAACAATACTATACTGTGATGTATACTGTGTTTACAATCTAATTATAGCATTCGTGTTAACAGAACGAAAATTCATTTGGGTATTTTTGTTTTCGAAAAGTTTCGAAAATAAAAATACCCAAATGAAATACGTAAAAAGATCGATCTTGAAACTTTGAAGCAGGTCTTGACAACAAATACGCGGCATATATTAAATAATAAAGAGATCGTCCTCTAATAAAAATTAAGGAAAAGTTTTAACCTTAAATTTTGTGTTTAAAGGCTTTATTAGAATCCTACCTTCGAAGACACTGTCCAAAGGAGTCCGGCTTCTCCATAAGCTTATATGCTTTATAAATAAGCTTGAAAAGAAAATTTGTATGTTTGTATTTTTGTTTGTAATGAATAAACTCAAAAACTACTGGACCGATTTTAAAAATTCCTTCACCTATAGAAAGCTACATTATCAGCGAGTAACATAGCTACAATTTATAAAGTTACGCTGACGAACTCGCGTGAAACAGCTTGTGTAAAAAAAGTCGATGTTCGCCTTTGTGCAGGTCACATTGTGTGTCGCAGTAATTTGGGCAGCTCGTCTGGAGACAGGGACCGGCAGTAACAGCATTAACAGCATAAATGACAGCAATAATAGCAATAATAATATTATAAATATCCTTAATCCTATTGTAGTCGGGAAAATATGTTTACTTTGGGAAATGTTGTATGTGTATTGAAAATACACATGAAGCACTACATGAATTTTGTTAAATATTTTTTGTTATCAGATGATGTTAAAATCGCAATCTATGTGTACCTACATATTATTATATCTCTTTTTATCTGTGCCCAAGATACTGTCATCACATCAATCATACTACACATTCTGATAGGGTATTAAAAAGAGGTGGGTTGATTGTGAAACTCCATGCTTTTTTTTTTCTTTATCGCATAGATTTTTTATGAATCTTATTCGAAATAATTTCGTTGATCTGACTGCATATTTTAAATTTTATACAAGTTAAATTTTTCTTTAAAAAATTCGAATTCGTTAACATTCGAATTCGGCACAAATATGTAGTTTTTCCCTCGGTTTTATTACGAATATTTAGGTATTGTAAAAAACAATTTAATAAAGAAGTAATAAGTTTGATAAAAAATCACTAAATATGTTATTTCTTTATATATTACACATTTTAGAACGTCCTTGCAATAATAAGGAAACAATCTGCAATTATGTGAGCTGATAATAATTAATCATTCCGGTGGTACTAATTTAAAGCGTTCATTATTGCCTATTGTTCCTCAAAGATGCTGCAATCCGTAACACATTTTCTGCATTTTTTTAAATTTATATTTGATAGAATTTTGAATACATTCATATTATACTCAAAATTATATTATATAATTATGCCTTCAAAACTTAGCATCTAAACAGATATACAATTTTTAAAATGGTTGTGGTCTTTTTAATGTATTTTAAAATAAATAACCTTCTTGAATTCTAACAACGTGTTTACTTCTTTTTTAAATTTTAAAATTAATTTTTAAAATCGATACAGAAAATGACGTGAAAAATAAAATAAAACTTTAATATGTTTATTCCCATTCTGTGTTATTATGTATTGTTCATTCAATAAGTATATTATAATACCTTTCATGTGGTTAAATGATTTTCTTTAAATCATTCGATATTCACAATCGATAGTAACATCGTCTTTTGTTATTACTCACGGAACAGATTGTATCGTGGTTATTAGTAGTAGGTATATACAACTCTAATAAGTAAGGTGTTATTGACTATTGTTTTTACGTGTTGATACTATATACTTTTTAATAAACACTTAACATTGCGAACAGATGCCTAACTGATACATATTTAGTTTACAAATACTGTGTTATTTGTAAATAATTTAACACAGTTATTTTGTAAACTAGCTGTGCCCGCAACTTCGTACGCTTGGTATTTCGATATTCAGTATAACTTTTTTGTTTGTAAACCGATTGGAATAAAACAAACACTCAATGTCACTGGAGGCTTGCTACAATACATAGTTAAGTGAAAATTGCATTCAAATTGGCCAAGCCTTTCTGAGATAAGCGCGCACAGACAGACAAACAAGAATTTTAAAAACAATTTTTTGGACCTCGGTGACATAAGTACAACGTGTACAAATTATTGTTTTTTTGATAATATTTAAAGTACAAACACGGCTCGTTTACGTTTAAACTCATTTACTTACTAATCACTAATACTACTAATACTTTTACTATTTCCTAAATTACTAGTCTATTTTTCACACTCGACTTGTGTTAAAAATGTTGATTTTTTTTATTGAATTGACTGTTTATATAATACATACATGAAAATATGTTATACACAATATATTATGTTTGGAGTCATTATTGAGACTCATATGCCTGTATTTATTCCAAAAACAATAAATTATTATCATTATTATAAATTATTCATCTGCCAATAATTCCAAATTTTAAATCGCGTTGGCCAAGGTAGTACAATAGGGACTGTTTTATAATATACCTTATCAATTATTCTGTTACCATATCTGACCCGATTTAACTATACTTAGGGCCTCTTTCACCAACTACAAGTAAAGTGTTGATTAGTTACCTACTTTTAGAAATAATTGTATGTTTTATTAAATTATGCACTCGGTTTACTGCATCCTTCGATAGGCGATTTTTTTTTAAATTATTTTCTTTTTAATGTTTGGGACTTTTACCGAACAAACAAAGTTATATCAGCTCCATCATGCCCGGTGAAAGGTGACTTTAAATGGTGGTTAGCCTACTTGACACATGGTGAAAGAAGCCCTTATAGTTAAATGATTTTTTTTAATAAGATTAACTTACGTTTAGACCCCATTATATCTTCGAAAACAGTTTTCAAGAGTCACAAATTTCACTTAACACACAAATTAAATAAAACCTAATCAATTGCCAATTATTGATTTTCGTTTAGACATTAGGTAATTACAAATATTGTAAAACGATATGGCCACGGTTTGAAACACACTCATTTCTATATTAATTTGTCTATTCACTAAAGTATTTTTTTTATAAAAAAAAAATTACCTAATTAACAAAATTAATTTATGACAGCTCAATAATTGTACTCTCAATAACTACAACTATACATCCATAGTAACACATACTAATATAATATTATAAATGTGAAAGTAACTGACTGTCTGTTACCTTTTCACGCCTTAATTACGCAACCGATCATCATAAAATCTTGCATACATGTTGTCACCTTTCATCCAGAAAAAAAGTACTGTTCCCGAGGGCCAAAGTGTTAACAGCTAGTTTAAAATAAAGTCGCTATCCCCTTTTGTCTGTTTCTCTGCTAACTTCTTCATAACAAAAAAACCGATATTTATTGATACATTTTTCACTAATGGAAAGAGCGATAAACGAGGAAGGTGTGTATATATATAATTTGTCGAACTAAATCGTATTTGAACGAAGCTTTCGATACCTACATATTTTCAACAATTAGTGAAAATTTCTAATGAACATTTTTTGATGTTTAGGTCCACTTAATTACTCACTCACCGAAACACAACAGCGCAAATGCTGTTACTGCCGCCAAACATATCAAAACGGCACCATAATATTTAAATGTTGAAGACTTATCGTGTACTCGCAAATACATATATAATACAATATAAAAAAATCTATTTCAATTAATTATCCCATAGGAAGTTAATATGTTTATCGTTTTCCTGTTTTGTGTGAGGTCATTTATTATAATAACAGCTACAGGAAAAACAAAGTTTAATTGCCTATCTCACACTTTTTCTAATTTTTTCAGTAACTAGAACAGTACAAATAAAATATTATAAAATATATAAAATTTATTATTCAATAATAAGTTATTTTCCGCAAGGAACTCAATTTTAAAAATAACGAAATTACTTTACATATTTAGGGGAACTACTTACATGATTCGAATGAACTTGTTCATTCTTATTTTTTTTGTACTTAATATTAAGTTTACAAAAAAATAATATGCTCTATAGCTGAAAACATTACATTTATAATATAGTTTTTTTCTGGCGACTTCGTTCGCATATCTTTATAAATTTATACTAATATCTTAACCAACCATAAACATTCATAATAAATCATTGAAATCGGTAGGTCCGATTTTTATACAATAGTTCATTCATTATTTTTAATATAATTAATATTTATGAATTCATTTGTAAATATGGCAAATGGTAAGATGATATTAATGATGATTTGAAATAATAAATGTAAAAAATATTGAAAAATTTAGGAAATCAGATTCTAAGTGAATTGATCCATACCAAGGTATGGTATGGATGAATTCTCTTAGATATCTTTAATGAGAATATTTTGTTGTTTTCTTTATCTTTTTGTTTAAAGCAAATGTAGTTTATTTCGAAAGCAACATACAAAATCAAATTAATTAATGAAGTTTGAATTGACGTATTACCATATTTTTTTGCTGAATATGTGAAATTAATTTAAATATTATACATAAACTATCCTAAGATATCATATTTAAAATTCTGGCAAATATTATCTATAAATGTAATTAATGTATTTTAAGTCGTTAAGCCCAGACATTATCGATTTTCATTAGATAAACGAACCGATTTAGATACATTATAACAATTATAGATATAAATAAAAAAATGTATTTGATAATTAGGTGTATATCAAACAAGTTTAACAGAAACTCTGTTTGTCTATGCTAATTTATGTTTCATATTTCATATTTGGAACGTATATTTGAAATTAATGCTTAACAATTAAATTTTTAATTAAATACCATTTTCATTATACACTTACTTGACTCTCCAGCCATTGTTGATATCAAAAGTCGTTGATGAAAAATTCGAAAACAGTTCGAAATTTGTAATTCACTAGAGGCACTCTCGTAGATCGCTACGAACCGCGTAGAGCTACGAATCCGGCGCAAACACTCGCCGCGTCTAATAATATAGAAACAAGTGTTGCCAAAACAATTTAGTAAATAATTCCCGAACTGAAAAACTAATGATTGCCAAGGCGCGTGCGTACCGCGCGTGCTTCGGAACAAGAGTGGCGATGGCGAATGATCCCAATGGATTTTAGCAATTTGATAAAGTGGTAAATTGTAATATAAATAATGTCACGTTTATGGAGACGAATGCAGCGCAGCGCGCTTATATCACTGCTTGGAATAGTTAACTTATGTACATGTGCTGTTTTTTTTAATCTTGTACAGTCGAGTGCAAAATGCAAAATTTATAAGAGAAATATAATATATTTTAATTTTGACTTAAAAATTCCATAGCTTCTTTTGAAGAACTACAGTGTGGAGTGAATTAAGTGATTATGTGGTTTACGATATTCCAAAAAATTGCACTTTTTTAGTAGTAAACATTTTCATCCACTCTTCATAGTGACATTCACACTGCGTTCCTCAGTCATTAACTGTTCAGCTTACAGAAGATCACCGTGAAATAACAGTACCTTCTACATGTGCTGTTGTGTTTAAGTGCGCGAGTAAGGCAGTGTACTTGCATTGTTTCTGGACTCGCGACGGTAGCCACCTACCGTCAGTGAACCGTTGGCCTTTGGTCGAATTTTGCATAAAAACTTCCATACAATATTTAACAATGGAATGAACCTCGCTTTAAAAGTGTAATTCAGAAATATGTTTTAGGAAAAAGAACTTAAAAATCCCGTACAATATGTTAAGTCAGGTTATAGGTTGTTGTTGTCTATAAATTTTCCAGAGGATAGATTTAAATGATCTCCTTTTATATTTCGTTAGATAGTAGATAGATAGGCCATTTATTTAACACTTAGCAAGCGCAGCTTAGAACGTCCACCAACAAGGTGGACAGACGAACCTGATAAGGGCCGCGGGTCGACTGTTGATCCAGGCTGCTTCTAAACGGTCCTATTGAAAAATTATAGGAGACTTATGTCCAGTAGCGGACGCCCTGCGGCGGAGTTGATGATTATATTTTACTTACTACCAATAAATTTATGCCTATAATTTAAAATAAAGTACTATACTATAACTTAAAACGGAGTATATATATGTATTTAAAATGCATTATATGTGTATATATAATGTATGGAAGTGTATTGTTAGTTAAATAGATATCTTAAATATCTATTGGGCTTTCCAAAGCCCAATTTCCTAATCCCTTATCCTTAATCCTACTAAGGTCGGGACAGCGTGCTTACAACATCTGGCAATGCTTGAGTTAATATGCGACGGTAATCAAGTGGACCGTTAGCATTAAAAAAAAATGCATAAAAAGTTACTTTTTTTAATTTGTACATTGTTGCTTATCAGACTACCGTAGATTAACACAATCAATGTTATCGCAGTATACTTAGTTCATTAATTCACCTGCCTTATGTTTTATCAACTATTCGGATTTAGATAATGCCTCAGTGATCTTAATTTAAATGTGAAAGTAAAAAAATCGCCAACAATAAACGGCGTTTCCTCGAGTCGTCTATGGGCGGGGGGTTAGGGAACGTTAAGACACGTTACCTTCTCTCCCCGCCAGACGAGGCCCGCACATTGCGGGCTCCACCTTGATTAGGCGCGGAGTTTGACCTCCGCGCCGTGAAGAGACCTGCCGGAAACAGACAGCACGCCTCCCTTCGTTGCCCGGTGTTGTGATAGCGGCGAACGACCCTATGTCCGCCGCCTCCGGAGCGAAGCGGCACAATCCGCCCATTCTCCCCTCTCGCACCGGGCAGTCAGCGAGGGGCTTCACTCCTGAAGCACCCCATAACCTCTTCTCTGAGGCACAACCTACCGCATAGTCTAAGGCCGCTTAGACCTGACACTCTAGGATAGCCGTCGCTTGTGTGGCCGCTCCTCTCCAAGGCATTAAGGGTGGACGGCCCAAAGGAGTGTCTCTATCTCGAATTGTTTTTGAACATGCAGCCTTTGATTTGTTATTGTTAAATATTTATTTTTAAAATGGCATTATTAGTAGAATTTTATTGATGTATATTGCGGGCCTTTAGAGTCGTTAGGTTGGTTTAAATCTAACCTAAAGAAGTCTTTGTACAATTCGGCACCTCATACTCAAGTAGCGAAATTGGACAACAATAGTATGATTAAATAATAGATATTATTTATTAAGAATAGACGGATCCAGTTCATAGTTATTGTTACACTGTGACACGCCTGTTACCAGCCTGTTATGATGATACTTAGGAAGGTATAGGAAAATAGGATTTGGCTTCCCTTACTCGTTCACCGAAACATAACACAACACATCACAGTTATTTCACGATGGTCTTCTATAAATTAGTGGTTACTGCCGCCAGACGGACTGCCCAAATGACTACGAAACGCAGTGTACCATGCCACACTACCAAAACTAACTTTGAAAAGTTACTAGTTTATAAAACAACTTGTTTGACAAAACATTCAGATTGTATTAAGTTTATCATTTTGGGCGATTTATTCAAATGAAACATCTTATTCATTATTTTTATAATTAGATGCAGAAAAATACAACTGTACATAAACACTCTTCTTCAACCCAGACTTTATGAAAATACCCATTTATCTTATATGTCATGCCACCCTTTAACCGTGAAAAAACAAACGCATATTTTCGATTGATGCTCAAATCATTTATTATGCCAACAAAAAGTAATAACTACCTTTTTGTTCTTTGTTAAACCTGGTATTCCCAGTTTATGTCGAAATAAACACAACACAGTGGTTTCATTTGATAGTGTCCGATGTCCCCTACTATTTGTTTATTGTGTAAGTCTACTTGCTCTACGAACTTTTGTTTGAAGGCAAATATCTATAGGTATATTTTATAGGTGCTGCAAGTGCGCTGCCGACCTTAGTAGGATGAAGGATAAGGAATTGGGAAGAGATTCGGAAATGAGCTCTGGCATACGTTACTCACTCACTGAAACCACTGGCGCTTGTACTATTACAGTATTCTGTTCCGAAATATGTGCTGTTATTTGCTGCCAGACGATCTGCCCAAATAACTGCAAAACGCAATATGTCCTGCCACTATTCAAAGTCACTCAAGACGAGAAACCAATGGAAATCACTTGCCAATCGTATATTACAGCTTTCGTATGGATATGGACGCGTATCAGTGACTTATATAGTATTTTTTATATAGCATGGATACGGTGACATTTGAATTCATCCACTTCACGCTTGTTATTTTTCAAAAAAAATATTTAAGGGAAGTACAATATCTATACTAATATTATAAAGGGAAAAGATTTGTATGTTTGTAATGAATAAACTCAAAAACTACTGGACCGATTTTAGAAATTCTTTCACCTGTAGAAAGCTACATTATCAGCGAGTAATATAGGCTATATTTTATAAAGTTACGCGGGCGAAGTCGCATACAACAACTAGTTATATAGAATTTGCAGAAAAAAAACCACGCGAAGCCGGGGGCGGCCTGCTAGTAAATTATATTTTACTATATTTTTCGATATTTTTTAATTCGATTTCATCACCGATACGTCACCGTAACCATGATCGTGGTTGGGGAACGAGCCAATCAAAGAGTTATGATGCCAATTTTTTGCGATACTGAGACAAAAAAGTTCTCTGACCGTCAAAGGCGAGAACAATAACAAAATAAAGAACGGAAACGGTAATTACACGGTATAAAGTATGTAATCAGATGTCACTAAAGTCACTAGTCAAGGACATTCATTTCTTAGCTTCAATTCAAAATATCTAAAATTCCACTCGGTCTGCGAATAAAGCGAAGCCTGGTGAATTCCTGGTGAGATAGATGATACATAAATTGGTGAAAGAGGATATGTTGATGACCTGCTGCCAAGTGGGAATAGGAGAAAATATGACTTGTGTTTTGTGCGCTATTATTTAAAAGAATAGTCCACCAGTTAAATATGAAGATTTTAAAAAGTCTATGGATCCAGAAAGGCAAGACACTTTTCTTATAATTTTAGGTCAACAAATAGGCTGACGACTTGATGGTAGGTGGCTACCGTCGCCTATAAAATAGGCAACACCAAAGGCGCTGAAAACACTTTAAATAAATAAGTTTCTTGCTAATTGAGGAAATCACAATAATATAATATAAATTTTGTTGTCTCCTGAAGGACCAACTTAATGAAATAACGTGGCATCGTAGCGCATTAATCGCCTCGTTATTGTCGCGGCAAACGAGTTTTGAAATCAGTCAGTGATGTCCTTCTGCAGATCTAATTTCATTTTCGGATTATTTTTCAGTAAAGTGAGTAGTCTCAGGAAGGTCCTATCTTTCTTACCATTTGTGATGTCTAGTCCTAACCGAATGGCAAGACACAGCAGCTTATTGCGTAGATAACAACATGCAGATGTTGCAAAATATGACAAATGGGTATAATAAGGCTCGTCATATTATGTATGTAGTTCGCTGCAATTATAAAACAATTCATGAGCGGAAGTTTTTAAAGCAAATGTGCGGTTACTTGATTACTGTTAGCTGTTTACGATGAAACGTAAGATAAGTTATGGATTAGGTCACGATTTTTCCAAGCAAAACTTTAATTCATGGTAATGATCAGTTTAAAGGCTGAGGTACATTTGAGACTAAGTGATTAACAAAACCTATACTCGTAAACGCATGCAACATCAAGAGATGCGTCTGATAGGACGAAAGATAAGATATAATTAAACTCATATGAAATGGATTTTTTATAATAAAGAAACAGATATTTGTTCATGGAGCCTCCTATTAAGTATATACTCCTATTTTGCCAGGATATTACTTGTGTCAGGAGACAACACTCTTCCATTACCACTGTACTTATTACTTAACTTTTACATGGATACATTACTTAATTAAACTTAACTTAAGTCTTAAATACATAGGTGCATTTATATATCTAATAAAGAGATTATAAGTGTTATTAAAGTAATTATTAAAGCAAGTAAGTGATAAATATTACATGTTTTTCATTGTGATAAAAGAAATTTACATCAATCTTTTATTATAGTAATATTATAGTAATTACCTAGTCGTAAAGAAAACATAATTGGCATATCAGGTCATCGTTATAAAAATTTGCTACTACCTTGTGAATGTCAAGATAATAAAGAAATGTACAAATATCTGCGGTTATAAAATATCAAACAACTTTTGTCCTCGTCTCTCATTAGTGTTTTCTTATGACATAGAAAAGGTCAACAGAATTTTAATTAATCTATAATTACAAATATGTGTTTAAGCGATGATAAAACGTTGTCGGCGACATGTTAGATCTCTGCATATCGTTTGGACTGTAAATATTAACATTACGTAAACGAAGGTCGATCGAACATTCTTATGTAAGTGTAAGAATTGTGAAAAGAAAATGAAAATTTTAAAATATACACCTTACAAAAAAAAAATAGCCATGCTTGCAGTTAAAATAAAAAAATGTTTTTAAAATATTTCCCGCCGTTTAAAATTTGCAACACCGTTGACGTCTTGTTTAAATCCTCTTTCCTCTATATTTCATACTAGCTGTTACTCGCTGATAATTTAGCTTTTTAGTTATCAACTTTAATTATCAATTAAATTTAGTTTATCAACTTTAGAATAGGAAGTTTCATTGATTACTAATAACGACATTGTATTTTTAACGTGACAGCAATTCGATTAATATATACCTATAGTATGCAACTTTATAAGTCATATACGACTAAATAATTTGAACTGAAAATAATTATTAATTCTTACTGTTAACAAATTTCTAAGAAAACTATCTGGATTGGGATCGGGTATAACCCATTTAATTTTTCCTTATACAAGCGGTTTTATTATAGTTCTCAGATTATTTGACTCAATAATCTGAGAACTCGACATATTATAATTATGTGACCTTTATTTTATATGTCATAGTAAATTTAAATGAAATTATTAATTTTTATTAAAAATTTAAAGTATTTTTTTTTATCTTATCGGCTTGACAATAATGTTACCGTGTGTCATAGTTAACATATATAAAAGTACATTATATACATCATGAGGGTCCACTTGATGGTACCTAAATGACTACGGTCGTTAAGTACGTAAACGCCAAACAGGGTTGATACGGTTTTAACTAATTGAAAGAGCGATAAACGAGGAAGGTTTTGTATTAAGTAGAAAATTTTAGTAAGCTTTAGGATAACTATACCTACTTAGTAAAGCCTATTTGTAAGAACATATTTTGTTTTGTGTGACTCGTATTGTGTGCAAATGGATTTTGAGATATTTTTTTATCGATTTATATAATCGATTATTATTATTAGTACAAGAATGTTGTAAAACCTTAAAGTATCCAATTTCTAGCAGCATTGACAAATAGTTTTAAAAAACCGTTTTCTATCACTTAAAAAAAGAATGCTTTAAATGGTATCTTAAACATTCCACCCACATTTCTTTTCGCAGGATACGCAACAGTGTTGAAAGATTTCCGCGTTGCACTATAAACATTCGCCTCGACGCTAAATAATTTGATGTAATATATCTACCTACCAGTGCGTGGGATACCAATTTGTCATAATATTATAGTACGGTTGAAAAATGTTTAAATACGTTGTATAAGTACTTATGTATAACATTATATTGTATAGTGTGTATTTTATAATTAAAATCTGTAGATGTCTAACGATATCTAAATTCAACACTGCTACATATATGTAAAAAGAGTACACGTGTACAGATGTATAGATCACAGAAGTGCCTATCAGCATCCCCACCGGTGCTGCAAGTACGACGCCTATCTTAGTAGGATTTAGGATAAGGTATTATAAAAAAGTTAACAGAGTTGGCCCTGCCCGGAACTGACCCTGGATCCTTTGTCACAGCGCTAAGGCACCTTAACCACTCTGCTAATGGGCTCTTTAGTTATTGGCTATTTTTTTTGTCAAATTATTGTTTCATTTAAGTAATAATAAAACAATTATAATATAACAGAATTCATTTTTATTTATTATTAACAATGTCTGTGACCAAAATATTAACAATGTTTGTGACCAATAAATAAAATGGCGATTCACCAAAAGGACGCATCGCCATAAAGGAGAGATTAAAATAAGGAAATGCATTACACAAATTGTCATTATGATGGAGTGTTGAAGTAAACGAGGAAGCACAATTTGACCCGACATACCTTCTGCATGTGACCGCCATTTTGACATGCAAGATGGCGCGCCGGCTTCCGCGGGGCCGACCGCTTGCGCGGACGCAACGTGAATGCACAAACCTCTTAATTACATTATAAACATGAATTAGCATTTTTATTGTTTGTGAGACAAATTACAGACAACTAAATGGCTTGTTAACTGTAACTGCTTTAATAAGATTTGCAAAACGCGAAGTGGACAATAAAAAAATTATGTTTAATGTATCTACGTATGCTGTATAGTAGGTGCTCGCAAAACTATTGTTGATCTGAAGGAAAACACATATAACTTAAGTAACCTAAGTAGTATAAATATTGTTATATAATACGATATATCTAAGTATGACATATATACCATTAAGTAGGTACATACGTATTTTCTCCATAGGAAAATTGGCCCCTGGCGCCACATTTATGGAATCGTTTAGGGACACACTTTAAAATAGCGTTTAGAGAAAAATAAACTATAAATCATACTTAAGTCGGTTAAGATCGACTGAGACTAGATGTCAGCTAATCTGCAGCTCTGGTGATTAGTCGGAACAGACAAAAATTTAAAAAAAAAACTACTGTAAGTCTGATTATTTTTTTTTTTTTTTTTTTTGTAATTAGTACCGTAAGTATAGATATACTCTGATAAAAGTACATTGTACATTTAGTTAAAAACAGTTATTTTAACATTACAATCACACTTCAATTTAATTTATTATTATTAGTTAGTATATATAAAAACCTTGTTTTTAATACCTTCTTATTTTTCTAATTTTTGGAACCGATTGGCGTTCAAGGACATATCTACATCTGATATGTATAGATAATATCTGTACATATTATCTGTAGTCGATGTCTGCTTCTGTCTGTTTCTCCGCTAGCTTCTTCTTAACCGCCCAACGGATTTTAATACGATTTTCACTATTGGAAAGAACGATAAACGAGGAAGGTTCCAGTATACTTCCAATTTTCAATGAAAAACAGCCTCCGTGTGAATCTGGAGGCGGATCGCTAGTATATATACCTAAGAAACAATTCTTAAATATGGTTGGAAGTTTAAATTGTATGTTACTGGGTTAAATGAGCATGTCAATGTAGAATACAACTCAGTGAATCACAAACATTAAAACGGAACATTAACTATAAAGAATTTAAACTATTACCTAAGCCTTGGTTTCTATAATAACATCTAATAACCATTATACAGCCTTATATGAAATTTCCTCGTTGCTTCCTAGAATACTCACAAAGGATTCCATAATATGAAGTTTCGTAGAATATTGCAACTCAGAAATGTGCCGGAGAAAAATAAAATTGCAAATTGCCTGTTTATACTTCGACGTCATTTCATTTAATTTAATTCTGTTATTACTATACAATAAATATAGCTTCTTATTATTAATGATTGATTCATATAAGTATGATCAGGTGCTTATGTAATCCAATTATAGTTCTAAAGGTTTCCAATGGGCCAGAGACGGCCCTGAATATTGTAATTTTTTCATAAGTAAATCAAATAAGTGATAATGAGGTCTAACCTTAGGCCAAACACAATTTTTATAGAAATGAGCGCAACCTAATAAAATATGAATTAATAAGGTGTAATATTGCACAACAAATTTTTGTAGCTTCTCGGAGATAACCGATTTAAAATTGGAAGATTTTTCTTAAATGTTCTTTAAAAATATGAAATAAGAAATAAAAGTATCTGATTAAAAACAAATGTATTTGACGCTGAAAATTTTGTATTACTGTGACGAGAAAGCCTTTTTTGGACAGTAGGTATTTAGTATTTTTCTTTCTCCCAAATTAGATTTTTTTGTATAAAACTGCCCGATTCAAACTTTTTTAAATATAACAAATGAAACGATTTTGTTGACAACTGTACAGAAACAATGAATTATTAACACTGTGTATCAGATTTGTAAAACAAACAGTGTGGTTAGTGTTTAGGTATTTATTTTACAATTCATTAACGGGCATGACATAAATATTACCACTTTAGGATTTTCCTAAAGACTTGATTCATTTATTTTTATTAGGACATGTAACACAGCGCCATCTAGCTCCAAAGCAAGCAGATAATGTAGGAACTATGGGTTTTAAACAACTGATACTAACACATAATACCTATACTTTATATTTATATTCGTAAATATATACACAGAAACACCCATACCAAGCCAAAGAGACATATTTGTATATGACTTATCTACTTCTTAAATAGAAACATCGAAAAATGTTCTAACCAGTGGCGTCCGTGTCAGAACGATAAGTTGGTCTATCTGAATGGTCTAAACTAGTATAAGGGATCCTGTGCTAATTTATAGGTAGCATTTCCCTGTTGTAATAGATCTCCACGATTGCCAGTATGAATCTATTGAGACTTTTGCCCAATAGATTCATACTGGCAATCCATCCCACTTATAATGTATGGGTGTAATGGGTGGGACTTTTGCCCAACTACGCTTTCACTCCTTAACTACTCAATCGATCCACATGAAATCTTAGATTCAGAAAAAGTACTGTTCTCGAGGGATCATCAAAAATAAAAATAAATATTTAAAAAATATATGAGCAATAAAAAATGAATAAATGTTTCAACGAACGCGGATTAATACGCGAGCAAAAGTTACTGTTGAATATAAAGGTACCTATAGGTTCAGAGAACACTGACAAATCTACGAAGACCTACATGGCGATCTAGATATTATGATGCAGCTAACATCTCAAATTCGAGGAACATTCGACTATTGTAATTGGATTCCGCAATGTAATTAAGTCGTACTGGATAATCCGAGTGTAACAATTCCAAAAATAACTTGAATTTTTTGCACTTAGCTTAAATTATCTTTAAACGTTGTCGGTTCGAAGGAGCAAAAAATAAAACTTGCCAGTGTTATTTCTAAGGTTAACGAACTACTTATATTCTTTTTTAAATATATAATATTTTTATATATTACCTATGTTTTTTCAGTACTTTTCTAAAACATTTACTAACTAAGTACTTAATATCATACATGCACAAGTTTTTAAAGACTTGTACGAATACTTGTGACTTGTGATTTTATTAAGCCAGGATTTTTTAAAATGTAGCTACTTAACCTGAGCCTATCATGTCGAGTTAGATAGACCTATGGCGAATATGAAATACTTTTATAACTATGTTTTTGGGAATATTAGCAATTATTAGTAAAATTACACTTCCGGAACCAAGTTCCATATGAAATTATTTTTGTATAATGAAATGATGTGAATGCAGAGACGTGAAGCATCACGTCTATCTGTGTACAGATCTGCGATCCAAATTTAAAAATAGATACCAACTGAAGTTCGGCACGCGCCGCCGTCACCGGCATTTACATATATTTAACCTAACACAGTTTAATTCAGTGAAAAATTACGTCTCTCTAAGAAAGCTTTTTAAAGTTCAGTCTATAGTGATGTCTCAGGAACACGAGGGTTTCTTTAAGAAATACTATGACGCCATAAACAACAGTTTAGATGATGTCGTGAAGAACAACTTTGCTAATTTAGAAACAAATGTGAAGCGGGTGTCATATTTGTGCAGTCTACCAGTGTTGAAGAATTATGATCTGACTGGCGACTTAGAGAAATGTCAATTTGGCGGGGATTTCCCGGTAAAAAAAGACGTGATTAAAGCTCGTCAACTAAAAGATGAAGGGAATAAAGCTGTTCAAAGGGGAGATTGGGTAAAAGCTATGCAGTTGTACAGTGAAAGCATGATACACATGCCTCAAAAGGAATGTAAGTATGACAGAATCAGAGGCAAATTACTTTGAGATAACTCCTTTGAAACTTCACAAAGGGTTTCGGTAAGCAATATAATTATCAAAGCGCCTTCAAATTCAAATTTCAGTTGAAGAGTTGTCGATTCTTCTGGCTAATCGTTCAGCAGCTCTTAATCATTTGGAGAGACATGAGGATGTGTTAGCAGATATAAGACGATGTCTAGCACTTGGATATCCACAACACCTGAGATACAAAGTATATGAGAGGAGAGCTAGAAGTCTTTTAGTGCTAAAGAGGCATAAGGAAGCTATTTCAGCTTTTCAGTAAGTCATATTAAATAATTACTAATAACTATTTGTATAACAAGTTGGTTGAACTGAAGTTGGTTAAAATTGATTGATAGGTTTTAGAGCCAAAAATCACTCTAATTCCCTTGTTACAAATTTTTGTTAAGAGGTGAAAAACCTATTTCTAAAATAAAGCATTAACCAAAGACGTTTTAATATTTAACCTATAATTTTATTTTAATTAGTCTTATTTACCTTCTGACATCTCTGTCCTTATAAAAATCCTCTTTTATAACTTATAACTTATACAAATGTCAGTAAAACTTATAACTTAAAGTTTTAAAAAAAATACTTTTAAACGACCAGAGATAACATAATTTTTTAAACAAAAATATTTTACACTTTTACAATATGCTAGTTGAAAAATGCACAGACTTATATATAGCTAACTTCAAGAGAATTGTAGTTTGGTTTTAATAAATCCGAAAACTTTATTTACAGAGAAACTATAAGATCCTTAGATGACGCCAAGAATCTTGATAAAGGCAAGAAACATAAGATGAGCACTGACAGTCAACTCATGATAGAAGTCCTCAAGAAAGGCCTCACACTTTCTGGCAATCCCAAAGATCCAGAACCAACGATAATACCACCGCGACCTAAACTGACCGGAAAAAATAACGCACGGTATCTATCTGCTTCTGACGCTGTGGAAATTAATTATGAAGATCTTAAAGGAAGATTCGCTACTGCTACAAGAGATGTGCAAGCTGGTGAAGTATTGCTGGTGGAGAAAGCGTACAGTGGTGTTTTATTAGGAGAATATTCGAAAACGCATTGTCAAAATTGTTTTAAGAAGTAAGTATGCTGTGTATAAGGTACGACACCTACTGCCTTAAACGAGTCGATATGTTAACCGCCAAGCAATCTCACTGCTTGCATTACATTATGCTCTCACTAATACACTGCTTGCATTACACTGCTTTGTTAATAATAATTGAAATGGTATGAAAACTATTACATGATAAATTTCTGTAGTAGTCCTATCGAAAACCACCTTAAAGTAACAGCAAGACCACCTTGAAGTTGATAGGGGGCAGGTCCCTATCAAGATTTGTTCTATCGAGGTCGGAAGCGCACTTGCAACCCCTATGGTGTTGCTTGTATTAATAGGTGACGGTAGCCATCTAACATCAAGTGGCTAGCTTACTGGCTAAACTTTGCACAAAAAACTCAAACCCATGATGTTTTCTTTTAGATCTCTTTCTTGCAAAATTCAGCACTTATTTATAAAATACTAGTTGTTTTCCCAAGACTTTTTTTCTTAACCCATACACACATATAATCAACTCTAACTTTGGCATTTATAGCTATTTGATATTACTACATTTTCAGGTGTTCTATTTTATTGCCATGTCCGAATTGCCCGAATGTCGTGTTCTGCAGTGACAAGTGTTTAGATTCGGCGAAGAACTCTTATCATGGTTACGAATGCCACATCCTACCTTTGCTATGGAAGTCAGGCTGTTCTGTCACATGCCACATAGCTCTAAGGATGATCACACAAAACAAAAAAGAATACTTCAGTCAAATAACAAATGAATTAGAAACAAAACCGAATGGTGTTTACAAAACTGATGACTACAAAAACGTTTATCATCTAGTAGCACACGAAGAGAGAAGGACTAAGCAAGATTTCCTACAAAGAACTCAAATGACAGCGTTCCTGCTGAAGTTGTTAGAAATTAGTGGCTATTTCGATGGAAAATCAAGAGAGAAACCTGTGGATATTGGTGTAATAAAGTCAATGGCAGTCGATGAACAGTACAAAGAAGATATTGCTTTGTTTGGTAGCCTTATATTGAAAAATCTCCAAATATTACAGTTCAATGCCCATGAAGTGTTCGAATTACAATGCTCTTTGCCTAAAGTTGGAAAGAATGTTATCAAACATGATGGTAAATCTGTATTTCTAGCCGGTGCTGTATTCCCTACGCTTGCTTTGTTCAACCATTCTTGTGATCCCAGCGTTGTAAGGTAAGCTGAAATCTATAACAATTTTTAAACGAGTATGTTGGCTATGAGTAGATTTAATATAAATTGATAATGATTTAGCCAGCATCATTAGCCTCGTGAGCCTCATTGGTCGTCGGTCCACTTTGTGGTACACTATTATCAAAATAACACTAGGTTCCTTAAATATTCAATAATGCTATAGTACAAATAAAATTAATGCTACTTAATTTTTTTTATTAATAACAGAAATTATTTTTCAGATATTTCTGTGGTCCATATATAGTGGTTCGTGCAGTCAAGAACATCAAGAAAGGAGAAGAAATAGCAGAAAACTATGGACCAATTTTCACAACTGTGCCAAAAGAGAAGAGACAAGCTGAACTAAAAGATCAATATTGGTTTGACTGCGAGTGTAAACCGTGTCAGGAGAACTGGCCTAAATACGATGAGATGACGGAAAATTACATGAGATTTAAGTATGTTATGAACTTCTTTAGTATTGACCAATCTTTGCTAGGAAGCATCTTAATCTGATGTCTAATTTACATAGTCAATATGACTTAGAATAAGATATAGGTATGTACTTAAATGTAATAAGAGTCGAAAGTGAAGCTACGTCAATCGATATAAGTAATACGAATACAATCAATATAGGTAATCTAACTACTCCTTCATCCTAAACCTACTAGGTCAACAGCACGTATGAGTACTATTACATTGTCTATTATTTACCCGCCATTTATTATCATATTTGTGTCTGTATGTATAGTGAGATTATAAGAACAGATTATATATAAAAACATAAATATGAAAGGGACACGCAACTTTTTTACATTTTTTAAATTATCGGCGAAACATTATCATAGTTCACAGGGCCTCTATTTTGCATTCCTTGAAATAAGTTTATGCCTGAATTCACTTTTATAATTTTACAAATACTAATTAGGAATATAAAATTGTGTAATCTTGATCTTGCAGATGTGACTCCGATCGACCATGCCCCAATGTAATTCCGGTGCCATACGATTGTAAGGAGTTCATGGTGCAGTGTGGCTTATGCCAACAGTATACAAACATATTGAAAGGGTTGAAGGCATTACAGGTAAGTGCAACTTCTGATGTATAAGTGGGATGGAAAAAGTAATGCCCAAAAGTAATGTTATGCATATTGAAGACAATATACCTACTGTATTTCGCAATCATCAACTGGGCAGCTCATCTGGCGACAGTAATCGTCTACGATAGTTTATTACCTAGATTAAAATATAGAATACTTTTTATCCTGGCAAAATGTTAGGTCCCCGCCCCGAGTAATTATTTAATAGTAGTACGAGTAATATAAGTGTCAGAGCGCTATATTAGTTTTTTTTTATAAATTTTTAAATGTTTTTAATTAACTTATTTTATAGATAATATCTGATCTATACTTTTTCAGCCATTAACACATTATTCTGCTGAAATAATTGCTTGTCAATTCCAATCAAAAAGCAACCCCATTCCAATTACCAAACCAACCCTAACAGTAGAAAGAGCGTTGTCATCGCATCAACTTTTTGTATTGCCTATACAACAGACTTTACTATGCCTAGGTATACAAGAAATTATATCACCCAAATGCTTCCGTATGG
The DNA here is from genome assembly GCA_944738685.1 of Synanthedon myopaeformis. NCBI lineage: Eukaryota > Metazoa > Arthropoda > Insecta > Lepidoptera > Sesiidae > Synanthedon > Synanthedon myopaeformis. The sequence continues at coordinate 2,549,062 of OX122918.1, read as the reverse complement.
CAAATTACCGATACAATGCTAATTGATAAACAAAGCAACGTATTTCAACTTGTCTTTGCAAAACCTAACAAGAATCAAACAAATGATAAATGCTTTTATAAACATCTGTTATAGCTCGCATTTTATAGAAAAAAATCTAACTTATTCCTTAGATTGTGTTTATTGTGTTACATAATTGCGACGGAATATATATCGAGCTAATATACAATATCTAAATTTCAATATTTTAAGCATTATAAAGTAATTAATTAAAACACAACTTTAAATTAAAAATGGTATTATTAAATAAAAAATTCTACATTTTCAGTGTCTTAATATAAAATATTCATTATGTACCGACACTTACTGTTAGTGTTAATCACGACTTAAAATAATAATAATAATAGTATGAGTGGCACGATTTATAAATTAAAATATACAATACAGTAAAAGACTTTGGATACCGTCGCCTCTGTCACTATAGTTTGGCCGAAACCGCTATACCACTCCTTGGGGATGCGGGGTGAGGCGGGAGGAAGGGAGGCAAGAAGCGTGAGTTTACATAAGAGTGATATTGTTGGACAGATCTTGTGATATTTATTTACAATATTTAATATGTTTAATACGTTAACAATTTTTGCGATATTTACGTAAATTTTATATTTAAAGCTTACTTTGTCTACTTTACTTTTATTTGAAATATATTCGGTCACTTTAAAATTCATGTCAAGAGATGTCGCACGATCCTTCTCTCTTAGGTAATGCGTCTTACATATAATAGGAAAGCATAGACAACGGACAGCCTTCTCTGCACCTCCGCTTCACCGCGCACAAACTTAAGGCGTGGTCCAGCGCTTCTGGTCAAACTATAGTGGGCACTACTTTAATAAATGTACACACCATAGACAACAGTGTGACAAAAAATTGTGTCGTTCTTGTAAATGTCGTCAATGTAATCGTCCGTCTCCGGATCCCAAACACAACGTTGCCCGCATTTCACTCCTGCACCCTTCATTTCTAATATGGTCGATTTAGCTATTAGTTTGTACCTGAAACAAGTATTAACAATTAATTTACACCAATATGTGCAAAAGTGTAATATGAGATTAGCACTGCGCAGTTTACACGTCTGTAGTCACGAACTGGGAAGACTTTTTTTGTGCCAATAACCACCTTTTACAGGAAGACCAACGCCAAATACCATATGTGCTATAGTGTTACAGTGCGTTTATTAGAAAACTTTCCCCTAAAATTGCATAATGCAAATTTTAGCGAGGTAGGGTGAGAGAGAGAGAGAGACCAAATTATGATTGCTATGGGCGGTCTGAGTCCACCAGGCTCACATCAAAGAAAGGGAATCAACGAAACTACAAGAATTGCTACAACTTGAAATAAGAGAAGTTTCTGTATTTTGAGAATAAGACAATGTGTTTATTGGTTCGAGGTTGTACCTTTTCATTCCAAGCTCTTGAGCACGTTGGCGGACGCCGTTAGCAATGAGTTTGCACCATCGCGGTGCCTGATCCGCGCGGTACTGGCGGCCCATCAACTGTTCTCGCATTGTGGACAGTATTATCTCGCGAACATTCTCAGCTTGAAATCTGTGGAGTAGCGAATCATATTTCGGAAAATCTCTTAGCAATATAAAATACAATACAACAAGAAATAATTTTTAAATTTAATATTGTCGAGGTAAATGCACAAGCAAACTGATATCATTTTTCACCGAGATATACCTAATGCAGTTCTACGAAATGTCCTGTTAGACAAAAACGAGAATAATTGGTTTTAAAAATTTTAAATTTATATTAAGTTCTTTAAGTCCACAATAGTATTTTAGATCAGTTTATGTAGGGTCAACAATCTCGATTATTTTTAGCGGTTTTCGATAGTCTAATTGAAAGTGTAATATTGTAAATATATTTTAAAACTACTTTCAAGATGTGAACCAAACAACAGATACAGCCAGAGAAGATAAAAATAGTGAGCACCCAGCAGATTGTTAAATTACGTGTATGATGAGTGAGTACTCAGCTCACACACAGAGATACTGCTCGTACCATTAGTGACATTATAATATTTGTTTAGTTTATAGTACACCAGATCCAAGGTATGGTGCCCCATAAATTTGAAATAGTACCAAATTAAAAATTATTACGTACTTTTCACCAAGTCCAGGCCGAACTTCATATTTAGGTGGATCCAAGGGTTTCTCAGTAGGCGAAACTTCGACTATTTCACCTTCATCTCTAGCGGCTGGCTCGCCCTCTTCTTCAATTACTGAAACACAATATAATACACTCAAATTTGTAGAAAACATCTGTTTCTGCCAAGCTATAGAAATTTTATAATAATGTATATTACCTTCTTCCTCATCAGCCATGTTGTTACACTACAAGACATCAGGCCCCTGAATAACGAAATTTTATATTTGTAGAGCTTCTCTGCGAAAACCCAATATTTTTATGGTGCTTTTAGTACATACTTTATTTATTTATTTATTTATTTTCAAGAAAACTTACAGCGATATTTATACAAAAATTTACTTAATAACTAAATGAGATTATTTTGACACCATTTACAAGTTTCCGCATATTAAAAACAAACTACAACTATGAAAAAGGAGTACAGCTTTTTCTTTTTTTTTTATTTATAGGCTGAACTTATTCTTGTGTGCAAATAATTTAATGTGCTGAAAATTCAGGTAAACATCGATTTCATTCATTCAATTTCATACATCCTGCTCCATCAGAAAGTAAAAGAATGTTGAATGAGGAATAGAACGATTACTATGGCTGAACCTTAATCAATTTGTTACGTAAAATTAATAAAAAATCTTTTTTTTTCTTTAACTTTGTTTAGACACTTATAGTAGACAGTACGCTACTGAAAAATAAATCAATGTACCAAAATCTGACAAAAGCCAAATGTTGTAATACCTCTTTCAAATTTTTTCTCCTAGAGATAGCTTTTATACTGACTAGCAATATGATGCGTTGGAGCAAGCGAGGGGCGGTGGAAAGAGTACCGGGAGGGACATCCCATCCAGCAAGGTGCAGATAATGTAACTGAGTACATACCAAAGTACACAGATACGTTCACATTAATTTAAAAGCTCTCAAAAAAAAATCAGCACCAACATCATAAAGTGGCTGTCTTGGTCTAATAGATCAATTTTTTTTTAATAGGACACAGACATGATGTACCGTTTGGGCCGTGCATCAATGGAAGAAGGCAACTATGGAGAAGCAATAAAAAAGTTCATAGAAGTTTTGAAGCTGTATGACGCATCGTTAGCACCACCTTATCGCTCTTATTATGACTGTGTCCAAGACTTAAGGCGGTGCATGTTGGCTGTCGGTAATTACAGTATTGTGTAACATTTTCTTTGTCTTTTTATATTTTTTATTTATGTTGTGAAATGTTTTCTTGTTTTAATTTCTTTTTTATAAATAAAATCAAATAAGAATTTATCTATCATTTATCTTTCATCTCACCTGTAGGACATTAGCCTTACCCATACTTTTTAAGTAAAAAATTTATATTTGTAATAATGTGGTATTCCAGTAACATATATCTAGAACCTAAAGTTAGTTTTTATATAAGTAAGTATTAAGTACATACATATAGAGTATTTACATAAAAAAAGCTATACAGATATTGCATAAAAAAGCTACACAGATAGTTATTGGCATTAGTGCTTATTTCTCAGTTGATTACATAATCATGACAAAAAAAAAAAACAATTTCTGATGGTTACATTACTGGGTCATATTGAAAAGGGTCAACCAACAAAATCAGCTTATGAATTATCCTTGAATTGTTAAAAACTGATTTGAGGAAATCATTTTAATTTATTATATTATATGCCACATTATTTATGTGAGGTCAATTGTAGATAGATTTACACTTAGAGAAAAAAAGGCTCCTTTTATACTCCATAAAAGATATTCATGCTTGTGGATTAGGATTGTACAAACCAAGTTCAAAAATTAGTATAAATTCCCAATCAGAATTTGTTTGTTGTCATGAAAAGCAACCAACCAGATTTAACCAACCTACTAAGGTTAACAGACAAGGTGACAAGGTGTTAAGGTTGACAGACAGGTTGACGGCTCACTTGATAACAGGTGGCAACCGTCGCCTATAACACAAGCAACGCCACAATGCTGCAAGTGCGCTGCAATTAGTAGGATTAGAAACGGCGCTGTTATTTCACTGTGGTCTTCTGTAAGGGCGTGGTTACTGGTTACTGCCGCAAGGCTGGTTGCCCAAATGACTGCGAGGAGTAGTGTGAGTGGGCTACCATTGCTTACTGTATGTTTCTCAGAAGATACATGGAAGGCTTCTCTAATGAGATTGTATCCACTATTACACCTCACTAAAATACATCACCGTGCTCTCAATACCTACATAGGTGCATAGAATGGCGCCAAATAAATAGTAGGATACAAAAATTAGAAAAACGAACAAACAAATATTTAAAAATAATAATTACTGTTAATAAGTAAACAAAATAAACTCACTGTTTGTATGTATTTGTAAATCAAAGCACAGGCTTCGCCGCTTTCATCTGTCACATGTGCTGTCATATCAATCAAATGTCAGTTGGTACGTCATTTTGTATGACAGAACCATAACTTTCTTAATTTTAAAAATACCATAGGTCACAGAGAACTTTAAATAAAGTCATTCACAAATCATAAAACTGAAACACATTACTTTATTTACAGTATAACTTACACATAATCAAAAAAGTGAAAAAAGAGTATTTATATAAGAAGTATTGGATTTTTAATTCAGATAGCTGGTGCCCACGTCTTCGCCCGCGTTGAATATTTAGGCTATTTCCATCCTGAAATTCTAATCTAAGTATTGGTGAAAGAATTTTTGAAATCGAATAAGTAGTTTCGAAGATTACCTTGTACATACAAACAAACATACAAACTTTACCTCTTTATAATATTAATAGGTAAACTATATTATAATTATGGTAAGTAGCAATTCCGTACGTCATATCACAAGTCGATGACCTTTGATTAAATCGAATGACATTTTTGACACTTTATTTCGAAGTGAGTGATTGCGAGTTGCGAGTGCAATAAGGCCGACTGCCCGACAAAAGTTCTGAAAATTACGAAAATTTATTTTGTAATTGTAATATAAACTACATAGCTCTTAAAAATCTACTAAATACTGATTTAAAATTGTGTAACAAATGGTATCATCGTCGGTATTATATGCGGCAGTGCCGATAACTGTTATAGTTGCAGTAGGTTTTTATCGCAAATGGAGGTCTAGAAAACTGTCCAAATGCGTCAGTAACACTTGTCTGAGAGGTAAGACATTCCTGATTACTGGCGCCAACAGCGGCATTGGCTTCGAAACAGCCAAAGCACTGGTGAAGAGGAAAGCCAGGGTTATCTTTGCGTGCCGTGATGTCAACAAGGCGAAAGAAGCCATTTCATTTATTAGGAAGGAACATAACGTTGGAGGCGAGCTGGTATGTAATTAAGAATATTACGTAATAAAATATATATTAGAGTTAATACTTTGTTGTTCGGTTTACAAGATAACGTGACATGCTAGAACAGACATGACATCATAATAAAATATGTTTTTCATCAACTTCTTTTCGTGTCTATAAATAAGTTAGTGTGATAATCTTCACATTAATGTGAGAATTTTGTTTTATACCAGTAAGATCAGTGCCTACTGGTAAGGCCTGGATTCGTAATAACAAATTATCTAACTCAAGTTAGAAGTTCTTAAGTAAACTACAAACTAGTTAATCGAATTAATTGAAAAACAAAGTAGAAATTGAAATTTTGTAGTTTAGTCAATCTTTTTAATCTATTAATTAATTATTTTCAGATTCCAATGCAATTGGACCTAGCATCTTTAGAGTCAATTGAAAAGTTTGTAGAAATTGTAAAAGCAGGCTTTTACAAAATAGATGTTTTGATCAACAATGCTGGTGTCGTCATACCAATAGAGCAGGATGTGAAGACCAAAGAAGGCTTCGAGATTCATTTTGGTGTCAACCATTTGGGGCACTTCTATCTTACAAATTTATTGCTAGATTTACTAAAGAAAGCTTCCCCAAGCAGGTGACTTCAATATAATTTAATTTTTAATTATATTAATATTTTATTTAAGCAGGTGAGTACTAGGGACCTGCTTCATGCTTCGTCTGGAATGCAATTTTTTATACCTTCCATGCTTGTCCCTCTCCATTAGTGACATGGACAGTTTCGGAAACTTGGTTGCAAAGTTTTTTTTTTTCTACAAGTACTATTTTATCTATGTTTTCTACTTACATAAAAAATTAAAAGCTAAAGATCAAATACTATGTAAGTATTAATCCTTTCACTATCAATCTCTATTTTCATGTATTCTTGTATATTTTGTATATATAATTTAATAATTTAGTGTGCCTAAGATTTGGAACACTTATTCAACTTAATAATATGAATTAAGTAAATTGGTGATAATATTTATCTTACAGAATTGTTATTGTATCATCGACATTACATGAAAAAGGGAAAATAAACTTTGATGATTTGAACTTAAGGAATGAAATTGAATCTTTGAAGAGTGGAAAAGCCATTGCCAATCCGCGCTCTCAATACAGCAACACAAAGCTGATGAATGCTTATTTTATGAGAGCTTTAGCAGCAAAATTGAGGGATTCGGGCATTGATGTCAATGCTTGCTGCCCAGGATTCTGCTATACTAATCTATTTAGGTAAGTCTTCTATTTATATTATTAAAGATTATCCTTAGCACATTTTTTCTGACATTTTGAGACACAAAAAGCCATATAATTGATTATTTTAAATGTTTAAATGTTTTCGATTATTTATGAAATACCTTTTTCTTTCTTACACGACATAATGTATCCTAACAAATATTATAAATGCAAAGTCTGGCTGAAAGTTTATGCTTTGGATGTTGTGATGAAATGAAAATGTCTTAATTTGTTAATATATACAAATAGAGTCATCCAAATAGGTAAAATATTTTTACATTTTTCAGACATTCTATAAAATGGTACCATTACATTTTAATGTTGCCCATATACTTCACGTTCATGAGATCTGCAGCTGAAGTAAGTGCATTCACATTTTATTAATTATTTATTGTAATAGCATAATGAGGTATGCTAACATAACAACATACAAGCATAGGCATACACTATATGGAGTTTAAATTTAGTTTTTTATTTATAATATTAAAATAATGAAACAAAATTAGAAATTAATCCTAATTAATTAAGTCAAATTATAAATGCGAAAGTTTGTATTACTTATATGTTTGACACAACGCAACTCTTTCACGCAAAACCTACTGAACGGATTTGGATGAATTTTGGCACACAAATAGTTTATTACCTGGATTGACATAGAAAACCTTTTATTATGGAAAAATGTTAGGAGACCACCCCTCTGGAAGATTGGGTCCTTCATATAATGGCTTAGGCCCGGTTCCTATATCCCAACAACGAATCGTTTTTGCCTACCAACGGTACTTATAGCCACGAGTCGTAAGGGTGACGCGTTCCTATATTCATCTACTCGTAGATGAAACTACTGAAGCTTCTTACTAACGGATGGGAGGACAACCGATAACGATCCGTACGTCCGTTCTAAGGCAATGAGTGATCGGTGCGTTCCTATATTACTTTCGGAACGTCAGTGAGCTGTCAAATCAACCACTCGTAGTAAGAATTTTTACCGCCTGATTTTGGTCGATAATTGCAGTGCACTAAATTATTACATTTTTCAATTATGAGTTCAGATAGCGACATGGAATTGTTAAACGCGTTATCGGATTGGAGTGACTCTGATTCAGATGAAAGTGGACCAAGCTCTCGAAATTATTACGAGCGAATAGATTGGAGCAAAATTTTAAATGAAAGCGATTTTAAAGTGAGATTCCGACTGAATAAAACGGCAGTTGAATCATTATTGCTTGAAATTACACCACATTTAAGAGTCACAGGTTCCAGGTTTGTAATATTACTTTTGTTACAATCTTTTACGCAAATATAACCTAACCTTAAAAATATATGATTTTTGTTTTAGGAATTATGGAATATCTCCTCTACACCAACTTCTACTAGCATTGAGGTTTTATGCTTTAGGAAGTATGTTGTTATCGGTAGGAGATTTTGTTGGTGTTTCAAAAGCATCATCTTGTCGCATCGTGCGAGATGTTAGTTGTGCTATAGCAAAACTATATAATAAATACATAAAAGTACTACCAGATACAGAAAATGAATTCTATGAAATTGCAAGATTTCCACGTGTTCTTGGTGCTATAGATTGTACTCACATCAGGATACAGTCACCATGTAAGAAATAATTCTTGTAGAATAAAAAGTACTTGCACAATTTCAACTATTACGCGTATTTATCTTTAATGCCTAATTGTTATTTTTAGCTTCACGAATAGGAGAAGAATTCAGAAACCGAAAAGGTTATTTTTCAATCAATGTCCAAGGCGTATGCAATGCCAATCTGCTTTTCATGGATGTGGTTGCTCGTTGGCCAGGTTCAGCTCATGATGCAACAATCTTTAATAACTCAGTTTTTCGAGGTTGGTAAATTATAAAATAACTCGCGATTAATATATTTAATAATGGCCTTATAATTTTATACCTAATGTGTTATAAGCTACGAATGAGTATTATTTATTCATAGGTTATAAGTGATAATGTGATAGATGTCAACCATTGATGGATTCGTTTACTTTTAGCTAAATGTGAAGTAAGAACTTTTGGGAATAGGTGGTTGCTTGGAGATAGTGCATATCCCTTGAAGCCATACTTATTAACTCCCCTATTAAACCCTGAAGGCAGAGGTCAACTATTGTACAATGAGGCACACATCAGAACTAGAAACTGCATAGAAAGGTGATAACTTACTACAAATAATTTGTTATTTTAATTAATGTTAGTTAAAGTAAATAAATAAAATTAAATTATTTTATTTAATATTTAAGGTGTTTTGGAGTCTGGAAAAGGAGGTTCCCAGTTGTTGCATTAACAATGCGTTTAGGACTTCAGAATGCTCATGCTGTTATAATTGCAACAGCTGTCCTTCATAATATATGCAGAATGAGCAATATAGATGAAGTTCCTCCAGAGGTAGAAGTACCACCCTTAGATGCAGTACCAGTCCCTAACCATGATGAAGTCAGCAGGAACACAGAAAGAGAACTGTTGATAACAAATTATTTTAATAAGTAAGTAACATTTATTTTTTACAGTATTGTGTTTTTATTATGCAAAAAGCTATAATTTTAAACTTTTTTTTCAGCTTGGTATGAATGCAGATCTTCTTGGGTTGTATGAAGAATCATGCCATGTTTCTTAAGTTTTTTTTGCAACACTAGAGTATACAGTGGACAATATAATGTATCATGTAACAAAGACTTCTACAAACAAATTGTTAAATAATCACATTAAAATATATCTGTGCATTAAAATTTAGAACTTACATATACCATATTCAGGTATATAAATAATAAATTATTTTGAATTTGTTATTACTATTAAGTATATGTGGTTATTGTATTTTCAATTAATACATAATAAAATTCTATAATTAACCTTCAATTTCAATTTAGTCTCTAAAACGTGATATTAATTAATACAAGTAGTTTTGTATTTATAATAAACAGCTGCTTGCATTACATTTTTATTTGAATGATTTTCATTTTTAAACATAAGTAACATATCTGCAAGCAATGCTATATCATGGTTGTTCTTTACAAGATCAGAATAATCATGATGTAATATAAAAAGATATATGATATGATAAATATAATAAGGATTTATATTTAGCAATAAAACATATTAGTAACACAACATTATTTATTAGTTTTTTCTTGTAATTGTATTTTTAATAGTTCTATTTCTAAGTCCACCTTAATTGTTTTTTTTTTATAATATTGGGTAATAGCTTCATTACGCTCTTTGCGACCCGTGTCATCATAAGTCTTTCGGCGTTTAACTGTAAATTAAAAATAGGATAAGGACCAAATTTTTGCCAATGTATATATTTTTTCTTTAACTGTCGTTTGTCTGTGGTCCTGCTTGCAGAAATCAGGTCTATCCCTTTACGAATAGACTTTCATATTAAGATGCAACATTTATTTACTTTAATGATTCAGAATGACAAAGTTATACTTCATTAGTTTTACCTCTTGGCGACATTAAAGCCTTGTCCATTTTAGGCATCCCGTAAAACAGACCGCCTTCTATCTTTCTCTTTTCAACTGAAAATAGTAAAGCATAATTATAACACCACCACAAGTTACTTTTTATTCTATTATTTTACAATTATTCTTACTATATTCAATTTCTCAAACAATTAAAGAATGCCAAAACCTCTATAATCAGTTTTACAATTTAGGACATTTGAGAAATCAAACAAAAATCAAAGCAATATGGTTTTAGAGTTTAAATATGTACTGAAGAAAAGATGCAGTGTTAAATATAATATGTTAAACAGTGTTAAATAAATGTAATGTAAAATATAAATGTACCTTCTTTTTTCTCTGATGTATAAAGAATGGGCTCTACAGGCCTGCAATCTCCAACACTTGAAATTTCAGCTTCATTGTGAACAAATGAAATTTCAGTTTCCTCCACATTGACTATTTCTACACCCTTTGCACCATAAACACCATCACCACCAAAAGGAAGTTCAAAGCCTGTGCAGGTCGATCCTAGCAGGTCGGCAACTCTCTCCAGGATTTCATCGGGAGGGATGAAATCAGACTTACCTCCTCCAGTCTAAATGTTGAAGATATAAATCCACAATTAGATATAAACAGAACAAAATAGTTACAATATAGTGTTTACATGTAAACAACCTCCATATAAAGTTACCAAAAACATTGGAGTCCAAAACAGATAATATGCACATAGTTGTATTAAGTTTATACTATAATTAACAATTTAAGCACAAATATAAGCTTGGTGATATATAGGTAATTAATTACTTATTTTAAAAAATTATAAATCAAACCAATAAGGTAACAAATACATACCTTTAGTTGGTTCATTCTTATTTGTTGAGTTCTTTTTCGAGCAGCTTTTTTTAAGTTGTCCCACTTTAATTTTAATTGGTCCTTTTGGCGAGGTACAAAGGAGCTTCGGCTGTTAAAAGTGAGAGTTACATAGTCCCAGGCCTCATCTTTCAATTTGTTGGTGGCTGCGTTAGTCTCCTTACTTGTCAACACTTTCGTATCGGCAACAAGGTCCACCAACAGAGCCACTTCCTCTTTCGTCATTGACTTCTTATTCTAAAATTCATATCAAAATTTCAATGAAATATTGTTTAAAGTGAGAATTATTCTTGCTCTTAATTTATGATAATGTGACTGTATTCATTGCGTATAATCAATTTATAAGTTAAATTTGCTTACCCGAATTATGTCCATATTAAAGTTGTTTCAAACCACTGTCCAGCGTGAGTTTAAAACACAAACAAAACTAATAAAAAACAGTTGAAAGTGTGGTAAAATAAAAATATTACCAATTGCCGCCAATATGACTCATCAATCACAAACAAAAGACAAGTTGTCAATTCCCATCGAGGACGCGTTTCGTTACACAACAAATAATTAAAATATAATGATGTTTTTCATATTACAAAAATTGTTAACTAATTGTAAAGTGCTGATTTGAGCTACTTTATTCTAAATAAAAACAATATATTTAAATTACATAACATAACAGATAAATTATATAAAGTTTTCGCATCGCATTTTGAATGAAACGAAACGTACGCTGTGTTGTAGAGAGGGCTCGGTAGACAATCTACGAACGGACAGTCGTCGATATTAGGCGTCGTAAAAAACTTGTGGAACGCTTTGCTACGATCCGTTGTCGGTAAATGAAAACGAGTAGTAACTTGTAACCACTGACGGATGGTAGATTATAGGAACCCGCTGTTAGTAGTAAATTCCCCAGTCAGTCCCTCATTCACTTATCATCAAATGGACCGTGAGCCATTTGTTCCTTTTAATAAAGTAAAACTAAATGTTTTTAGTCAAACTTACCAATCGAATTAGTATTTGTCGTCCTTTAACAACCACCATTCTTCAATTTGAAATTTTATATTTTGTGATTTTTAGTAATGCCAGTTACAGTTACATTGAAATAACACCACAAGTGCATTTTTAACTTTTCATCAATATGTCCGTTTACCCTTTATAATGTTACCCCTAAATACCCCTAAAATGAAGGTAAAATTATTACTATTAAAAATTCTAAATTTTTCATACCTCACTTTTTTTTATGCCAGATTAACTCAATTTTAAATAAATAAATAATAATAAATGTAATGTAATATTACTCCTAAAATAGAGGTAAAACTTTTTTTTTTTAAATTCCATATGCATATCAATGTGTCATATCTCACATTCTCCTATGACTGTTTAACTTGGACCAATATGTGTAAATTATTTGATTGCAGGGTGCCAAGACTGTCGAGTTTGTAGCTACAGACTATGGAATCGAAGGAAAAACTGGGAAATTCTATCGCAACTGCGTAGAATATACCTCTAAATATCCATTTGATAAAGACGTTGAGACTAAGCTGTGGAATGTCACTGAAGATATGATTAAAGCCAGGAAACCTATTTAACTATTTAGTTATTTGGGAACTGTTATAAACAACTATATCAACCTCTAGTTGTAAGATGAAACTTTTTTCGCAAGAATTTCATATAATCTATATATACTTTCAAGACTTGTATTTGATTTCCAATAGCCTATAATTTGACAACCTCTTCTTTGTAAATATAGATAACTAGTTTCTAGTCTGTGCCTTCCTCAAGTGCCATTTCTTCCATTCCTTCAAATAATGTGTTTAATTTTCACTGAATAAATAAAAAGTTGTATTAGGTTTAGGGGTAGGATAGTCTTTTTATATTTAATATTAGGCTCATCTTTATACGGATTTTCAAGACGAAGTTTGATTATTTAAAATGAACTCTTAATATGAAGTTTCAATAAGTTTGTAAAGTTATAATTATGTAAGAGTACAGCTGATTTTTTATTTTTATTTTATTTGTTTAATTTTTTTTAAGAAGATCACTAAAATTAAGTTGACTTCTGTGAATCTCTTTGTTTAGAAATATTGGTTTGACCTCTGCAAATGTATGTTTTGTTAAATGTTAATATTGATAAAATCTTATCCAGTTACTCGCGTACACTGAATTTGTATCTTATTTTTAAGCTCCAAATTCCACTTATATCTAGATGGCGTCACTGTAAATTATTTATACATTTCTATTGAAAATCCGCCAGTCAAAGGTTATTTCAGTCGAATACCATTTAAGACAATTTTCACAATGCGCAATAGATGGCACTGCCAACATCACTTGGACACGTCTTGATACACTAAAAGTGTAGTTTTGCGTTTTCTTATTTCCTTATGGGATTACTCTATGCCTTTCCGTTAAAAAACTGTTTTGATATTTACTCTGTGGTGATATTATCCAATCCAAAGATTAATTTGTCACTTTTATTTATTATTTTTGTGTTGTAATTAGTTGTATTTTGCATGTTACATGGGTTATCATCGGTTTTAATTTTTAAATTATTTGAATAAATATTTTATATATCTTGAACTGTTTTTTTTTTGTCATGAGGCAGTGAAGGGGACGGACGGACACTGTGGGGTTACTTTACTATTTATTACTAGATGTACTACTTTACTAGTGAATTGCTCAGGCAACTGTTCACATTTGCCACCAATAAGCAAAGCAAACAATTGGAGACATTTTAAACCAGATTTTTAATTTTTTATTGTTAAACATGAATCCATTCATCCCTTTTAATAAATCTAATTTAATATTATTTTTTGTTAATATTATTTTTATATAGAGGTGATATCATTTGAGAAAAGTACATTGTGGGAAACATATATCACGAAACGATAGTGACGGGTACACGGATGTTTTTGTAAACCGATAGTATATTCCGAAGTGAGGTGAACGTGTGTTCCACAGACATTTGTAACTTTTATGTCACGAAAAGCAACGATTTTTCTTCTCCCCAACCCGACTATTTTTTTAATTGACACAAAATCTATCGCGGATGGAGATCGAGTCCAACAGTGTCAGTGAATATTTTGATATAGTGGACCTATAGCTTATTAAGCAAAAGCAAACTTGTTCAGTCAGTCAGAGTTCAGATCAGACATGCTCGGAGCACGCCCCCATCCTTTCCGCAGTCCACTCCACCTCCACCCGCGCGCCTGGGTTAGTTAGTCCAAACAGTTCTACTTGTTCTACTACGATTCGGATAGATCGAATGCTTATTATTCTTACTAGCAAAGCAAGCAAGTTGGGTTAGTGAGCTGAGCACTGAGAAGACTAACTAAGAGACGCAGTGTTTCCACTATCAGGTTTTGTCCTAGATTTTTTCGAAAATTGCCCCAAATACCTTAAATTAGTCTCCGAAAATCCTTAATTTTTAGGGCCGTCGATAGATAATTTTAGGGCGCAAAATTTAAGGAAACAATAACTATCTTTTGTTCTTTATTTTAATAGTGATACTTAAGGTCGTAGAAAATCGTGTGTTATAATAAAATCAGATAATATAGCTTGGCAAAACAGTTCAAAAATTTAAAAGTGGAAATACTGTAGTGTCGTCCTTTTCATATGAACATAATAGTTACAGCGGGACAACACTATAGACCTCTCGCTAGAGAGTATATGTGTTCCTTGTACAGGATAATTAAACGGGTAAATAAATAAATGTCAAAATTTCATAATATTGTTGATGTAATATTTCGTTAATATTTATAACTATATGCAGTGAAGATGTTAATAAGTTTAACTATGAATAAAACCTATAATGCACAGAAAAATCATTATAATTAATAATTCTTATTTTATTGTTAAAAAATCGTGTAGGTGTACACATTTAATTAGTTAATTTAAAAATCAAATTTCCGTCTCTCTCGTTGGTGACTTGGTGTTAAAACAATTCCTATCCTAGGTAGTAGGTAATAGAATAGTGTAAGCTAATAAAACAACCACTATGATTTTAATGTAAATTATTTGGGCCTATCCCGGCGGCACTGCAATGCCGGGCCGACCCGTGACGGGAGTGGAGCGAGCCCCGAACATCCCGTCTGGTTACAAAAATCAGTTTAATATACTGGTCCCTCGATGAGGGAACTTTCAGATATTAAGCTGAAAAGAACAGATACTACACTTTGATCTTAGCCAAAAGGCCGAGAAGCGATAACTGACAGTTGTTAGGTCACAGTAGTCACCAAAATGCAGAAACGAAACGATAGCGCGATATAACTTCCAGATATGGCGACATCTGTTCAGTGTTATTTGTAACTTTATATAACACGTTAAGCGACATCTACATATTGAATGACAACTTATCTATATAAATATAAATGAATGCTTTGTGTTGCTAAGCGTAAATCTCATAAACCAGTAAGTAAACGACAGGATCAATTCGACTATAAGTCCTATGTCCAGTCCTATATAAGTATCAATAATTTCTTTGATTGTCCTTCAATGCTCTTTGCTTTGAAGTAATTATTATCGACTTTTTAATTTATATAAAATTGACGTAGGTATAGTCTTTAAGGCGGTTTTTGTTTTGTTATAAAAATAATTTTATCTAAAATCCATTCGTATGAATGCAATTCCTTCCTTTTAGTAAAATTGGCTATCTTATTTAGAGTAGATACTTTCCTTCCAGATGCGATTAATGCTGCCGTCCATAGTAAAATTAAGGATAAGGTAATAGAAAGGGATAGGGTAATGGGCTCTGGCATTCCTTACCCACTCACCAAAATTTGTTTTTTTATTTTTGGTCTAGTGGCTAGTAACCCTAGCTGTTACCCAAACGGTCACGGGTTCGAATCCCGCTAAGCGCAAATGTTTATGTGTTAACATTTACCTTTGTACCTGTCATGGATGTTTGTATTTATAATATGTATATGTATTAACAAAAAAAAGTAATCTATGTAGTATATCAACTGTCTGGTATATATAATACAAGCATTAGTTGCTTAATGAGGAATTAGATGATGCTGTGTGGAATGTGTGAAGATATATATATGTACTTATATAAAAAAAACACAACAGCACACATGCTGCTATTTCACGGTGGCCTTTTAAAAGGAGACGGTTACTGCCGCCAGACGGGCTGCCCAAATGACTGCAAAACAAGGGTAAACAACTTACGTGTGTGGGTCATGTTTGACAAATAAAATAAAAAACCTTATTTATTGTAGCTGGGGCCATTTATTTTAAGTATATAATTACATATTTATACGGACAACTAGATAAAAAACTTGTATTCAGACTATGAAAAACAATAAAATTGATATGGTAACATTATGAATATAATTATTTAATAAGTATGAAGGTTTATATTAGGTGTAAATGAGGTGATTCAATTTATTTTATAAATAGTAGATAGGTTAATTCGAGAATTTAAATTATTAAATTTTCCATATTATAATGAATTAGAAAAGTTTATGAGCTTTAAGCGGATCGTCTACCGCCAACTAAACTAACTGAAAACTAAGCTCAGTGAACTAAACTAAGTTAACTTATAAAATACGTTGTCCGTCCACCGAAAAATAAGCTAAAACTACGTTAGTGATGGTCAGTTTGTGCTAGAACGTTGAATTAATCGAACGTAATGAAACAAGAGAATAGCTATGACGAAAGTTCAGAAAAGGATTACAATCGTTATACGAAAAGAAGATTGATTTTTACTCATTTCATAATAAAAAAAAACGGGTTAATTACAATGATTGCCAAATCATTGTAATTAACCCACTAGCGACTGATGCCAGAGGGGTAAGGTAAGGCCTAAGGGGGTGAGAGGCGCTTAGTTTAGCTCACGTAGTTACTATAAGTTAGCAACTATAAGTTAGTTCGACTTAGTTGGGCTATTTTACGTAGCTTAGCTGGCACAGTTTGCGGTGGACGCACATGTAGTATGAAAAATTGGCTCAACTATGCGAGCTAAGCCACTAACTTTGTTTAGTTGGCGGTGGACGATCGGCTTTACAAATATAATTAGTTAGGTTGGTATCTAAAAATTTGCGTAGATATTTTAATATTTAATGACATTATATAATATTTTTTGGTGTTTTATTATCTAGATACTTCCTAGCTACATTTTTAGGGTTAATCAATTGAAAAAAAAAAAAGAATAAATAGATATTTAATTATTTAAATAACTTATGGCGACAAGTGGCTACCTACTGGGATATGCTAAGAATATAAGAAACCCATAAAATGTAGCAGTACATGTATCATATCTATAAACATTTTAATGCGTCGCAATAAAATGAAATAAAATAAATCTATTTCAAAATATTAAAACATTTAAGGAGCTTAAGTATGAAATTGCATTTTAATAGAAAAAAATACTATAAAATGATAAAGCATGATTATTTCTTAATCATCTATCTAGTAAATATGTCAACTATCTTATAATAGTTATTATTGCAACATAAAAAAGGTCAAGGAAAACTTTTTCGTATTTTATATACAAATTCAAGGTATTTTTTATCAGTTTATTATTTACATTCCATTATAATATAAATTCGGCATTTTGTTTAATAACTTGTTTGCTATTTCTTAGGTTGACATGATCCCATTGTTGTAGATATTTTGGGACTTCTTATCAAAAAACTGCGACAAGTAGTTTTGACAGTGGAGATCCGAATCGATGGTTTTGCTCAGAGGTAAGAACTCACAATGAACGATGCCCTTCCAATCCCACAATACACACACACATACATACATACATACATACATACATATACCATACATACCGTCACTTTATTGGGCTAGAATTCGAATAGAATTTGTAGTCCATTAACTCATAGTCTGTGAAGCTTAACTACCCTTTGACCGTAATCTTTTAAACACGTTTTTGTCGAGGTACCAGGTACTTTTACCAGTGATTAATCTTTTCAAAAACGGTTCGGTTTCATTGTGTTTTAATAGAGAATCGCAAATGAGTACACGATACATTAGATTAGAAAAATATAATAGAATAGATTAAAAAAATCACGGAAAAATGTTTTTACTTTTAAAATGTCATTTATTTAATAGTAACAAAACCAGCAAGCAAGCAAGATTTTACTGCATCTTTTTACTTATACTCGTAAAATACGAAAAACTTTTTCTCCGACTATTTATAACCATTTAGTGTTCAAACAGAATCATCAATACCTTTTCTACCGCTTCTCGAGAGAGTAATAATATTCCTTGTAAATAATTGTAATAAATAGATAATTGTAATTGGCTTGAAAGAGGGTACTTACTTGGTTAGAGGTAAAATACAAAATAGAGACTAGCAGCGCCATCTTTATAGGTCTTTATTAGCTTGAATTTGTAAGTGTAATATTTGTTACTTTTTAAAAAACTATTGTTAGTTTAGATTAAAATAAAATATATTTAAAGATTGTGTTCTGTTTTATGATGCATTTTCATACTTAAGTCCCTCAATACTATTTATTAAACATCTAAAAAGGTTTAACACATTACCTGTTAATTAACAAAGCATTAACAAAAATATGTACGTTAGTAAGAAATGTTATATTACTTGTCAATGGTTTAATTTTTCACTTAACATCTGTAATTAATTATAACCTTTTTGTTTATGGTAATTTATTTAATTTCATTGGCACCATTAAAGGAATAAATAAAAATTCCTGAGAAAACAGTTATTTTTGACACTTGCAGACCTTTTCTTACTAGCTCAAAATAATGGTGAAATATAATATGAAGTAAGCTAACATTTAAAACATTTTAAATGTCAAGAGAGATTGGTAGATAAAGTAGTCTTAGGTACAACCAATTTAGAAAAGTGCTAATTTTTGGAACTCCTTTAGCTCAAGTGTAGTTAAAAATTTAAGATTTTTTAAAAATATAAGTACATAATTAAATCATGATCTTTGTAAGACACTGTTACACTGTTAGACACTGTTAAATAAGTAAATAAATAAACAAACAGTGCTAACTTTTGGAAAACTTTAAGCTCAGATATTATAAAAGATTCTTAACAAATCAAAGTTTGATACAAATTTTTCATATAATAATTTCATTCCTACACACCCTTCGACCAACCAAATATTTCGGCCCTATTTTAACACATTTTTATCTTAAAATGATAATAGTATTTTGGTCAGGATTTGTTCGCTAAAATATAGTCTTGTAAATGGAATGTTATATTAAAAAGAATTAATCGATGACAAATTAATTGCAATGCAATAAATGCAGTAAGCATTTTAAACTGAGACAAAAATCATACATCTAACAGACGACTTCGTTCTTAATTAATAAATAAATTGTAAATAAGTACTATGTTCTAGAAAGAGAGCGCTGTAAATATCAATTCATAAGTCTTTTTGAGAAAGAGACAGACACTTCACAAGTTATTAGACGAGCATTACAGTTAGTAATTTTTTTAAGAAAACTAGCTGTGGCTGCGACTTCGGGCTTTCAATTACCTAAACTTTTTGTTTATAGTAAACCGATTGGAATGAAATGATGGGAAATTTGCTAAAATGCATCAGTGAAAACCGCATTCAAATCGGTCAAGCCGTTTCTGAGATTAGCGTGCACAAACGCACAGACAAGCAGACAAAAATTCTTAAAACCACTTTTATTGACTTCGGTATGACACGGCTCGTTTACGAATTTAATGTATTGATGGAAAACGATTTTTACACTATAAATCTATTATATCTATATACCACCGATTTTGACGGGACTTTCGCTGACAGATAGCTAATTTTATGAGGAGTAACTTAGGCTGCTTTTATTTTAGGAAAAAAATACATATAAACAGTGTCCATCTCCAGTAGCGTGGCCGAGTTCAACTAGTTGTTAAAACAAGATTGTCTTTTCTAGAGCATAGTGTTTGCGAAATAGATTAAAAGCGAAACTAGCTGGAATGTTTGTGGAAAATAGACAACATGTGGGTATTAAGCTACACACTCATTACACATAGAAAAATAATAAATTAATAATTAATCTGGGATAACCATTAAAATAGGTCCATATATGAACTACAATTTAAAAAATCTTTAATAAATATATAGCTTTTATAACTATTGTCATATTGAAAAATGAACTCTCTACATAACAATTCATAATAATTAATTAATGTTTCAAATGTACTTTCAACATCACTAAGTTATTGTATATTTTATTAGCTAGATATAATAACATAAATGCATATTTACTACTAAACATACTTATTTAAAAATTATTAAATTGCAAAAAATATGTCGATTTTATTTCTCTTTCAATAAAAGAATATTTCGTGAACTTATTTCTTTTGTAAAATAATCTTAATAAATATGCTACCGCCAATATCCATTTCATATCAAGGCTTTCGTATCCCAATACACTAACAACATATTAAAAATATTTCAATTATGATAAGGGCACATTTAACTAAAGTATATTCAAGGTGAGAATTAAATTATCATTATCACTTTTACCTCCAAGTCTAATCGGTGACAACATGTATGCAGCCATTTCTTTGAAATTTTAACAATAATTTTTTTTTTGCAAGTTTACAAATTCGATATTAGTAAAATGTCAGTACAAAATTCCTGAAAATTTTTGTAGTTATCTTATTTTGGCTATTTAAAAAAACTGGCATGTAAGATGTCAAACCATTTACTCTCAACTTGGACATACTTTATACTACACAACAATCGAATTTATAGAATGAAGATATTCAATTAAAAATCGCCAAACTGTTGACGATAATATAGATAAGTAGTATATGTTATATAGCAAAAAGTAGATCCCTACACAAATACGCAAAGTCTCTTTATTCAAACTATAAGTGAGTACATTGAAACCCACAATATTATCAGCGATCTGCGCCCGTGGAGAATAAGTCCCCAATCATCCAGCTGATATATAAGAGAACCTAAAAGCTACGTGGCCCCAGACTCACCTCAATTTAGAATGACTAGAATTTCAGGTATGAATGCTGTTTTATATACCAACCGTATAGGTATTGCCTAGTTTGGGTAAGCGGCCGGTTCTCAGGTATCAGCTGGTAAAGGTGAAAAAACAAAATCGTATCTATCTTTCCTAAATTGGAATGGCTGATTTTTATATATGTTATTTAAAATAGTGTTAGGAAACAATATTCAATGATGCCAGACTCTTTCCGTGGCCCCGAGCTTTAGCCACACTTAAGTTCATCAAAAAAAATGTAATCTACCTCATTTCGGTATGCCTAGTTTTTAGATATTTTAAAAAAATTAAAATATAAAAATCAGCCATTCCAATTTAGGAAAGATAGATACGATTTTTTTGTACCTTTGCCACCTGGCCAATTCTCAGCCAAACTATGGGTATTGGCTAGTTTGGCCTACCCAAACTAATCAATACCCATACGGTTATAAGTATTTAAAAAGCATTCATACCTAAAATTCCAGCCATTCCAAAATGAGGTGAGTTTAGGGCCACGTAGCTCTTAAACATACGTTTTTCCGAAAATTTCACATGGGCGTTGACAGCTGATGTCGCGACCTGTCCACGCCGACATCCACAGTTGTTACCTTACCGTCTATCGGCGTACCACTTTCCACTTCACTGTCTGGCATTATAATACACATAAAAGACTTGCCACTTGACACGTCCTTAGGGTAAATTGTCATCGGTATAAATCTATCGCTGGTTCCGTCTACGTAAGCTCCCAACCTCGAGTATACCTCCGGGAAATGTTTCTTCAATACAACCCCTCTACTTTCCAATTCATTCAGCACGTTCTGAAAGCATATTTCTCTAAATTTATGAGCCGTTGCCGCGTTTTTATCGACAACGTTGCACATTTTCGACGTGAGTATCAACGTTTCTCTATCGTCTGGTGCGCTTTTACTATCTCTTCTATACCGTTTGCGATTGTGTTCCTGTATGGACGCGGTCACAGTTTTGCTGAGTCTCAGTTTAGCACATCTCGACACCATCTGTCGTTCCCATTTGACAGCACCCTTAGTTGGCACCTCACTTATTATACACACGGCTACGTACAATATGACTCTTGTCTCAGGATTGTAAGACTTGCACAGCTTCACTACTTCCGTGTACAACTCCACGCCCATTTCGTTCGGTTGAAGAGACGTCCACTTCAAATATTCCGGTTCGCTCAAATATTGAAAACCGTGTGTAGTGAATTTTTCCGCAGCCTCGGGACTCGTGAAGAACACTTTGACCACGCCGCGTCCTTGCGCCAAGTACCCTTTGTGTGCTGCTACGCTTATTTGGTTCAACGAGTCCGCGTCTTCCTTGGCAGCCGATATGATCTGTCTACACAGTGCACTGGCTCGTGAATGGAGACAGACCTTCCTGTGTTTCTCCCAATGCGCCCTTCTGCACTCCCTCGAGCAGTAAGTTGTTGTACAGTTGTGACATGTCTTGTAATGTCTTTTAGCGTCTGCTATCGGAGCACGGGAGGAGCATTTGGGGTATTTGCACTTGACGAAGGCTTCGTCTGTGCTGTTCTCCGTTTGCAAGGAAGTTAAGGAGGTGCGAGAATCGTGACGAAGACCGAGCTCGTTCGAACGAAGCGCCGATGTATCGAGACTTGTTCGGCGATCGAGAGACGTGCTCTGTTGAGTGAAGGGTTCGCTCCTACGTCTCGAATGTTCGCCTTGAGCTGACCGCGGCCTCCTAAAATCTTGCATCGTAGAAGGATCAACTGAATTGCCTGAAAACAGTGAGACATACATTTCACCGTCAATAATCATACTCGCATTGAACTTTGTATCAATCTAAAGAATTTATCTCTTCGACCGTTTTCTCTTTACAACTCAGAACCATTTGTAAAGTGTTGGTAATGAAATGCTAGGATTGAAAGGCCAGGTCGAAATTAAAGTAAATATTTAATTAATCAACTCATAAGAACAACAATTCACTAACACAACACTAACATAAACAAACATTAAGCATGTGAATGCTGTTGTTTACCTATCGTGTAATTTTTATTTACATTCGTGTCTTCATAAATTTTCTAATTCTGGTTTGCTCCTATTGGGTTTAGAAATCGTGCGGAATTGTGACAATTATTAGACACCTAAAATTAAGTTAATTAGTATGTACAGTGGTGATCCTCAGTGAAGAATATTATATTAACGGGAGAGGCAAATTGAAAGCGTGCAAGGTTAGGTAGAATATAAAAATTGGAACGGCCTGGACTTACATATCGGTCCTACCTGGTCGCTCGTGGTCTGGGCTGGGATCTGTGAAGGAGCTTGGCTCCTCGCTCGGAGTACTGACGAAGCGGGAAGCTGGCGAGCAGCTGCTGTGGCCGCTACTGGCCAACTGCTCGTAACGGGGGCTCTTGAAATGTTTAAATATATTTCAAATTCAGTTTACGAATTTAGGCCATTGTTTTTTAAATTTATAGCGTTTAATGAAAAAGTTGGAAATTATCATTTCACAACATTACTTGCGCCTCTTTGTGGTAGTATGAAAAATCTATAATGTTTAACTGCTGTTAGTTATTGGATATTGGGTAATTTTAAAAATTTCCGACTTTTTATCAACAACGACAAGGGTTTTAAATTGTATACCTTGCCACCCATTAAATAGTAAGGGCTCGTCGATTTCCTAGGACTTGGCTGAGGCGTGGGTATCCTTGCGGGCTGCGAAGGCAATCCTAGTAGGGAGTCCAGCACGTCTTCTAAAGTGGTCGAGCCTGGAGATGGCCTAGTGATTCCTACGTTCAAAGAACGTTGAGAATCTTGCCAATCTGGAAGACATTGGGAAGGCGATCTTTATATTTTGAATGCTGAATAGAATCAAGAGTTTTTAGATTTTCCCAAAAATATAGAAGATTTATGAGGAAGGCCTAAGGAGAAAAGGAATTTTTGAAGTGATTTAGATAAAAAAAAATTAGATTAATCTCATTATTTTATTTTCTATATTGGTTGAAAAGGTCTGTCATGAGCAAGTTGCAGAAATGTAATGTAAGACACTGAACATGCATTAAAAAGAGTGATTTGTACTTAGATTTACTTTGAATCCCTTCGCACTTACTTACCCCTCTTACAATAGAAACAGATCCAACAAATGATGTTGTGTAATGTAGCTCTACATAACGCTAAAACTTGCTAATCTGAAGCAAGCAGGTTTTAATTAAATAAAATAACACACATAAAGTATAATAAACAATTTCTAGTAGTACATAATACATCGCTTCACGATAAGTATATAAAACTATATTCCTATATTTTTACCTCTGGTGACAAATTCGGTAAGTGTTGACGAACTATTCTTGTCCCAAGAGTGCTTCTTTAGTGTGCTGTATTTGAGATTGTTATGATATTTAAAATCAAGCATTTGCCTGGCCCGTTTACATTCTTATGCTGAACCATCATTGAGACAGTGGTCTTTGTAGGTGAACTGATAAGTATCACTTTCTATTTGCTTTCTAGAAAAATCCATAAATATTTTATATTACCTAATTCTAGCTAATCTTATTTTAATTTAATTTTAGCTATGTTAGTCTTTGTATTAATCTAATGATATATATATTTTTTGTATTTAAAGACCATAATACTTTTTGGGTCATTGTTGGTTGGACTAATAGCAAGATCCGTGCTATGGTCGTTTTATGCATTATAATGAAAATAAGTAATATTAAGAAATGTAAATGACATGACGTTTAATGACATGTACCGGTATCGATTTAGATACATTTTAAATGGATAAATATTACCTAATGTAAATAATTTTTTCAAGTACATATTTAATACTAAATTTCAATATAGATCCGGATATTCCTTTATATTCACCGGAATTTGTTACTAAATGTTCAATTTACTGATATTTTGTTTAAAAAAAATTAAAAATATATACTTATATTTAAAAACACACCCGCACACATAACACAAAAATAAAACAAAACATATAAAATAAAAACGAATATATTCATTAATCATTATATTATTATATAAATGTAACTAGGTGAACATACAGCGATTGAAAATATAAAAATGAAATGTTAAACCTAACAACATGAAAAAGTACTGAGATTCTAAAATACAAATTTAATTATCTAAATAACAGACATTGAATATTATATAGATTCTATTTGAAAATTATGTGGATTATTGATTTTTAGAGAGCTATTGAACAACTCGGCTCGACGACTGCAATGACAGCTCACAACTTAGAATTGCCAGATATCAAAATATATTCTCAGCGCCCACAAGACAACAAATGACATTAAGTTTTTGAAATATGCGCTTAGTGAGCAACTAAACGATTCGTGGCGCTTCGCAAATTTTTTTTCGGCGGTGCGAATTTTGAACACAAAACTTTTAATTTTCTAACCTAATCAGAACCTGTGTAATTTACTTAAGAGTATACAAACTCCAAGCATAAATTACGAGGTGATTTAAGTAGAAGGAACGCATCTTTTCGAGACTTAGGTCTTGTTACTTCCCACCACCATTTTGTTTTGGTTCTGATAACTGTTGCCATTTCTAATATATATATATATATAACATTTATCTAAATTGGGCGTTTTTCTTCATAATTTGAGTTTGTTTTTGTGACACTTTTTGAAGCCTGAGACAGGATTTTACTAAGATTTCCTTTCGACGGCAAAATATGTTAAAACCAAACAAAATGAAGACAAACATTATTAGCACCTAAAGTATAGCAGCATATACTATTTACAAGACTACTTCACTAGCAGTGAACTAATAACTAGAGTATTTGCAGTTAAAATTATAACACAAAATAAAAATAATTTATTCTGTACAATTAAAAAATTAAAAATTGTTTTGATTTTATTATTGATGATGTTACAATTATGGCAATTAATAACTACAATAAAAACCTCTTAACTATTGACTTAAAAAAAGATAATAGGTACCAGAGTTTTACTAAACAAAGTCACTGAAAGTTGTAACAAAACATGTCAAAAATTTATCCACTTAAACAGAAAATGCAACCGATAAATATTAAAGATATGTAAATTCTAGAAACGTGACAACGTTTTATTAAAGAGAGTAAATGCTGCTTTATTAGTTTTTTTTTTTTTTTTTGTACTAGCAACACTTACGTCTCCCCAAGTTTAGTCACCTAACATCGCCGCAATATGGCGGATCCTCACATTGAATAGTGCAAGAGACATTCACAAAAAATAATAATTACAAGCGACTACAAGCAGTGCTTTGAAAAAACTTGTACATGACAAAAAAAATTTGTTCGAAATATTGTGCTTACAGTTAAAACAACATACATAAAATGGTCCTGAGTTTTAACACAGTCTAAATAAAGCTTTTATTACACAATCCTATAGATTTTTTTTAATAAACTGACATTAAAATCTAAAATACAAAGAACTGCACAGATACGCACAGGGTATAGGACACTGCAGATTTTGATATCGTCAAACTTAAATGCATTTCGCTTTCTAGAGTTCTATGCGATTTTAAACCAAATTGGCAATTGTAACGCAATACTGGAATTTCTACCAGAGATTGCAACGAGCACGATACATTACTTCTTCAACGGGGAATGTGTCGTTTGTCTATCTATCTAAACCTGCAGTGTATGGTAGCGTGGTCACGCTCTCTCACCGGGCGCAGCGCGGTGGTCTAGCCGCAAAGAAGATGGCGGTCTCGGGTGAGGTGGTGGTAATGCTTCAGAAACTATAAGGGGTGTTTGAGGCGATTCCAATGGTTTTGTGCCTGAAATAAACGAAGAAACAATTTTTTAGAAATTCCCTTAATTAAATACATTTTGAAAATAAAAATTAATCTCATTTTATTTTAGCTAACTTTATTCTGACTTTCTTTCAGATTATAAGTCCACATAATAAAACATTACTATATAACATTTCACCATAAAACAAGACTGTACAAATAAAATTTTAATAACAATGCAATATAATCAAAGTCAATATAAAAATTATATAAAATTATCTCAAGAAAGCCCTTACTTCTCGACTCACCAACAAAGGAGCTTTCCAGCCAGTACAACTTCTGACTAGATCTGGGCGATGGTTGCCTCTCGATGTCCCCATTGGCCGGTTCCAGACCCGATACGTAGTGCACTATCGCCGAGGTCACCTCTTTAATCGACGTTTGAATCTCTTCGGAAGCCTTTGACGATGCAGTTGAATGTTGGAGAAGAGATGATGCTAATCTGGAAGAATATTAGATACTTAGTATCTTAATTACAATATTTATATATCTATGAGATACATATAGGAGCGTGGCATAAGATACCTATGCAATGGTCATCTTTGTTTGGATGAGGAACTTAAAAATAATTGTTCAGAATTTATATTGTGAGTTTCATTTTAAGTTTAATTCCCTTAATTAGGTTTAAAAAAAGGTATAAATCGTTGAATAAGGAAAAGTATCGTTTATCCAAGAATTTTGTGAAGTCTTGTTTTTGTCTTAGTAATCCAAAAAAGACTTTGTCATGCACTTCGAAATAAGTTTTCAAAAATTAAATCTTTAATTTCTTAACTTTATCTTAGCGTCATACTTAAAGATTCTAGCTGTCTTATTTTTTGAATTTTCTTGATTAGTACACCCTGTTCAAAGTCCCTGGCAAATAAAAGTAGATTGCTACTACATAAATGTATGGTCAAACAACTTATTCAATTTTAAATAAACTAAAAATAGTGAGGATTAGGATTTCTTGGAGCATGTAATTGTATTTTTTTGTATATTTATAAACGTATAAAACACATAACGTAACCTATTATTTATGCTATTAATGCATTTTTTAGTATTTTTATTTTTCTATCATAAAAATAGTGCAGACTGTTATATTTACCTTTCGTGCGGAGTTCTTGGTGTGTTGTTCAGTCGCTCCTGACTCCTCCAGCCGAGGTACGGTTGTCGTGCGCTAAATGAAGAACGAGCTGAAGGTGAGCAGAGAGGGCTTGTCCCTCGAATGCTGCTACGTGTCGATGAACATGGTGACGTCTGAAAGAGATAAGACAAGAGTGTTTATTAGCCGCGGGACGAACTGTTTTCGCTCTATGATCAGGGTGTTGGGGTATAATATAAGAAATATATTAATTCCTTAAGATACTCTGTCACTTACTTGAGTGGAGTTAAGCCTGCTAGTAGACCATCTGCCGAAGCTCGTAGTGTGGGGCGATAGTTGTGGGGGAGGCGGCTGAGCGTTGACTCCGCCGAGGCTACCGAGTGAGGTGGTCTTCGAATTGAGACCACTCCAGCGTGTCGCCGAGGCGGACGCGTCAGACAATCTCTTGCGGAGAAGGAATCCCTCGCGGGGAGCAGGCGCATTTTTGTACCTGAAAATAATATGTTTTTATTAATTTATATATTTAAAAAAAAGTGTGATGGACAGATGAACAAACTTGTCATCTGTCCATCACACAAAATAGAATGTCGCGAACAAGTAAGCCTCGGAGATTTTGCTATGGCGTAGTAGTTCACGAAAGAATATTTATAGAAAGAACCGAGTAATGGAACAAAAAATGGAATTAAGCTGATATATTTTTGTATGTCAAAATAAATATTTAATTTTTAAAGAACTTCAAATTTCACACATAAAAATTGAGAATAATGGATCACACTTTATCAAATGTTTCATATAAGTCAACTAAATTGTGAAATTCATACATAAATAATTTGTAAATAGATAGATATACGTGAATGACCTATTATGGATTTAATCGAATTCTATAATTGTTATATTTATTTGCAAGTCTAGAGCATTTTTAGACCGGTAAATGGCACAAGATGACAAGACGCACAATGTCAGTTACAGACTTTTGTATGAACTTATAGTATTGAATAACATTCTATCTATATTATAGTTTAGAATTGCTTCTTCAAAATTTAGAGCTTTGATGTATTTATTGTAGTCAATTGTCGAAAATCATGAATAGGAAAACCAGTCGATAGCTATATTTGAGCTTTTAGTGCGTATTAAAACAATAAACAAGCTTTTCACATTCATTTTAAATTCGCCAATGAAAGTGACCAGCTTTATTTTATAATTTTATATAGTAATTTACGTGAAAGCGAGTCCAGACTATATAACAAAATATGTTATAGAAATAGAACATAGTTATATAACACTAGCTGTTGCACGTGACTTTGCCCGCGTAACTTTATAAAAACTCGCTGATAATATAACTTTTTATAGGTGAAAGAATTTTTAAAATCGGCCCACTAGTTTTTGAGTTATCCCCAACGCCTACATAAACATATTATGTATATAGAAACAAATATTATATTAATAAACAAGTAACAACCAGAGACAAACAAGTATAATAACCATAAATTAGTTGTCTCACGAAGTATCCGCGCAACTGAGTCACAATTAGGCGGTAAGTAGTTAATTAAAATTAATTCACCTAATCGTCAACTAACTGCCGTGAGAAGTAATGAACAAGGAAAAACTAAATAAACAAATAAAACATTAGGTATACAACTCAACAATTCCATGAGTGTTTAATTTGTGAAGAGTGCTCTAAGCGATATCCACAAAAGGCAGCTGCAAAACTACTCTTAGCTAAAATTAGAGCTAAGATAAGATAAAATTTGAAAAATATGTTCTTTAGTAAATTACAAATGAAATGGAAGATATTTCTAAAGCACTTTGGAAGTTCAGTAAATGATTTTATGATTTGCCCTTGAATTGGAATCCACTTCTCTATTTCAATCTCTTTATCCTCAAACCCACTAAATCTACAAGTGCTGCAAAAATCACTTATTAATGGGACAATCTACCTTATCTATAATTGTTTTCAGAATGCTATTGAAACTGCCACGTATCTTGTGCCATAGGGACGCCATTTTTATTTTTATATATTTTTATATATATAAAAATATACGATATGATATTCTTCGAATTTTTTGTGTTAACATTATCCTTTCCTTACATATTATAAAACAAAGTACTCCGCCGCGTCTATCTGTCTATCTGTTCGCGATAAACTCAAAAACTACGGCACCGATTTTCATGCTGTTTTCACACATGGATAGAGTGGTTCTCGAGGAAGGTTTTAGTATATAATTTTCACGCGGGCGAAGTCGCGGGCAAAAGCTAGTTTATTATAAGAGACATTTGTATTTTGTTGACTCTAAGAAATCTTAGCGTTTAATACAATTATAGATTTTTTCATGTCTATTTAGGGCGAAGCCAGCTTGGCCCCATTCAAAGCTTACTACTCAATAATCATTATATTAGTACAATGTTTTGTATGCAATAAAAAGATTATAAAGGTTTATCTATATAAATAAAAATAAGTAAAAAATTAACACTGGTAGAATGCAAGTGCGTTGTCAACCCCATCGATGTTTATTGGTGGGCTTTTTAAACAAAAAAATCACTCCCTCAAAATCAATCTGATTCGCAAAATCAAATTGATTTTTGTAGCTAGGTTTTATTTGCTATGGAAAAGGCCCATACATAAACATAACAACCCTAACAAGATAAAGGAATAAATGGAGATGGTTCAATAAATACTAGTATTTCCTCAATCAACCACATTATTGACAAATTTTATGTATTTGTGAAAATTTATACCCACACTAAAAATATTTAAATTTTTAACGGTTGTGTATGTGTGTAGATTTTGATTTATGAAAATGTCAAACTGACACACTGGGGTGGTCTGATGTATGGGATGTTTGTTACTCTTTTCACGCTAAAACTACATGCGGACGAAGATGCTGAAAAAAGCCTTGTTCAACATAAAAAACTTTATAAGATATTTAACGCAACAAATACGAAAACGAAACTAGACAATATCAAATACCACGTGGTTAAAAACGTTCTAAGTATTAACCAACCCTGTATTGTTTTATGATTAATTTTCTATTCTCAGACTTCAAAATAAATTGAATTTAAGATATTGAATTTAAGTTATAAGTGAACATTATTTATATACGATTTAATTGTACAGTTAACCGAGTTATTAAAGCTTACTATCGACAAATAAAAACTTCAAGGCATCACTATTATAAAAAGAACTTTTATAATTGGCGTGAGCAACATCGAGAAATCAGCGTAGAGCTTGCTCGACAAAGCTTGCGTGATTTAATTAATACCTACGTGCATCTAAATAAGATTTATGGAATTATTATAATTTACTTTCGTGACGAAAGCGAGCTTTAATAAAATTTACGACCTAGTAAAGTTTAATTTAACTACACGCGTACGCAAATGTGTGGTCCAAAATCAAAGCAATCACTTCAAAGACATTTTCTATTTTAAAATATTACTTCAAAGACCCGAGTTTAGTGCTTTTTGTGGTTAACTGTTTATTAGGTGTATGGGAGTCCCCCTACAATTGTTTTGGATCGTCCGCTTCCTCAGTAACAAATAGGTATCAAGTTGAAGCACGTTGAAACCAGCCCTTAGAAATGCAAGGCGCACTTGCATCTTTAATCACGTCCATGCAATGCTGACTGCCTTGCGTCAAAGGACGGCTGTACAAATTCTTCTCCTTTGGTATTGTTTATAGACGATGGAGCCATCATCAGCCATATAAAAAAATAATTAAAATAAATGTGTTAATATAAAATCGTTAAATCCAAACACAATAACATTCCAAAGTGGTTTGTAATACGTCTATTATAATGAATTAAGCGCCGCTGTTAAACCTTCCTCATCTGTCTCATTCAGAGTCGCTTGAAGGCCCACTTCAATTATTTATTCATATTCTGTCCTTTAACGGCAATATTATGTAAGTGATTGTGTTAATTTAATTTTCTGCAAGCAATTTGTTATGTATAAGTTAAATTATATTTAAGCTCGTTTTTTAAGGCGAGGACGTTATTTTTGTCGCCTTATTTGACTACTTAAAAGTTACATTAAAACTTAGATAAAAAAACAGTGTATAAAAGACTATATTTAAAAAAGTTTGAATCGGCCAGATTTATAAAAAAAAAAAACAATTTTTTACTGCTATTACTACTGCCTAAAAAACCTTTCGTGTCACAGTAATACAAAGTTTCAGCTACAACTACGTTTGTTAAGCTTTATTGTGCTCATTTTTATAGAAATTGTGTTCTATAAAAATGAGGTCTTAAACAGGCGGCTTTTCGTAGTTGTTTAGGTATTTTAAATTTACTAAGGTTAGGATTTAGATGACAAATATAGCTGAAGAAATCAAATCAAGACCCGATACAGAACCCAGTTACTCTAATTAAAAATTTAATAAATAAATAAGTATAGGGTTCAAATTCCAAGCTCAAATTTGAGCTAGAAGGGACGTTGGAATTTCAATGTATGTATGTTGGAGTTGCGCAAATTCGTTGCCACTCTGACTCGTAAAGTAATGGTGGCTTACGAATTATCTCATTTCTAGATCAATTTACATTTCATTAAAATAAGTCCTCGAAAACCACTTAGATCTTATTTGGACGTTGCTACAATGCCGTGAATTTCAAATGGAAGTTTTTCGACAGACACGTTGACAAATGCATGTACATTATATTATAATGGTAGTTGACTATATACCGTAGGCAACAATAAAAGAATAAGATTTAAAATGAGGACTGGGGTAGCTCAGTCATTCTTTATTACGCGCTGGTTTTCTGCAAGTGGATGTGCACTGGTTTTCTGTGAAAGCAGTGCGCGCCCTGCCACTATTAAATAGACAGATTTTTCCTAAATTATAATTAAAAAAATTATTATCATTCTTACAGTGTATAGCCAATATATTTATGAAAATTTTATAAACACACATGTTTTAAATCTGACGATTGAAATCACGATTGTTATAACAATGGTACTTTCAACCTAAGAAAGTATAAGGCAAATTAAAATGAGTAATTAAGCCTTTCTATTGCTAAATTCTAAACAACAGTTACAATACTTTTAATTTATTACTATACATTAATGTTGTAACTGTTGTTTAAACAATCTTAGAGATTCTGTTGTAAAAGTGTAACATAAAACTGTCTTAATTTCTGTAATTTCTCGTCTGTAATTTCTATATTAAATACAAACCGTTTATATTCTTTAGAAATGGTACTTTTTTCCTGAATGAAAGGTAGTTTATCTACTTTTTTGTAACCCGGACAATGTATACTTATACAAAATTTCATGACGATCGGTTGAGTAGTTAAAGCGTGCAAGCTAAACAAATAAACTTATTTCGCATGTAGATAAGTCATTATTATAAAACTCAATAAGTTTCTTGATGCCACATTGAACCAGTTAAAAGGTTTATTAATTAAAGGCATACTTTAAACCATAAATTAAAAAGCGTAAGCTTGTCCGAGACAAATTGAATCGATAGGATAGCGCTCGAGGTTTCGTTACTGACCTAACTTTGTGTAGATGCGTGCATATATTATATGAAATCAATTGAACCGCGCCAGCGCTTACCAACAAAAGATAATTGTTTTATTTTTAATCATATTTATTGTCTATCCATTGGGATGCGAAAAGAGCAGTTATGTGAAAGCCATAAACAGCAATAGAAAAACTCTTGACGCTTTCACGTCTTAACTACTCGACCGATCAAGATTAAATTTTGTATACACGTTGTCAGGGATATAGACAAGGACATGGTAATCATTGTCCAGAAAAGGACAAGATAATGGTAGGGATAATCTAAAAATAAAAAATTTGATGCTTGACAAAAATAAATCTACTTTACGTGCGTTAGTCTCGCAAAAACTCAAGAATGGGTAGACCTATTTGAATTCGATTTTCACTTATGTAAAAAGGGATAAACAGGGAAAGTTTGTATTAAATATTGAATCCAGGGCGAAGTCGGGAACGAGTCACAAGTGAATAATAAAAATTGATTAAATGTTTTAACATCTGAGAAAAATGGAGCTGACGATGTGGCGGATATAATATAAGTAGTTCACAAATATTTTATGAATAAATAAATAAATGCACATACGAGTAAAACATTTATTTACTATATCCCATTTATATTATAATGTAAAATCAGCCATCATCAATTCGCCAAGCCTAGTTGTACTGGCGGCTATTCATTCGTATATATCTATTGTTCAACTTGCAGACAGTGGAGATTGAATATATATCTATGTATATACGTTTCGATTGTAAAGAGTCGATATTTTCTTAAATTCAACCACTTTTCAATTTATGAAACAAGGAAATGTTACTTGTGTTGATTAAAGGTCTAACTACATAATGATGTAATTACGTGAAGAATCATGGAACATAGAGGGATTACAGTTGTTGTAAGAGCTCTATAAGAATAATGGCTTTCAGCAGAACTGTGGAAAACCAATCGACATTTTCGAAAGCACAACTCGTACATTCGTTACACCAATTACCAATAATATCGCAGTGACAAAATTTTTTTTTCTTTGTTTTAAAAGAGGCTGACATTACTCTTATGTAACAATAACTTTTTATTATGAATAATAAGCACTATGCATTTTACCATTTTAGAATCTCCAGTTAATAGGCCAACTTTGAGCAAACTTGCGACTTAGGTACTCATACATTTTTTTAGACCAGAGGTACTCAAACTTTGGAGTTAAAGGTGAGACGCTGTTTTTTCTATTTTTCAAAGTAGTTTTTTGAAAATTGTGTATATCTTAAATATTGTGATATGTATGGTATCATCAGATCAACTATTGTAAAATAGTTTCATAGAAAAAAATATATGAAATAATGGACAGTTTACGACTGTGGTATGCAAAACTATGACAAAAAGTGGATTTATTGAGAAAAAAAAAGTATAACTCAAAATTTTGTGCAAATAAATAATAATTGTTTTCTAAGTTTTTTTAAATAAATAAGCCAATTTATACACTCACCATTCCGGCACATTGAGCTTTTGTAATGACCTCTGTACCCGAAGTTCGTGCTCTGAAAGCACTCGGTCGGAATTCTTCTGCAGTTCGTTTTCAGGAGGCTGTAACAATAGAAATACCTATTATTGTCCAAATTATCTTGTTTATCACAAGAGCAAAGTCCAAATAGGTGACGCAATAATATTTTTGGCCTAAAAATAGATGGGAGTAAAAAAAAACAAAGGTTTCAATTAAATTAAACTTTATTAAATTAACAAATCGATACCTTATGAAGAATTAAATATTTACCAAATCAACATCATCTACAAGAGTAATACGGTAGGCTTGGCCATAGAAATAATTAGAATTAGATCTATGATCGATATCTTCATTATTATTACTTAATTCTTTTAAAGAAGAGGAATCCTTCATTCCATTACCTAAGCAAAGCGTTTGATATATTTTATAAAATGCGAATCTAGCATATACTTGCTCTTCGTCTTCACAATCCGATAATTCTGACATGTAAGTATGGTAATCACACTTACTGAGGATTTCTTCTATTGATTCGTCTATTTTTTCAGACCAAAATAAATATTTACTTTCATTGGTGACAGAAGTTTCGGGCATTGCCTTCGTATATGTCATTACATCAGTGCCAAAGATACAATCGTTAAAGGGTTCATGATCCTCGAACCCGCTTTTGCGAATTGATGATTCAAAGTCGACATGGTTTCTCTTTAATGTAGATGTCGCAGGAACCAAGCTCTGTCCCTCGGTTGTTAGATTTAATTTTTCCCTTTCAAATTCTGCGTAATTTGGTATTTGCAAATTCAAAAAATCTGTTCTCAAATTTTGGTGTCGTATTAATGAACAGCATGCGGCTTTTATTTTTCCATGTTTTTCCAATGGTGGAGGTGGAATACTTTCTAGAAGACGGGTGAAAAATGCCCGAACTTTATCATCGTTATTAACTTTTTGTATTTCTCCAAAACAATTTTCCGACGAAATCGCTCTTCTTGTCGAAAAGAATTTGCTGCTATTTAATCGATTCCAAGAACTCAGGCTGCTACAACTCCTTTTCCGTAACATGTATTTTCTAAAGTAATTTTTGGACTTACAATCGTGATTTCCTGTAAATCCGCTTAGAGTTAAAGAAGTTTCATCTTCAGATTCACTTTTTGGAATATCCGGATATCTGCTATAATATATATCTCTAGATATTG
Source organism: Synanthedon myopaeformis (assembly GCA_944738685.1). Classification (NCBI taxonomy): domain Eukaryota; kingdom Metazoa; phylum Arthropoda; class Insecta; order Lepidoptera; family Sesiidae; genus Synanthedon; species Synanthedon myopaeformis. The sequence continues at coordinate 2,513,064 of OX122918.1, read as the reverse complement.
CTTTATGGTATACACGATGAAGTTGAACATCTTCAAATGGTTCCAGCTCTTCTACAATCCATTCACTGTCCAAAGAAAACCAGAATTTATTTTTTGTAAGTATATCTTCGATAGTTAGTAACATTATTGAGTCTTGTTCAAACTATTCCAACGGAGATGCACTTCTTTGAGAATCCAAATTGCTACTGCGGATAGAACTATTGTCTTCCTTTGTGATATTGTTATCATGATGGAACGGCATAAGTCAATATTAACTCTATTTAAATTGATAATAATTAAAAACACTATTAGTTAACGATCTACCGTGGGTAAATAACATGATAATTTTCACTAATTATTGCTACAAATTTAAAGTTAAACATACTCCGTTATCATTTAATATAAAATATACCAACTGATATTTGAAACGTTCACATTCAACGGTTCATTGCTTTAGAAAATTATCACTAGAATAAATTAAAGGGTCAATCGAGCTTTCATTTGATAGTGGCTGTCACGTTTCGCGAATAAACGATGACCTTGAAACTTTGGGGGATACAAACTCACCCTTACGTCAGACGAAGCAAGAAGCGCACAAGGGCCCAGCAGTCCTACACTTTCCCAGCAAGTCATGTCCATGTAAAGTGTGTCATTCACTTTCCGTGTCCATTGCAATACTATACTCGCATTCCGACAGTACTATTGCATTGTAATGCACCAATGACTCCGTAATGCGTTACGTAAGCCTCGGCCACACGTCTATCTAATTAATTAATCGAAAACAAATAAAGCGGCTACACATGAAAGTCTACTAAAACTTCGATAGGAAGTGAAAGAAGCAAGCTGCAATTTCGAAGCGGAAAGCGTTCGCCAATCAGATCAGCATAACGTTGCTTATTGAACGACAAAATCCAATTACAAGACTGAACCGGAGCGACCGCGGGGCTTCCGAGCTTAGGGTCGCTCTGCGGGCTGCGGTCGGGGCTCGGGCTGGACCTGGCATGCGGTGCTTTGGTCGGACTTATGCTTCGGCCACTGCGGCACTCCACATCGTGATACATAAGACACCAAATGTGGCAGTCGGGACAGGCGGTCGCGACACTGCCTCCCGCCAGACTGAGGCGCGGCGTGTGTCCTTGGACACCACGCATGCGTCCTACTCGAACCCCTTACTACCAGTTTCTAGTGTCTTCAACAATACGTGCATTGTTGTCGCACATGTCTTTACAGTTTTATCTCGTACAGGTGTTAGACATCTAGTACCAATCGATCTCCATGTTTTGGCTCTCACCATAACTTTGATAGGCATTTTAATATTTCAGACCTTTGCGAATACAATTCTTATGTCAATAATTTTGAATTCGACCGAAGGTAAGGCGATATCTCACGTTTAGGTACTTAGTTTAAGATAGTGGGTGTGGCGTTTGCATGACGTAATTTAATATGACCTCTGATAACCTTAGGATTGAGTCCCGATAGGTCACGTAATGAATTGTACGTATGAGGTTATTCTTGAAAATTTCAAATTTCTATTGCATACACACGGTTCCCCGCTACTTTATTAAATATTAATAACGGCTTCTCATGAATATTTAAAAAGGCAATTTTTATTCGAATAAAACTAATGCATTATCCGTAACCTAAATATGTACTGACATAAATGAGTATCTAGATCAAGTATGAAGACTATTTTAATTTATAATCAAGTTGAAGTTAAAATTTAAATTTTTTTGTTTAATTTCATTTATTTAACTGTTAATTTAATAAAATTTGCATATGCCGATGTATACCATGTGCCGATTGCCAATTGAATACTATTTTATTTGCCTGCAGCTAACACAAATACATCAACAACATCGCTTCAACACGATCCATAAATTCGTGGGAATGCGTTGGTTGCTGACTGAAGGCTATTTTACCCAGTTTATGTATTGTTCAGATGTGGGTGCTAGGTGATAATAAGCAAAATTATGATGAAATAAACTTAACAGTGAAAAGATGAAAAATAAATGTTGTTTACTTTTACAATTTCATTACAAAGTAAATCGATACCAATCATAATGGTGTCTTTCATTCAAAGCTGTACTAAAATACATAATCAAATTCATGTTTACCTTAAAATGAGAGCAAACATGTTATTTATAAAGTACACGCAATAGCGTAATTTATATCAAACAGTTTTATATTTGAAATGTGGCCTTAATCATGGTTTCGAATAACGAAACGTAATATTTTAAAACTACTAATTCTAAATAAAATACAATATTCTCTTTTGATCACGCAATGTTTTAAAAACATATTAATACCGTTAGTGAATACACTGACGGTATAGCACGGCATGGCAAGGATATTTTCCTGAATATATTGTTTTTAACCTTATTTCAATGATTTTAGCATTCACACTTCTTTATTTCAATACCAAGAGGCAGTAGCGTTACGCGTCATGCCATGGGATGCCGCAGCATGCCGCGGGATGCCACGGTATCTCTTCTTTTCTTCGACTTGGCAGCCGATTATTATCTCGTTATTATCTTCCTCTTCAGCAACAAATTCCATTATCACTAAATCCCAATCAATCAAAAACTTTAACAAAATTCGACTTCGAATTCTTACAGAATGCTAAACTGAATTATGATTGAAAGAGAACGTCTGTTTTCGGTACGACACAGCTGCGTGCTGTGGGATGCCACGACGTGCCGAGGCATGCCATGGGATGCCGAAGCATGCCTTGCCATGACGTGCCGTGCCATGCCGTCAGTTAGCTCCAGCCCTAAGTTAAACTTTTAATGTTTTACGCTGGTACAAAACCCTTACTTATTTATTAGGCTTAATTTATTTAAAATACGTTAAGTAAATGAGTAGATATAACATATATCTACAGATTTCTACTTGATGATATTAATAATTTTTTTGTGTAACAAAATATTTTAACTGCCGCCATAGTGGCGGCATTAAACGATTATAGCCAGCCAAATTGAAGGGTATAAAAGTACATACATTGAATTGTAAACACTGGCCGGATTGTGTGGTTAATGGTTTCCAAATAATAAACAGTGCAAATCTACAAATTGAGTATGTGCTCTTTGAAATATGTGTCAGGACAATGCTGGTTTAACCTCTGTATCATCATTACCATCATTTCCTTTAGGATTGTTCGGAAGCTTTGTCCATCTTGTAGTATAGGCCCTTAATCTATACAAAAGGGTTGTTCTTTCGCTCATACAATTAATGTTATTTGAACAATGCCATAAACATAAGTTTTAATTTTTTGCCAGTATAACGGTTTGTTGGTTTGTATAATACTGGTTAAGGGGATTTTGATAATACTTTCGTCGTACTTCGTAATAAAACCAGAGAAGAATGGTACTTTTTATTCAGTAAATATTTAGGCAAAAATTGGAAACATTTTGAAATTTTTGCGCGAAATCAATTTGTTATTAAAGTCGCTATCCACCTCTGTCTTGTTTCTCCGCTTACTTCTTCTAAACCACTTAACGGTTTTTGATATTATTTTCACTAATAGAAAGATCGATATTTTATTAATATTATTATTTTCACTAATAGAACGTTAGTGTAGGTATATAATATGTAGAAAAAAAAATGCATTCGCTAGAATATTTTTTAAAAAAGAAATAAATCGATAGTAACGACTGAACTGTTGTTAGCATCAATTCACAATCATACTGTTAATAATAAACTAAGGACTTGTGGTAGTGTCGTATTTCACATAATTAACACCATTGTGACGAAGATCGCAGACGAGCAGTAATTGTGTCGTTTAGAGTCGTTTTGCTGGTTATTCAATAGTGATTATGCAATTACCACTATAGTTCTGGAATTTTATGACCTAAAAAGGAGTATAAGGAAGTTGAATTCAAACATTCTTGGTACATATTCGCCATATTTTTTCTTGTTAGCGAAAACGTTAGTTAGATATTGGCCGTAATAGGGTCTTTGTGAAGTTTTGTATAATTGTTAATAATTATAACACACTAGTAAAAAGCTAAAGAAACATTTATTCTCTCTTGACATAATTAAAACCAACTGAACCGTTACTGAGCAACGGTCCATAGAGCAGATCTCAGATAAGATATGAGGTTGCATATCTTAACAGTCTTAATAACAGCTTTGTCCACAGCTAGCACAATTCATGAAAATTTACAAATTTCATAATTTGTGAAATGGGAAAAATAGAAAAATTACAACTTTACACATTTTTTTTTTAAAAACATATATTTTTTTAAATGGGATGAAAGTTATTTCATCCCATTTAAAATTCTTTTCGGCAGTAAGGTAACTATTCAGTTTACCTTACTGCCGAAGAGAAAATCAACAACAACAAACCCCAATGAAATGCTCACTTAGCGCACTATGCTTTAGCTTAATCTAAATAGATTTAAATCTTCACACAAATGCAAATTTTCACAAATGCCATCTAGAGACAGTAGGTAAATACCCCTTAAAAGAAGACCACCGTGAAATAAAAGCATGTGTGCTTGTTTTATTGAGTGAGTAAGGCATGCCAGAGGCCAATTTTTTACCATGCACATTTAATTCCTTATCGTGTGCATCTTGCCTAAGATTAAAAACTATATTTTATTTTTGTAATATTAAAAAAGTGGTATTTTGTAAAAGTTCTATAATATTTTTTTTATATTCTAATGCACATATTTAAAAATAAATATATATTGTAAATAATAATGATGAAGACCTAATAATAATACAAGTTACAATTGATAAAAGAAATAAATTTAAAAAAAATTGTAGCTGTTTGTATTTTAAATTGAATGTTTGTTATTCAAATCGAAAAAATTACATATACAATAGACAATGGCGAAGTCACAAAATTAGGTAGGTATGGGAAAATAAAAACTTAGCAAAACAATATTACACAATAATGATGACATGTGACCTTCAAACGCGGAATAATTATTATATACATTTTCATAATACAAGCAAAAAATTAAAAAAATATTTTTAAAAACAAAATACAAAGAATGCAGAGTACTTGTAGATTTGGGGAGAGTGAAATTGAAAAAAAGTTATTTCATGATCGAAATTGTGCACTGACTTGTTATTTAAGGCTGTATAATATTATTATCTACACCAAAATAAAGATGAAGGGTCTGTTTGTTCATTTGTTTGAACTATGTTTGAATGAGTTAAACTCTGGAATTACCAGTCAAATTTAAAAAAAATCTTTAAGTATTTGATAGCCCAACTCATGCGGAAGGTTATAGACCAAGAAGCCGAGCAAAAAGAAAAAAGTCAGAGAGAAAACTGAGCGAAAACGAGTCAGGAGCCGAGAAAAGCATTATAAATTTTCTTTGAAATTAAGCATGGTACATTATGGGAATATAAAAAGAAAGTATCAAAATGTCCATTAATGTCTAATTGAAATGGGACATCGCGGCGATATACCTTACCGAGATGAACCGAATTTAATTTAAAAGGCGGGAAAATCCGCAGGAGACAACTAACATTATATAATCTAAAAATATATTACTATATATATATATTATTATATAATCTAAAGATCGTCCCCTTTAACATTCTATACTAAATTTATATAGAAGAGCGAACCCACTTGACTGCGAACTTCATCGCTTCCTGTAATTTTCAAAGGATGGAAGTAACTAAGTTATAAAAGAGACAGGAAGGGTCCTGGCGAAGATGATACTTAATGTATATATGAGAATGACCTTGGACTTATTTAAATTTTCAAATCCTTCAAATGTTGGCGTTAATGTTTGCGACCAACATTGGCATTATTTACATTCATATCGGTGGACTTCAAGAAGCTTTGAGCAGTTCCTTTATTTAAACAGACCAAACTAAAATAGACGAGTATAGGTACATAAATATACATATAATATATATTTGTTTTATGTATAAACACTAGGTAATATATGTAATTAATATAAAATAATATTTTAAATGCGAAAATTTGTTTGTTCGTTACGCCTCAACCGATCATCATTAAATTTTGCAAACACATGGTCATGGATACAGAAAAGGACATGGGGTCCAGAAAAAGTACTGTTCCCGAGGGATCATCTAAAAATAAAACTAAAATAAAAAATTCAACGAATGACAAAAACATAGGAGCACATAATAAAAAGGGGCGCGGACTAGTCCCGGACAAAGATTGTATAAAATATTTGTTTTACGCTAATGTAGTGAGCCATTTGAATGATAGATCTTTAAAAAAGTATATCTACCCATTGTTTAATATCGTATTTGGTTTAAAAGCAGAGTAGAGAGGACAAAATTAAATGCATTTAAGTTGTGGTAATGTGATAGCTACACGAAAAGTTCAGATATTGCGCTGCGGTGGCGGCTAGATTGCGGTTTCATGTGGCGACACTGTAATTTGAGATAATAAAAGCTGGATAATAAACGTGACACGTGACTTAAATGTAATAGATTCGAATTTCATTAAAGAAATTGAAATTTTTGAAAAAACTTTAATTCTATTAAGGATATCAATATACACATACCATTGACGTAAATGCAGATATATTTTAGAAACTAAGTTATGTTTTTTGTTTATACCAGATACGCCATTATGTGCAAATTTCCACAAGTCCTGGCTCTAATGCATAAATTGCATTGATGTATAAATAGTTTAACATACTAGATAAAGTAGCAACAGAATATCATTACAGTTACTGTCTGAGTAGATTGAATGCAACAAATATAATAATAATTAATTATATTTTGTAATATAAAACCGGACAATCCGTATTGTTGATTGTTCGGTCACCACCAGCAATCGGCAATAAAATTCACATTATGTTGCAATTTACATATAAGTTACGTTGTGTTTGAAATAGATATCAAAAAACAAGCTACAATAAGTCAAAATATACAAAATATGAAATCAAGTAAAAATTGTACAGGGAAAACGCGTATATGTACATGTTCACTGTGTAGTGATAAACGAGGAAAGTTTATGAATATAATTTGCAGAAAAAATTGCATCCGAGGTCACTAAAGTTTATGAATAAATAAAAATATATTCATATTAATTTAAACCTATTGACTTCTGATAAATTGAAAACAATATGTATTGTTAGTAAAAATCACAATAAGAGAAGTTGAAAAGAATCGCAAAACCATACAAAAAACACGAAAAAAGAATACAACCAAACACCGCTAAATTGTTAGGACTGTGTATGAGCATGCGAGTAGTATTTAAGAGAAATATCTCTCAAGCGCAGATTTGAAAGCATTGTTTCAGAGACTTTCAAATAAAAATTTTCGATTGATTCTGAATATTGTTATGAGGTTCGTTATAGAAAATAAAATTAAAAATACTATTTGTAATCTTCACTTATAACTGACTATCAAATCAACGCAGAGCCAAAACTACAAAGTCTAGAAAGCTGAAATTCGCAACATAGGTTTATTTTGTGACGTTTCGCTAAGAAAGGATTTTTAAAATTTCAACTCCGAGGCTCGCAAGGTGATACTGATCATACTACTAGAATACTAGGATACATGGGCGTGTCTTGCCAAACATGAAAACACAACGCTGATAATATCAGTGAGTCTTCCGTGTGTTTTCAGTAGGTTGATAGCCACTGCCGCCAGATGGGATGTCCGAATATCATTCTAGAAGGCAATATGTTCTTAGACTCACTGAGGAATGACTAACTAAGTAGTACCTACTTTTATGATCAACTCATACATAAGTTTCGTCAAACCATTTCGTTCTATCTTTTGGACAAAATTCAATTCTTTACGGCAGAGGACTTTGGAAATTGGAACATTTCCAAGATCAGTCCAGATGCACGGTCGGTTGTTACTTTATATTTTTGTGTAGACAGTTCTCTGCCCCTATTGTATGAATCACAGTTGTTAGGGTGTTTGCTTTAAATTTGGGCCCGTTTAATACTTTGTGTTGTGTTTTATCTTTTCTGTAAAACAGTCCATTTTAAATGTTGGCAACCGTTTGATACTTTCTTTAACAATTTATCTGTTTACTCTTAGAATGTTTTGGACGACGTAAATAGTGACGAGTTCGTTAGAATTGATTGTATCAAAACTCAATATAGATCGGGTCTATTAGCATTCATATAACCGTTTTAATGAGTTTTATACATAAATAAAAAAATTATTAAATAGGAATTTAAAAGGACTTACAATAATGACAGGAATCAAAATTTAGTTTAATTTAATTAGTTCGAACTAAATTGACTATTAGTGACTTTTTATCTTCATTAAGTGAAGTGAAATTTTGGTATCGTAAATCTATTTAATAGGACAAGTAAAGGGCAATTTTCCATTTATCTATGGGCACATCGACCCGTGGGAGCAATTCTATTCAGAAGTTGATGTTTCGAACGTCGCATGCGGGCTATCTATCTGAGTAGCAACTATTAAAGATAATTTTTATGGATTAGCTTAATTTAGAAAATGTAGGGTGGTTTTTAAATTTAGAATTTAAATATGACATAGTTTTATTTTGGATTGACTTCAATTCCTTCGATTTTTATCTCGTCTATTGAGTATTGATCATGAAACGTCTTCTCTTCATATTTTCATATATTATTCTTTATCTTTGGAAACAGAAAAAAATCACATGAAGCCATGTCTAGTCCATAATGGCCATAAGTCAAATGCATAGATTTTTTTAAAAATAATCGCTCATTTTCCCCGCTCATCGCACAATAATATGGCATATTTGACTGTTTTGTCAATCAGATTCGAACAGATGAAATTTTTTTCGCAAATTATACATACATAAACCTCCCTTGTCTAAATCGCTATCTCTATTATTATCTAAAAATCCATAGTTAGCGGAAAAATAGACAGAAACTAACAGCGACTTCATTTTAGAATAGTACAGGCAAACTATACAGGAAAAGTAGTTGTGCCTATACAGTTTAATAGAGGCCATCTTTGTGCTAGATAATCAACACCTATATAATCCATGCGACGTATCCTGTCCGGGCAGCCGTGTCCAATCTAACTAAAGTGGGTGCCGTTCATGCTCAGTAAATTGGATTAAATTACTCGTCCAGAGCGATAGAGTGAACCATTTGTAAGCTAAATCCCCTGCGAGCTAACGATGAGTGACGGTGGATTGATAAAATAATGTTGAAAAACAGGAGGTTGCAAGCAATAGGACATTTGACCTACTATAAAATGGATCGCCAGTCTGCCTGCCGACCTTTACATTAAAAATAAAATTAAAAAGTATTGTTTTAATTGTAAAACTTGTCGGTTGCAGGTTGTCTGACAAAAATTAAATATGATTTTTTTTACCGCAGCAGTAAAATAAATCTTTGTACAGTTTTGCGACTTTTGCAAAACGACATTACTTTAATAGCTTAATTTATTCTTCCGTTTAATTTGAGCACCTAAATTTAATCGCTGATATAATTTAGCTGTGTGGTTCAAAACCAATAATTCTTCAATAGGAATGACAGCGACATTCAATAGGTTGACATTTCTAAAAGCTTAACATAGCTGAGTTACTAAGCTAGACGCTAGAAAATTTCAAAAAAGACTTTGCGTTTAATTTTATTTTGATATCAAATTTTAAGTAATTTTTTTTTAAGTAATTAAGTTGCATCGTAAACGAAAGTTTCCATAGATTCAGTTCTGTGGAAACTAACCATAGATAAACCACAGATTGCTCAATGCGAATTCAGTAGGTATTGTGTTAAATGTAAAGAAAAATAAGTATACCACGCCTTAAGCCTTACGCTTGCAATCAATCTTATAGCCGAGGTAAGTATGTGCAAGTATAAAAACAGGACGGAATTATTTTGGTTTAAAATGCATTCTTTGGCACCGATCACCCATTGCACAATATAGGTAAAGCACGCTTCATTCCTGGCCGAAAATATCTTCGCATATTTCACTTTTTCCGCCACTTTACGTTCTCAATATAATCTTTGCCAAAGAGTGGCTTTTAAAAAGCAATTTCTTTAATAATTTTTCCAGACTGTGTGTGTTACTGACACAAATATTAGCGTTTTCTCGAGACCTAACGGGTGAACTAAAAAGAGGGATTGCAAACGCGTCCTTTCAAAGTCGACTCCATTTATCCCGAGCATGAAAGAGGCTCGGAATGAGCGCCAATGAAAGCGGATGGCTGCAATGAATAGACACAAGGATACCACTATTTGTGGGATGGATGTGAGTGACCTCGTTGCGTTATTACTGTCAACTATTCTGTTGTTTTTATTTATTCACTCATTGCCTTCGGTCGTAAAGCGTCACGTCGTCACGTGACTAGGACGTGATTCGGTGATCGAAATTTATATAGAAAAAAAGTGTCATTCTTTTGTTTTGCTTCGTATTAAACAGTGCATACTACGTTTAGAATACTGTTTGAAATGAAAAACGTGCAATTTGTTATGCAATAAACCTTTAACTTTTAACCGTTTTTAATGTAACTATTAACTGTTTTTTTAACTCAACTGTACATATGCATATGTTTATTATCTACTTACTTAATCTTTCATTATAAACAGTAATGTGTATTATTAAGTCCTAGTGAATATCCTTCATACCTGAAACAATTAGAACAGATTTATTAAAAATAAAATTCCTAAAGAAATAATGAAATGGCGGCAGTAACCACCCTCTCAAAGAAGACCACCATGAAATAACAGAATGTGTGCTGTTGTGTTTCGGTGAATGAGTAGGGGAAGCCAGAGCTCATTTCCTTCTTATCCTAATAGCTTATCCAAAATCCAACTATGGTCGGCAGTGGCAGCGACCTGTGGCGTTGCCTGTGTTATGGGCGACTGTAGCCACCTACCATCAGCCTGTCTGTTAAACTTAACATAAAATAATATACAGAAAAAATGCGAACGTTTACTTTTTGTTTAAATAGCTATTAATAAAAAAAGGTATGCACTTTTACGCAATCCTGCAACAACGTTCGACCGTAGGAAGACTTCTGTTGCTCTATCACAATAATTATTTATTATGCATTGAAAGGCACCTACATACCTATTTATTATGATCGATATGGCTTGTTAGTGTAGGTGGATAGAGGAATAATTCTTACCTATTTTGTAAGGCTTATTATTTGATACTGATATTTTTTTCTGCAAATTATATGACACAAACATTCCACGTTTATCGCTATTTCTATTGGTAAAAACAGTATTAAAATCCATTAGGTGGTTTAGGAGGTTAGCGGAGAAATAGACAGAGGCGGACAGCCACTTTGTTTTAAAATATGTATAGTTCAAGATATTTATAATAGTTCTTTGCTCAAAGTGAAGATATTTAAAATTAAAACCAACGAAAAAATGTTACAACAGTTTTCTATGGATCGCTTTTATCTTGCTTATGTGACGTCATAAGATGGCGGCTTCCGTTCAGAAATGCAAAGCAAGCAAAAAGTTATCTATAACCGAGTTCATCGTGTAGCGAAGCAGGAGAACAATATAGCTCTAGTTATCTACTATTTTAATACCTCCGAAGTAACGGTATACCAAATTTCACATCAATCGAACCTGCGGAAGTTAGTGACATTCGTCAATTAGGAAATAGGCTGATGATCTTTCAAACGCCTTGTGTATCACGACAGATTTCAAATAAAAGAAAAACCGGATTAAAATCTGTCCTTCCGTTTGGCCAGACAGTCACACATTATATCTATACACAGACACACACGTCAAACTTATAATACCACGTTTATGCGTCAGGCGTCGGGGGTTAAAAAAAAGGAAATAAGAATGGGTTTAAATAAGCAAGCAAAAAGTGTTAAAACGAGAACTCGATGCTTCACAGTAGCTAAAGCCAAGAGCAGAAACCAATTAATTTAGATTGTTTTCACGCATGAAAACTGTGCAATAAACGAAAGCCATAAATCAGATATGCGCGTAAAACGGACCGGTCGATGAGGAACGAAGCACTCCGGAAACCACGGATCGGTTCACTGGCAACTATAAATAATACGAACTCCCGCACGTGTGGACTAAATATTTTAACATTGTCTGTAAACATGTAACAGTGGTCTCGAGTTAGTTTAGGTATTCGCTTCTGTGGTATGGGTTTGTTGAAAGTATTGTTGCCTGGCTCTAAAACTAACTCACTTGGCGAAATCAACATTATAATGAAGTTTACTGTACATACGAGTGAACAATGAAGAATTGCCTGTCCAATATGTTTGGAAAATAATCAGTGGCGTTTCGACTCGACAGGCATGAAACTTATGAAGAGGGACGAAACGACACTAAATTGTGTACAAGCACCAAAACAAATTATCCCTGATTACGTCGATGGCCAAATCTAAAACTATATGAAGTAGTATAAAGCAATACTCCGAGTTAAGTGGGATCCTAGTCAGAATCGAGCCAACAAAACATATACAATATCACTACATACGATATAATGTAGCATAAGTCCCTCTTTGTAGTATAAAGTCACATACATATACATAATATGTGATACATACTGTCTGCATGTATGCGCTAATCTCGGAAAGTTGGAAATTTCTAAAGAGGGATTCATGATGGTACAAATCATGAACAACTTATTCATATTTTCCGAATTATTACGGTTTTGAAAACAAGTAAGTTAAAACAACATAAAAATGTAGGTCTTAAAATTCACTGTCATTTCAAATGTCACTCTTTCTTAAAGTTATATCGGTTCCAGAGTTTCATCGAAATCGGTTCGATAGTTTACCCGTGGTTAGTAAGTAACAAACATCCACTTTTACAAATTTATATAAAAAATTAACGATTAGACTCCCTAGAAACATGATCGTCTATAGGCAAAGTGTTAAGTATTTTATCTCATAGTGCGAATATTATTCAAGACTATGCTAACAGCGAATATTATTCAAGACTATGCTAACAAAGGTCAAGTTTTTCAATTATCGCAAGTTGCATCATCGCCACGAATACTGCACAGTAGACGCCATTATAAAATATATTCCCATATTATTTTGCTTCAATTATATAGGACAGGAAAATTAAGCTTTAATTTAGTCACATCGTCTCTTCGGACAAAAAAATATCTCAAGTCAGTTCAAAATTAATTTACAGTATTATCTATCTATATCTAAATAAAAATTTGAACATGTTTAGTTCAAAATTAATTTACAG